>CM054058.1:525141979-526341979 GCA_028641055.1 Alopecurus myosuroides
TGGTTACGATACTCGATCTTATCTTCTTTCTGATAGCCGGAAGTTGTAGTATCTCTCTGTAGTTGGTTAGTGCAGCCCGCTGTCGCTTATTTGCAATAACCCCTTCCTTTCCGTTGATCCCAAAGTATTTGTATCTTGTGATGACTGGCTAGCCGTATCTTGTGAGTATGGGTTATCCACTTGCCAGTACTTAACCGTACTGACCCGCGAATCTCTTTCGTGGCTGCATATTCAACATTGCAGTCAACAGGTTTGAAGTCTGACGACGTTAGCTTGGGAATCCTCCGGCTTGGCCTGGGCAGGGATTGGACGCTCTCGGTTATCTTCAGGACTCTTAGTCCAATTTGTATCTTGTCCGTAGACGGACGCTATGTTGTTTCTTCCGCTGTTATTTGGATCTTTGTATTGTATCAGTTGTATCCCTGGCTCGTCTGAGTCATCTTGTATCTATCTGTTTCTGTTGTAATTGTGGAATATTCGTGAACTATTGTAATGTTATCACAAGTGGCAACCTGGAATCGGTTATTATGTGGATTTTGGCGGAATGCTGAAATCTGCATAGTGCCCGATCTCGGGCGTCACAAATGGTATCAGAGCCTTGGTTCCGATTCCCGAGATTGTTTCGATACGAATGGTTATCGAAGCAACGGGTCCGCAAAGCCCTGTAGGATATCCTCGCTAACGGTCGTTGTTTCTAGAATGTCAAAAACTAATTCTGCTAAACTATTTGGAAAACATCTCAATAGGATTCTGGATTTTCTCCTTACCCCTATTCTATTTTCCCCTCCCATCTTATTTGTTTTGGAGTCTCCACCCTTGTCTATCTTTCAAAGTGTTAGGATTCTACGTGGGTGGACGTTTTCTGAGCCCTTAACCTAATAGGTTCGATCATCGGAAGGTTCCTGGTGGAAGAACATCGTCGTCACTCCGAGCAAGAATCCCTTGTTAGTGGTGTCGAGAAGCCCTTGTTAGTGGTGTCGAGGAGATCAACTGGAAGCACGAAGAATCGATAGTCGAACTTCTTTCCCCTCCCGGGTTAGCAGGTGGATTGCGAGGGCGCAATCCCTTGTTAGTGGTGTCGTCTGTAACACCTGGGGTGTTACCCTAATAGAGAGTGTTTGTTTTCTTTTTACTTGCATCATATGCATCACATGAGCATTGCATTCTGTTTTTCAAAACAAATCAAAATTCAAAACAATTTAAACTTTCACCCCTTGCTAAAAAATTTCCAATTTCAAACTTGCAAACTAAATCACTCATTTGTTTTCAATAGTTTGAAATTGTTTTAAACAAATTGCCTGCTAAGTAAAAATTGTCCCTGTTATTAAAACCCTAATGGCTAATTCAAAAATTCAAACCAGATCACTCCTTAAATTGTTGGTTTTAATCAAACCATTAATTCAATCAATTAAATCCAAATCCAATTTTCAACTCAAACCCAAGACATCAAACAAAACCACTTTGAATCTATGAAAATCTCTAAATCAATCAAATCATTTTTAATCACTTTAATCAATAGGGGTCACCCTAAGAAAAACCCTGTTTTCAATATTAATCCATTAATTAACATATTCTTCCAATTCAAACCAAGTGTATTCAAACAGAACCCAATTTGAAACTATAAAAATAACAACCAAAACATTCTTTTATTCTTTGTTTCCAATTGAATCTTTTGGGTCACCTTATTAAAAGGTTGATTTTATTAATCATTTCAAATCTTCAAAAATCATCTAAATTGATTTATTTTCTAAACAGCACAAAAACTTAAACATTTTTGAAATCCAAACTTGTTAACTGTTTGAAATTAACATCACAAGCGCACCCTAATTTTCCAGGAATTTTCGTAACACAAAAACCTAACAATCTTTTCCATTTCTGTTTTGCTACAAAAAAAAAAGAATGAAACAGAAAAAAATAAAAGTAGCAAAGCAGCGCGCGGCAGCTAACTAACCTACCCCTGGCCCAGCCCACCTAGCCTCTAACCCGCGCGCAGCCCAGCCCGCTAGCACCACTTACCGCTTCGATTAACAGCCGCCGGCGTCGTCTCCCCGTACGGCAATGAATCCGCCGCGCCACGTCGCCACTGTGTCGATCACGACGGCCAGGAGCTCACCCGAGCCCCTATAAGTACCCCTAGGCACCTGGCGCCAAGCCCTAGCCACCTAGGGTTCCGTTCCCCCTCGATTGCCGCCGCAATTCCTCCTCTCCCGCGGCGTTCCCCTCTCTGCTGTCACCCCACCGGAGTCACCGCTCTGAATCTCCGTTGAGCCCCTCCACCTCGCAGCTCCACTCTCCTTTCCAAGCACTGGACTCGACCACCCACCTCGTCCTCTTCCGATTGCACCCTCGAGCGAGCTCGTTGAACCACGGACTCACCGCCGCGATCCTCGACGCCTCCGGCCACCGTGGCGTCCTCCTCTGAACCCGTGCACGCCGGCGCCGTTGTGGGCCTCCATCATCCGCGCCAACCACGGGGATCAACTCGCCACGTCTCCCGCAACCTTTTGGACACCGGCGCCTTCTCGGTGGAGCCCTGTAGCCGCGCCGCCGTCCTCGACCACGCCGTCGCCGCCGCGGGAAACTTCCTCGAGCCTCTGCATCCCTCTACTACGGTGGTGAGCAGCCGTCCTCCGTCTCCCTCCTCTCTGTCGTGCCTCCGTGCACGCACTGCACTGCCCACCGCACCACCACGGCAGCACCAGCAGCGTCGAGATCGCCGGCGGCCATCGTCTGAACACTGTCCGGTTGCGGAAGCAATTGGTCGTCAGTTAGTTTCAGTAAAGCGCAGCTCTGAACATTACCTTGCACTCGCCCTCGTTACTGACAAACTGAAACCCACAGCGCAGTGGTAGCACTGTTCTGTCGCGCGCGCGAGGGCCTGGGATCGATCCCTCTGCCCCGCAGAGAAAACCCACTTTTTTTAGCTCGCTCGCTGACAAGCGACCCCACCCGTCAGCGGGCTGTTCTGCCACGCACGCACAGCAGCGCCACGCTGGCCCCCCCAGGCCCACGCTGCAGTGGCTTGGGCTGGCTAGCTGTGCGTAACAAAAGTTTCTGCGTTTTTCTGTTTTCAAAAAATAGAACCTTTTAATTACAGATTAGTCCTCAATTTTACTTGGTTAATAACTTTTAATCTAAAACTTCAAATAATACAAGTTAAATATGTTTATTGCTCTAAATTAAATTGTCTATCCAACTATGCCTTTTGTTCACTGTTTTGAAATTTCAAAATGCAATTTAAATTTGAATCCAAATAATTCAAATGCAAATTTCTAAAATCAATAATTAATTCATTATTAATCCAATAAATGCAAATAAAATATGTTTTCCATGCCATTTCAAATAACCTTTTCAAATATAATTTTTGTTTTCCTGGTTTGAATAATTTAAATTGCCTAAATAATTTAATCCTTGTTTAATTCAATTAAATTTGATAAAATAATAACTTGATCAATATAAAATATTTTGAACATGCAAAATATGTTTTCCAACCATCAAAGTGTGAACTTTTCAAATGTGAATTGGAATTTATGTTTTGAACAAATAAAATTCAACTAATATTCAAACTTGTTTTAAATTCAATGAAAACTTGTTTAATATTGTTTAATTCATAATTAAATTATCCTAATTCCAATTTCAATATTTGAAACATGTAATCCAACTAAAATTTGATGTTCTTTCCAAAAATAAACTTTGTTTTTTTTTTTTGAACACTTTAACTTGATGAAAACAACAATTACCTGTGTGACATCAATAAGGAACCACAAATTCTTAACATGACAAATAAAATCCCTCACTTGGTATTTTCCTTTTCCTTTGCATCTATTGTTGTTATCTTGTTATCATCATCATGCATGCATCATGATAAACCACTTACACATGTTAACTAATTGTAGATCATTGCTTCAACCTTAACATGTGCATCCATATGCAACTCACATTGCATATGGGTCCATTTAAATCTGTTTATCTTGTCAACTAGTTTACCTTGATGCATCTTTAAACTTGTCATGCATCCATATCTTGATCATGCTGGATCTTTTGCCGTAGTAGTAATTGCTGCATCCGGTGTTTGTTCGAGGTTCATTGCTTCTTCCCGGATAGGACGTTGAGATGATGTGAGCAACGACAAGTTCTGCTACCTTGCGGGATCTCTGCCAAGTATACTCACTTGCTGCCATATGGCTGCCTTTCATCACTTGTTACCGATTCTTTCCGTTGATTCTTTTCTGCTATCCTTAGTAGTAGTTGTTTCTGTTACGAACCCATCACATGAATCCCTTAACCTTGATATTGCCTCACCTCCATACCTATAACCATTGCTTGTTGCCCGTGTCTTACTACCATGCTTAGGGTTGTTTTGCTCGAGTCTGTTACCCGTTACTTTCTGTTACTACTCTATTATGTTCTGGGGGCTCGATGGTTAATCAATCAATCATGCTACTGTTATTGTTTAATAATAACTTTGATGATAAGGCACCGGCAGGAGGCCCTTTGTGGTTTTGAGGCCTGCTAGTGTCGACCCTAATAGGAAAAGGGTCTTGTCTACTGATCCATGATGAGCGCACTACCCGCATGTGGGAAGCGAGTATGGGCGCCCCCCCTCAATTTGATTCGATTCGCATCTCGTCCAAATCGCCTCATTTAGTTCGGGTTTTCCATTTTCTGCATGCATGATCTTGCGAGCCCTTGGTACCCGGGTGGAACTTTCGTAGTCGGCATATAGGGGGACACGTTCTTAGAGTGCTATGAGGGTCCATTTTCTTCTGGGATCGATTAGCCGTGCGCCCAAGGTGCTTTGGGCTTGATGCGAAGAAGAGTCGAGTTGTGTAGAGTGCCCCGCTTGGTGGAAGTGCATTTCCATCTGGCGGGTTATTCTTGCGTGTACGGCCAAATTGGTGCAACCCTGCAGGGATAATCTTCTCGAGAAGCCGTGTTTTCCGCGGTTATGGATTACTTGGTGAAAGTACTGGCTCACAAGTACTCAGGACAACTTAAACCTAATGATTAACAACCTTACACCCAATGATTAACAACTTGACTAGTAATAGACATATTGACACAATAATCTGAATCATCATTAATCCAACTGTGTGAGTTATCCTCGGATTGCTTCTTCGGATAAGGGGCGAGATCCAGGATGGGTTTGTTTGAAGATATCTTTCAGTTGGTTACGATACTCGATCTTATCTTCTTTCTGATAGCCGGAAGTTGTAGTATCTCTCTGTAGTTGGTTAGTGCAGCCCGCTGTCGCTTATTTGCAATAACCCCTTCCTTTCCGTTGATCCCAAAGTATTTGTATCTTGTGATGACTGGCTACGCCGGTATCTTGTGAGTATGGTTTATCCACTTGCCAGTACTTAACCGTACTGACCCGCGAATCTCTTTCGTGGCTGCATATTCAACATTGCAGTCAACAGGTTTGAAGTCTGACGACGTTAGTTTGGAAATCCCTCCGGCTTGGCCTGGGCAGGGATTGGACGCTCTCAGTTATCTTCAGGACTCTTAGTCCAATTTGTATCTTGTCCGTAGACGGACGATATGTTGTTTCTTCCGCTGTTATTTGGATCTTTGTATTGTATCAGTTGTATCCTTGACTCGTTTGAGTCATCTTGTATCTATCTGTTTCTGTTGTAATTGTGGAATATTCGTGAACTGTTGTAATGTTATCATAAGTGGCAACCTGGAATCGGTTATTATGCGGATTTGGCGGGAATGCTGAAATCTGCATAGTGCCCGATCTCGGGGCGTCACAAATGACATCATAGAGAACCGCAAAGAGGTACCTCTTGCCCCATGACATGGAAACAAGCCTATGTCACAATGACAAGACAAACAAACGTAGTAGACTCATCATCATTTTATTTTCATTCACTATTATGCATAGCTTCTTATTTTATTGTAGGATGTGTTGTAGAGTCACTCAAGCTGTAAGTAAATTTCCACCATGATAAAGCATGGCTTGGGTTAGCGGCCCAATGCGTTTCTCTAGTCATATAGATACTTACTCATCAAAACTTACTATTCCTCTATTTCATTTCGGCATGGCAGGAGTCCAAAAACAAAAGTACAAGATATCAACCAAATGTAATTTTTTGTGCAATGTTGAAAGCTTTCCGGTGATACACGTTTATAGCTAGCTCCCAACCACACACTTTTCAAACGCAAAACTTGTGGCTCCCATTATAGGGTCATGTTTATTAGATGCATAAAAAGTAAAGTGTGCCTTCAAAAGTTCGTGAGAGTCCTATCCCAAGTTCAACCCATGACAATTAATAAAGTGAATATCTTAATTTAGAACATAAATAACACAATAAAATGGTGAACATACTCGGAATAGCAATGAAGATAATGGGAAGATATGGTGGACTCACTGGAAATACTTGGCTAAGGAGTGTTGGAAACAAGTTTTTACTTGTTGGAATTTTTAAATTTTTGGCTAGCAAGAGGGAGATAGTTGAGCAGCTACTATGCATGCATATGTCCATAGAACTACTAATTTCATGACAAACTAAATAAACCATCAATTAACATCAAGGACATGAATAAGATATAGCTCAAGACAACATTATTGCAAATTTCTACACATAAAAAGCCTATAAATCATGCAAACATATGTAGCTCTTCAAATCAACCATGGCATCCCTATTACAAGTCATAATACTAGCATCCAATACATTCCAACCCCAAACTCCAGTAGATCAATCTCATATAAAATGATGGGTGTGGTCTTATCAAAACAAAAATAAAAATAAAAACTAGACGCTTCAAGTCTCTACGATAAATGCTTTGCTTAGAAAAACAGAAAGTGGACGTGTGCTAACCAAAAGAGTGTAGCTCCGGTGGGGTGTTCATAACATCCCCAAGCTTATGGATTTCACTATTCTTGGATGTCTTGAGGCGCAGCTCCTCTATTCCCTGTGAAAAAAAAACTTCACAAAACATGTTTCTCCCATTCTTTTTCTGTGGGGTGAGATTAGCAAGGACAAACAAATCACATGCTTTCTGTGCAAAATTCCAAATCAAATGCTCCAGTAGATAGAAAATAAGGTTCATTATGTTGTATGTTCACTCTCTTTCTTGAAAGAATCATGGAAATTCGATTCCCAAGCCCAAAGAGTGCATAAAACAAAAGAAGGCAGAATCTGTCCAGAAAAGCAACAGCATCAAAACGAACGTTTTTCCCTAAGCTAGACTCGTCAAAAAATTAAGCCAATTTTTTTTCTTACAGAGGACGAAAAGTTTCAGAACATACTTAAGAATTATCTCAATCCGACATACCAATAAAAAACGTAAAATCATACGCTGAGCAGACTCGTGCTGAAACAGAAATTTCATGCACTAGGATAGCAACTTATAAGTCCAAATGGGTTTGACTTGACTCTTTATTGAAAGCTCCAGAATTAAAACAAAAACAACTAATCTCTTGAGACATCAAGAGGACACTAGGAAAATCCAAACAAAAACAACCGGGTTGCCTCCCGTAAAGCGCTTTCTTTATAGCCATATAGTTAGGCTTTACTTACTTAACATCATGATGGTTGGAGTGAGGTGGCTCGGCATACCCAAGCTTGGATTCTTGTACTTATTTTATACATGTAGGGTGAGACCAGGGGTACATACCCAAGCTTGATTGGTTGTCCCTCTTGATCTTTGTTCATCTCACTCAACTCTTCCTCCTGAAAAATTCTTCTTACGCAAATCTCAACATAAAACTTGATTAGAGGGGTTAGTGCCTCCATAAATAAAATCCACATAGGTACAGCAAAGACACATCATTAGTTGATTCTAAATATTAACTACTGTTACTACAGTTGTGCATTGCTCCTTGATCAAAAGAACCACACAAAACACAAGTAATAAGAGCAATGCAAAATAAAGACATAATCTGCCAAAAACTGAACATCCCGTAAAGAGTGAATTTTTAGAGGCACTTAAGTTGCTCAAATAAGAAAACTTAAAACTAATTAAATATGTAGTGATAACTAAATATTGCTGTCGTAAATTACCAGGTCAAAATTCCACTTCTGTGATTTTAAACATTTTTTGCAGTGAAGTTCAGGAATCTGTTTTCTTGACAGCTAATTACTATTGTTTAATCCTATCTCTCATATAAGATTATTCTTGCCATTTAAGATGAGAAATAAGACAGAAATGTGATGTTACAGTAGTGAAATAATATTTTTATTGTTTTTATCTTTGGAAAAAGTTTTAATGATAGATACTTTGCAATGGTTTCATTGGCATGAACAACACATGTTCAAGGTCGACCCCAACTTCTCCATTACTTATCCTTCTCATTTACTTTCCCAAATTTTTTATAAAATGAAAATCTTAAACTAAATGATACATAACAGTAGGTGAAGGCATTTTACATGTTGTAAAGACATAAATGTGTGCTCAAACCTAATAGGAAATTAAAGCATAAGGAACACACCAAAAAATATTAAACAATTTATTTTTAAGTCTAACCCATTTCCTATGCATTGGCATTTTGTAATGAAACAAATAAAAGAAGCATATAATAGCAATCATAGAAAGGTAGATCAAGTTCAACTTCAATACTTTCAGCATAAAGAGGGAAAACTTAATATTGTTGAAATATGTGTAACCATGTTTCCCTCTCTCAAAATAATTTTCAGTAGCATCATGAATAGATTCAACAATATGAATATCACATAAAACATTCTTATCATGAGCCACATGCATAAAAGAATCACTACTCTCCACATAAGTAAAATCCTCATTAGTGATAGTGGGAGTTAAACATTCATAATTTTCATTGCAATCATCATATATAGGAGGCATAGTATCATCAAAGTGAATTTTCTCCTCCAAGCTTGGGGAACTAGAAATATCATGCTCATCAAAACCAACTTCCCCAAGCTTAAAACTTTCCATAGAATCGGCAAGTATATCATTTTTATCCTCAATAGTAGGGGGACTAAAAATATCATATTCATCAAGACAAACTTCCCCAAGCTCAAGGTTTTCCTTAGCAATAAAGGTGTTCAAAGAATTAGTACTACCACAAATATGATTGTTGTGCAAATAATTTTTCAATTTCTCCTCAAACACTTCATGTCCTAATTCAAGGTAGATATTATACAGTTCTAAAATTGTTTGGTTGTTTTCCATTTTATAATTTTTTTTTGTTTTTTAGGTTTATATGTTAGTATGCAATGCAAACAAGAATAAAAGCTTAGCACAACGCTCCCCGGCAACGGCGCCAGAAAAGTGCTTGATGACTCCCAAGTGCAGGAGATCAATTGTAGTACCTTTCGGTAAGTATTTGAGTGTCGAACCCACGAGGAGATGAAGGTAAGCTATCTATTCTCTAAAGCCCTATAACCCTCTTATATGGCTCTTTATGCAAAGCAATAAGTTTGAGTAAAAGGAACTAACTAATTAAAAGCAAGTGACGTGGAGTGTGGTTTGTCTAGTAACTAGTGAAGCAAGTTTAAAATGCAAGTAATCCTAAAGCAAGTTTCTAAGCAAGTTTCACAAGTAGCAAGCAGCAAATATCTCAAGTATCTCAAGGGAGCAAGTGTTCTAGCAATGGGTGTTTTGTTCGTGTGGTTGTCACAATTAGTGAAGCACATGTTTTAGTCTTAGTTGTTTCTTCTAGGAAGGAGCCATGAATAGGTATATTCAAGTAAATGATCTACAACCCCTTATGATGGATCATGTGGCCAAGTAAATGACTGCACAAGATTGATTAAGACATAAAGTCCCACCATAGCCTTACGTTCTAAGGTCCCCTATATATATCCCCCAATAACATAACTTTGTGGCTCGGTCTCAGGTTACTGTCACTCCCAAGTCACCACCACTCCATTATGCTACCGGTGATCACCTCACATGCATTCCCCAACATATGCGTGCACTCATATATTGTACATAAAGACAATCATAGAAGATAACAAACTTGTATGCAACCAATCAACGAACTATTTCACCATTGCCAAGAACAATTCACTACTCAAACATAGACGGGGAGACACAATACATCAAGGGAACATAGTATTGCATCATACATCGTGTTTGCCAAGATATTACAGTGGAGACATGGAGCTGATCTTGCTGTAGATGTTGATGATGAACACGCCGGAGGGGGTGGAGCCCTCCGGGGGTGATCCCGGCGGCGTTTCCCCCCTCCGATCTTCTCCGGCGGCAGCCTTCTGTCTCTTTGTTTCGTGGTTTCGTCTCTCGGCGCCGCCTCCTCCTCGAAAAGGCCAGAGGACCCTTTATATAGTCGTTTTTAGGTCACGAGACACTCGGGAGAAGAAAGATCGACGACATCGGAGCCACGGGGGCAAAAAGGGGGCCCCACATGCGGCCAAGGAATCTGGCCGCGTGGAGGGTCCTCTTTTCGACCTGGTTGGCCTTTTGGACCTCTACTTTGGCCCATGGTCTTTGTCTCGAAAATTCTGAACCGTGCTCTTTGGCCTTGCCCTTTTTGGAGTCCTGAGGCTCCCGGAAAGTCTGAAACACTAAAAAGTACGTTTTCTGGAAAAATAGGGTTAGAACCAAAAAAGGGGGATTGTTCAGAAAATCCTCCAAATCATTATAAAACATGAATATAAGTTGCTAATATGTAGTAAAAACAAGTAATAACATGCAAAGTTCATGTATGCATTTTACATGCATCAAGTGGGCAATGTTTTCACTATGTTTTCACCTTCCCCATTATGTTTTCACCATGTTTAATTCTGTTATCGCATTGCTACTTGAGTACAATTATGTTTTCCACCATCCTTATGTATGTTTTCCTGATGTTTTCACCTTGATTACTGAGGTTATGCATGTTTTCACCATCCATACTTTTGTTTTCACTACTACCACCTTTGTTTTCTTTGGATATTTTTCCATTAGAGTGTCATAGAACCTCTGTAGTTATGGTTTTGGTTTTGTTTTCCACCTTTTCACCTTTTTTCCTGGTTTTTATTAATTATTAAAATTCTGGAAATACCTCAAAAATAAAGTTTCTCGAAAAACTATAATAAATTTTTACGTCAAAAATGAGGCAGAGAGCCACCTGGGAGGCCCCAGGGGGACCCACCAGTCAGGCACACCATGGGGTGGCGCGACCAGCCCCCTGGTGGTGCCAGCACATGGTGTGGGGCCCCCTGGCCCCCCCACTATCTCTCTCCCCTGCCAAAGTCTTATCTCTCACCTCCCAAACTGAAAACATTTTCTGGAACCCGTTTTCTTGCTGTTCTTCCTCTGGATTTTTGATCTCCTTCTTCAGCCCATCATTTGTGGAGAGATTTGGTATGTTTGATCTCCGGTATGTGACTCCTCCGATGATTCAAGTAGAATTTTGTTTAGTGAAGTATTTCTTGAGTATTTTGGTACTGTAGGTGACACCATGTGAGTTTGCATACTTGATTTGAGTAGAAATAATGTAGTTTTCATGTATATTTAGCTCCCATATAAGTCCCTATGGAAAGTTTCCACCTTATAGTTGCTTGAAAATAATTTTTGTGATGATTGTTGAGAAATTTCAGGGATGGAGCACAATGTTCATCAACTAAACCAGCATGAGCTGGAGTTGCATGAGGTCATGCCCGTGCACCGCGAAGAGAGAGTGTTACCATCAATTTATCCATGTCAAGAATGAGAATTACAGGAATTTTGTAGGATTTCAACACTCTTGTGCATAATGCAGGCTTGGACAGTTTCATTGAGGATGAACCTATCCAACATGTGAAACTAACTATGTCTGTGGTGCGGGATTTTTGTTTTAAATGGTCCTCAACTAACCCAATGGTCCACTATAAAATTTACAATAAAGCTGTAAACTTGCCTTTAAGTGATTTTTGTGCAGCTATCAAGGTACCAGAGTGGTGTTCTTGTGAGAAGATAAGCGGGCAGCCTAAACCACTGTTGAAATTATATGAGGAGATTTTCCAAGGCAGAAGCTTCACAGGGCAGTGTGGTAAAATTCGAGAAATTCAACTCCCTAGCATTCAATACTTTGCCTATTTTATTTCTAAATGTGTGTTAGCTAGATAAACTGCCAACAAGCTATCTGTCTATGATTTCGCGTTTATTGCAGCTGCCTTAATATGTGATAGGTCTTATAACTTTGGCGCTTTAATTTCTTACCGTCTCTCGCTTAACCGTGAGAGGGGCGGAATTTGTGGAGGTCTTATTGCCACGCGGTTGCTAGCTTTGCATGGTATGGAGCCACACCCTCTAGACCTGCAGTTTCCTATAGAGAGGCTTGATCTTGTTTCCATGGTTCAATATAAGTTTCTTTCTACCCATGCTCACTTGGACAACTTATCTTTTTAAATAACTTTCTCCAAACAATCCAGGTGGAGAGTTACTAAAACTGTTAGGAAAGTACTTTTGCCTACACCTCTTTTGTTTAATCTTAATAGCAGGCAAGGATGGATACTTTCTGAGAGTGAGCTGGACACATACCTTGCGCATTACCCCCAGCAAGGGGAGGATGCCGACAAGGGGGACGATGGTGATTTCTTCTAGCCCTATGAAACCACGGGGATCCCATACCAGCACCCCGGTTATGACTATGTGCCCGCTGCTTCATCTTCCTCTTGGGCGCCCGAGTACGACCACGCGAGGGACGACCTACCACAGTGGGGATATTTTCCGCGCCATGATTGATCTCCACTTAGGCAAAAATCCTAAGCTTGGGGGGAGGTATACCGACATCACACTCATTTATATATCAAGTTCGGTGGGTTCATAGTATATCCATGTTTTTCATTTCTTTCGTGTGTTTTTGTTTTCTTTCGTTTTTCTTCGTTTTATTGCTTTGTTCTGGTTTTCCAAAACACAAAAGGACCAAAAATATTTCTGTCGTTTCTCTTTGTTCGCTTCTTTAGTTTCTTTGTTTGGTTTTCTTTCTTCTGTTGTTTCGGTTTAGTATTCAAAAATCCAAAAATATTTTGCTTTGTTTGCTTGTTTCTTTCTGTTCTTGTTTTAATTGAAAGACCTAAAAAAATATTTGTTGTTCCTTTGGTTTTGTAAAGTTTTCTGCAGAGTTCAACAGTCGTCTGTGACTCCATTGGAGATTGTTTTTCATTATATATTATTCGAGCCACGAGTGAAGAGCAATAATGACGATCTATGACTATTCAAGTTGCGGTGAGAGGCTGGTATGAACTCTATTTTTTTCATTTTTATACATATATCCACCCATGTGAGCATTCTTAGTTTGTTCATAGAAGATAATGTGATTTAATGGCTGCTTAATAGTTCGTGCTCTTTCATGTTTTTTTCCAATTTATTAATAGTAAATGACCTGTCGTATAAATATTTCTTCGCATCGATCTATTCGTAGAAGGGTATGACATTGTGGTAGCCTCCTCTAACTGTTTCATTTGAATCGAATTGGCACATGCTCACGCATGCTAAGACTGAAAACAAAAAGTCAATAAGCCTCGATGATTTATTTTGACTCAGAGTTCTAGTTTTAATTTTACGCCCTAGTTAATTTTGTTTTGTCGCAAGCATGATTAGGATAGTTGTTGCTCTCTTGATTGTCGCTCCTTGTCTATTGCTAGCCTTCACCTGTAGTGAGTATGATCTCTACTCGTGCATCCAACTCCCCAAAACCAAAGTCTGCCAAATGTGTCCACCATACCTACCTATATCTGGTACTTAACCGCCACTCCAAGTAAATTTCTCATGTGCTACCTTTAAAACCTTCTAAAAATTATTCCTGTTTTATGCCCCTGTTTTAGATCATGAGGACGTAAATAGAGAATCTTTATCTCACTTGTTGATTGGATTTGACACCCTGGACTAGTGGCTTCATCCGCTTATCCAATTGATAGAAGAGCTGGCAGCGGGGTGCCCAGCCCCAAATTAATGCACACAAAATCTCTTCACTATTTTTGCCCCTGATTTATCATTCAAAGCATAATTGTGTAAAAGAAGAGAAAGAGGGATGACCTTCTACACTATTTGCGTCCTTCAAATGGGAGCCACTCTTGTGAAATTTAGTTGTCTTGTGACGTACTGTATTTTTTGTTTACCTTCCGTTGACATAAGCATACACCTCTCTTAAAAATGTTTTCAATACCTCTGTTAATAAAATAAAAGCTCTAGCACATGAGTGATCCATGATTCCCTCTACGAAGGGCCTTTCTTTTACTTTTATGTTGAGTCTTCACATTCTCAGTTTATGCACCTTGTTGACAGCAATGGCTGTTATTCTTAGTGTAATGTGCTTGTCCCAGAACACGGTTAATTGTGGTATAACTTTGATACTTGCATATTTTGATATCTTTACTTCTAGTCTTCCCTTGAACTTCAGAGGTGCCCTGGCATTTATGTTTTCCCCACACATAAGGGAAAGCGAGATACCACTTTATCAGATCCTATTATGAATATTGCAATCTTGCAAATAGTTATGCTTCATGTTGTTTATTATTAATATGTTGTTATCTCTTCATGGTTTGCATCGCTATTAAGTGGCAGTACCTTGCATGTATCTTATCATGAGCATAATTAAGTATTTGATCATATAGTTAGTATATTTAGATCATATGAAACAAATGTGTCCGTAAAAGTCTTTTATCGCACTCAGTTGTCACTGAATTTCTTGAGGACAAGCAATAAGCTAAGCTTGGGGGGAGTTGATACGTCAAAAACCTATCTCCTTTTCCGAACACTTTTCTTATTGTTTTCCTCTACACTTGTGTGTTTTGAATACAACTAACACGGGCTAACATTGTTTTCAGCATAATTACCTTGCTGTCTTGTTTTTGTGCAGAAAAATCAACATTCGAGAAATTGCCCAGAAAAGACCCCATTGGTCTTAAAACACCGGAAGTCCCCGGGAGCCAGAAGGGGGCCAGGAGAGGGGCCAGAGGGGGCCAAACCACCCCCTGACGCGCCCCCCTAGGCCGCGCCACCGGATGGTGTGGGCCACCCAGAGACCCCCTCGGGCTCCCCATTCGACTACATATTGCCTCCAACCCTAAAACTCTAGGGGGTTCGTCATATTCCATAGAAACACAACAAAGCATCGCCGCCACCCCGAACCTCAATTCGGGGATCAGAAGTTCCTATTCTGGCGCCTTGCCGGGACGGAGAATTGGAGGAGATAATCTCCATCGTCATCACCAACGCATCTCCATCGACCATCCATGTTTCCCCATCCATGTGTGAGTAATTCCCCTGCTGTAGGCTAAAGGGGATGGTAGGGATTGGATGAGATTGTTCATGTAATAATGTCGTGATTGTTAGGGCATAGTGCCTAGTATCCTCTATTAGTGCTATTGACATTGTTGCAACTTGTTATGCTTAATGGTTTTCACTTTGGGCCCGAGTGCCATGATCTCAGATATGAACATGTTATTGAATCATGATGATAATTATTGTTTCTTGATCATACCTGCAAGTTGTTTACACATATCGTTGTCCCGAACCCGAGGCCCTGAGGTGACAGAAATTGGGACAACCAGAGGGGATGGCTGTGGTGTGAAGATCACATGTGTTCACGGAGTATTAATGCTTTGCTCTGGTGCTTTATTAAAAGGCGCACCTTAATTACCAGTAGTTCCCTTGAGGCCCCGCTGAAAACGGGCCGGTAGGACAAAAGATGTTGTGCAAGTTCTCATTGTGAGCACATACGACTATTTACGGAATACATGCCTATGGTTACTTAGTGCTTGGATGCTTTATCTTATTTATCTGTAATGCCCATGTCTTGATTATTATATGAACTATCTTATCCATGCAACGCCCCTTCATATATCCCTATGCCTACAATATTTAATCCCGCTGTTTACTTCAAACACTACTGCTGTTGTTTTCATTTCACTGTTGCTATTATTTCACTACTGCTGCTACTATAAAACTGTTACTACTGATAAACCACTGCGAATAAAAGTACTTTCAGGTGCAGGTGAATTGACAACTCACTTGTTAAGGCTCACAAATATTCTTTGGCTCCCCTTGTGTCGAATCAATAAATTTGGGTTTTACTTCCCTCGAAGACTGTTGTGATCCCCTATACTTGTGGGTCATCAATCCTCCATATATTGCTCTAAAGCATTGTTAGGATCAAGAGAAATAGAAGCAGGTTATTCGACTTTAAAATTCTCATCAGGCAATTTAGATTCATAAGGTGCTCTAGCAAATTTACAGAAATTGAACTCATAAGATTTTCCATACAATTTAGTCAAACTCTTCTCTCTTTTACAATCTATAATAGCACCACAAGTGTTCAAGAAAGGTCTACCAAAAATAATTGGACAAGTCTTACTAGCAGCCTTACCAAGTACTAGAAAATCAGCGGGATGTTTAGTCTGACCACATAAAACTTCCACATCTCTAACAATACCAATCGGAAAAACATTTTCTCTATTAGCAAGCTGAATAACCACATCAATATTTTCAAGCTCACAAGAACCAATTTCATGCATAATTTCCCTATAAAGCTCATAAGGTATAGCACTGGAACTAGCACCAATATCACACAAACCATAATAGCAATGATCACGAATCTTAACATAAAGCACATGAACACTGGTTTTCTTAGGTCTATGAGGATGGGAAACAATATTAGGAGCATCCTCACAGAAGACAATGTGTTCATCCTCTACATTTCCACAAACAAGATCTTTCACTATTGCTATAGCAGTTTCAACAGTTATTTGTTCATCAGGTTCAATAGAATTCTTATTACTCTTATTAACCACACTAGCCACCATAGAGTGTTCTTTCACCTTAGCAAGGAACGACATTCTTTCAACATATGGCTCAGGAACAGCAGGATTAACAGCATGCACTTCTATATTACTAGCAGGAACAATATCTTTATAAGGTGCATGGTACTTGTGATAATCCTTTTTAGGAATATCAAGATAGGAGGCAAAAGCTTTAAGACAGTTTGCAAAGATTTGAGAATCAAGACCACAAACAGCACAAACTTTATAGAAATAATTGGTTCCCATAAAAGATTTAATGCATTCATAATCATAATTTATACCTAACTTTCTACCTTTGTCGTTCTCCCATCCTTCAGTGTTCTCTTGAATATGGTCAAGAAGATCCCATTTAGCTTCTTTCTTCATATGTGTGAATAAACCAGAACAAGAAGCATCCAATAAATCATTATCATGAAGAGGAAGTCTTGCATAAAAATTATTGATAACAATATTTCTCAGGAGTTCATGAACGGGACATTTGAGCATTAATAACTTCATTCTCCCCCATGCTTGGGCAATACTCTGTCCATCAAGAGGCCATAAATTATAGTTTTGATTCCGGTCTTTATGAATCTCACTAGGAGTATAGAATTTAGAATAAAAGAGAGGAAAAATTTCCTCCCATCCAATATATTTACCATTCTTCAGTAATTTGAACCATTCAACGGCTCTTCCTTTCAGCGATAAAGAAAATAATTTCCTTTTAACTTGATCCATTGTAATACATGTACACCTGAATAACTCGCATAATTCATGTATAAATAGCAAATTATCACCGGGATGGACAGCTCCATAACCGTAATAGCAGTTATCCATAACACGTCCAACAATTTTCATAGGTATTTTATAAGGATCTAATTCAGCAGATAACTGGTTACCTACTACCCTAGTAGCAACGGTAGAAGTACCCCTAAATAGAGAACCAAAGGTATTATCAATAATCAAATAAAAAACAGACAGAAATAAAAACAGAACGCATAGTAGAAGTTTCTCTTACCAATAGCGCTTCACTCCCCGGCAACGGCGCCAGAAAATAGTCTTGATGACCCACAAGTATAGGGGGGTATCGTAGTACTTTCGATAAATAAGAGTGTCAAACCCAACAAGGAGCATAAGGTGTTGACTAGCAGGTTGGATAGAGGATTCACTGTAAACGGGTGTTTGGAGGTTTTTGATATAGCAGATAAATAAAGTGCGAGTAAATAAAGTACATTAAATAAAATTGCAGCGAGTGGCCTAATCCTTTTGAGAGCAAAGGACAAGCCAGTTGTATTACTTATGACTACAAAACGTTCTTGAGGAAACATGGGAATTTCGTCAAGTGCTTTTGCTTCATTATGGTTGATTAATATCAATTGGTTCGTGAAGTTTTGTGTGGGTGAACCTATGCAAATGCAACGGCCAACTAGAACTAATACATACTTGTGATTATACCCCTCGTAAGCATCCGCAAATACAAGAAAGTAATTAAGATAAATCTAACCACAACCTTAAAACTCTGGGATTCTACCCTCCCTCGTGCATTGGTTACCTAACGGGGGTTTACATTTCTGTCACTCCGGCAAACCCACAATTAGTAGCCAAATACACAATGCATCCTCCTAGGCACATAAAGGTGAAGTATCATGTAGTCGAAGTTCATATGATACCACTAGAAGAATAACACCACAACTTAGATACTGAACCACGAGATATTACTTCAACATAAATTCACTACTAACATCATGACTTCTCCCATGTACTCAAGAACTAAAAAAAACTATTCACAAGACATCATATGGATCAAAATCAGAGGTGATATAATGGATAATAACAATCTGGTCATAAAGTGGTAACACCGATAAATCTCACAAGCATCAACTACTAACAAGTAATCCACACCGGGAGAGAGATCTAATGTAAAACAACGATAGAGGCCCCTAATTGTTACAGCGGGATGACGGTGGATGATAAGGGTGATGGTGCTGATGGTGATGATGATGACAACAACGATCTTGATGATGCCCGGAGCGATGACGGTGACGATGGCGATGATTTGCCCTCTCCGGAGAGGAATTTCCCGACAGATTTGAAGGGAATACGCCCGAGAGGCAATAATAAAATGGTTATTATCTTATTCCTTGTTTATGATCAATGTTTATTTCTCATGCTAGAATTGTATTAACCGGAAACGTTGATATATGTGTGTTTAATAAACAAACAATGGTTCCTAGGAAAGCCTCTCTTTTAACTAGCTCGTTGATTAATAGATGATCAAGGTTTCCTGATCATGAACATTGGATGTTGTTAATAACGGGATCATGTCATTAGAAGAATGATGTGATGAACATATACCCAAAGTGAATATAGCAATGTGATCAAGTCATTAAGTTTACATTGTTATATCAAACATACGAAGTAACTTATTCCTTAGACCATGAGATCATGTCAATCACTGATACCGGAAGGGTGCTTTGATGTCATCAAAAATCACACCGTAACAGGGTGACTATAAAGGTGTCGTTGGGTATTCGGAAAGTATTAGTTGAGGATCATGGATCAATAGTGGGATTTGTCCATCCAAAATGACGGAGAGATATATTCTGGACCCTCTCGGTGATATCACATCGACACCGCTTGCAAGCACGTGATATGATCACAAGGATGTTATATCATGGGAACGATAAAAGAGTACTTGTCGGTAACGAGATTGAACAACGTATGGTTGATACCAATGATCGAATATCGGACAAGTAAAATATCGCGAGACAAAGGGAATAGTTTACGATGTTGTTGGTTCACGATCACGAGAGTCATCGTTGAATATATAGGAGTTATCACGGATCTCTAGATCCCGCTGTTGATTATTGATCGGAGAGGAGTCTTGATCATGTCTATCTTATTCACGAACCGTAGGGTGACACACTTAAGGTTCGATGATGCGTTTGAGAGGATACGGAATCTCGAAGAATATTTTGGGCAGCACCAAAATTGTTTCGGGGAAAATTGAAATAGTTCAAGGGGTTTTTCGTCGAATGGTTGTTAATAGAATTAACGAATGATTCGAGGTGCCATATGCAAATGTTTGTTAATGGAATTAAAAAATATAAATAAAGAAATAAAAATGTTTTATTTATTTATTAAAGGAAAACCTTTGGATTTTCCAAGTGGAAAATAATGGGAAAATGAGTGGGTGTGAGTGGAGTGTCCACTCAGATGACGAGGGAAGAGGTGGGGGCACCACCATGGGCTGGCCGCACCCACCCCTTGGCTGCCTCCCCTTCCCCTATAAAAGGAGGGTGAGAGCTCTCCCTCCTTCACACACTTTCCCACCTCATTTCCTCTCCACCCGCTGCTCCATTCCATGGTCTCCGGCTTGGCGAAGCCCTGACCATGGGATTCTTCACCACCACCACGTCGTCGTGCTGCTGAAGTTCCATGGGATCCTCTACTTCCGTGCCCCGCTGGATCAAGGGAACGGAGGTCGTCATCAACCGTACATGTGACCGATCACGGAGGCACCGCCGGATTGCGGTGCACATCTTATCGCTATCGGGTTCGGTGTGAGTACGACTACGCCAACAACGAGATTTGATATTATAACACTTTGTGTCTTAGAGGGTATGTGTTCTCCTTAACCCTCTCTTTGCCCGTTGCACTTCGTCTCCTAGATTAGATCTTGGCCTTTCGGGTGTCTCTCGCGTAGGAAAATTTTTGTTTTCTATGCAACGACCCCTACAGTGGTATCAGAGCCGGATCTATGCGTAGATGTTTTGTACGTGTAGAACACATAGGTGTATGCGGGCGTTGATGATCATGTTATTGCCTCTTTGAGTATTTTATGATCTTAGTGGCATACTAGGATGAAGCTTCCCCAGACTAAGTTTACGTGTACTATGTATGCGAGAATTGTCTGACTTGTGGCTAAGGGGGTGTCCGTTTCTCCTACTATAGTTAAGATCTAATCTACGAAGGGTTGTTAAAAATGTGTTTATCAATGTTGTGGTTGATGTTCATAGGTATGAACGGTTCTATCCTCGAAATCCCTAAGCCACGTAAAATATGCAAAAATAAATTAGAAGCGTCTAACTAGTTTTTGTTGGGCATGTGATGTGATATGGTCAATGTTACAAATTTGATTATGAGATGATCTCTTTTGTAAATTATTGATATACCGAAATGTATCCATATGGTTGTCTTATTATTGATGGAAAATCAAGGTTGGGGGAAAATGGAACTTGGTACCACGTCGGTGGAATGATGGAGATCATACCATGATGCACATGATGGAGATCAAGTGCAAGAAGGACCATATCATACCACGTTATCCTTCATGTGATGTTAATCCTTTTATGCATCTTATTTTACTTAGATAGCATCGGTAGCATTATAAGATGATCCCTCTCACTTAATATCAAGATAATAATGTGTTCTTCCTCAAGTACGCAACGTTAAGAAAGTTCGTCGTTTTGAGACACCACATGATGATCGGGTGTCACAGACTCAACGTTCGCATATAACGGGTGTTTTCAAGCCTAGCATGTACAGACATGGCCTTGAAACACACGCAATACTACGGTTCTTGTCGAGACATCGTAGTAGTTTTCATAGACTGGGGTGCCATGAGACTACGGTAGAGACGTGGGGTAACGGGATAGCGTAGTAACACAGAACACGGGATTTTACCCAGGTTCGGTACGTCGCGACAGTACGGCGTACCTACTCCTGCACTTCTCACTAATTGGGACTAAAGCCCGTATAACAGGGTTACAGTGTGAGGGAATAGATCTAGCTACTCGACGAGGATGAATGACGAAGGCACGGATCCTGGGCCCTGCGAGTAAGGACACCCCCTCTCAAGCCTTCTGATCAAGGCCCAACAGGAAGCGCCCTTGGAGTACTCTAGAAGGCCCATGAAAAGCCCGCCCGCGTCAATTTGCGGGCTAAGTTAGGGATTGTAACCGACTCAAGCTAGGGTTTGTATCCTCTCCGGGTTGGACTCGAGACCTGGCTATCTATATAAAGCCAGGAGAGCCCCAAAGGAGAGGACCAAGTATTACCGCACGACCACAAAAGCCTTGAAACTCGAGATCTACTCTCGATTCGAGCACCCTGTAATCGATCTAATCGTCCAATACAGATCAGCAGAAGGCAGGAGTAAGGGTTTTACCTCTTCGAGGGCCCTGAACCTGGGTAAATCTCGCCTCCCTGTCAAGCCGACGATTTCACCAGCGCCTATGACATCTCCTAGTCGAAACCCGATAGGGTCACCTGAGGGATTTGCGGAGCCAGAGCTTCGACAATTGGCGCCGACCGTGGGGACCGCGGGCGCTGGATCACCGGCATCTTCGGCTTCATCGACATCCAACTCCCGTTGGAAACCATCGACTACGGCTCCGAACAATCCTGTACGGATCGGATCCGTCATAGTCACGCCTCACTCGCCGGAATCACGCCCGGTATTCGAGGATCTGGAGAAGAGCGTCACCCTGACGTTCGGAAGCTTCAACTTCATGGCAAACAGAGACGGAATCCTCCACTTCTCGGATGAATCTGAACCCGAATCTGGAGCCGTCAACTCGCGCTTCCCTATGGAGAAAAGCGGCGAGTCCATCCGCTTCAACACGATCGACTACCACGCACTCTCGACAGAGGAACCCTCCCGGGTGCGAAGAGCCTCCCGATCTGCGCCTAGGACGCACGGGCCACGACTGGCCCAAGTCTGCATGGCAGGATCGGAACAGCCCTCGGAAACTGAATATAGCGCAACCGAGCGCGATCTAATCGGCGTCTCGCGGGAAGCCTGGAAAAGAGCAAAGGAATCCATGCGAAAGAGTCAG
The DNA here is from genome assembly GCA_028641055.1 of Alopecurus myosuroides. Classification (NCBI taxonomy): domain Eukaryota; kingdom Viridiplantae; phylum Streptophyta; class Magnoliopsida; order Poales; family Poaceae; genus Alopecurus; species Alopecurus myosuroides. Next base: position 525,164,493 of record CM054058.1, read on the forward strand.
CCACCCGCAGCAGGTGCCACGCAGGAAGACCTAACCGCCTACCACTATCACCTAGTGAGAGCGGCCTCAAACATCAAGGACGCCCGAGCAGATCTAGCCCGTCGCAGGAGAGCGGCGGATGAGTCGAGCCTACGTCGAGCCGAGCTGTCCCTTGCACCTTCGGTCGGTACCCGACCCGGGGGAAAAGGACCCGCAGCGTCGACAAGGGACCACGAATCTATGGCTGGGACCAACAGGTCTACCACATCTTCTTTCATGAGGGTTGACGACGACGGCAACGTCTACCCGCAAACTCCAGCCGCCGCAATTCTAGCCGCGGCAACCTACATGCAGATGAACCAGCCAACGGACAGCGATCCTTGGGTGGAACAATACAAGCATATCCGCAAAGGTCTAGGGCTGGCAGCCGCGAAGCTCGCCTCCCACGATCGCAAGGAACAACTGGAGAAGGCGCGACAGGAGAAGGACAAAGACAAAGACACGCCCCGCAGGCACAGGAGCTCCTCTCCGAGAAAGGATAAATCGCCGCGTCGCGGCCGAGGAAAAGAGGCTCGACGCCGCGGCGACAGCCGAAGCAGCAGCGACGACAGCCCGAGAGACAAAGATTCGCGGCACCACAGCAGCCGCTCGAGAAAACGAAGTAAAGAACCAAGAAAAGATAGCGACCGCGACCGGTCCGGGTACGACGCGCGATCCGATCTCGCCCAGAAGAAGGTGGATAAAGCAAGGGCTTCACGATATCGCGAACGCTCCTCATCCGGGTCTTCGGACGACGAAACCTGCGGAGCACTTTGCTTTGCTCGCAGTATTCGTGAAGCACCTCTACCCAAGAGATTCAAGCTCAGCTCGGAGGTGACAAAATACGATGGCTCACTCGAGCCCTCCCAGTGGTTAAGCGACTACCTCACGGCAGTAAAATGCCAACGTGGTAACAAGAACACGGCCATGCAATACCTCAATTTGCACCTGGCCGGAGCGGCCCGCAGCTGGCTGGAGAGGAGACCACGATCTTGCTACGCATCGTGGGACGACCTGCATCGCGATTTCTGCAAAAACTTCCAGTCGACCTACAAAAGGCCAGCTACAATCGAAGAACTACGAGCTTGCAAACAGAAAAGTGGCGAATCCACGCGAGAATACATCCAGCGGTGGAACACACTCAGGAACACCGCAGGGACAATCTCCGAAGAAGTGGCGATTGAGGCCTTCGCCAAAGGAGCAAGAAGAACCGCATTTCGAGAAGAACTCGGCAGAGCTGCGCCCAAAACCATAGGGGAGCTCATGGTCATAGCCGAAAAATGGGCCAATGGAGAAGACGCGGTACGCAATGAAAGAACATCATCGCCCACACACGACGAAGACCGTCATGGGCGAAGAAAGAGAAGAAAATATTACGACCACGAGGATAGAGAAGAACTAGTGGCAGCAGAATTCACGCGAAGTCGCGACTCCGGTCGTCGTGGAAGTCGCGAATGGAGGCCAAAGGTAGAAGAAAAATCACCCGAGGAAGACCTCGATGCGTACTGCTCGCTACATCTGTTCACAGACAAGCGCACGGGCAAGACTAAGGCGACACACCTTCTCAAGGATTGCCGAAAGTTCATCGAAATCTCGGACGCGCTCGCCAAGAAAAGATTCGCTTCCACCCAAAACTATCCACCGCTACCAGGAGGCGGACAACAATTCCAGCTACCACCGCCACCACCTCCACCAGCCAACCCAAACATGGCACTCGCCGCATTGCCAGCACCACAACAACAAAACACGGGAGCAGATACATACCCGACTCCGCACGGACAACTACTCGGGATGATACAAAAGGTATGCCCCTCTCGCAGAGCTCAAAAAACTAACTCAAGACAAATATGCATGGCAGTGCAGACGCCACCAACGAAGCCCGAGTACCTGAAGATGGCCGAGCAGCCAATCACGTTCTCGAAGGAAGACCACCCGCCACGAGTCTATCGGCCAGGACACGCCGCCCTTGTCATTCAAGCCCAAATTGGCAACTACGACCTGGCCCGCGTATTCATGGACGGCGGCAGCGGCATCAACATCATCTACGCGGATACACTCCGTCGAATGAACAAAAACCTGGACGGCCTAACGGAATCAGAAACATCCTTCCACGGGATAGTTCCGGGCAAGGCAATACGTCCACTCGGAACAATCAACCTTGAAGTAGTACTGGGCTCCCCACGCAACTACAGAAGGGAATTCCTGGACTTTGAAGTCGTCGACTGGCCCTCACAGTACCACGCCATTCTTGGTCGAACAGCGTTCGCCAGATTCATGGCCGTACCACATTACGCATACTTGAAGCTCAAGCTACCCGGCGAATACGGTGTGATCACCATTGACGGAGATTTCCAGAAATCGGATAAGTGCGACATAGAATTTAATGAGATCGCGAAATCTTTCGGGATGCAAGAAGAACTACAAGAACTGGCAAAAACCACGGATCATTCCGTCATGCCCCTCACGAAGAAAAACGCGCCCGAACTGGAATTCAGCGCCAACAGCGACACTCGCAAGCACCAAGTGCACCCGACGGATTCCGCCAAAACCGCGATGGTTTCCACAACCCTCTCGCCAGCATAGGAAAGCGCGCTCGTCAAACTCCTCCGTGAGTACTGGGAGATTTTCGCCTGGCAGCCCTCAGATATGCCAGGTATACCCAGGGAGTTTGCCGAGCACTCACTCGAAGTCTTTCCTAACGCAAAGCCCATCAAACAGACGACTCGACGATTTTCAGAACCCAAGCAAAAGGCGCTGGGAGAAGAAGTAAATAGGCTGCTAGCCGCAAATTTCATTAGGGAGATCAAGATATCCACCTGGTTAGCAAATCCGGTGCTGGTCCCCAAGAAGAACACGGATATCCTTCGGGTGTGCATCGACTACACGTCACTGAACAAGCACTGCCCCAAGGACAACTTTCCTCTACCACGAATCGACCAGATTGTGGATTCCACAGCAGGTTGCCAACGTCTCTCTTTCCTGGACGCCTACTCGGGATACAACCAGATCCGAATGAAAAAGGAAGACGAAGAGAAGACGGCATTCATCACACCACACGGTGTATACTGCTACACGACAATGCCCTTCGGGCTGAAGAACGCAGGCGCAACATATCAACGTTGCATGCAGAGATGCCTTGCCAATCTCATTGGCAAGAACGTACAAGTATATGTCGACGACATCGTCATCAAAACTCGAGTAGAGGATACACTCCTCGAAGATATTAAAGAAACATTCGACGCCCTTAATGCATATCGGATCAAGCTCAATCCGACAAAATGCGTTTTCGGCGTCCCCGCAGGAAAACTCCTAGGATACCTGGTATCCGCCAGAGGCATTGAGGCCAATCCGGAGAAAATACAAGCCATCCTCACCATGAAGGAGCCTACCAATCTACGCGGAGTCCAGAAGCTCGCAAGGCGATTGGCCGCCCTAAGCAGATTCATCGCACGATTGGGAGAGCAGGCGTTACCCTTCTACAAGCTACTGAAGAAGACGGACAAATTCGAATGGACCCCCGAAGCCAAACAAGCATTCGCAGACTTGAAACGGTCGCTGCAAAGCAGGCGCATTCTCGCAACACCACAAGAAAGGGAGCCGCTTTTTCTCTATTTAGCCGCCACAAACCAGGTCATCAGCACTGCAATCATAGTCGAACGACCTGAAGATGGCAAGGCATACGGAGTCCAGCGCACAATATATTACATCAGCGAAGTGCTCTCGCCATGCAAGCAGCGATATCCTCATTACCAGAAGCTTGCGTATGGAGTTGTCCTCACAGCCCGAAAACTCAAACATTACTTCCAGGAACACGCCATTACAGTGGTTAATGATGCGTCACTCGGGACAATCATGAACAACCCTATGGCATCCGGAAGAATAGCAAAGTGGAGCATCGAGTTGGGCGCTTGGGATATCACCTACGCAGGACGCAATGCAGTCAAATCCCAAGTTCTCGTGGAATTCATCAGCGAATGGACAGAGCTACAAACACCCGGGCCACCCGAGTATACAAGCAATTGGATCATGTACTTTGACGGGTCCAAAAGAAACGAAGGGGCAGGAGCTGGAATCGTTCTTATCTCACCTCGTGGAGACAAACTGCAATACGTCCTGCGACTAGACTTTCCACCAGATGATCCAGCATCGAACAACGACGCAGAATATGAAGCACTGTTGCACGGGATGAAGATGGCAATTGCTTGTGGAGCTACCCGGTTGATGATTTATGGCGATTCTAATCTCATAGTACAACAAACAATGAAAGAGTGCGATGCCGTTGCCGAAAACATGATCGCGTACCGCGACATGTATAATCTACTCGAAGGAAGCTTCAAAGGATGCGAGTTGAAGCATATTGCAAGATCCAGCAACGAAGAGGCGGATAGACTGGCAAACATGGGTTCCACGAATACACCCATACCGCCAGGAATATACTTCGAACGGATGGTCAAGCGATCGGTCAAATTGAAGAAAACTGCAGAAACACCGGCAGCGCCAGAAACAGAGGTCAGCCCGCAGGTCGCGCTTATCGAGCTTATTCATAATATATCACGACAGGTCTTTCTGGTCGAGCCAGTCTGGACGCAGAAATATCTCGACTACCTGCTCAATAAACAGCTCCCGGCCGATCCACGCGAGGCTCGACAGCTAATTAGGCGTAGCAAATCCTTTCGAGTAATCAACGGAGAGTTGTACAAGCAAAGCATCTCGGGCATCCTTCAGCGGTGCATCGCACCCTAAGACGGTAAAGAGTTACTCCGGGATATACACCAGGGTGATTGCGGACATCATGCTAGCTGGAGAGCAATACTGGGAAAAGCCTTTCGAGCAGGATTCTACTGGCTAACAGCAGCCAACGATGCAAAAAACCTGGTCGACAGATGTGACGCTTGCCAGCGATTCTCACCCAAGCCGCACGCGCCCGCCACAGAGTTGCACATGATACCCATCGCCTGGCCCTTTGCCCAATGGGGGCTTGACATGGTTGGCCCACTGCGCAAATCCACTCCAGGAGGGTACACACATTTGCTGGTTGCAGTTGACAAATTTACCAAATGGATCGAAGCTATGCCAGTGACCTCGGGTAGCGCCCAATGCGCAATCAAGTTCCTCGATTCCATAGTATGCAGATTCGGGGTACCACACGACATCATTACAGACAATGGTACGAACTTCACTGCAAAGGAGACACAACAGTTCTGCGAGGAGAAAGGAATTAATCTGAAGTTTGCTTCGGTCGCCCACCCGCAAACAAACGGCCAAGTCGAAAGATCCAACGGCTTAGTTTCGGCTGGCATCAAAAAAAGGTTGCTCGATCGGCTACATCCCGCTGCAGGACATTGGGCAGAGGAGTTACCCTCCGTACTTTGGAGCCTCCGCACAACCCCCAATCGATCAACGCAATACACACCATTTTTCATGGTATACGGGGCAGAAGCCGTCCTCCCCGAAGAGGTTCGATTCAGCGCCCCACGAGTTGTAGCCTACAGCGAAGAAACCTCCAACAAAGCACTTGCAGAAGATATGGACGCACTCGACGAAATTCGGGACATTGCACTCGCAAGATCTGCAGTCTACCAACAATCACTACGCAATTATCACAGTCGCCGCATACGCCACAGATCATTCGTGGTTGGCGACTTGGTGTTGCGGCTGAAGCAAAAAGAAGGACACAAGCTCGAACCACCTTGGGAAGGACCCTTCATCGTACACGAAGTGATCCCAGGAGGAGCCTATCGACTGAAGAATCCAGAGACTAGAGGCATCTATTCCAATCCATGGAATATCGCGCAACTGCGCAAATTCTACCCCTAGGTTTATTTCTTTTGCAACAATAAGGCTATACTAGCCAATCTTGTAGCTCGAACACATGACTTCTCAGTCATAGCAATAAAGACATGATTCTCTCATCATATTTACTCGACAGCTTTCAAGATTACTACATGCTCAAAGGTTACAGGTACACACCCCATAAAATACACGGGGGCTACACCTAAAACTAAGCATCACAGAAAAGAATTATCGAGTACAAGGTTGCACACCTTACTACAGTTTTTACAAACTACAGATAAACTTACAGGATATTCACATCCGATAAAGTCAGTCGAAACGCTGAGCATTTTTAGCCGCTAAGACCCTATCTACCTCTTCAGAGGTCATTCGGATAATCTTCTCGGCTGCAGGACGAACGGCATCATAGTACGGCGCAATATCTTCGATTGCATAATCCGGACGCCGAGCTACGGAGTTCAAGTCTATCTCAGGATGCCATATTCGGACAAACGAGAGAGCAACAACCGCGCCGCATGACATCTGATTGCGAACGCACGCGCGAACCTCTCCTTCTCGTCCGAATAACCTGAGAAGATAACTCCAGTCTTCGGGGCCCCTCTCAAGTGGATAAAAAGCAGCATTCACCGCAACCAGGACCTCGTGGAAAGAACTCACGAGAATTTTCGTCTGGCGAACCCGAAACTTCAAGGTAGCCATCACAAAACCTCGACTGCGATCAGACCAGAAATTACTCGCATGAGGCTTTGTGCTGTTAGCTTCTTCATGAATGTGGTTTTCTACCCATTGCTTTTCTTCCCTGTCATCTGGTTTCACAACTAAGAAGCAAACGCACTTAGTAAGCTAAGAAACACAGAGGAGGAAAATAGCATGGGGGCTACACTACTCACATAGTAACTCCTTTGCAATCGAAGACAGTTCACCAATCAGAAATCGCTCGCGCTCAGCCGCCAATTTCTGCTTGGATATCGCCACGTCAGCTACTCCGCGCAGCGCTTTCAGCCTACGCTCACCCTCCTGAACCTTATCACGAAGGCCAGCAAGAGTGCCCACGGCAGCCACAAGTGGATTTACTGGACTACCACGTCCACTCGAAGGTTCAGCGGCAGACGCAATTGCCTGGAAGAAGTACAAGGAAAGAAGTGAGACGCCCTACTCGAGTTGTTTCCAGTCGCACATCTGACTAATCGCTCGGGGGCTACTCCCATCGGGAGGCAAAGTATAGACGACAAGGATAAATTCTAAATGCAAAACGCTTCGATTAAAAGACCAGCAAAGGTACGGGAATACATCCCAAAATTCATTACATCCAAGCAACAGAAACAAAAGAAAAAAAGCCTACGAAGCCGCGTTGGTGCTGCCACTAGCAGCGGTCGACCCTCCCTTCTTCCGAGCAAACATCTCAGATAATTTCCGAGCAAGAACAGTGGCTTGCTCAGAAAAACGAGATAGCCATACCTTCTTGCCCGTGGAAGGGTCGACCGGCATGGACGAATAGGCCTCCTCCAGACCATCAACTCCGTTCGCCAGAGCGAACTGAATCGCAGTCTTTGCGCCAGCTTCCGATTGAGCGACCGCAAAGGCTTCCAGGAGGTCGCCTTCCGAGAAGACCTTCAACAACTCGCTCAGCGCAGGCGCAGGAGTATCGCTGGCAACAAGACGGCCATGCACTCGCGCCAACGCTTTGGAAGCATCATTAATCAGGGAAAATATTCCCTCAGAATGCTTCCTGAGCTGCGCGAGAGTGTCGGTCAGCACGTCCACCCGCTGAATCCCAGGAATCTCCAGAGGAACACTCAGAAGATCTACAGACAGAGAAAATAATGCTTAGCAAAAATCAGCAGAATGAAAAGTTCAAAAACCCAAGACACTTACCCGCAAAGCGTTTGGCGAGGGGACGAAGGAACGCGACAGTGTCGTTGTCAGCCTTACTGCCGGCCTCCTCCAAGTCCTTCACGGCCTTCCGCGCCTCCGCAAGCTTCGTACTGAGTTCCTCCGATTGCTTGCGAGAAGCTTCCAGCTCTTGTCGGGTAGTCGCCAGTTCAGCTTCCCGAGCAGTTACCTGCTCTGAAAGTTTGGTCTTTTCAGACTCTGCGAATTCGGCTCGAGCTGCAAAGGGGATATTAATCAGAAATCAAGAATGGATGATACACGGAAGCCAAGAAGATTAATGAAATTTACCTTTAAGAAGGTCGCTCTCAGATTTGAGTCGGTTAACTTCTGATCGAAGCGACTCGCAATCTGTCTCGGCCAGAACGACGCGGCGACCGATCGCCGCAAGGGAATCGACGAGCGACTGCGGAAGCACGAAGATAAAAGAGTTAGAAGGAAAAAGACTTGAGCCTGTACCCGATTATTTACAATCGACTACAGCCTCGGGGGCTACTCCCATCGGGAGCACTGCCGTGCACCCGAAGAAGACAAAATAAAGAAGAAGAGCAGAAAGAGGTTTTGAGCCTGTACCCGATTATTTACAATCGACTACAGCCTCGGGGGCTACTCCCATCGGGAGCACTGTCGTGCACCCGATAAAATTTGTTTGTGAAAGACAAAGAGATAGAAGTTTACCTGTCCAGAGGCGCGGGAGAGGGGATCCGCAGAGCTGTCCGTCACCTCCTTCGAGACCGAAGTTCTAGCAGCGGAGCTAGGGACATCCCGCTCCGCAGTCGCAGCATCAGGCGCTGCCCTGGGAAAGTTCTGGACGGTACCCGCAGTAGGGGTTTCACCCGCGTCCTTTGCTTTGTTCCTCTTTTCGGGAGGAACAGCCGCGGCGAACCTACGCGGGCTGATTGCCTGCAGACTGCAGTGAAGGACAAAGAAACGTCAGCGTTGACAAATAGAGTTTAATCGAATTAAAATATGGAAAAATCCTACTCGTCATCCTCGTCGTCTTCATCCAAGTCATCCGCATTCCAGGCGGTTGCGAACGGAGCCAGAGGAGGAAGAGATCGAAGCGGAGTCGCGGAAATTGGAGCTTGGCCAGGTGACGCCTCCAAAGACTTGTCTTTGGAGGTGACTTCGTTTTCGTTCACCCGACGGCGCTTTGGTGGGACGCCACTCGAGTCTTCAACATCATCTGAGGAATCATGCTCAGAACTCGAGGAGGCGTTGGCCACGCTGGTGTCAACCGCGCCGTCCTGGTGGCTCGACTGGAGACACGAGGCATCTTCACCAACAACGGGCGGGTAGCAATTTGCTACAGCTAGGCTCTTCAAAGATAAGAAGACGATAAAGATCTTATCGACTACGAAATTCTGAAGATGGAAGCAAGTTAAAGACAGGAAACTAACCGCAGCTGGAGGAGGGTTTGAAGCAGAATAAGCCTCGACTGAGCAATCGGGGAATTGCTCCCCAACCTTCAGTCGAGTGATGGCCGCGATCTTCTTCTCGAATTCCACATTCGAAAGTTCTTCGCGGCTCACTCGGCTGGGATCTTCTGCACCTTGATACTCCCACATAGCGGAAGGCCTCTTCTGCAAAGGCTGGATCCTGCGCTTCAAGAAGAGGCTTGCCAGATGGAGCCCATTGAGCACTACTCCCGAGGCTTGGTCTCGAAGAGCACCTACTCTTTCGAGTAGAGGTGTGACTGTCTGGATTTCTTCGGCTGACATCTTGTGGTTCCAAGACTTGCGCCTCGCCAGAACTGCGAATGGGTGGAACTCTACAAGCCCGCTCGAGTTGTTGTCGGCGACGTAGAACCACTTCTTCCGCCAGCCTTGGGCGGAGTCGATGAAGTGCATGTTGAAGTATGCATTCTCCTGGCGCGCTTGGATCCCGAAGCCACCCGTGCGAAGTGGCTCACCAGGCTCGGACTCCACCCGCGATCTCTCGCGAAAGATCCGGATCTTGAACAGCGCCTTCCAGAGCGCCCAGTGCGGGCGAATGCCAAGATAGCATTCGCAAAGCGCGATGAAGCACGAGATGTGCTGCACCGCGTTCGGGGGGAGGTCGTGGAGCTGTATGCCGTATGCACACAGCAGCCCGATGAAGAAAGGATGAAGAGGGAAGGAGAGGCCTCGAGTCACGTGGTCCACGAAGACCACGCGCTCGTTCGAGTGAGGGTTTGGTACCTCTTCCCTCTTCCCAAGACGGACGCGCTTCTCCGCCTCCGCCGGCAGCAGACCCTCCCGCTGCATCTCCTTGATGCTCTTAGCAGTGGTGTTGGGGGTGCGCCAGTCGCCGGCGCGAGGGGCGAGTGGCGCAGAAGGCTCGCCAGATGCGGAGGTTCCAGCGCCACGTTTCTTTCCGCCGGCCATTGTTCACAGCGAGAGCTCGAGCGCAAGGAAGACGAAGACGAGCGCGAGGTGGAAGATGAAGATAGAGAGCGGGGAAAATTTCACTGCGGCGCTAACACCCCTATTTATATACGGGGTAAAGCAATCTCAGCCGTACGATACGCAACGTGGCACCTATCGCGGCTGCCACGCGTAAAGATGAAACGAAGCGGCGGCATACGCTGTTTCGTGCCACGATCTTAACAAAAGATCGTGCGCATTTACTGCGCGTTTCGCGTAGAAAACGGGAGCGACGTCTCGTTTCCCGGTCAAAAAGCTGACAAGGTGGGCCAATTTCTGCTGCCACTCCGTCACGTCCCATCGGGAGAAGAGGAGCACGCCTTGACGTCATGGCGTTCGTCATTCAAAAGGGAAATCTTTTGCGAATGGAAGTTCAAACGCGAAATTATCTTCGCACGAATATCAATTCCTTCGGATAAAACACAATTTTCCCATGAAAAAATTTATGAATCAAAGCCTCTTCGAACAAGAGAAACATACCTTATACACGAAAACTCTTTCGTACGGGCACAATTTTCCAAAACATGAAAACTCTTTCATACGGAACTAACATTTCCTACACGAAACTTTTTCGTACGGAACTCATACCAATCTAATCGGGTAGAAAGAACCTACCTTATGCGTGATAATTATACATCACAAGGACCTGGATTGTACAGCCGACTAGGCACATCCGGATGCCATATTCTTCGAATATGAAGGTAAGACCCAAAAAGATCTTTCTTTTGGGCCTGGAATCGCACTCGAAAGCTGCGTCCTCCGGCATAGTTCCGTGTCAACAACACGAAGAAAAATCCTAGCGGACGCGCCGGGTACCCTCTTAGGTTAAGTTCGACTCGATAAGTCCACAACGGCCCAGTCGTGACGATCACCTCATCGGGTTCGAGTCGGAGGTCTCGAATCTGTGTAGGCCAGGAGTGTTTTTGCCCTAGTCGCAATTAATTGGCCCTGATCTCTCGGGAGAGCCAAGCCACTGCGCCACATCCTTCTGCTAATATAGCCGCAAAAACTGGCACCTATGCTGCTCGATACTCGAGTATTTTAATTCGCAAAACAGGGAACACACCCTTCGTAGACAACAACTGTCGAGCTGAACTTCCAGGAGGAGATCAAAAAAAGGTCTGACCGTCTACCCGACTGGAAATAAATCCCAGTCGAGCACACGCTCGGGGGCTACTGACGAAGGCACGGATCCTGGGCCCTGCGAGTAAGGACACCCCCTCTCAAGCCTTCTGATCAAGGCCCAACAGGAAGCGCCCTTGGAGTACTCTAGAAGGCCCATGAAAAGCCCGCCCGCGTCAACTTGCGGGCTAAGTTAGGGATTGTAACCGACTCAAGCTAGGGTTTGTATCCTCTCCGGGTTGGACTCGAGACCTGGCTATCTATATAAAGCCAGGAGAGCCCCAAAGGAGAGGACCAAGTATTACCGCACGACCACAAAAGCCTTGAAACTCGAGATCTACTCTCGATTCGAGCACCCTGTAATCGATCTAATCGTCCAATACAGATCAGCAGAAGGCAGGAGTAAGGGTTTTACCTCTTCGAGGGCCCCGAACCTGGGTAAATCTCGCCTCCCTGTCAAGCCGACGATTTCACCAGCGCCTATGACATCTCCTAGTCGAAACCCGATAGGGTCACCTGAGGGATTTGCGGAGCCAGAGCTTCGACAATGAACTTCCCGGCGAGTTGCGTAGAGCTTGAGCTTGAACCTAGAACCTTGGAACTAAAAGAACTTATGAAATCTATCTCCCGTCCGGCTTTATATAATAGCCGGATTAGGGCTTACAGAACCAGAAACCTAGAAGACTACGTTTAACTTGTAACTTGGAAAGTAAGGAATTCGTCTTCTCCTCCAAGCCAGATCACGCGGGCCGTGATCCGGGTTCTTCCAGAATCCGGCTTCTGCGCGTCGGACTACTGGGCCGCCCAATGGACCTAAGCCCATTACCATGTAGGCCACCCTGGTAGTCCGGCTCTTTTGTCTACCATCTTCTATACCCCTATTCAGTATATATCCGACAGTAGCCCCCAGGAAGGATCAAAACTCTGAAACCCCGCCTTTCGTCAAATACATTTTGTCCGGGAAAACTTGATTCAGCAGTCTTGATTCTTTCTTCTTTCCTTTTGAAGGAGATGGTAACATAAAACTCGGAACTATGAAAATCCGGCTTTTCTTCTCGCGATCCTTCACGGAAAAGGAACTTATGACATCAGCGCCTCAATCACGCTGACGCAAGCGCCGCTTGGTTTCACGCGGGAAACCCTGCAACGTATCTCTGACAGATTCTCACGAGAAACGAGGAGATAGCCATCATTCCTCTGTCGTTCCGTTTCCCGGATTTTCCGGCGAGCGACACGCGTCGAACATCCAACGGTCAAAAGAGCCGTTGGCGCGTATCTAGAGGTCTTCAGGCTATAAATAGCCGTCCTCGTCGTCATCGGAAATCTTTCCTCACTCCACACTGCCCACGCCATTGACGCAAACGCGAGCACGAGAGCAAGAACGAGACCTTGCCCCGACGAGCCCTTTGCACGCCGGAGCGCTCACTTGCCACCGAAAAAGATGGCCTCTCCGTCGTCCTCACCGGCTCGCGCCTCCATTGACGAGCTTTTGGGCGACCTAGATCCACAGCTGGGGTCGCCCAAGCATGCCGGCGGCGGGCCGGAAAAGGCCACGGCATCCGCGGCGGGCGGAGGAAACGCTTCCGCCGCCGCGAACATAACGGGCCCAAGCACCACGACAACCCCTCCGCCGTTCGCACCTGAAACGGCGGGGGCCAAGATTCACTCCCGTGACACTGAGCGCTTCTCCGCCAGAGCTGATGAAGAAACGGAATTTGTCGGAATTTGGAATCAGAGTAATACTTCACTCGTCCTCCTTCGTCGGATGTCAAGGGATAAATTAATAGTTAAAGGCAAATGGCGAATCTCGAAGAATGAGCCAGAGCCCAAGCCAAAGGAAGGAGAACGCGTCCTCCTTACCTCTCATGTCACGAGAGGTATGGGTTTTCCCCCTTCCGCCTTTTTCCTAGATGTCCTCAACTTTTATGGTGTTCAACCACATAATATCTCTCCAAATTCCATCCTTCAATTAGCTAGTTTCCAAGCTCTTTTCGAAGAGTATCTTGGAATAACTCCCAATTTAGACTTCTGGCATTATTGTTTCGAGGTAAAACACAACATCACAAACGGTGTTTCGCCCATCTGCGGTACCATATCTTTTATCCTCAGAAACTTTAGGGAAGAATGGTATCCAAAGATAAGAATGCCGAAACCTGACCACTCTTGGCTAGGTTCTTTCTTTTATCACCAAGATATTCCGTTCCCCAGCAAAGAAACCGGAATTCCTCCCTTTGTTAACTCTGCTGCTATTCCTCACGAGAATTGGACACTTGCAATAACAGAGGATTTGCCTGAAAGCCTGATGAAAATAAAGCGGCGCATTGCCAAACTTTCTTCTTCTCAACCACCTTTGGTTTGGAAGGATATCGTTTTATGCTGGTTTGGACGTCGCGTACAACCTTTATCCCTTCGTTCCCGACTTCTTTGCGAGTACACGGGACCGGAAGATAGCATGAGAGGCACCGATAGGTCCTTTAGCAAGAAGGATTTTATAGAGCGCCTTCATCAGATTGTTGCTGCCGATAGCCAGATTGAGGAAAGTCTAGCCATATATCATGCGGAAAATCTGGTTCCTAAGGTACTTTCCTTCCCTTGTTTCTGAGTTTCCTCAGATTATCTTCTCTCTTCATTTTTTTAACATACTGTTAATTCTTTCCTAGTTTGACGAACTTGGAGAAAATGATCTTGCTTCTGATGCTGTCAGAAACGAATTCATTCCTGCTCGAGATGATATCCGGGTGAAAGAAGAACCTTTCGACGATCTCGGATATATTCGTCCGGAAGCTAAGAAATTTTTTGCTCCTGCGCCTCTGGTTCGCCCTTGGCCACAAAATGGATTAGTTATCCGCAACAATATCGCATTCTCGCCCCGCCAGGTCATACACGATGGCCTTCACCACGTAGGAATTCTTTTCATGGAATATGCCAGAGAATTCAAGGAGACCTTAACTGACTTGCGAGAAATGAGCCAGGTAATACCTCTAGCCCCCAAGCATTAAGTTGAACATCTAAATTCTTCTTAATGCTTCTTTGTATGCTTGTTCAGACTTAAGCATCTGGCTTTCATTTCCATGTTTCAGCATTCCGCAGATGCCATAAACTTGGAAGTTTTGAAAAAACTTAGCCTCAAAAGCAGAGAAGTAAAAACAATTCAATCTGTTATTGAGTCAAAAAGCAATGAACTGGCGTCGACTCAAAAGCAATTATCAAAAGCCACTGGTATTTTACTTCGTGTTTACTGATTTTTGCTGGAAAATCATTGCTAGATCTTGCCGTAATGTCAGATTAATTTGTCCCTGCTTTTCAGCTGCTTTAACCAAAGCCAAGAAGCTCACAGCAAACGCTGCTTATTTTTCTCAACTTCGTGAAGAAAACTCCAACCTTCAAAGAGAACTTTCAAAAGTTCGAGAAGAACTGGAAGCCAGTAATCTAGCCCTTGGGATTGCGCAATCCAAGGCTTCTTTGCAGGCAGCAGAGGATAAATCTATTATCAATGATTTAGAAAGTATGCTATTCCCTCGTATGAAAGAAAGCGATGAAATTGACGCGGTTCTTGGTAAGTTGACTTCTTTTACCAATACTTTCATGTCATATTTCTTGTATCTTCTAATCTTTGCCTTTGTCAAAAAAGCAGGAAATTTTCCAGGGATTTCTCGGACTGGAAAGATCCGGGCCTTTGGGAAGATATGGAATTCAATCAGAAATGCAGGAATGCATTTAATTAATAAATTCCTGCCCATAAGCAGTATACAATCTTCAGAAGTTTACCGACTTCCGGAAGGCATCATGGAGGTAGCAAATTCGAAGGAATCTTTCCTTCGCTCTGCTGCACGGGGTGGTGCGCGAATGGCACTTGGCCTCATGCGCTTACACTACCCCGATGCAAAATCCTGGCGTGTAGCATCCGGTATTCCTCAAGAATGTAGAGAAGCACAAATAAATGCAATCTTTAAAGAAGTTGAAGGCCACGCCACTCAGATTGCCTCCATGGTGAATATCTCCATTACTTATCCGGAAGAAGAAGTGCCTGCAGCCCCCGAGAATGATAGCAGCGATGAAGACTCGGATGCTTGAGGGAATACACTTAACCCGAATGATGGATATGTATAGGAGCTTTTTTACAATGTAATTCATATTGTAATACTTCTATGTCATTTGTCGAAACAAGAACTCCGCCTTTTGCAATTTCAACTTTTTTGCAAAGTTTTTCCGGGTTTGACTGTTTCTTTTATCTTCTAAATAATCCGGCATTTGTGTTTTAACTGCTCTAGTGTTTAAAAATGGCTCTATTAGCAATTTTTATCGTCATGCTGAGTAACTGTGGACGAACCAAACAGTTTTTTTAAAAACTCAGAAACATGGATTATGCTAGAAGCATTTTTACTGACTAGCTTCAGTAACCCAACACATACACAATCAGATAAAACTTGGAGAAAACAAAGAACTGCTCTGAAACTTGGGCACGCAGGCACAATCCGAGTTTCCTTTAACCTTTAACAGGCCGAATCATTCAGCTTTTAGACACCGAGCACGCAGGCACAATTCGGGTCAACATTGAGTATTTGTAAGATCATTGGGAAATAGATAAGGCGGAAATATTTTGTACTTATAATGAATATGAATTCCAACAACTTTATTTCATGATCTCAAAGATGTTTACATAGAAGTTGAACTAAGTGTAGAAGGGACGTAATTGCTGGATACTCCAAGGCCTCTTTGTCTCTCCTAGTTCAGCATCTATTTTTCTCTTTCTTTTGCGATTCGGCTTCTTGGGATCATCCTCCGTATCTCGAATATCGACAAGATAATATGATCCATTCTTCATGGCTTTACTGATGACAAATGGTCCTTCCCATACTGGGGCCAATTTGTGCTTCCTTTGCTGCACCAATCTCAGCACCAAGTCACCTTCTTTAAAAGAACGATGCCTGATTTTCCGACTATGATAACGTCGTAAACCTTGCTGGTAGATGGCGGATCTTTGAAGCACAAGTTCTCGTTCCTCTTCTAGGAGATCGACAACATCATGTCGTGCTTCCTCGGCATCCGAATCGTCAAAATTCTGCACTCTTGGGCTATCATGGATCATGTCCGTTGGAAGCATAGCTTCCGCACCATAAACTAGAAAAAACGGGGTTTGCTCAGTTGACCTATTTGGCGTCGTTCGAATACTCCATAACACGGAAGGTAGTTCTTCTACCCACGCTCCAGCTGCTCTATGGAGAGGAGTTTCGAGTCTTGGGCGTATTCCTTGCAGGATTGAGCTGTTCATTCTTTCAACCTGTCCATTAGATTGCGGGTGTGCCACAGATGCAAGATCTAAGCGGATTCCCGTTTGTTGGCAGTATTTTGCCAACTCCCCAATGGAGAAATTTGTCCCGTTATCGGTTATTATGCTGTGTGGGACGCCATACCTCATTACTAAATCGATAATGAAGTTTCTGGCAGTTGCGCCATCCAGCTTTTTGATGGGTTTGGCCTCCACCCACTTTGTATACTTATCTACTGCTACGAGTAGATGTGTGAGTCCACCTCTTGCAGTTTTGAACGGTCCCATCATATCTAGCCCCCAGACCGCAAACGGCCATGTGATAGGGATAGTTTTAAGTGCTTGGGCCGGCAAATTGGTCTGCTTGGCGTAATATTGACATCCTTCGCACGTATTTACTATGCGCTCGGCGTCTGTCTTGGCTGTTAGCCAGAAAAACCCTGCTCGGAATGCTTTTTTGACTATGCTTTTCGATTGAGCATGATGTCCGCAATCGCCGGCATGGATTTCTTGCAATATTTCTCTTCCTTCTTCTGGTGAAATACACCGCAGAAAAACTCCAGAAGTACTGCGTTTGTATAAGTGGTCGTTGATCACTACGTATCCTTTGCATCGACGCTGTATTTGCCTTTGCAGGACTTCGTCTGCTCCTTCCGGGTACTTCTGATTGACTAAGAAGTTTAAGTATGGGATTGTCCAATCCGGTTTAACGAGCATGACCTCAATTGCTTCGGATGCCAGAGGGTAATCAATGTCTCCACCTTTTATGGACGGCTCATGCAAGTGCTGGACGAATACCCCTGGTGTTAAAGTTTTTACTCTCTCTGATCCCATGCGGGCTAACGCGTCCGCGTTCCAATTTTCCTCCCTTTTTATGTGAAGGACTTCGAACCCGAAGAAACAGATGGCAAACTCGTCTACCGTCCTCCGATATTCGGCCATTATAGGGCTTTTCGCGTCCCAGGTTTGGTTAAGCTGATGCTGTACCAAATCTGAGTCTCCATAGCACAAGATGCGTTTGACCCCAATTTCTTTTGCAATATGCAAGCCATGAAGCAAAGCTTCATATTCTGCCACATTATTACTGGCGTTGAAGTGTATTTGCAATACATATTCCATTGTGTCTCCCTTGGGAGATTTTAAAACTACGCCGGCCCCAGCTCCTTCCTTCATCTTGGATCCGTCAAAGTGCATGATCCAGTACTCGGATTCTGGCATCGGCGTATTTTCCATTGCTTCTGTCCAGTCGGCGACGAAATCTGCCAAAACCTGGGATTTTATTGCCGTCCTTGGCTGGTATTTGATGTCGAAGGCTGCCAGCTCGATGCCCCATTTGGCTACTCGGCCGGTTGCCTCCGCATTGTTTATAATATCCCCTAGTGGTGCTTTACATACCACTGTTATGGAATGCCCTTGGAAGTAATGGCGCAGTTTTCTGGATGCAAAAAATACGCCATATGCCAGTTTCTGGTAGTGCGGGTATCTTTGTTTGGATTCGGAGAAAACTTCGCTTATGTAGTATACCGGATGTTGGTCTGGTATGCTTTGTTCTTCCTTTGTCCGTTCCACCACGATTACCGCACTAATAACCCGATTAGTAGCCGTAAGGTATAGTAACATGGGTTCTTCGTCTTTTGGGGATGCCAAGATGGGAGCGTTCATCAAAGTTTCCTTTAACTGGGCCAATGCTGCATCAGCCTCCTCTGTCCATTCAAACTTGTCGGATTTCTTCAACAGTTTGTAGAGTGGTAAGGCTTTGTCCCCCAGCCGACTAATAAACCTGCTGACGGCTGCAGCGGAACCCGTCAATCTTTGGACATCTTTTACACATGTAGGCTTTGAGATGTTCAAGATTGCCTTGATCTTTTCCGGATTAACTTCTATTCCTCTACGAGAAACGATGAAACCCAGGAGTTTTCCTGAGGGGACCCCGAATACGCACTTAGATGGATTCAACTTCATCTTGTAAGTGCGCAAGTTTTCGAAGGTTTCTCGTAAATCCTCAAGGAGTGTATCTTTTTCCTTGGTTACGACAGCAATATCGTCCACGTAAACATGAACATTTTTTCCAATCTGACTATGCAAACAACGTTGCATGCAACGCTGGTAGGTTGCACCTGCGTTCTTCAGGCCAAAAGGCATGGTTACGTAGTAATACGTCCCGTACGGGGTTATAAAAGAAGTCTTGATTTGATCTTCCTTTTTCATGCGTATTTGGTGGTACCCGGAGTATGCATCCAAAAAGCATAAAAGCTCAGAGCCTGCAGTGGCGTCTATTATTTGATCGATTCGCGGCAGCGCAAACCTATCTTTCGGACATAACTTGTTCAATCCTGTGTAATCTATACACATTCTGAGGGCAGTTGTGTCTTTCTTCGGTACTAATACCGGATTTGCGGACCAGTCAGTATGGATTACCTCCCTGATGAAATCCGCTGCTAAAAGCCGGATAATTTCCTTGCCAATAGCCTTCCGTCTTCTTCCGTCAAATCGACGGAGACCTTGTTTGACGGGTTTTGATCCGGGAATAACCTTGAGTTGGTGCTCAGCAAGTTCCCTGGGTACGCCTGGCATGTCAGCTGGACACCAGGCAAAAATATCCCAGTTCTCACGGAGGAACTTGATGAGCTCGCCTTCCTATTTGTCGGTCATCCCAGTCCCTACAACGACGAATTTTGTCGGATCTTTGGGATCTAGGATTACCTGTCTTGTATTCTCGGATGCCTTGAAGCTATCTGTTGGCTTCCGAGTTTCTTTTCCTGCCGGCATTTCTTTCGGCGATACCTCCTTGGCTAACTCCTTCAGTTCTTCCTGAGCTATAACTCTTTGAGCGCAAAGGGCGTTTTGCTTCTCCAACTCGTTTGCCAGCTTGAAATCACCGGCAATGGTGATTACTCCTCCTTTGGGTCCTGGCATCTTCAGCTTGTTGTAGATATAGCAAGATCTTGCCATAAACTTGGCGAAAGCCGGACGTCCGAGTATTGCGTGATACACGCTCTCGAACGGCACAACTTCGAAGGATACTTTTTCCTGCCGGAAGTGATCTTTATCTCCGAAGGTGACATCTAGGGAAATTTCTCCTAGGGATCGTGCTTGCCTACCAGGAACGATGCCATGGAAGCGTATATTGCTGTAGTTGAGCTGGGACTCGGATATCTTCAAGTGCTTCAGTGTATCCAGGTACATTATGTTGATGCTGGATCCTCCGTCCATCAGCACTCTTCTTAGCCTAGTGTTTTGAACAATAGGGCTTACAACAAGAGCTTGTGTGCCGGGTTCAGGGATATTTCCGGGATGATCAGACTGATCCCAGATTATCGGTGTGTTGGAGTACTTCAAGAATTTTGGGGTTGCAGGAACAACCGCGTTTATTTCTCGAAGTGTCCTTTTGGCCACCTTTGCTGACGGGGTTGCTAGGAAAGTTAGCATTGCTTCTCCGTCAACTCTCGGAAATTTAGGTTCGCCTTTTCGCTGTTGTTCCTGGATTTTGTCATCAGTGTCCGATTCACTGTCTTCTTTTTCAGCTTCTGGCTTTTGTTTGGCAGGTTTCCTCTTGGAACCCTTCCCTTTATTTCCGGATCCTGCATTGCCTTTCATATGCTTGTTTAGCCGGCATTGCACGTTCGTGTGGGTTGGTTTCCCAAACTGAGATTGGTGGACGCAGGGTTCCGACTTAATTCTCTCCCATTCCTCAGGAGTGTAATTGATGGGATCCGGACTGCGGCCTTTCCACTTGTTCCCTTTTTCTCCTCCAAAGGCTAAGTTAACCTCCTTGGGCTTTGTTGTTGACTCCGGAGCTCCTTTTTTATCAGAACGAGGTGTTTTCTTGGCTAGTATCAGTGACTCAATATTGCCTCCTCTTGCTCTAATATCATTTTCGGCTGCAGCATGCTCATTAGCGGTTGTAAGCATAGATCCGAGATCTTTGTGCTTTTTAGAACCAACCATGAACGGTACAAGTCCGGGTTTTAGGCCATTGACGAAAGCATGCATTGCTTGTACGTCAGTTACTCCAGAGCAACTATTCTTCATCGCAGTCCATCTGGAGATGAAATCCACGTATGGTTCGTCTTCAAATTGGGTGCAACGGTTCAGCTGGTTGATGCTATTTGGGCGTTTGTATGTTCCCCTAAAATGCTGGGTAAATACTCTCGCCATATCATCCCAACTGTCGACAGTTCTTGATGGTAAACCATTAATCCAATCTCTGGCTCCGTCTAGCAACATTAGGGGAAGAAACTTGACAGCTTCCAGGTCTGTCCCGTTGTTGATTTGGACGGCTGTGTAATAATCTGAAAGCCAGGTATCCGGGTTTGTACTGCCGGTATATTTTTGGTAGGTTGGACCAACTTTGGCGAAGCCAGAATGCAGAGTTATCCTTCGGATCCTGTCAGTAAAACACTTAGGACCAAAGTATAGATCATCCTTTTCTGCTCTATCAATATGTGCAGAGTATCTCCCGGCTGAATGGACAGAAGGGGATCTGCTCCTTTCTTTTCCATTGTTGCGCGGACGCGCTTTTCCGAGGTTATCTCTATCTCTTCCGTTGTCACGCCCTCTGGGATTAGGTGGAGTCCTGCTCCTGTACCTTTCCTTATCTTTAGGCGGTGTCTGAGATCTTTCTCGTCTGTGAGGTGTATCGTATCTTCCAGCTTTTTCAGCTGGGTTTCTCGGAGGTAGCATTATTTTGCCGTCATTCCGGTGTTTGTCTTCCCGATCGTGTGGTTTATATCCCTCTTTCGGGAGATGAGGTCCGGTTCTAGACGCTGCGTCCCGGTTGTCGGGGTTTTTCTAGTCTTTTCTCGGATCCTCTTTTTTATCCGAATCTCCGGGTTCTTCCGGTCCAGGTGCTCCAGCAGCGCAAGTAACAGTTTTGCAGAGGGCGGAATTATCATGCAGCCTCCCTGATCGCTCTTGTCCTCGCTGTTGCTGCTGTAATGCTTTTCCTAGGAAAGCATACACCCCTTGGAGTTTTTCCCCGTTGGAGTACAGATCATTGTTCAGGATGGCGAACGCTGCTTCCGCGTTTTCAGCTGCGGTTTTGTATATTGGTTCGCCCTTGGCATCTTTGCCGTTTAACTGCTTTTGCCAAGATGGGTTATAGAACCTTTCTTTCGGCGGCAGTTCTTCCGGTTTTGCAATTCCGGGTAACCTCGTAGGTTTTAAGGCAGATCTATGCTTTCTCTCGTACTCCTCAATTTCTTCCTTCATGATTTTGATGTCATTATGGGTTTGTTGAAGATGTTGCCGAGATCTAAGCAGGTGTTGCTGTTGCCGTTGGAAAGCTTGTCTCCTGGCTTCCAGCATCTCAGGGGGTTCATTGGGCCCCACTGGAGTTTGTAATAGTTCTTGCTCTTCCAGTTCTGTCATTGGCGGAGCAGTGATTTCCTTAGATTTCTTTTCCGTAGGCTTTGTGCCACTAATATCTCCAACTTCCAGGTTTTCATCAGCGAGATCAGCTGACTTTTTCTTCCGGAGTTTGTACTGGAGTTTTTTAGAGGCACGGTGCTTTTTCTTGGAAGACGGAGGTTTTTTGACAGGTTCATCATCTGTCATCTCCTTGACATTAGGGAATATCGGAGAAATTTCTCCGTCTTCCCTCTCTTCTACTGGCGGAGGGGTTTTAGGGCTTTCCTGGCTATCGGCACCCGTTGTATCGGCTGGTTTTGCCATTAGCACTTCATGGAACCCTTCTTGAAAGGACTTAACTTTTCTTACGAAGGCATCATCGTCCTCGTCTTCGGAATCGAAATTATCCGATCCGGTTTCCGACTCCAATCTCGCCTCTATGGCGGCAAGCACGGACTCTGTTTTCGAGTTCATCGTCTGGTTGACGGATGTCGGATCTTCCGTCTCTGTGACGGGTATTGGTTCTTCCGTCTCTGTGACGGGTGTAGTGTTGTTATCTGCCTCTTGCACGGGATTTCCGTCATCCGTGTTTTCAGCGATCTCGGATTGCACCATGCCGATAAAGTGCGTGTCATTGTTTTGTCGGCGATCTGAGCAAAATCCGGCATCATAGTCGTCTTCGACTAGGTATAGGGCGGGTGGGAAATAATTGCTTTCACCGCAAAACCCCATTGCTTCCGCGGTTAATCCGATAAAGATGTTAGCATATCCAATCGGTAAAACGCAGGCACTTACCAGGTGGTTTTGCGCCGGTATGTAGGATCCGTTGTCGAGGAAGCGCCCGACGTCGTCGTCGAATTCCAAGCTTCCGACAGTGATCGATCTTCCAATTCCGCCTAGTATCCCAGATCGGAACTTCACGCCTGACGTCGTTTGCCCCACGGTGGGCGCCAACTGTCGAGACATCGTAGTAGTTTTCATAGACTGGGGTGCCATGAGACTACGGTAGAGACGTGGGGTAACGGGATAGCGTAGTAACACAGAACACGGGATTTTACCCAGGTTCGGTACGTCGCGACAGTACGGCGTACCTACTCCTGCACTTCTCACTAATTGGGACTAAAGCCCGTATAACAGGGTTACAGTGTGAGGGAATAGATCTAGCTACTCGACGAGGATGAACTTCCCGGCGAGTTGCGTAGAGCTTGAGCTTGAACCTAGAACCTTGGAACTAAAAGAACTTATGAAATCTATCTCCCGTCCGGCTTTATATAATAGCCGGATTAGGGCTTACAGAACCAGAAACCTAGAAGACTACGTTTAACTTGTAACTTGGAAAGTAAGGAATCCGTCTTCTCCTCCAAGCCAGATCACGCGGGCCGTGATCCGGGTTCTTCCAGAATCCGGCTTCTGCGCGTCGGACTACTGGGCCGCCCAATGGACCTAAGCCCATTACCATGTAGGCCACCCTGGTAGTCCGGCTCTTTTGTCTACCATCTTCTATACCCCTATTCAGTATATATCCGACAGTTCTACTTGGCGAGCCTAGCATGTACAGACATGGCCTCGGAACACGTAACCGAAAGGTAAAGCATGAGTCATATGGATCATATGATGAACATGTCGATGTTCGCCTTTGAAGCTAGATCGTCTCACGTGATGATCGGTTTTGTTGTAGTGAATTTGGTTCGTGTAATAACTAAAGACGACTAAGAGGGATGTTGCTTTTGAGTGGGAGTTCATGGCATAATTTTGAATTAACTTGAACTTATTTATCATGAACAACCAATCAAAGTGAATTTGCACAAATTGTAGTATTCGTTGGCATCCACATAACTAACTTACACTTAGATTGGCAATTGAGATATAACTGATATGATCTGGTAAAAATCATTTAAAATTGGTACCGTATTAGTGAAATTTAAAATTGAATCCTATTGTAGATTTTCGGTATTTCCTACCTTGCTCCATATGATTATTGATTGATTGATCTAGAGAGCAACTAATTCCTACTTAGAATCCAGAGTCATGGTTGCTTCCATATTACTTTATCTTCAAAAAAATGTTTTGTTGATCAAGGTGATTTAGGAACTGAAAAGAGTTGTTTTCAGAAACAATCAAGTGAAAGATATATTGATATCTAGAAACTTATTTGTGGCAACATGACTGAGTATAATTTAGCATGACAATGTTTGCTTATATTATCTGAATATATGCAATGATTGAAGATGCTAGGCGTTTGAATATTCCAAGAAGCTGGGCGCTAAAAATTATCCTCCAAATTCCTTCCTTCGAGCTATAGTAGCTTAATCATAATTTTTTTATGATGGAATGGATTAAAAGTATGGGTAAAGTCGTTTACCTTACTTAGAGATTGCTAAGAGTGGAATCTGGAAGAATGCTATTAATATGATGATATTAGTATAACAATCAAACTCAAAGTATGACTCAATGGGTGATAGTATATGACTAACACGCCAAAGAAAATGAGCTAG
Source organism: Alopecurus myosuroides (assembly GCA_028641055.1). Classification (NCBI taxonomy): domain Eukaryota; kingdom Viridiplantae; phylum Streptophyta; class Magnoliopsida; order Poales; family Poaceae; genus Alopecurus; species Alopecurus myosuroides. The sequence goes on from CM054058.1 coordinate 525,188,834, forward strand.
TACAACTAGCACTATTTGATGTTGAATGATTCTTTTGTAAAGGAAAGGGAATATTAAAAATAGAATTACAAAAAGATATATGGCAAAAAAAGAAGATAACTGGAAAAGTCCAGCTCAGGAGTATTTGCTTGATATTCAAGTTATAGATGTATTACTAGTTAACAAAGTATTTTTGGGTATGTTGATACCACATTGGTTGGTATGAGTTTTCATACAAAGCAACGCAATGCAAGAAATACAAGGGCCTAAAAGGAACTAGTAATAGATGTGGGATCGATTATGACAAGAACATAAATAAAGTGTTATTGTGTTCATTTTCGTATCGAACCAAACATTCAAGATTTATTTTAAGAACTTAATAAGTTGTTATTTTGTTCTAGTCTTTTGTGAGAACAAATGAGATTGTTCAAACTATGACCATATTCCATAATTTATGGATATGTTAATATAAATCATGTTGGTAAAGTAAACATCTATAAAACTAAATGCTAAACGTTGCAAGACGTAAACGAGTTTCACTTAAATTGTGACACCACCATTTTAGTTCATATCGGAAAGGAAAACATGAAGGAACTCCATATTGATGGACTTCTGGAGTCATTTTGTTTTGAATAAATTGACGCTTGTGAGACCTCTTCCAAAAGATGACTAAAATTCCGTTCATAGGCCAAAGTAGAATGGACGACTAATTTAGTGGAGATTATACATATTGATGTATATAGTCCATTATGTGTAGTAATGTATGGTGGATAAATTTTTACTTCATAAAATTATGTCGATGATTTGAGTAGATATGTGAGTATATCTATTTAAAGAGAACGGAGTTTGACATTTTGAATTGGTTCAAATGGTTGTCAATATGAAGTAAAAATTATTGTAACAAGATAATCAAGTATTTATGATTGGATCATAAAGGATAAAGTTTGATTTACAAGTTTAGCAAAACATCTGAGAAGTTGCAGAATTGTTCTAGACCTTATATTACTCGAATTACCCCACATTAGTTTGGAGTGTTCGAGAGACAAAATCAAACCTTGTTGGACATGGTAAGATTAATAAAATTGCCATTATAATTTTGTAGTTTATACATTAAGGACAAACGCTTTTACACTGGAAAGAGCACCATCATGATCCGTTGAAATTGACAACATATAAGATATGATTTGGGTAGTGACCCGAATTGTCATTTTCTTATGTTTTGGTATGCATAGCATGTGTAAAATGTTTACAACAAAAATAGGATAAATATATGTTTATAAGGTTATCCCAAATAAAACATTGGGTATTTCTCCTATCACCGAACCAAAAGACAAATGTTTTTTGTCAGAAAGGGTTGATTTCTCGAGAAAGTAGTTCTTGCGAAACAAGTGAGTGGGAGGGCTGTACAAACTCAACGAGATCAGAGAATTTCCGTTACCATGTCAAGAGTAGCACAACACTGGAAGTTGTTCCGGGGTTTCCTATTTTGACAAAGTAGAAGACACTACATGTGTTGTAGATACTTCGAATGAGTTTGCGAACTGAACCACAAAAGTCCTAATATAAAACTTTGTACTTAGACCAACTTGTGGTTCAAGAGTAAAGTGTTGTTTTCACTATAAAGGAAGCAAATGATGGGCCCTGACTTCGTAAAATTGACTATGAGTCATTATATCCGCCATAGTATCCTCTTATGAATATCAAGTATGTGACTTGGTAGTCATTTCGATAGGCTTGATGCCTAACTATAGCAAAATGGTCTATATAGAGACAAAGACATGGATTTTTACATCCTTTGAAAGTTGTAGTTATCGAAAAGTTGTTTTCAACGAAGTTCAAAGAGTTGACTACTACAAGATTTTGATCTTCTGTAGTGATGTTTTAGTCTTTGCGGATAGTTCTAGCAAAAGTTACATATTATGATATGGCAGTTGAATAACAAAACCAACTCTCCCCTCGAAGAAGTTTGATCAAAGATGTGTACTTGACACAGTCTGAGAGTTTTGTAAAATTCAAAAGGTTGCTAGAAAGGTATGCACACTTCAATGGTTGAAGTGAGCATAACGAAGTTGAAATCTTTAAATTAATGAAGTTATCAAAAGAGTTTGATTCCATCATGAACGATAAATATGCTTATAGAGTTACAAGAAATTAAGTGGGAGTGCTATGACATATTTCCAATACTTTATGTAGCTGGCATATGGTTGATTGGAAAATATGTAATTTTAAATTAACATGGTTAAGAATTTCATATTTATAAAAGGCTTATAAGATACTGAGCATCGATATCTATAAAAGATAGATTGAAGCGCCTGATATGATTGAAGCCAAATTACATAGATGAAATATTGAAGTAAGTCAATATCGAAATGACAAGAAGGAGTTCTTGTCACATGGAAAATAATTGAGCAAGATTCAAGTGTTTTGACACATGATGAACATCATTGAAATTGAGATTTCTAAGTCATGTTTCCATGCTATGTACACAACCAGATGAGTCCTATGCTATAAAACGTTATAGAAGGATAATTCATATGATGATTAGACAACAGTGGGAGAGATCCTTGTGTCATTTTAGAATTTATAAGGATATGTTTTCCTATGTAGTAATGACAAAATATTAGTTGTAATATGTTACAATAATAGTCTTGTCATCTATTTAATTAGTTTTATCTCAGTTAAAATATGTAATGAAGGGTAGCACAATAGGCTGGAAGAAAGTTCCATGCTGGATTTGAAAGTGTTTCAAAATTAAAGTATTGTGACGGATACTACAACAAAGGCTAAAGTATATCGTTGTGTTGACAACTGATAATAAGCGTATTTTGTGTCAAGGAGTTGTTTATTGAACTTGGTGAATTTTCAAGAATGCTGACACTATGAAGCTACATTTTCACAATATTAGTAACATTAGTTTAAGCTGAGGAATTAAGGTATCACCAGAACTTGGTGAATTTCCAAGAATGCTAACACTATGAAGCTACATTTTCACAATGTTAGTGACATTGGTTTAAGCTGAGGAATTAAGGTTTCACCGATTGACCATATATATACAAAGCCATCTCATTAGAGAATGAGTGATGCGTGTACACGTAAAGAACATGCAAATACAATAGGACCTGAACAGTTCAGATCTTTTTGATGATGTTTACCACATGCGAAGCATGGTGATAACACTGGAACGCCATATGTGTTAAGTGCTTACATACTAGATTATTGACTCTAGTGCAAGTGGGAGACTGAAGGGAATATGCCCGAGAGGCAATAATAAAATGGTTATTATCTTATTCCTTGTTTATGATGAATGTTTATTTCTCATGCTAGAATTGTATTAACCAGAAACATTGATACATGTGTGTTTAATAAACAAACAATTGTTCCTAGTAAAGCCTCTCTTTTAACTAGCTCGTTGATTAATAGATGATCAAGGTTTCCTGATCATGAATATTGGATGTTATTAATAACGGGATCATGTCATTAGAAGAATGATGTGATGAACATATACCCAAAGTGAATATAGCAATGCGATCAAGTCATTAAGTTTACATTGTTATATCAAACATACGAAGTAACATATTCCTTAGACCATGAGATCATGTCAATCACTGATACCAGAAGGGTGATTTGATGTCATCAAACGTCACACCGTAACAGGGTGACTATAAAGGTGTTGTTAGGTATTAGGAAAGTATTAGTTGAGGATCATGGATCAAGAGTGGGATTTGTCCATCCAAAATTACGGAGAGATATACTCTGGGCCCTCGCGGTGATATCGCATCGACACCGCTTGCAAGCACGTGATATGATAACAATGATGTTATATCATGGGAACGAGAAAAGAGTACTTGTCGGTAACGAGATTGAACAAGGTATGGTTGATACCAATGATCGAATCTCGGACAAGTAAAATATCGCGAGACAAAGGGAATAGTTTATGACGTTGTTGGTTCACACGATCAAGAGAGTCATCGTTGAATATATAGGATTCGTCACTGATCTCCAGATCCCGCTATTAATTATTGATCGGAAAGGAGTCTCGATCATGTCTATCTTATTCACGAACTGTAGGGTGACACACTTAAGGTTCGATGATGCGTTTGAGAGGATATGAAATATCGAAGAATATTTTGGGCAGCACCGAAATTGTTTCGGGGAAAATTGAAATAGTTCAAGGGGATTTTCGTCAAATGGTTGTTAATAGAATTAATGAATGATTCGAGGTGCTATATGAAAATGTTTGTTAATGGAATTAACAAATATAAATAAAGAAATAAAAATGTTTTATTTATTTATTAAAGGAAAACCTTTTGATTTTCCAAGTGGGAAAAAATGGGAAAATGAGTGGGTGTGAGTGGAGTGTCCACTCACATGATGAGGGAAGAGGTGGGGGCACCACCATGAGCTGGCCGCACCCACCCCTTGGTTGCCTCCCCTTCCCCTATAAAAGGAGGGTGAGAGCTCTCCCTCCTCCACACACTTGCCCACCTCATTTCCTCTCCACCCGCTGCTCCATTCCATGGTCTCCGGCTTGGCGAAGCCCTGACCGTGGGATTCTTCACCACCACCACGTCGTCGTGCTGATGAAGTTCCGAGGGATCCTCTACTTCCGTGCCCCACTGGATCGAGGAAACGGAGGTCGTCATCAACTGTACGTGTGACCGATCACGGAGGCACCGCCGGATTGCGGTGCACATCTTCTCGTTATCGGGATTGGTGTGAGTACGACTACGCAAACAACGATATTTGATCTCGTAACGCTTTGTGTCTCTGAGGGTATGTGTTCTCCTTAACCCTCTCTTTGCCCGTTGCACTTCGTCTCCTAGATTAGATCTTGGCCTTTAGGGTTTCTCTCGCGTAGGAAATTTTTTGTTTTCTATGCAATGACCCCTACAAGATTTCTCCCTGCTAGAGAGATTTTCTCTCTCTCTAGTGTTTTCCGCCCCGAGGCTGCGGCGGAATAATTCTTTGATGATAGTCTTGGGCTTAGGGTTCCCTGGGGGTCAAGTACGCGAAAGGGATCGACCAGAGGTGGGCCAGGGTGGCCACACCATCAGGCAGGGCAGCCAAGGGGGGGCACCACCCCATGGTGTGGGCCCCTGGTGGCCCTCTCTGGCTCCCCTTCTGGCTAGCCTCCTCCTCTGAACTGCTAAGACATCTCCGGTGTCCCCCTTCTTCTTTTGAACTTCTGAAATAGGGTATCTCGACGGTGCTTTTTTCCATCAGATTTCTAGTTCCGGTGTTTATTCTCCAGAAATTATGAAACATGTAAAATAAGATAAAATAACATAAGTGATGCATTATAACATGAAATATATCGATGAATAACAGAAAATAAAAATATAAAACAACGATGCAAAATGGACGTATCACATACTCCTTTAGAATTACCCAGCTTACGGTGTGAACCTTGATAGCACCAAAGTAAAACCTTTGGAATATATTAGCAAGATAACCTCATGGTCAAAGGATGCATTATGAAATAACCGTGTTGTTATATGATTCTTAGGACACATATGTCTTAGTGGAATCTCTTAGCATAACAATTTACTTAGGGAATGCCTAGCCATATTGTTCCCTTCCAACAATATGCTATTCATTAATGTTGACAAAAACAATATTCATGAATAGGAAAACATAGTCATAAAACTTCCACTGAACTAGTCGTAAAAGGCAAGAGTAGGGTTTGACTTCTGTGTTCATGTTACTACACGTGAGCGTGAGTTTTCCTCTGAATGTCATATTCAGGAACCACGTCAGTTATATCACAGTAATATAAATCATAATTATGAAACCGATGTATAAATATTATTAGCTTTTGGGCATACATCCCACATTGTGCTAGTAGTATTTTCTCATCATATAGGATTGTTCACCTAGTTGAATAATCTAGACAATTTATATTTGAGCAATTCACCTTAACGAAAAAGAAGTACAATTTGTAGTTAACCTATTCAGACCCTCTAGTTAACCCTCTTGATCTTTCAATTGGTATCAGAGCCTCGTATCTTTATTAAAGACTTCACTGTCTAAAGAGGAGGATGCACGAGCCTGTCGCTATGGATGCTATTCAAAAGCTAATTCAAACCATGCTTGACAACTCGGAAAAGAGGATGGAGGGACTAATAGAATAAATGGCATGTTAATCTTGTAATTCATCTAATTTTTTTATCTTAGATAAAAATGGAAAGCCTATACCTTCTACTAAGGAAGATACCGAAGCCTCTAACATAAAAGATAAAATCAATGAAAATGATTTTGGTAATGTTTACAACATTGCTCCTAATGTTTAACATCCGCATGTAAACAATCTTGGTGCACCTCCTTTTGTAGATAGGTCTCGTTTTACTAATTGGAACGCTTCCATGAAGTCTTATGTATGTAGAGCTTCAATGGAAATATGGAGAATCATTGAGAAGGGATACAAGTCTAAAGATCCCGCGAACTTAAGCTCAAGTGATATTATAGATCAATAACTCAATAATGGATGTCCACGGTCCCGATGTTGATTATTGATTGGGATATATATTTTACAGTCATGTCTACTAGTTATCGAATCTGTAGGGGTCACACACTTAAGGCTTCAAAGTCTGTTGTTTGCATTGGATGGTCCAGAGGAGAGTAGGGTATCATTCGGGTAATTCTGACGTGATAAAATAAATATTCAAGAGAGATTACAGAGGACATGAGATGTCTAGAGATGTTGGAAATATGTTTCTAACAATAATAAGTAGTGGTAGATGTCATTACGATATCAGAGAAACAAGTCCGGTGTCAATCGGAGTCATTTCGGGAAAGTTACCATCAGAGAGAAATAATGCCGGTGTAGGGAGAAGGCTATATGAGATATAACGGAGGATATGAGATGTCCCATGATGTCGGGAATATGTTTCCGAGATCATTAGGTAAGGTCGACGATTTCATCTATAGGGGTCACGGGGTTTCGGAAGAGTTCCATAGGACTTTCCATATAGGGAAGCAGTGCCGGGAGGGGGAAAATTCCTCCTTTGGACAAACCCTAATTATAGGGTCTGCCAGGTGGGACCCATGGTCTCACAATATGGACTATCTTTCCCTCTGAATTTCCCTAATTTATTTGATAAATAAATGAGGTGGAAAAGTGGGAAAAAGAAAAAAATGGGAGGGGGGAGTTCAATCCGAAGTCTCCTAGTATACTTGGTGCGGCCAAGGGAGAGAAGGTGAAACCGACCTCCTCCCCGTGGAAGGTGCCCTCCCTTGACCCAGTATATAATCCCCACCCCTAGTCTCTTTAGAGATACAGACTATCTTTCGGGTTTCTCTCTCTCTCAGGAATAGAGATCTAATTAGAGACCCTCTAATTGAATTAGAGCCTCTAATTAGAACCTCTCTAATACAATTTGAACATCTAATTAAAACGCATCTAATTGGATTAGAACTTTTGATTAGAGACCCTCTAATTCATTTAGCGCTTCTTCTAATTGGGAGATGACGATCATCTCTCAATTAGATCTAGCTCTAATCTATCTCCCTCTCTCTCCCATGTGTTGGGAACTTCTCCAACTCAATTGCAAACCCGTGGTGCCTAGTCCTGAACGACGAAGCGCTACAGGATTTTGCGGACTTATGTGTGTGAGCTCTCATAGGGCTGACACGTGATACCCTCAATCTACTAGATCTAGAAGGTTGGATACGAGGAATCGGCAACAGTACCACCGCTAGGCTTAGCCGTGTGACTCTTTATCAGGCATCATTTATGGCGTGTAGACACACATTTGTTGGGAGACCCCAAATGGAAGGTATGATGGCTACATCAGCTAGTTTTTCCTCACTACAAAACTGAGGTTTCATCGGATCAGTAGGAGTAAACATCACTTCTGAAGGTTGTTGACAGCTGATGTTGGCAGGACGCACTACCAGGGTCAGTAGCAACGTGGAATATGCACACAACACAACCAAGATACTTTGCCCTAACGAAACAGTGAGGTTGTCAATCTCACAGGTTTTTCTGAACGCAAAGGATTAGACATATAATATGGAAAATGATGCTTGTTTGCAGTTAATAAAATGAGAACAGTGCTGGTAGTAAAAGAGAATAGTGCTTGCAGTAGGTTGTATTATCAGTGTAAAAAATGGACCGGGGTCCACAGTTCACTAGCGGTGTCTCTCCAAAACAGATAAATAACATGTTGGATGAACAAATTACAGCTAGGCAATTGAGAAAAATAGAGGTTGCACCGCAACGCATATACATGACATGATGATTACTATAAGATTCATTTGGGCATTACAACATGATACATAGACCATAATCCAACTGCATCTATGCCTAATAATCCACCCTCAGGACGTCATCCGGGCAAACTATGGGTGTTAAGTTACAAGCAACTGATTACTGCATTAAGTAAAGTGCGTAATGTAAACAATAGAATTATCCTTAGACAAAGTATTGATGTTTTATCCCTAGTGGCAACCGCACATCCACAATATTAGAAGTTATTGTCACTCTTCCAAATTACTGGAGGCATGGACCCACTATCAAGCATAAATACTCCCTCTTGGAGTTACAAGCATCAACTTGGCTAGAGCATCTACTAGTAACAGAGAGCAGGCAAGATCACAAATAACACACACATGAAAATAAAATGATAGATTGATAATCATTGGACATAGCATTCAATATTCATCGGATCCCAGCAAACACAACATGTAGCATTACAATAAGATGATCTTGATCATGTTAGGCAGCTCACAAGATCTAAACATGAGGCATAATGAGGTGAGAACAACCATCTAGCTGCTGCTATGGACCTGTAGTCCAAGGATGAACTACTCACGCATCATTTCGGAGGCGGGCATGGTGGTGTAGAGCCCTCCGGTGATGATTCCCCCTCCCGGCAGGGTGCTGGGGACAGCTCCGGAACTCTCCCGAACTAGGGTTGACGATGACGGTGGATGCGGATGTTTTTCGTGGAAAAGGCTTCTATATTTAGGTTTAACCCTTCGAGGAGAATATATAGGTGTGAGGGTAACGTTGGTCGGCGGCTAGGGGGCACACCACCCCTGGGCGCGGCCAGGGGGCGCGCCCACCATTGGTGTGGGGCCCCTATGGCTCCCCTCCGGGTCTCCTCCGGACTCCATGTGCGCAACGAATTTTAAGACTTCCGGGCTTCGAATCGTACGATCCCGGGAATATTTCCAGAACAACTTTTTTGAAACTAAAGACATCAGAAAACAGGAACTAGCTCTATGGCATCATGTCAATAGGGTAGTCCCAGGAAATCAATAAAAAAAGGCATAAAGTGCAAAGGAAACATGTAGCATATGGCATGAAAACAACATGGAACATCATAAATTCTGGATACTTTCATGACGTATCAATATTACAAATGCTCTCATGCAAATTAGAGAAGAAGAATTAAAACGTGAAGCCTCTATCCCTATGAAGTTAGATGATGGTTGGGAGCCCATCATTAAAATGCAAGTGAATGGTTTTGATTGTAATGCTTTGTGTGATCTTTCTACTAGTATCTCTGTTATGCCTAAGAAACTTTATGATATGCTTGATCTACCACCTTTGGAACACTGTTATTTGGATGTTCGTGCTGCTGGTAATGCTAGAAAGAAACCTTTGGGGAGAGTTTATAATTTTGTTATTATTGTTAACAATAAACTTGTCCCCGCTGATTTCATTCTTATGAATATTGAATGTAATGCTTCTTGTCCTATTGTTTTGGGAAGACCATTTCTTAGAATTGTTGGTGCTGTTATTGATATGAAAGAGGGAATATTAAATATCAATTCACACTCAAGAAAGGTATGGAACACATTCCTAGGAAGATAATGAAGTTGCCTTTTGATTCTATTATTAGAACAAGCTACAATTTGGATGCTTCTTCACTTGAAAATACTTGATTCTTGTTTTCCGTGCCTAGCTAAAAGGCGTTAAAGAAAAGCACTTCTTGGGAGATAACCCATGCTTTTATTTTTGCAATGTTTTCTTATGTTTTCTTTGATTCAAGGTGTTTTTTTTACTTCCGTAGCAACTCCATTGTATCTTTATTTTTCCAAATTTATTGTGCCGAGTAAAGTCTCTAGTGAAAGTTGAAATTAGATTTGGATTTCTGCGTAGGAAATAAATTTTTGCTGTCCACTGTTAAACTCGTATAAATTCACAGAAAAATCAAAATGACCTGCAAATTTTTGTGCTTAATCCTCAGCTATTTCCGAGACTTCTTCTAGTTTAAAATTTTCGATTCGAGCAACGCAAGTGGCTCAAAAAATTCGTCTTTACAGACTGTTCTGGTTTTGACAGATTCTGCCTTTTTTCTTGCATTCTCTCTTTTACTATGTTGATTGGATTTCTTTTCTCCTCAAAACATCAATGGTTGTAGCTAATTTTTAAAAAGTATTAATAATGCTTGTGTCCAAGGATAACATGTGAGGTTTTGATTGTGCACTAACCCTCTAATGAGAATTACTTTGAGTTTGGTGTGAAGGAAGTTTTCAAGGGTCAAGAGAAGAGGGTGATATAATGTGATCAAGAAGAGTGAAAAGGATAAGCTTGGGAATGCCCCCACGGTTCATCCCAGCAAATTCCAAGAATCCTCAAGCGTCTAAGCTTAAAGATTCCCAAGACATCCCCTTCTTCATCGGCAACTTATCAGGTCACTTCTAGTGAAACTATATTTTTATCCGGTCACACCATATGCACCTACTTGGTGCGTCTGTTTGTTTTTGTTTTCTTTTCTTTTGTTTTCCTTGCTGCAATAAACTTGGTTGGAACCCATAATTCTTGTGTGGGAGAGTGACATGCTCCGCTTTTTCATATGAATACTCGTTTTCTTTCATACTCATATTCTTAGTTTTTCTTCTAGCTGTTGCAAATCCTTTTAGCTCTTGTTTTTCATGCATCTCTTATTCAGAGTTGTTTGTTCTAGTAGAGTAGAGTTAGTACTCTCTTGTTTCATTGCTATATCTTTTGGAGCATTTTTGTTTGAAATGATTGGTGTTGGAAAGTAGTAAAATATTTCATGCTTATAACGGTGCAAAAAGAAGCTTGTATAGACTGTGGCTAGACTTTATCATGTCATGTTGGATGTTATTCTAATTCTATGCTTAGTAGTTATTATTTTAGCATGACTTGTCTCAAATATCTGAGAGTGATTAATGTGCCATTGAAAGAATCATGAGTTGTTTTTATCACATTGAAGCATAATATTGTGGTGTTCTCCTTCGAATGCTTTATTTGGTTGACTTGGCGCATGCTTACATCATGCTTATGACTACAAACTAGTCACTTATAGACTCTATGATTATTTAGTTTTTGACTTGTAATACATTTTATGCTTTGATTAATAATGTTTTTGTCCCTATGCATGATTATGGCCATAATTGCTCTCTTAATTTGTCGCTCCCAGTCTTTTGCTAGCCTCCACCTTGGATTGAGTATGAGCTCTACTCGTGCATCCAAATCCCAAAAACCAAAGTTTGCCAAATGTGTCCACCATACCTACCTACATGTGGTATCTAACCACCACTCCAAGTAAATTTCTCATGTGCTACCTTTAAAACCTTCAAAATTATTCATGTTTTGTTCCCTTGTTTTAGCACATGAGGACGTAAATAGAGAAACTTTTTCTCACTTGTTGATTGGACTTTACACACTTGGACTGGTGGCACATCCGCTTATCCAAATTGATAGAAGAGCTGGCAGCGGAGTGCCCAGCCCCAAAATTTGTTACTATAAATTCTCTTCACCAATTTTGACCCTGATTTATCAGTCAAAGGATAATTGTGTAAACAAAGAGAAGAGGGATGCCCTTTTGACCCCAGTTGCGTCCTCCAATGGGAGCCACTCTTGCGAAGTTTAGTTGGCTTGTGACGTACTGTATTTTCTGTTTACCATTCATTGACATCAGCATACACCTCTCTAAAAATGTTTTCAATACCTCTGTTTATAAAATTAAAAGCTCTAGCACATGAGTTAATCCCTTCTTCCCTCTGCGAAGGGCCTTTCTTTTACTTTTATGTTGAGTCTCCATCATCTAACTTTATGCACAATTAAGAGAACGTACATGTCATTCTGAGTTTAATGTGCATCAGTCCCAAAGATTATTATTGACTGATTCATGATATGTTATTACTTGCTCTCAAATTATTTATTTCTAGTCATCCACTTGAACTTTTAAGGTGTCCTGGCATTTATGTTTTGCCCCACTTTTAAGGACAAGATAAATATCACTTTGATATGTTTTCATTATGCTCGAAACAAACATATAACTTTCAAGTGCAGTATTATTCATGATCTTTTATTTGTATTACTTTTCATGATGCAAAATAATTGCTAAGTTTCATTGTTAGAATTATATCTACCATGCCTGTGTTTAAGGTACTATGATCTCAGCTTACCAATGCTTTTACAATTATGATGATCAAGTTTATGTTGGTAGCATGTCACCTCAGAAATTATTTTGTTTTTATCTTTTGACCTACTTGAGGACGAGTAGGAACTATGCTTGGGGATGCTTGATACGTCTCAAACGTATCTATAATTTCTGATGTTCCATGTTATTTTCATGCCATATGCTACATGTTTTCTATACACTTTAGGCCATTTTTATGGATTTCCTAGAACTAACCTATTAACAAGATGGCACAGAGCGAGTTCATGTTTTCTCCTGTTTTTGTTTTCGGAAAATTTGTTCTAGAAATATTCTCGGAATTGTACGAAATAAAATCACAGGATCTTAGAAACCTGTCATGTACACGGAGTCCGGAGGTGACCTGGAGGGGGCCCCTGGAGCCACCACACCATTGGGTGGCACGGCCCCCCATGGCCGCGCCACCAGGTGGTGTGACCCCCCTGGCTACCCATCGACGATGCCATTTCGCCTTTTTATGATCCTCCTTGGGTTAACCCTAAAGATCCGTACCTCCATCCAGGAAAAGTTTTGTAGCCACCGTCATCGTCAACCCTAGTTTGGGAGGGTTCTAAAGCTCTCCCCGGCACCCTGCTAGGAGGGGGAATCATCACCGAAGGGCTCTTCATCACCATGCCTACTTCCGGAGTGATGTGTGAGTAGTTCATCCATGAACTACGGGTCCATAGCAGTAGCTAGATGGTTGTCTTCTCCTCTTTATGCCTCATGTTTAGATCTTGTGAGCTGCCTAACATGATCAAGATCATCTTATTGTAATGATACATGTTGTGTTTGCTGGGATCCGATGAATATTGAATGCTATGTCAAGTGATTGTCAATCTATCATGTTTATGTTATTTATGATCTTCCATGATCTCCGTTACTAGTAGACGCTCTGGCCAAGTTGATATTTTTAACTCCAAGAGGCGGTATTTATGCTAGATAGTGGGTTCATGCCTCCTTTATATTCATGCTCGAGTGACAGAAACGTAACGGATGGGGGATGTGATGTTGCCATTAAGGAGAAAACAATGAGGTTTTCATTGTTTACATTACACACTTTACTTAAGGCAATAATTTGTTGTTTGCAACTTAATACCCAAGGTTTGATTGGATGACGCTCCGAGGGTGGATTATTAGTCATAGATGCAGTTGGATAACAGTCTATGAATTATGTTGTAATACCCGCATGAATCACATAGTAATCATCATGTCGTGCATATGCACTACGGTGCAGCCTTTATATATGTCAATTGTCCAGGTGTATTGTGTTTACCCAGCATGTTATCTATCTGTTTTGGAGAGACACCACTAGTGAACTGTGGACCCCGGTCCATTCTTTTACACTCATAATACAACCACTGCAAATACTGTTTTCTCACTGCAATTATTGGTTTCCTCTCATTCACTGCCATCACTGTTCTCTTTTCATTTACTGCAAACAAGTACTATTTTCCAGACTATACATCTAATCCTTTGTGTTAGAAAAAACGGTGAGATTGACAACCTCATTGTTTCGTTGGCGCAAAGTACTTTGATTGTGTTGTGTAGATTCCACGTTGCTGCCGAGTCTGGTAGTGCACCCTGCCAATATCAGTTGTCTTCAACCTTCAGAAGAGATTTTTTTCTCGTACTGATCGATTAAACCTCGGTTTCTTTCTGAGGGAAAACTTGTTGTTGTGCTCTTCATACGTTCCTCTTGGGGTTTACCAACAAGTGCACTCCTGTACCATCAGCGACCAAGATTTGATCCACCTGTCGGGGCTGCGTGTTCTGCGCGAACAGGACGGCCAGAGCAGCAAGGCACATGAGGTGCTCGTCGTCGGCGACGGCTGCCTCGTCTTCCTCGTACATCAGAGCGGCGAACATCTTCTGATCGTCGGAGTCCATCGCCGAAAAGGCAAAACACCGAAGACCTCAAATGCTTGGTGGAGCGTGGGCTGCTTGTGGCCTCGGCAAAAATTGCCAAGCTCAACCAGAGGGGAGAGGGAGGTTGGCGTGCCTACGGCGGGTAGTTGCGACGGCGGAATTGATGTCTAGCGGCGGCGCAACGGTTGGGGGTGTAGAAGTGTCGCCAACGTCGGCGTGGAAGAGAGTGGGAATGGGTTGTATGCGGCGCGGGAGGAAAAACTAGGCGTGGAAAAGTTGCCCATCACCTGACTATGCTGGTCCATAAACGCGTTTTTGCTTCCGCCGGAGCCCCCAGCAGCCCCCGGTGCGCTAAGTTTGTCCTAGGTTCGCCCGATGATAAGTTGACCCAAACCGGCGCTATTGGACGTCCGGGGGCGCGAGTGGCCGAGAAACGGCGTGCCGGCAAAAAAAGGACGGTCCTAGGAGGCTCCTGGGGGCTAGGAGGACGGCTGGAGATGCTCTAAGGGTGTGTTCGGTTCTAGAATTCCCTGGAACGGAATGGAACCGTTCCATTCCCAGGAGGCATTCTCGTGTTCGCTTCTGAGATGGGATGAAATCGACTGGTTCCACAAAAGGGAATATTCTCCCAATATGCGGAATGGAGTGGTCCGACCGATTCGGCCGGACGAGGTGGAACCGAGTCTCGCTAATCACTCGTTAGTCATAATTAATCAAGTTTTGGTATAACTAATTAAGTTTAGGGAATGATTTATCAAGATTAGGAATAATTAATCAAGTTTATAAATATTTAATCAAGTTTAGGAATAATTAATCTCATCCCATTCCATTCCATCCTCACCCCATTCCAAAAACGAACACAAGGATGGAACGGTTCCGTGACAAAAAAAATGCCCAAACCGAACACAAGAATAGAACGGTTTCGTCGTGCTGGAATGGAATGGTTCCATTCCATTCCTTCCAATTCCAAAAACGAACACACCCTAAATGATTGATAGAGGGGAAAGCACATGGCACATAGCAAGAGCTCAGAGGTAGCTATATAAATTTCACCAGGTCAATGTGTGCTACGCAATCCCATCAACAGAGCATCATGCAACCCCCGTATCATATAATTAAGATTCTTGAAGGTGCGAGAACATGCAATACTTTGTATTCTACGTGATTCACGAGGAGTGTGTTAGCAATAATCTTACTTAGTTTAATTTTAAATGTCCAGCTACATGGCTTGTTAGGGCTAATTCTTTATGAATTAGCTTGCCTGTCATGTGTTCGTAGGACTAGCTAGTTAGCATGTGTGCTAGCACTGTTAGAAAATAGCCCTTTAGTCCCGGTTCGCAAAGGCAATTAATCCTGGCTGTGCAACCGGGACTAAATATGCGCGACTAAAGGCCCCCCCTTTAGTCGTGACGCTTACGAACCGCGACTAAAGGCCCGTCCACGTGGGCGCCAGGAGTCCGTCGGGGCGGAGGACCTTTAGTCCCGGTTCTCGTGGCTAACCGCGACTAATAGCCTCCTCCGCAGGTTTAGGTTTTTAGCCCCCCTAAACCTGGTTTCTTTTTAATTTGTAGTGTTTTATTTCTGTTATATTTTATTTTGTGTTTTATTTTAATTTTGATGAAGTTTCAGTACGCATATTCTACCCTACTATATACATGCATATGAAATTTCAAACAAGAAGAATTCAAGAGTAATATATAATATATATTCAATCTCGGGTGACCATATAAAACTTCGAAAAAGTTTCCATACACAATTTACCGCATAAAAAGTTCTTCGTCCTCGGTATAGTGTTCTCCTTTAGGATTGATGACTTCCCTCATGAAAAATCCTGCTAATTCCTCTTGAATTGGTCGGAAGCGAGCTTTTGGACTAACCTTCTTCCGCAAGTTATCCGTCGCCTTCCGCACGCTATCCGACGCCTTCCGCTCAGAGGTGTGTCTCCGGATGTTCTCACAAACATAGTATCCACATAGATTGGTCCCCGATGGCTTCTTATCCACATTAACTAACCTTCTAAATTCTAGCTCATGTTTGAATTCACCGACAATTTGTTCTGAGAACCGTCTCCAAACCCTACAGGGCAAAGAAAATTAAATGAACAAGGGAGTTATTAGTTACTTGATATTAGGCAATGAACGAAAGAGACCGATCGATATAGAGCGCAAATGATTGAAAATAATTACTTTTGCAGCATTTTTCTCATGTCGGCCCAAAGTTTTGAATCCGAATTTATAGAGTCCATGATTAGAACTCTGGAGGTGTGAAGTTCAATCATTAGCAGAATCCAGTGGAACCTGCGGACACGTTACATGCACAGTCATGCATAACTTATCGATTAGACATACCATGCATGGAGTAAACAAAAGAGAATGGGCACAAGAGAAACACTCACCCAAAATGGTAAGGAAATAGAATATGACTTTTGAGTTGATGCTTTGTAAGAAACTTGTACAAGTCTTTCTCCACGTCTTCGGAGTGATTTTTTAACACATATCCATTAACGATATGTGGGTCAATGAACCCAACATCATGGATGTTTCTTATTTTGCATTCCAAATCTTCAATCTGCATAATAGCGTACGCAACAATATAGTTAGGACAATATATATATATATATATATATATATATATATATATATATATATATATATATATATATATATATATATATATATATATAGTGCAGACAATGAAGAACGAGATGAGGTAGAAATAAATCACTTACAGAACGTAGCAACTCAGCATAGATTTGTCGAGTTCGCGCAGATTGAACAGATGGAACAATTCACTCATATGAACTTCTACAGAGTACCGTTTGGTGTGATGCTCCTCTGTAACATCCGCATAAAAATATTCTTTGCCGGCCCATGATATGAAATTCTTGTACCAACGTAGCAGATTTCGCATTTGTGGTGCTTGACTCTTTTCCTGCGCAGGCTCGACGAGAGGCCCATTCCGCACATATTCTAATGCTATCTCACTTACTGGCACATCCTCAAGGTCTAACGAGGCACGAAGAGTCAAACCCATCTCGGACGCTTGTTTTATGGCACTCTCTACAGTCAATCCATGTGCTGCCGCAGCTGCTATGATCTCGGTGTTGTCTTCCGGACCGGCTTTCACTATGAGCGGGGGGATCGATTGTTTATTCTGCATCCCGAGCTGGTCAACTTGTTTCCCGCTTTTTTTACTTTCTTCTTTCTCCTCCTTCAATATTTCTGCTTGCCTACGAAGTTCGCGTCCATAGTCGTCAGGCATATTCAGCTCGGCTTGGGACGGTGTCGTCAAAAAATCCGTAGCCCACTTCTTTTGCTTCTCAGTGAATACATGCTTGGGCTTAGTCTCTTTTATCGCCTTAATATCCGCCTTCCATTTCTCATAATGAGCAGACGCGGCCAATTTGGTTTCAGCTTCACTAAGTTCCCAAGGCCTTGGGAGGAGAGGCTTCAGTGATGGCTCTGGTACCGTTGTGGTCTTAGGTACATAAGGGTCCGGGATAATAGTCCAGGAGCGGGTTTCCTTGCTGTCCACCTGCTTCTGCTTCTTCGCCGGAGGAGGATTGGGGGGCGTCGTACCCGCCGGAGGAGGATTGGGGGGCGGCGGCTGCTTACCCGCCGGAGGTTGTCGATCGGGGGACGGCGTCGAATGGCGTGAAGGAGGTGTAGGTGAACCACCACCACCACCACCGCCACCACCACCACCACCACCATCGGAGGGGGGTGGACTTGTTAGCCTTGGCGCCTCGCCTGGAAACACTATGTACTTCTTTTTTCATAGAATGATCTGGCGCTTGACATCTCCAAGTCTTCTCTCCCCTTCGGGTGTAGCTTTGTCAATCTCCAGGTCCTCAAACTCTTGGACTATGACTTCCACCGTGACACGAGCATAGCCATATGCAATGAGGTTGTTGTGGTGGAGTGCTCCAGGTGTACATGGTAAAGCACTGCCGGTAGCTACCTTCATGGAAACGTTCCCCACGGGATAATGCAGATCACATTCTTTCATCTCCTTTACATTATCCATGGGGTAGTGAGGCTCCGGTGCATGAATCTTGATCGTCGGTGCATTAGCACCAGGCGGGGCATCCGTGGAAGCCATGATGCTTCTCCGCTGCTGGCTTCCGAGATCCACTTCATGATCTTCATGCGGCCCTGCGGCCGATCTTTATTTTACTAATTCATGCACGGTCTGCTTCAAATCATGGAGTTCCGATGCAAACTTCGCCAAAAGATCTGCATCCCGGTCCGTCTTTCTCTTACGGCTTCTGTAACAGTATGGGTCATTGTCCTGGGAAAACCCTACTTTCCACGGAATTCTGCCTTTGCCTCGTACATCTCCTCCGTGTTCATCATTCCCGAGGGCTGTTGTCAGTGCGTCTTTCTCTCTGTTGAACTTGATCGAGCCCTCTTGAGCTTGGGTCATTGCGTCAATAAGGGCTTGGGTGGGAGCAAACTTTTTCTTCCGGTGAACACACTCCCCTGTCTCCGGGTCTAGCGAACCCCCATGCCCGTACCACCAGCTTTTGGCCCTTGGGTCCCATCCCTTTGTACCTAGAGGTATTCCTCGCACCCTCAGGCCCTCCTCCATCTTCTCCCACTTAGGCTCCGAAAGGCGGTATCCTCCTGGCCCCATAATATGATGGTACTATTTCTTACCCGCATTAACCTTATTTTTTTCGATATTTCCTTGAAATGCTCCGATTTCTTTTGCCTCACAAATTCTGGCCAATCATCTTTCAGTCTCTCATGTTGTCCATTGAAATCCGGAGTCTTGCCCTTGTTGACATAGTCACGGGTTAAATTTTTCTTGAAGTTCTAGAATGCTTCGGCCATCTTCTGAAGAGCGAACTCTTTGACTAGCCTCCTCCTCTCACGTCCACCCGGAATCTCGTTACCGAATTCATCGACTTTGTTGTATTCCGGAGGTAGAATGAAATGTTCCATAAGCTTTCTCCAGCAATCCCTTTTCGTTCTCTTGTCGACAAAACTGAAACCAAGACGTGCCTTCTTTGGCTCCTTCCGTTCCTGGACGGTGATCGGGACGTTGTCTCTAACAGCGACTCCGCATTGGTTGATAAACTTTGTGGTGTGTTGTAGGAGCTTGCCGGTTGCACCGACTAATTCGATGGTATATGTTTCTCCTTGTTTCATCGCCTTGGATTTGCCACGCTCTGTCGTACTCGATCCGGCCGAGGGCTAAAAAAAGAAAGAGAGTCGCGCGCGTTAATACATATGTATTCACATTTCAGTAAGTTTGTATCACGAGAGGCTCAATGTATATATATACCTCGCCGGAGGTGGTTGCTACTTGCATTTCGAGATCGTCGTTTGTCGACGGTTGACCTCCGTCGACAATGTCCGTTCCTTCACCTTCTTGATCATCGACAATGTCTGTTCCACCGTCAAGGTTCAGAAAAGAAGAGACTACATCCTCTTCTTGCTCATCTTCTGAGCCCGGCATATAAGGAATCTCGTTGTTTATGATGCCCATTAAAAGCCTCCGGATCCCTAAGCGGCTCGGCTCTATCGTCCGCCATATGTCACTCCTGCACGTAGTAAAAATTAATTAAGTATAAAGGAATTAAAAAATAAGATTAAGGGGACATAGAGGAGGAGCAGCGACTGTTGTACGGTGTTAGGGAGCCGCTAGGGGGCGGAGGGGGTTTACGGGGTACGGTATAGAGGAGGAGCAAATATTGACGGTGATTTTTTAGTAGAAATGAGACTTAGCAAATATTAGTACAAATATTTTACTTAGTGAAATGACCGTACTTTTTTGACTTAGGAATATATATTTAGTGTTAGTAGTGCTTCGGATTTTTTTTAGCTTTTTTTTGACTTATGAATATTTAGGGTTAGTAAACTTAGCAAATATTAGTACAAATATATATTTAGCTTCACCGGTGATTTTTTTTTTTACTTTTTTTTGACTTAGGAATATTTTACTTTTTTTTTGAGTTAGGAATTTTTTTTGAATTAGGAATATTTAGGGTTAGTAGACTTACCAAATATTAGTACAAATATATATTTAGCTTCATCGGTGATTTTTTTACTTTTTTTTTACTTAGGAATATTTTACTTTTTTTTTTACTTAGAATTTTTTTTGACTTAGCAAAAAAACGAGTGCAGCCCAGGAACCCAGCCCAACTGCCAGCAGCCCGCGCCCCTTCTTTGTTTCTCTCCCTGTTAGGTGGAATCCACCGGTGACGCGAGCGTGACGCGTTGCTGATGTCACCTTTCGTCTTCCTCCCGTGAAGGTGAGGCGCAGATTTCGTTTTCTCGTCGTGGATTTCGTTTTCTCTCTACCTCCTCTCTCCCCTCTCCCTAACCTCACGGCCGCTTCTCCATGTCGTCGTTTTCGGTCACCCGGCGAAGAATGGAGGCCACCTACCGGAGACGGAGTAGGTGCGTGGGAGACGGAGCAGGGGCGCGGGAGACGGAGCAGGGGCACGGGAACAGGGGCAAGGGCGGCGCGGAGAAGACGAGGGCGGCGCCTCCTCTATGTCTCTGCAGGCGGAATCGGCAAGGGCGGCACGGAGAAGATGTAACATCCCAAGTATGAAAAATAGCCATTAGAATGGTTGCTCTCTGTTATTTTATGTTTTGCATCATGACATCATGTTCATTGCATTTGTTTTGCTTTGTTTTCCAATTGTTTTCCTCTGTTTTCCTTTGTTTTCTATTTGAATTTCAAACCAAATTTCAAACCTTTTGTTTCATACTTGTGATGTTACAATTTCCAAAATGATATTTCAAATCAAAACAATCAATTGTTTCCATTAAAGTTGTGATTTCAAAACTGTTGATTTGTTTCTAAACAAAAAATTCATTTAATACCACACCCTTTGCAAATTCAATTAATTTCCAAAACAACAACCTTTTCTTAAATTATGAAAATGACAAAACTCTTCCATCATTGTTTCCATCAAACCATAAGGTTCAAACCATTAAAATTATGGCTTTTAATAATTCACTTAATCCAAACTTAATTCAAATGTTATTCAAATAGAATTCCAAACAGCAACCCAATTTGGAATTATGAAAATTACAAAGTAATTCATTCACTTGCTTCCAAGAAACTTGAATTTAAAACTTATTTGCTCAAGTTCAATTAATTTTCAATTAATACTAATCTCATCCATTTTTCAAACAATTTTCAAACAGCCACATAACTTAAATATTTTTGGAAACAAAAACTTTGCACATGTTGCTATTACAATAAAGAGTTGTTACAAAAATTCCCTAAAAATTTCTAACTCAAAACATTTCTATTTCTTCCTATTTTCATCTCGGCAAAAAAAAAAAAAGAAACAGCAAACAAAAAAAAAGAAGCAAAGGGAGAGAGGGGCAGCCAGGCCCAGCCCAACTCTCTCTCCCCCTTGGCCCGGTACCCCCTCCCCGTTACCTTCTTCCTCGTACGGCAGGGCATCTGCCCTGTCCACGTTGACAGAGCAGAGCAGCAACGGCTGCGAGCACTCCCTCCTGCCCTATAACCTAGCTCGCTGCCCTAGGGTTCCCCTCTATCTCTCTTCTCCCTCTCCCCCGCCTCCATTCTCTCTTCCTCTCCCTCTCTGCTCGCTATCTTTCTCCTCTGATGCACTTCTCTGTTCTCTGAACCTGAAACCGAACCCCCCACCTCTGTTCCCTCCGGCGATCATCGCAGCCAGGGTCCCCCTCCGGCCAAGGGAGTCACGGGAATGGAATCCCCATGGATCCCTCTACCTCCTCCACCCCACGGCGAGGGCCGAGGCGCCGCCGCCGTCCAGGTCTTCGCCGCCGGTCGCCACCACTGCGTCACTGTGCGCCGCCTCCTGTCTGCTCGAGGTGAGCTCCCCTCGACCCTTTTCCTCCCTCTCCTCCATCCCCTGACCATGCAGCAGCAGCACACCCATCTGCACGCACACGGCGCCCTCCCGTGCTCACAGCAGCAGCCCGCCGGCGACCGATTTTCTCTCTGTCGGGTTACAGTCGTCTGCGAACTGAAAAATTCAGTTAAACGCGCGAGCAACACCTTAACCCCACCCCGCTGCCCTTCCTGTCAAGCAACCGCACACCACCGCAGTGGTTCTGTCCCTTGCGCGCGCAGTAGAGGGGGTGGGTTCGAATCCCACCCCCGCGGATTAAACCCCACATTTTCCATCTTTTTTTTTCTTTCAAGCACTGCACAAACCCCAGAATCACCAACAGGTCCTTGCCAGTTCTTTCCAAGTCCCTGTCAGCTTTTATCTAGGTCCCTGTTATTTCTTCTAAGTCCCTAGCTGTAATAAAAATGGCAGAATAATACCAAATCTTGTAAATTGCATAAATAATTCATTTTAACTCCAATTTCAACTTTTTAAATATGTATTTTGTACCAAATTAAATTATCTACCCAAATATAAATTTTGTTTAATGTTTTGAATATTTTAAATTGGTGAAATATTTGAAAACTTGTTTAATTCACTTAATTTTGCAAAATTCATAACTTGGGCATAAAAATTCCAAATTCAACAAACTAAATATGTTTTCCATCCCATTTTTCATGTACTTTCCAAATATCAACTTTTTTTGCTGTTTTGAATAATTTAAATTGCTGAAAACAACTGTTTCTTAATTAATGCATTTAAAATTGCCAAATTAATAACTTGCTCATTTTAAATCCTTTTTCAACAAATGAAATATGTTTTCCATGCAAAATTAAACCACCTTTCCAAATATAAACTTGTTTCATGTTTTGAATACTTAAAAATTGGTTAACTAATTTAAACCTTGTTTAAATCATTTAATATTGTTAAATTAATAACTTGCTCAAATTAAATTCTTTTTGAACCTATAAAATATGTTTTCAAACCATAAAAGTATAAGCTTTTCAAATATGAATTTGGTTTAATGTTTTGAACAAATAAAATTTCAAATAATTTCACACTTGAATTAAATTCATTTGAATCTTGTTTAAACTTGTTTGATTCATAATTAAATCATTGTAATTCCTTTTTCAATAATTGAAACATGTAATCCACCTAAAATTGTGTGCTCTTTTCAAATATGAACTTTGTTATCTATTTTGAACAATTAAACTTGATGAAAACAACAAATGCTTGTGTAACACCTTTAAGAAACCAAAATTTCCTAACTTAATAAATAGAATTCCATACTTGGTAAACCTTATTTCAAATTGCTCCTATTGTTGTTTTCTTTCTGTTTTCATCATCCATGCATCATGCTAATCCACTTTCACATGTTGTTTAGTTGTGAAACAATTATTTCAACCATAATTCATGGGCTTTCCATATGCAATCCAATTGCAGATGGGTCCATTTAATCATGTTATGTTACCATGTCCACTAGTTTATTTTTGGTGCATCAATTAAATGGTCATGCATCATCCCATGTTTGTGCACTATGCCATGATATTGATTGTTTATCTCTCTGCGTTGTTTGTTTGCTTCTTCCCGGATATACGACGACGTTGAGACCGATGATACTTACGACACCCTTTCTGTGGATCTAGCTCAGTACCAGACTGCTGAGTTTGCAGGCAAGTATTCACTCACATGAACCACTGTGTTCCTTTCAACCTTGGTTACCGATACTTTCCGTTGTCTATTCTGCTAGCCCTATGAATCGTTGCTTCTGTTACGAACCTATCACATGTTACCTTTAACCCTGATATATCCTCACCTCCACACCTATCACCCCATTGCTTGTTGCCCGTGTCTTACTAGCATGCTTAGGGTTGTTTGGCTCGAGTCTGTTACCCGTTACTTTCTGTTACTATTTCTATTATGTTCTGGGGCTCGAGGTTAAACAATGAATCATGCTAATGTTATGGTTAAATAATAATTTGATGATAAGGCACCGGCAGGAGGCCCTGCGTGGTTTTGAGGCTGCTAGTGTCGACCCTAATTAGGAAAAGGGTCTTGTCTACTGATCCATGATGAGCGCACTAACCGCATGTGGGAAGCGTGTATGGGCGCCCCCCTCAATTTGATTCGATTCGCATCTCGTCCAAATCGCCTCATTTAGTTCGGGTGTTCCATTTGCAGCATGCATGTTTTTGCGAGCCCAGGCCAGGGTGGAACTTTTGTAGTCGGCATTTAGGGAGACACGTTCTTAGAGTGCTATGAGGGTCCCCTTTTCTTCGTGGGGCTTGATTAGCCGTGCGCTCAATTGCACGGGGTTCTTTGGGCTTGATGCGAAGAAGAGTTGAGTTGTGTTGAGTGCCCCGCTTGGTGGGAAAGGCCTTCCCATCTGGCAGGTTATTCTTACGTGTACGGCCAAATTGGTGCAACCCTGCAGGGTAAATCTTCTCGAGAAGCCGTGTTTTCCGCGGTTATGGACTACTTGGTGAAAGTACTGGCTAACAAGTACTCAGGACAACTTAAACCTAATGATTAACAATCTGACTAGTAATAGGCTTAATGACACACAATCCGAACTCTCACTAATCCAACTGTGTGAGTTATCCTCGGATTGCTTCTTTGGATAAGGGGCGAGATCCAGGATGGGTTTGTTTGGAGTTAGTTATAGTTTGGTTACGATACGCTATCTTATCTTCTTTCTGTTTAGCCGGAAGCGGTAGAAACTCTGTAGTTGTTTAGCGCAGCCGGTTGCAGCATCCTTTATATCCCCTTTCTTCCGTTGAACCCAAAGCATCTGTGCTTGGTGTTGACGGGTTACACTTTGGTGAACTGTGAGTCTTGCTTGCCAGTACGTTTATGTACTGACCCCTTTGGGGCTGTGGTTTCCGCAGACTACGTTTCCGAGGATCCCCATGGTGGCTACTACGTGGATTATGACGAGACTGCTGACGAGTAGATAGCGGACCCGGGCAGGATCCGAGACTTCGTGGATGGGCTCCGTCTGTTCGTTTCCGGCCTCTTAGGCCTATTTGGATCTTGTCTGTACTCAGACCTTTTGAATGCTTCCGCTGTGATGTAATGCTGAATTGTTGGGACATGTGTCCTCTGGATGATTGTATTTGCTATCTCTGCTCTAATGAGAGCTATTTGCAACTTATTTCAATCTTTTGTGTCGTAGAGATCTGTTATGATATCAATTGTTCAAATTCCGTTGACGTACCATGTGTGTATGTTTTGAAGTACGTCAATGGAAGTATCCTGATTTCTATGGGATGGTTTACGTAGACGATGAACAGTAGGGGTTGGTTGTCACACATACGTGTGTTGGCCTACTCGTAAGAGATGCGGGTGCAGGTAGGCCCCGTAATCCAATCATCTGCTGTTCAACGGAACTGCGAGTATCCCCTAGAAGTCTGGGTGCGACAAATGGTATCAGAGCCTGTCTGCCTGTAGGATCCCTTTACTGGTCGCAGTTGAGTCTAGAAACTATTTTGTAGCTATATAGGAAAAATGAAACGTGAGAGTAGGAATTCTGTCATTTTTCTTCTTTCCCCACCCACCCACCCATTGTGAAGCTATGTGCACATAGCTTCACAATGGCTACTCAAACATTTTCCGGTAGGAGCCCCCTCAAAGCAATCGGAAGAAATTGCGTCATAATCACGTGGCAGTCGTGAGACTTCAGGTTTTGGAACTTTTTGTCCGCCATGTTTATTATTCCCTTTATATTCGACGAGAAGCCAGACGGGACCTTCATTTTTTTTTTATGAAGGGCTTTATTACTCAAATAGTTCAAGCATTACACCCGGCCTCTGCATCGTGAGATGTACACAGCCGAAATCCGAAACTGAAAATAAACAGAGCGACAATGCTACAAAACATTCGTTGTAGACTGTCGATGCTATGGAGCCTCAATCCGTAGATCAAGCGGCCAACCACGTGGGATAAAAATATCCCTCGCCACCTGCTCCAGTCGTGCACATGCCTCCGTAAAAAGGCCTCGTAACTCCCCTCGCTGTAATGTGGACACGACGGGACCTTCATACTGCACAGGCATTCCAAAAAAAATGAACTTCTCTTCTTTGGTAAGAGCGTAGCTGGCACGACCTTGAAACCATTCCGGATGCCGGTCATCTGGGTCTTTCAAAAGTTGCTGGTCCTGCCGTGCTTCCTTTGTATCATTTGTCTTCCCATACACGCCCAAGAAGCTTAGCAGGTTCACGCAAATATTGTTCGTAACATGCATCACGTCGATTGCAGAGCGGACATCTAGGACTTTCCAATATTGTAGCTCCCAAAATATAGATTTCTTCTTCCACATGGGTGCGTGCCCGTCAACTCCCTGCGGAACTGATTGTCCGCCAGGACCCTTTCCAAATATGACTTTCAAATCCTTGACTATATCAAATATCTCAACACCAGTATGTTCTGCAGATTTCGGCCGGTGATCTGCCTTGCCGTTGAAATGCTTGCCTTTCTTTCTTACGTTATGATTTCGGGGAAGAAATCGACGATGAATCAGGTACACGTTCTTCTTACAATTATCCAAATATACACTTTCAGTCTCATGTAAGCAGTGCGTGCATGCATTGTATCCCTTATTTGTCTGTCCTGAAAGGTTACTAAGAGCATGCCAATCGTTGATGGTTACAAAAAGCAACGCTCGTAGGTCAAATTCCTCTTCTTTGTGCTCATCCCACAAACGTACACCAGGTCTGCCCCACAACTGTAAAAGTTCATCAACTAATGGCCTTAGGTACACATCGATGTCGTTGCCGGGTTGCTTCGGACCTTGGATGAGCACTGGCATCATAATGAACTTCCGCTTCATGCACAACCAAGGAGGAAGGTTGTAGATGCATAGAGTCACGGGCCAGGTGCTATGGCTGGAGCTCTGCTCGCCAAAAGGATTCATGCCATTAGTACTTAGACCAAATCTTATGTTCCTTGCGTCAGCTGCAAAATCTTTGAACTCTCTGTCGATCTTTCTCCATTGCGTTCCATCAGCGGGGTGTCTCAACTCCCCGTCGGACTTACGGTCCTCTTTGTGCCATCGCAACAACTTGGCATGCTCTTTGTTCCTGAACAGACGTTTCAACCGTGGTATTATAGGAGCATACCACATCACCTTGGCGGGAACCCTCTTCCTGGGTTTCTCGCCCTCAACATCGTCACCAGGGTCATCGCCTCTGATCTTATAACGCAATGCAGTGCATACCGGGCATTCATTCAAATTCTCGTATTCACCGCGGTAGAGGATGCAGTCGTTAATGCATGCATGTATCTTCAGAACCTCTAAACCTAGAGGGCAGACAACCTTCTTTGCTTCGTACGTACTGGCGGGCAACTCGTTATTCTTCGGAAACATATTCTTCAACATTTTCAGCAAATTTTCAAATGATGAGTCAGCTACACCTTCCCGTGCCTTCCATTTCAGCAAATCAAGTGTGCAGCCCAGGTTTTTTAGACTATTGTTGCATCCTGGGTACAGCGACTTCGTGTGATCCTCTAACATGCGATCCAAATTCTCCCTCTCCTTGTCAGTTTTGCAGCATCTCCGTGCATCAGCAATGGTCCGACCAAGATCATAAGCGGGCTCATCATGTGCCTCTTCTTCACCTTCACCTTCCCCTTCCCCTTCCCCACCTTCAGCATCATCCTCCATGAAAGTATCACCGAAATGATCATGATAGTTGTCATCAATATCATCCCCTTCTTCATCTTCTTCCATTCTAACCCCTCTTTCTCCATGCTTGGTCCAACAATTATAGCTTGGCATGAAACCGTGCCGAAGCAGGTGCATGTGAACGTCTCTTGAGGAGGAGTAACCCTTCTGATTCTTACAGACAACACATGGACAGATAATAAAACCTCGTTGCTTGTTCGCATTTGCCACTACAAGAAAATCTTTCAAACCCGTAGTGAACTCGCCGGAGAGTCAGGTACCGTACATCCATTGCCGATTCATCTGCATTATTATTATATAAAGTATATAATTAACCATTATGCATTTGTTAAACTAACTAGCTAGAAATAATACAAATTAAACAATGAACTACACACATGCATATTTTATCAATGACACATGAAAGGTTCAAGTTGCTAACCGCGATCACGGAGGAAAAATAAATGAGAAAGCTCAAGTGTGGCTCGGACACTTCATATCATGTTTGTTTCATGCTCTCGGGCATTTCATCGAACACCTTGTGTGCATAGGAGGAACCAAAAGCAAACCCACCCCCCCCCCCCCCCTTGTGAATATTGTGAATAGAAGTGGCACCAAATGTGGCTAAGTGAAGTGAGCTGAGTCCTATATAGGGATGGACCTTTAGTCCCGGTTGGCCTGGCCAACCGCGACTAAAGGCCTTCGGGCCAGCCTGAGGACCTTTAGTCCCGGTTGGCCTGGCCAACCGGACCTAGAGCCCCTCCCGTCCGCCAGCTGTCGACCGAACGCGCTGGGACCAGATAGTTGGTCGCGGGTCTCCTCCCAAACCGCGACTAAAGACCCCTTTGGTCGCGGTTCGGATATTTTGGGGACTAATGGGGGCGTATGGAAGCCTCTTTTTCTACTAGTGTAGTAGAAGTATGTATATACGCTAGTACGTATTGGGTACAATCTCCGCGGCCAATAAATGTGGTGACATGGCCTTTCGATACCGTCACAAATCAACTCAGACCATGATGCTTGCGATTGGCTACACAGTGCTTGGTGCCCCACAGGGTAAATAGTAGTGACTCATGTTGCAGTTTTTTTTTTTGAAATAGGTAGCCTAGCCTCTTCATCGAGAAGATACACACGACTTTTATATTGAGAAATTTAAACTTTAAGAGAATGGCAAATCACGATTACAGTTTAACGATGCTGAATAGTGGCTACAAAAACAAGCCAACGAGAAATAACTAGCGTAGTAAAACTACACATATTGCAATCTCCTAATGTGCAATTAGCCACCCTGGTTGAAAATAGCCCGCACGACCATTATTAATCGTGCGAATCCAGCGTCCAAACGTCCACGTTGGGCTTCTGGTAGTAGCAGAGACCACATGTGGATTCAATGAATAGCTCGATGGACAACCTACAAAAAATAACCAACTTCCAGTTTGTTAAAAATCACATCATTGCTACAATTTTAAATTGCCCAAAGAAAAGCACAAACACCAATGCGAATGCTAGCCTTAGTACAACTTGTCCAATGTCTGGATTATGGATGCACCCGGCTCTTGGCGGTCGTCTGGGCTATCTTCAACCATGTGCATCTCTTAGATGCAGAGCATGGGTTTTCCCTTTTTTTTAAAAAAAAAATGTAGCATTTTGTATCGGTTTGTTTTTATTTGGTTTATATTTTTACCATCGACCTTATGTGATTCTTGATTGTAATACTCTCAAGTATATGCTACACCCATCATTTGCCATCTGTACCCTAACGATGGTCTGTATATTTAATACGTCCGTGATGAAGATTGGAAAGCTGCTTGCTTGATAAAACTACATCCATATTACCAGGGTTAAAGTATGGTAGTAGCACCCAAAGAGGTAGCGGTGGCAGACATATAAGAAGCGGTGCTGCTCCTTCCCAAGCACACACGCGATGGAGGAAGCATCCAAAGGAGGAGCCCAAGACATGGCTGCCAACGCGCCCTTGGACCTCCTCCTCTTGGGCTCGGAGCACTTCATCCAGTGGGATCCTCCGCCCCAGCAGGACACCTCATCCTGTGGCGGCGAAGAGGAGGGGCACGTGCTTGTGGTGCTTCTAGGGTGGCTGGGTGCACGCCAGAAGCACCTGCGGAAGTACACGGAGCTGTACCGGGATCGCGGGTCTGGATCGCTGCGGTTCATCATGCCCCTCCGCCAGCTCGTGTGGCTCCACTTCAACGGCGGCTTGCAGCGCAGGGTCGCCAGCCTCTGTGCCATGATAGCCGCCTGGTGCGACGCCGACCACCGCAGGACGGTCCTCTTCCACACCTTCAGCCAGACCGGTTGGATGACGTAAGGGAACCAGAAATGACGATTGTCCTGTTTCTCTTTAATGAAAACACTTTGAATTAATTAATTATTTACTTCTGCGGTCGTTCATAATTTCTCTTCAGTTATGGTGCAATACTTGAGAGTCTTGAGCCGAGATCTGATATCACTGAGAGGATAAGGGGCCTCATCATAGACTCCGCACCAGTTCTAGAGTTAAGACCAGAGGTTTGTCTGTATTGCCATTATTTTGTTATTATGCTTGAACTGTGCAATCTTCTTCCATTTTAAGCCTATATATGGGGAATAATTTGCACCTGCAGCGGTTTGAATTAGACAGACATGTGTATATATGTAACTAATCGGAGTTTGTACCCAAAACTCAGGTCTGGGCTGCTGGTTTCTCTAGTGGCATAATGAAGAAAAAGACTCGTTCGTCAAGACCCCCTTCAGCTGACTCTCCCCACGGATCCTCTTTGAACAAAGTTAACTCTGTCTCCAGACCATCAAGGGGTGAAGCTTTTATTCTACCAATTCTTCGCAGGTTCTGTAAGATCCTCCTTCACGTCCCTGATGTAAAAAAGTACGTATACTCACCATTAATAATTAATATTTGCATATACGAGTCATCAAACTCCTTTCTTTTCTCATACTATTGTGCCCCCTTATTGATGATCATGTGCAGGAGACTAACCAAGGTCGCCACCCTCCTCGCGGACAAGCAGCCGTCCTGCCCCCAGTTGTACCTCTACAGTTCGGCCGACAGGGTGATACCTGTCGAGTACGTGGAGAGCTTCATCAGCACACAGATATCATTGGGGCTGAGTGTGTCCGCTCATAATTTCATGTCGTCACCGCACGTGGACCACTACAGGAGCTTCCCTCACCTCTACTCGGCCAAGCTTGATGAGTTCCTCAATATTTGTTTTCCCGTCCAAAAATAAGATGGGGTGATTAGGGCCACTTCTATTCATCTTGTGCTTATAGATTTCAGTGGGAGCATTGTCTTCCGTCTTATGAATTTGAGCCTATCTTTTGTGTTGGTTGTATAAGAAAGACCATAAAACCCCTGAAAATCAATTCTTCCTCGGTCAGCACGTATTATTATTGTGGTTGGTTCTTTTAAAAGTATATAAGCAAGAAAATGAGGGCCATGTCATTCTTTTGATAACATTCTATGTGAAATGGTCATACAAAGTTTCAATGCTATTGAAGTTCAATTGGAAAAATAACATTATGTAACAATGACATGTGTGGTTTCTGAATTACAACTACATATATAGGATGAAAATGCACTATCACAGATTCTAACAAAACAAGATCTTCATACCATAAATACAGGAGCACTAGACCAAAATTTGCACTACCCAAAAGGCTTTGCGCTAATTAGAAAAACAACAGTATGTACATGATCCGAGACTGTAGAGGTATTGTCTCCGCGGATAGGAATGGGGTTGGCCTAACCATTGTGAATGTCGAAGAGGATGTGGGTGTAACGGGGAAGGGCTTTGGTGATGCGAATGCACACGAGTTACCCAGCTTCAGATCACGCAGTGGCGGCGAGAACCTAGCTACGTGCTGCTATAAATCACTATATGGCGGATATGTCGCAAAGTTACAAGGAATGACCGCATAAAGCCGTAGCCCTACAGTTCACGTGGGCCAGCTTATAAAGGCGTTGTGTCCCGTCTTACAATGAAAGTCTTACCGATATAAGGGCAGAGTCCTAGTCTATTCTAACTAAGCTAAAACCTTCTCTCCAAATGCGGTGACTCTCTCCAGCTTTGTCTTGGACTCCTTAATGTCGGACTAGGCCTTGTCCTTGCGCTTCGTCTTGCTAAGCCGCCCGATAGAGCCTTCTCACCCTTTTGGGCCACACCGTCAGCCCAACATTTTTCAATACAGGTGATACCCTATTCGGCATATCCCAACATTAGCCCTCGGAAAGATTTAAGTTCATTCTTTGCAGCCCTTTCGTCTTATGGTATATGCAGATTTCAGCTTATCTTTGGTGTCTTTCAGAAGGTGTGCCTAGAACTTATAGCATTTTAGAGTATAGCTGAAATTTTCGGCTTTCGGGAAGCCAAATGTGACCATTTGAAACTTAGTACTTGTGAATAAGCCGATCACACACGTGTCAACATGTGTTAGAGAATCTTCTGCGAGATTTACATGAATTTTACCTAGTCTTGCTTTCACGGCGACATTCTATTTTATTTGCGGACCCATAACAGATAGATAGTGATTATTCCGTTCAATTATAGACACAAACAATAAATCAGTTGATCGAATAATGCATTGGTCGATCTCGTATCGACTTAGAATTTATCTTATGCACCTTCCGGCCATTCAGAATTGTCATAGTATTTTTGCTTTTTGATAAAGGGAAGTATATTAATATCGCGGAGATATAAATTACACCCGGCCTCTGCAACAACGCAATGGATGCACATAGCCGAAAGACAATAAAAATAAGAATTAAAAAGAAAACTCCCGCTACAGAGTTACAGTCCTCGCGGTATCCGCACAACCACCACCTAAACAACAGCTGATGTCCATCTCTTCGAAAACAACGTTTCCAAGAAGAACGGTGCCAGGCACAACCAATTAAGGCCAGACCTTGGGTTTTCACCCTGAAGATAATCCTCGCTCTCAAAACAACGACTCCAAGAAGACCAGTGCCAGGCACAACCATTTAAGGCCAGACCTTGGGCTTTCACCCTGAAAGGTAGGACTTTGGACTTCACGCATGTTGTCGCCCCCTCTTACATACGGCTGCCACGAATCTTGTAACTCCAAGCCAGTTCCCCATCGATGCAAAGACTTCGAACACCGTTGCTAGTCCTCCAATCTCACCTTCGATGACTAAGCATTGTGACCGAATTACACCGATCCAGCAATCTCCAGGCGTCGCCGATGGGAGTTCGCCGGCGGAGCCTTTCAGGTCGACACCCCGGTTTGATCAAAGAGAACCTACATCAGGATCTTCATCTTCGCGTGATGGGAAATCCAAGGACCACCTCCTTTATTCTTATGTCTCGCAGCCCCGACGCCGCGAAATGACTCCCAGTGGGGAATTTGCGGGAGGGTTCCGCATCCGCCGCCACCGGGAGCCCTGCCGCCGACGGTCCCTAGCACCACCGCCTCCCGCCGCCAAAGACAGAGGAGGCCGCGCCGCCCGGGAGCCAAGCCAATGGCGCGGCCGCCGCACCATGGCCGAGCCACCCCAGATCCTATCGGCGGCGCCACCACCCCGGCCAGCGCCGGCTGCCCACGCAGACCAGCCACTAGCCGCCGCCAGAAGAATCAGGGCCGCCGCCCCGCCGTCCGTGCCCCGCCGTCCGCGCAAGCCGTCCAGGACCGACCAACACATCTGGCCGGAGGTCTCCCGTCGCGTTTGTGCTAAGGAGGCGAGGACCGCCGGCCGCCGTCCACCATGCGGAGGGTTGTGCCCCCGGTGGCTTCCTTCGGCGACGGCGGGTGGATGGAGAGGAGGGGGTGTGGGGGCGGCAGCGGCTAGGGTTCCGCCCGTGCCGCCCCGGGGAGCGAGCGCGAGCGTCCGTCGCGAGCGTCCGTCTATTTGTTATACAATGATTTGCAATTTTGCCGAACCGCTGAATTGGTGAACGGATTGGATTGATGGCCTGTCAAGATCTCAAGGCATGCTGGAAAGGACTTGACGGGGCCCTAGGAGTCTGGGGTCCATCTCATGCGCGTGTAGGAGTTGAAGGCATTGTGCATGCAGCAGCCGTGTTGGCCTAAGTGGCCTTTGTTCTAAAACATGTTGCCATGAAATGTAGTTGGGAATTCTTAGGGCCCCACACTGCCCCCGTTTTATTGGAACTATTGATGTAGTGACCATTTATCGTGTGCCTCGTCTGGCTGACTGGTGTGGCCCACAACAGGTGTGTCGCTTGCTTGCCAATTATTTATAAACAGCTAAAATGATACCCTTCTACAACACAAAGTAACACCGCCAGTGCACCACCATGATCAGACGAACCGCATGGCTCCAGCCCACCGCCCAACGGTTGGACGACAATCCTATATATCTTAGCTAACATGCGGCCGTTGTACGCAATCATATATAGGAAAAAAAATATCACCCCAATATATCCCTTACATATTGATGCAAAGAGAGCTACGCCATTGCAAGGAGCACATGGTAGCTATATAAATCTCATCGGGTCAATGCTTTGTGGGCAATAAATGATGCAAGATCCTAGAAGAAGATCCTTACGCCCTAGGACATTGCATCAATACTTGGTATTCTATAGGATTGACAAGGATGGAGTAACATGGCACGGCGCAAGCGGGTAGCAATATAATTCTGGTAGGGTCAATGCTCTACCAGCAAATTAAGTTTGACGATACATTTCCACGCTATGTCATCTCATGTAATAAAGGTTCATGAAGGAGGGAAAACACAATTCACATGGTATTCTAAATGATCGACATGGCGGGAGTAAAATGGCATAGGAAATAGATAGCTATATAATTCTCGCAGGTACAATGCTCTGCCGACAACTAATGTTGGTGATCCATTTTCACGTGATCTCTTGTCATCTAATAAATATTCATGAAAGACGGAGACCAGAATTGACACTATAATCTTGCAACGAGGGAGTAACATGGCATGGGGCAAGAGGTAGCTAGTTCTTACATTGCCAATGCTTTGCCGACAATTATTGTTGAAGATCCATATCCACGCGATCTCATCTTATGCAATATATATTCGTGAAGGAGGGAGAATATTTACGTGGTATCTTTAATGATTAACAATGGGGGAGTAACATGGCACGGAGCATGAGGTGCAAATATTATTCTTGTAGGGTCAATCCTTCGTGGGCAATAACTGATGCATGGTCATAGAAAAAGATTCTTACGCGATCTTATCGTGTGTAATTACTAATCTTGAAGGAGTGAGATCACAGGAATACTTGGTATTCGATTGGATTGTCAATGACGGACTAACATGGCACAAAGCAAGTGGGTAGCTATATAATTCTCGTAAGGCCAATGTTTTCCGGCAACTAATATATCTACCGTTTCGCATGTAATTTGTGAAGGAGGGAAAATACAGTTTGCATGGTACTCTAATTGAGCAACATGGCATTGAGCAAGTGGTAGCAATATGATTCTCATAGGGTCAATGCTTGAACAAGGGCGAACACACTTTACGTGGGAGTAACATGACACAGAGCAAGGGGCAGCTATATAAATCTCGGAGGGTCAATGCTCTGCGAGTAATAAATTCTACATAATCCCATCAAAATATCATCACGCAATCTCATCTAACGTAATTAATAATCTTGAAGTGGGGAGAACACGCAATGATTTGTATTCCACAATTCCCAAGAAGGGAGTAACATGGAAAATAGCATGAGGTAGGTATACAGTTATCGTTGGGTATATAGTCTTCGGGAAATAAGTGAGGTGATAGGGAGTTTCACTACCACAACTAATCAACTAAAAAAATTGTTTATGGAAAGGAATGTCAAGATATTGAGACTTACCTGTGATGTCACCTATTAGTTTTCCACCTAGGAGATGTGTCGAGACATCGTAGTAGTTTTCATAGACGGGGGTGCCATTAGACTACGGTAGAGACGTGGGGTAACGGGATCGCGTGGTGAACAGTGAACACAGGATTTACCTAGGTTCGGCACGTCGCGACAGTACGACGTGCCTACTCCTGCACTTCTCACTAATCAAGACTAAAGCCCGGATATAGAATTA
Organism: Alopecurus myosuroides; assembly: GCA_028641055.1. Taxonomy (NCBI): domain Eukaryota; kingdom Viridiplantae; phylum Streptophyta; class Magnoliopsida; order Poales; family Poaceae; genus Alopecurus; species Alopecurus myosuroides. The sequence continues at coordinate 525,224,625 of CM054058.1, forward strand.
CAATGTGAGGTTTGGATCTAACTATTCGCAGAGGATCAACTTCCCGGCGAGTTAGCCTATATCTTCTTCTCTGTTATTTCGTTATCAAACTTATCTCCCGTCCGGCTTTATATAATAGCCGGATTAGGGCTTACAGAATAGGAAACCTAGAAGACTACGGTAACTATAACTTGGAAAGTAAGAAATCCGTCTTCTACTCCGAGCCAGATCATGTGGGCCGTGATCCGGGTCCTTCTAGAATCCGGCTTCCGCGTCTCGGGTTACTGGGCCTCCCAATGGACCACAGCCCACTACCGCTTGGGCCACCCTGGTAATCCGGCACTTTGACTACCATTTGATATACCCCTATTTGGTATGTATCCGACAGTAGCCCCCAAGAAGGATTAAAACTCTGATTCGCCGCCTTTCGCCAAATGTGCTTTGTCCGAGAAATTTCGATCAGCAGTCTTGATTCTTCTTATTCTTCTTTGAAAAGAGATGGTAACGTGAAACTCGGAATCCTGAAAATCCGGCTTTTCTCTCACGATCCTTCGCGGAGAAGGAACTTCCTACGTCAGCGCTTTAATCATGCTGACGTAAGGGTCGTTTGGGTTTCACGCGGGAAACCCAGTAACGTATCTCTGACAGATTCTCACGGGAAACGAGGAGATAGCCATCATTACCCTGTCGTTTCATTTCCCGGATTTTCCGGCGAGTGACACGCGTTGATCATCCAACGGTCAAAAATAGCCGTTGGCACGCATCTTGACGGATTTCCGGCTATAAGTAGTCGTCTTCGTCCTCGCTGAATTCCTTCCGCTCTCTCACTCTCCACGCCATTGCTGCGCAGAAGCACTCAAGCGAAGAACCGTTCCCGAGCGCACACCGCACCCAGGGTATCACCGGAGACGAACCGCGCCGCCACACAATGGCATCCTCACCGCCTTCTCCCGCTCACTCCGCCGCGCACACCATCGAAGAAATCATCAACGACCTAGATCCAGTGCTAGGCTCCCCGACGCACGCCGGCGGTGAGCTGGAAAAGACCGCGGCTTCTGCGGCGAGCGGAGGTGATCCTTCCGCCGCGAATCTTGCGGGCACGAGCTCCGCACCTTCTCCGCCGTTCGCTCCCGAGACGGCGGAGGAGAAGATCACATTCCATGGCGACGAGCACACCGTCGCCGGAGCTAACGAAGCAACGGAATTCGTCGGCAATTGGAGTCCGAGTAACACTCCTCTCCTCCTCCTTCGACGAATGTCAAGGGAGGGATTAATAGTTAAAGGCAAATGGCGGAACTCGGAAGGTGATCTCGAGCCCAAACCAAAAGACGGAGAACGCGTCCTCCTTACCTCTCACATCACGAGAGGTATGGGTTTACCTCCTTCCGCCTTTTTCTTGGATATCCTGAACTTTTATGGCGTTCAGCCACATAACCTTTCTCCAAACTCCATCCTCTATCTAGCTAGTTTCCAAGCGCTCTTTGAAGGGTATCTTGGGATAACTCCTAGTCTAGATTTTTGGCAATATTGCTTTGAGGTAAAACATAACATCACAGAAGGTATTTCTCCTATCTGTGGAACTATATCTTTCACCCTTCGGAAGTTCAGAGAAGATTGGTACCCAAGGATAAAAATGCCGGAACCTGCCCAATCTTGGCTAGGTTCTTTCTTTTACCATCAGGACATCCCATTTCCTGGTAAGGAAACCGGGGTTCCTCCATTTGTCAATTCCGCCGCCATCCCTCGAGAGAGTTGGACAGTTGCAGCAGTACAAACATTGCCGGAAAACCTGATGAAGATAAAACGACGTATCGCCAAGCTTACTTCCTCTCAGCCTTCTTTAACTGGGAAGGATACCGTTTTATGTTGGTTTGGACGCCGTATTCAACCTCTTTCCTTTCGTTCCCGGCTCCTTTGCGAATACAAAGGGCCAGAAGATAGCATGAGGGGAACAGATAAGGCTTATACCAAGAATGATTTTATAAAGCGGCTTAACCAACTGGTCGCCACCAGCGATCAAATTGAAGAAAGTCTGGCGTATCACGTGAAAAATCTGGCCCCTAAGGTATTTATACTTTCCTTGCCTCCGGGTTTTCTTCAGATTAACTTCTTTCTCCGACTTTCAACATAACGTTAATTCTTTCCTAGTTCGACGAACTTCAAGGAGCTGATCTTGCTTCCGACATCGAGCTTAGCGAATTACATGCTAGCTTTTATAATGATCGGAAACGCAAAAGGCAAGTGACTTTCGGGAAAACGGTAACTGTTGATGGAATTCCCATCGCCACCTCCAGGTATTTTACTGGAGCTTCCCTAGTTATCGTTTTCCTTTGGTTCTTCAAGACTTTTAGTTCTCGGATATTCTCCTTTCAGCCTTGCCCCAACTCCTCTGAAGACAAAGAAGTTGAAGAAACATAAAGCTGTTATCAACGAAGAATTTTCTTCTGCAACCACGGGCGTGAGGGGGAGAACGGAAACACATACGGGTGGAAATCTCCGGTCATCTGTTGGAAATGAACCCATCTCCAATTTGGACAGCAATATCCGGATAAAGGAAGAACCATTCGACGACCTTGGATATATTCGTCCAGAGGCTAAGAAATTCTTCGCTCCTGCCCCTCTGATTCGCCCTTTGCCACAAGGCGGATTAATTGTTCGCAATGATTTCGTATTTTCACCTCGTCAGGTCATACAATATGGCCTTCATCACGTTGGGATTATTTTCTCGGACTATGCAAAAGAATTCAACGAGACTTTGGCAAACTTGCGATAAATGAGCCAGGTAATACTTCTAGCCCCAAGCATTAAGTTGAAAGCCTGACTTCTTCTTAATGCTTCCTACTATGCTTGTTCATACTCAAGCATTTGGCTTTCATTTCCGTGTTGCAGCATTCTGCTGATGCCATAAACTTAGAAGTTTTTAACAAGCTTAACATCAAGAATGAAGAAGTTAGAACCCTTCAATCTATTATTGAGTTAAAAAACAACGAGCTGGCGTCATCTCAGCTACAGTTATCGGAAACAACATGTATTTATTCTCTGCATTTTTTATCCGGAAATTTTTTCCCGAATTCTTGTAAACTCGGAATATTTTTCTTGCCCTCCAGCTGCTTTAGCAAAAGCCAAAGAATTAGCTGAGGACGCCATCAATGCCTCTCGGCTCCGTCAGGAAAACTCGAACCTTCGTAAGGAGCTTATGAAAGTTCAAGAGGACCTGGAAGCCAGTAATCTGGCCCTTGGGATTGCTCAATCCAAGGCTTCTTTGCAGTCGGCGGAAGATAAGTCTATTATCAATGATTTGGAAAGTATGTTATTCCCGCGCATGAAAGAAGGCACCGAAATTGACAAGGTTCTTGGTAAGTTAGTTCCTTTTACCGATTTCTCCATGTCTTATTTTCCGTGTTTTGTCGCCTAACCTTTTTTGGTTGGTTTTTTTCGAAAAAAAAACAGGAAATTTTCCAGGAAGTTCTCGGATTGATAAAATCCGAGCTTTTGGGGAGGTATGGAACGCAATCAGAAATGCGGGAATGCAGTTGATTAACAAGTTCCTTCCCACAAGTACTATAGAATTCTCGGAGGTTTACAAACTTCCGGGTGCCATCATGGAGGTTGCGGAGTCGAAGGAATCCATCCTACACTCTGCTGCACGAGGTGGTGCGCGCATGGCTCTCGGCCTTATGCGTCTGCATTACCCTGATGCGAAATCTTGGCGTGTGGCATCCGGTATCCCTCAAGGATATACAGAAAATCAGCGAACCATCATCTTTGATGAAATCAAAGGTCACGCCACCAAGATTGCCTCTATGGTTAACATTTCCATCACCTATCCTGAAGAAGAGGTTCCTGCAGCCCCCGAGGATGATAGCAGCGAAGAGGACTCGGATGCTTGAAGGACTGCATTTGTCCTGGATGGTGGATTTGTATAATAGGAGCACCATTTTTACAATGTATTTCATATTGTAATGCTTCTATTCCGTTTGTCGAAACAAGAACTCCACCTTTTGCAGCTTTGAATTATGAAATTCCTTGCAAGATTTTCGGGTTTTACTACTCCTTTATCTTCTAAGTTCTCTGGCGTATATGCTTTAACTGTACTTAGTGTTTGAAATGGCTCAATATCATTATGAAGCGTCATGCCGAGTAACTGGGTATAACCAATCAGTTTTAACCCGGAAACATGGATCATACTAAAGGCATTTTTACTAACTAGTTCTAGTGACCCAACACATACGCAATCAGATAATGCTTAGAGAACGGTAAGGAATTTTTTGAAACTTGGGCACGCAGGCACAATCCGAGTTTCCTTTAGCCGTTATCAGGCTGACAAATCCATCAGTTTTTCTAACGCCGAGCACGCAGGCACAATTCGGGTTAACATTGAGTATTTTGTAAGATCATTGGGAAATAGATAAGGTGGAATCATGCTTTGTACTATAATAAACTTGTAAAAAGATGGATATCAGAATTCCAACAACTTTATTTCATAATCTCAAAAAATGTTTACATAGAAATTGAACTAAGTATAGAAGGGACGTAACTGCTGGATGCTCCAAGGCCTCTTTGTCTCTCCTAGCTCAACATCTATCTTTCTCTTTCTTTTGCGATTCGGCTTCTCGGGATCGTCTTCCGTATCTCGAATATCGACAAGATAATACGATCCATTCTTCATGGCTTTACTTATGACAAATGGTCCTTCCCATACTGGGGCTAATTTGTGCTTCCTTTGCTGCACCAGCCTCAGCACTAGGTCACCTTCTTTAAAAGAACGATGCCTGATTTTCCGACTATGGTAACGTCGCAAACCTTGCTGGTAGATGGCGGATCGTTGAAGCACAAGCTCTCGTTCCTCTTCTAGGAGATCAACGGCATCCTGTCGTGCTTCTTCGGCGTCTGAGTCATCGAACTCTTGCACTCTTGGGCTGTCATGGATCATGTCCGTTGGAAGAATAGCTTCCGCACCATAAACTAGGAAAAACGGGGTTTGCCCAGTTGACCTATTTTGCGTCGTTCGAATACTCCAAAGCACGGAAGGTAACTCTTCTACCCATGCTCCAGCTGCTCTGTGTAGAGGAGATTCGAGTCTTGGGCGTATTCCTTGCAAGATTGAGCTATTCATTCTCTCAACCTGTCCATTGGATTGCGGGTGTGCCACAGATGCGAGATCTAGGCGAATTCCCGTTTGTCGGCAATATTTTGCCAACTTCCCAATGGAGAAATTTGTCCCGTTGTCGGTTATTATGCTGTGTGGAACGCCGTATCTCATTACTAAGTCAATGATGAAATTTCTGGCAGTTGCACCATCCAGCTTTTTGATGGGTTTGGCCTCTACCCATTTGGTATACTGATCCACTGCTACGAGTAGATGTGTAAGTCCACCTCTTGCAGTTTTGAACGGTCCCATCATATCTATCCCCCAGACTGCAAACGGCCATGTAATGGGGATAGTTTTGAGTGCTTGGGCCGGCAAATTAGTCTGCTTGGTGTAATATTGACACCCAGCGCACGTATTAACTATGTGCTCAGCATCTGTCTTGGCTGTTAGCCAGAAAAACCCAGCGCGGAATGCTTTTTTAACTATGCTTTTTGATTGAGCATGATGTCCGCAATCTCCGGCATGGATTTCTTCCAGTATTTCTCGTCCTTCTTCTGGTGAGATACACCGCTGAAAAATTCCGGAAGTACTGCGTTTATACAGACAATTGTCAATTACCACGTATCCTTTGCATCGACTGTCGGATATATACTGAATAGGGGTATAGAAGATGGTAGACAAAGAGCCGGACTACCAGGGTGGCCTACATGGTAATGGGCTTAGGTCCATTGGGCGGCCCAGTAGTCCGACGCGCAGAAGCCGGATTCTAGAAGAACCCGGATCACGGCCCGCGTGATCTGGCTTGGAGGAGAAGACGGATTCCTTACTTTCCAAGTTACAAGTTAAACGTAGTCTTCTAGGTTTCCTACTCTGTAAGCCCTAATCCGGCTATTATATAAAGCCGGACGGGAGATAGATTAAACAAGTTAAGTTAGACACAAGTTCAAACTCTACGCAACTCGCCGAGAAGCTCATCCTCGCCGAGAAGCTAGATCTGCACCCTCACATTGTAACCCTGATAAACGGGCTTTAGTCCCAATTAGTGAGAAGTGCAGGAGTAGGTACGCCGTACTGTCGCGACGTACCGAACCTGGGTAAAATCCCGTGTTCTGTGTTACTACGCTATCCCGTTACCCCACGTCTCTACCGTAGTCTCATGGCACCCCCGTCTATGAAAACTACTACGATGTCTCGACAGTTGGCGCCCACCGTGGGGCAAACGACGTCAGGCGTGAAATTCCGATCTGGGATACTCGGCGGAATTGGAAGATCGATCACTGTCCGAAGCCTGTAGTTCGACGACGATGTCGGGCGCTTCCTCGACAACGGATCCTACATACCGGCGCAAAACCACCTGGTAAGTGCCTGCGTGTTACCGATCGGATCTGCTAACATCTTTATCGGACTAACTGCAGAGGCAATGGGGTTTTGCGGTGGAAGCAAATTTATCCCACCCGCCCTATACCCAGTCGAAGACGACTATGATGCCGGATTCTGCTCAGATCGCCGACAAAAAAGTGATACACACTTTATCGGCATGGTGCAATCCGAAATCGCTGAAAACACGGATGACGGAAATCCCGTGCAAGAGGCAGATAACAACCTACCCGTCATAGAGACGGAAGAAGAAACACCCGTCACAGAGGCGGAAGATCCGACATCCGTCAACAAGACGATGAACTCGGAAGCAGAGTCCGTGCTTGCCGCCATTGAGGCGAGGTTGGAGTCGGAAACCGGATCGGATAACTTCGACTCCGAAGATGAAGACGAGGATGCCTTCGTAAGAAAGGTTAAGTCCTTCCAAGAGGGATTCCATGAAGTGCTAATGGCAAAACCAGCTGATACAACGGGTGCCGACAGCCAGGAAAGCCCTAAAACCCCTCCGCCAGTGGAAGAGAGAGAAGACGGAGAAACGTCTCCGATATTCCCCAATGTTAAGGAGATGACAGAAGATGAGCCTGTCAAAAAACCTCCCTCTTCCAAGAAAAAGCACCGTGCTTCTAAAAAACTCCAATACAAACTCCGGAAGAAAAAATCAGCCGATCTCGCTGATGAAAACCTGGAAGTAGGAGACATTAGCGGCACAAAGCCAGCGGAAAAGAAATCTAAGGAAATCACTGCTCCGCCAATGACGGAACAGGAAGAGCAAGAGCTATTACAAACACCAGTGGGACCAGATGAACCCCCTGAGATGCTGGAAGCCAGGAGACAAGCTTTCCAACGGCAACAGCAACATCTGCTTAGATCTCGGCAACATCTCCAACAAACCCATAATGACATCAAAGTCGTGAAGGAAGAAATAGAGGAGTACGAGAGAAAGCATAGATCCGCGTTAAAACCTACTAGGTTACCCGGAATCGCAAAACCGGAAGAACTGCCGCCAAAAGAAAGGTTCTATAACCCATCTTGGCAAAAGCAGTTAAACGGCAAGGATGCCAAGGGCGAACCAATATACAAAACCGCAGCGGAAAACGCGGAAGCAGCGTTCGCCATCCTAAACAACGACCTGTACTCCAACGGGGAAAAACTCCAAGGGGTGTATGCTTTCCTAGGAAAAGCATTACAGCAGCAACAGCGAGGCCAAGAACGGTCAGGGAGGCTGCATGATAATTCCGCTCTCTGCAAAACAGCTACTTGCGCTGCTGGAGCACCTGGACCGGAAGAACCCGGAGATTCGGATAAAAAAGAGGATCCGAGAAAAGACAGGAAAAACCCAGACAACCGGGACGCAACGTCTAGAATCGGACCTCATCTCCCGAAAGATGGATATAAACCACACGATCGGGAAGACAAACACCGGAATGACGGCAAAATAATGCCACCTCCGAGAAACCCAGCTGAAAAAGCTGGAAGATATGATATACCTCACAGACGTGAAAGATCCCGGACACCTCCTAAAGATAAGGAAAGGCATAGAAGCAGAACTCCGCCTAAAGGACGTGAACACGGAAGAGATAGAGATAACCTCGGAAAAGCGCGTCCGCGCAACAATGGAAAAGAAAGGAGCAGATCCCCTTCTGTCCATTCAGCCGGGAGAGCAGAAAAGGATGATCTATACTTTGGTCCTAAGTGTTTTACTGACAGGATCCGAAGGATAACCCTGCATTCTGGCTTCGCCAAAGTTGGTCCAACCTACCAAAAATATACCGGCAGTACAAACCCGGATACCTGGCTCTTATATTATTATACAGCCGTCCAAATCAACAATGGGACAGACCTGGAAGCTGTCAAGTTTCTTCCCCTAATGTTGCTAGACGGAGCCAGAGATTGGATTAATGGTTTTCCCATCATGAACTGTCGACAGCTAGGATGATATGGCTAGCAGTATTCACTCTGCATTTTCGGGGGGAACATACATACGCCGAAATAGCATCAACCAGCTGAACCGTTGCACCCAATTGGAGGACGAACCCATACGATGAGATTTCATCTCCAGATGGACTGCAATGAAGATTAGGTAGCTCTGGAGTAACGGACGCTTACAAGCCAATGCATGCTTTCGACAATGGCCTAAAAGCAGCGGACTCGTACCTGTCAATGTAGTTGTTCTAAACAGCACAAAGCTCTCGGATCTATGCTTACAACCGCTAATGAGCATCGCTTGCAGCCGAAGATGTTATATCAGGAGCAAGAGGAGGCTAATATTGAGTCACTAATAATCGCCAAGAAAACCCAGTCGTTCTAACAAAAAAGGAACCCCAAGAGTCAACGACAAAGCCCCAAGGCAGGTCAACATAGCTTTGGAGGAGAAAAGGTGAATAAGTGGAAAGGGCCGCAGTTCAGGATCCAATCAATTACACTCCCGAAGAATGGGAGAGAATTTAGTCGGAACCCTGCGTCCACCACTCGCAATTTGGGAAACCAACCCACACAAAACGCGCAATGCTCGGCTAAACAAGCATATGAAAGGCAATGCAGGATCCGGAAATAAAGGGAAGGGTTCCAAAGGAAACCTGCAAACAAAAGCCAGAAGCTGAAAAAGAAGACAGTGAATCGGACATTGATGACAAAATCAAGAGCACCAGCGAAAGGGCGAACCCAAATTTCCGAGAGTTGACGATGAAGGCAATGTTAACTTTCTTAGCAAACCCCGTCAGCAAAGGTGCCAAAAGATCACTTCGAGAAATAAACGCGGTTGTTCCGGCAACCCGAAATTCTTGAAGTACTCCAACACACACCGATAATCTGGGATCAGTCTGATCATCCCGGAAATATCCCTGATACCCGGCACACAAGCTCTTGTTGTCAGCCTATTGTTCCAAAACACTAGGCTAAGAAGAGTGCTGATGGACGGAGGATCCAGCATTAATATTATGTACCTGGATACACTGAAGCACTTGAAGATCTCCGAGAGTCCAGCTCAATTACAGCTATATACGCTTCCATGGCTTGTTCCTGGCAGGCTAAGCACGATCCTATGAGAAATTTCCCTAGATGTCACCTTCGGAGGATTAAGATCACTTCCGGCAGGAAAAGTATCCTTCGAAGTAGTGCCGTTCGAAAGCGTGTATCACGCAATACTCGGACGTCCAGCTTTCGCCAAATTCATGGCAAGATCCTGTTATATCTACAACAAGCTGAAAATGCCAGGACCCAAAGGAGGAGTAATCACCATAGCCGGTGATTTCAAGCTGGCAAATGAGTTGGAGAAAGAAAACGCCCTTTGCGCTCAGATGTGTATAGCAAAGGAGGAAACTGAAGGAATTAGCCAAGGAGGTATCGCCGAAAGAAATGCCGGCAGGAAAAGAAACTCGGAAGCCAACAGATAGTTTCAAGGCATCCGAGAATGCAAGACAGGTAATCCTATATCCCAAAGATCCGACAAAATTTGTCGTCGTAGGGACTGGGATGACCGACAAATAGGAAGGCGAGCTCATCAAGTTCCTCCGTGAGAACTGGGATATTTTGCCTGGTGTCCAGCTGACATGCCAGGCGTACCCAGGGAACTTGCTGAGCACCAACTCAAGGTTATTCCCGGATCAAAACCCGTCAAACAAGGTCTCCGTCGTTTTGACGGAAGAAGACGGAAGGCTATTGGCAAGGAAATTATCCGGCTTTTAGCAGCGGGTTTTCATCAAGGAAGTAATCCATACTGATTGGTCCGCAAATCCGGTCCTAGTACCGAAGAAAGACACCACTGCTCTTAGAATGTGTATAGATTACACAGGATTGAACAAGTTGTGTCCGAAAGATAGGTTCGCGTTACCGCGAATCGATCAAATAATAGATGCCACTGCAGGCTCCGAGCTTTTATGCTTTTTGGATGCATACTCCGGGTACCACCAAATACGCATGAAAAAGGAAGATCAAATCAAGACTTCTTTTATAACCCCGTATGGGACGTACTATTACGTAACCATGCCTTTTGGCCTGAAGAACGCAGGTGCAACCTACCAGCGTTGCATGCAACGCTGTTTGCATAGTCAAATTGGCAGAAACGTTCATGTTTACGTGGACGATATCGCTGTCGTAACCAAGGAAAAAGATACACTCCTTGAGGATCTGCGAGAAACTTTCGAAAACTTGCGCACTTACAAGATGAAGTTGAATCCATCTAAGTGCGTATTCGGGGTTCCCTCAGGAAAACTTCTGGGTTTCATTGTTTCCCACAGAGGAATAGAAGTTAACCCGGAAAAGATCAAGGCAATCTTGAACATCTCAAAACCTACATGTGTAAAAGATGTCCAAAGATTGACGGGTTCCGCTGCAGCCGTCAGCAGATCTATCAGTTGGCTGGGGGCTAAAACCTTACCACTCTACAAGCTGCTGAAAAAATTCGACAAATTCGAGTGGATTGCGGAAGCCTGGGAACGTCTAGAAAGTTATGTACCTTTCCGTACTTAGTTCAATTCTATGTAAACATCTTTTGAGATCATGAAATAAAGTTGTCGGAATGCTGTCATCCATATTCTTTGTAAGTGTAAAGTGTTTCCGCCTCATCTATTTCCCAATGATCTTACAAATTGCTCAACGTTAACCCGAATTGTGCTTGCGTACTCGGCGTTACAAAACTGAATGATTTTTCAGCCTGTTAACGGCTAAGGGAAACTTGAATTGCCTGTGTGCCCAAGTTTCACTTAAAACTTTCCTTGAATTCTCTAAGTCTTATCTGATTGTGTGTGTGTTGGGTTACTGGAACTAGTTAGTAAAAATGCCTTTAGCATGGTCCATGTTTTCGAGTTTCAAAAACTGCTTGGTTCGTCCCCAGTTACTCGGCATGAAGATTCATATTGCTATTTGAGCCATTTCAAACACTAAGGACAGTTAAAGCATACACACCAGAGAACTTAGAAGATAAAGGAATGATAAAACCCAAAAAACTTGCAAAGAATTTCATAATTTAAACTGCAACAGATGGAAGTTTCATTCATACAAAAGAAGCATTACATTTTGGATTACATTAAAAGAATAGTAATGCTCCTATTGTCTATTTTTTCTATCCAGGTTCCAGGTAACCCTTCAAGCATCTGACTCCTCCTCGCTGCTTTCGTCTTCGGGGATTGGAGGAATCTCCGCTTCTGGATATTTGACGGAGATATTTACCATGGAGGCAATCTGGGTGGCGTGACCCTTGACTTCACCAAAGATGGTGTTTCGCTGCATATCCGTGTATCCTTGAGGGACACCGGACGCCACGCGCCAGGATTTAGCACTAGGGTAGTGCATGCGCATGAGGCCAAGAGCCATGCGCGCACCACCCCGTGCAGCGGAGCGAAGGAGAGATTCCTTAGACTCCGCCACCTCCATGATGGCACCCGGAAGTTTTTCAACCTCCGAGCACTCCCCAGATTTTTCGGGAAGAAACTTGTCTACCAGCTGCGTTGCAGCAGCCTTCATCAAATTCCATGTCTCCCCGAAAGCTCGGATGCCTGCAACCCGAGTGCCATCTGGGGTATCTCCTGGTTTTTTCCAATAACACACCCAAAAGGGTTAGACGGAAAAACAGAGAAAAGTAAAACATGGAAAGATGATAAACGAGTCAGAAATTTACCGATGAGCTTGTCGATCTCGGAAACTTCCTCCAGGCGAAGGTTTAGAGCGTCGGTCAAATCCTGAATGGTGGATTTGTCCTTCTCCGCCTGCTCGGAAGCCTTGGAATTAGAAACTCCAAGGGCCAGATTACTGGCTTCCAAGTCTTGTTGTGCTTTCACAAGGTTCTTGTGAAGCTCAACATTCTCCTTGCGGAGAATTTCGGCATTGCCCGAATCTTCTGCTGCTTGTTTAGCCTGAGCTAATGCAGCTGAAACGCAAGGGAAAAATCCGAGTTAGCCAGCTCCTCGGAAGAAACTTAGGCAAATAATTGAATCGGAAATTTCAGAAGGAAAATGTTTACCTTGTGTTTCCGACAGTGCGAGCTTAGCTGATTCCAGCTCTGCTTCCCTTTCTTCAAGAATAGAGAGAAGACTTCTAACTTCTTTATTCTTGATGGTAAGTTTCTTGAAAACTTCCCTGTTGATGGCTTCGGAGGTTTGCTGAAACATAGCAAGGAGAAGAATGAGTACAAAAAGCATCAAAGCAAAAAAGCACGCATTTTGATTAATGCTTGGGGGCTAGAGTTATATACCTGGCTCATGCGCTGCAAACCTGCCAAGTTTTCTTTGAACTCTTTCGCGTATTCAGCGAAGAGATTCCCGGCTGCGTCCAAGCCGTCATTGATAGCTTTGAAATCCTTGTCAAAGGTGGGAATTTCCTCGTCGAAAGTCCGAGGTAATTTTCCCACCTCTGGAGCCGCCCTTTCCCTCGTGTCCGTGTCGGACACAATGGGCTGGCTGGGCTCTGGGGGCTTGATGGTGGGGGCTGCAGTAGGCTCTTCCGCCATTGTGCTTGGCGTGTCCGGGGTGACGGCGGGAGAAGGTTGGCTGCCTCGGCTGGAAGAAACCTTGTGTTTCTTCAGCTTCTTAGGCTTCAGGGTGGAAGGTGGCAGGCTAAAAACATAAAAACCCGGAAAAGGTTAAAACACCGGAGATGGATGAAAAAAGTTCCCATAAAAGAAAAATCCAGAAGAAAATAACCTGGAAGTGGCGACGGGGATTCCGTCAAGATCGATAATTTCTTCCGAGGAAGTTATTTTCTTGCGCTTGCGTCCACCGGTAGCGGCGGTGCGCAGCGCATCCAGCTCAGCCTCGGATACCAAGTCCGAATCTGAAAGATCCGCGAACTGTCGGACAAGCAAGACCAAAATCAGAAGCCAGGAAATCCGAGAAAAAATAGAACTGTACCCAAATGACTGAAAAATTACCTTGGGAACCGGATTTTCGGCCGTGTACATTGGCCGACTCTCTGTGTATTGGTCGCGCGATGCGACCAACTGATTGATGCGCCGCCTAAGTTCCTTTGCGGGCCACTCTTTGGCGGATGTCCGCATGGGATCCTTGACTCCCGTGTAATCGCACAGGAGACGGCCGCTGTGGTTGGCTAGTGGCTGGATCCGCCTAATCAGCCAGCATAGAACCGTGTCCATGCCAGTTAGAGGCGGATCCATGGAGGTGAGCTTGGCGATGCGCCGCTTGATCTTTAGTAGATCTGGCGGCAGAACATGGACGGCTTCTGTTCCCCAGTTATCCTGGGGAACGGCGGCGTAATTCACAAAAGGTGGAACCCCGACGGCCTTTTTAGGAAAAGGCACGTCGGGATGATAAAAGAAAGAACCCGTCCAAAATTTGACGGATTCTGAAGTTTTTATCTTGGGGAACCAATCCTCTCGGAATCTCCGAAGAGTGAAGGATATAGTTCCGCAAGTTGGGAGTGCGCCCTCCGAAGAGTTTCGCTTAACTCCAAAGCAGTACATCCAGAAATCTAACCTAGGTTCTAGCCCTAAGTAGCCTTCGAACAAGGCCTGAAAACCGGCCATGTATAGAATGGAATTGGGGGGAAGATTGTGGGGCTGGATGTTGTAATGAGAGAGAACCTGGAGGAAGAAGGAAGATGGCGGAAGCCCCATACCTCGCAAAAGGTGGGAAGAAAGGAGTACCCTTTCGCCATCCCGTGGCGCGGGTTCGGTTTCTTCTTCTGGCAGCCGCCATTTCTTCTTGAGAACCAGGCCCTCCTTTTCCAAGTTTGGAAGGAGAGCCGGGGGAATACTGCAGGCACTCCAGTTGCCTGCAGATTCCGCTTCCTCGTCCGCTCCGGCGGCGGCGGCCTCCGCGGCGGCGAGTTCGTCGCCGAGGAGCTCGATCTTTTCCTCCGCCGTTTCAGGTGCAAACGGCGGGGTTGTCGCGGCGCTCGATGTCGCAATGTCCGCGGCGGCGGAAGTGTTTTCTCCGCCCGCCGCGGAGGCCGTAGTCTTCTCCGGCATGTCGCCGGTGAGCTTGGGCGAGCCTGGCTGTGGATCCAGATCGCTGACGAGCTCGTCGATGGCGGCGCGGGTCGGTGATGACGGCGAGGAGGCCATCTTTTGGTGGCGCGTTTCGGTGCGTTTGGATGCTAAGTGCGCCTGGGACAAGGACTTGCTCTCGAGCTCGCGTGCGCGTCAATGGTGTGGGCAGTGAGGGAGTGAGGAAAGTTTCCGATGAGGACGATGATGGCTATTTATAGCCAGAAACCCGTTTAGATACGTGCCAACGGCTCTTTCGACCGTTGGATGCTCGACGCGTGTCGCTCGGCGGAAACTACGGGAAATATAACGACAGGGGAATGATGGCTATCTCCTCGTTTCCCGTGAGAATCTGTCAGAGATACGTTGCAGGGTTTCCCGCGTGAAACCAAGCGTCGCCTGCGTCAGCATGATTAAAGCGCTGACGTTAGAAGTTCCTTTTCCGCGAAGGATCGCGAGAAGAAAAGCCGGATTTTCATGGTTCCGAGTTTTATGTTACCATCTCCTTCAAAAGGAAAGTAGAAAGAATCAAGACTGCTGAATCAAGATTTCCCGGACAAAATGTATTTGACGAAAGACGGAGAATCAGAGTTTTGATCCTTCCGTGGGGCTACTGTCGGATATATACTGAATAGGGGTATAGAAGATGGTAGACAAAGAGCCGGACTACCAGGGTGGCCTACATGGTAATGGGCTTAGGTCCATTGGGCGGCCCAGTAGTCCGACGCGCAGAAGCCGGATTCTAGAAGAACCCGGATCACGGCCCGCGTGATCTGGCTTGGAGGAGAAGACGGATTTCTTACTTTCCAAGTTACAAGTTAAACGTAGTCTTCTAGGTTTCCTACTCTGTAAGCCATAATCCGGCTATTATATAAAGCCGGACGGGAGATAGATTAAACAAGTTAAGTTAGACACAAGTTCAAGCTCTACGCAACTCGCCGAGAAGCTCATCCTCGCCGAGAAGCTAGATCTGTACCCTCACATTGTAACCCTGATAAACGGGCTTTAGTCCCAATTAGTGAGAAGTGCAGGAGTAGGTACGCCGTACTGTCGCGACGTACCGAACCTGGGTAAAATCCCGTGTTCTGTGTTACTACGCTATCCCGTTACCCCACGTCTCTACCGTAGTCTCATGGCACCCCCGTCTATGAAAACTACTACGATGTCTCGACATCGACGCTGTATTTGTCTTTGCAACACTTCGTCTGCTCCCTCCGGGTACTTCTGGTTGACTAAGAAGTTTAGATATGGAATTGTCCAGTCCGGTTTGATGAGCATAACTTCAATTGATTCGGAAGCCAGAGGATACTCAACATCTCCACCTTTTATGGATGACTCGTGCAAATGCTGGACAAATACACCTGGTGGTAAGGTTTTTACCCTCTCTGATCCCATGCGGGCTAACGCATCCGCGTTCCAATTTTCCTCCCTTTTGATGTGGAGTACTTCGAATCCAAAGAAACAGATGGCGAACTCGTCCACCGTTCTCCGGTATTCGGCCATTATAGGGCTTTTGGCGTCCCAGGTTTGGTTAAGTTGATGCTGTACCAAATCCGAGTCGCCATAGCACAGGATGCGCTTTACTCCTATTTCCTTTGGAATATGCAAGCCATGAAGAAGAGCTTCGTATTCTGCCACGTTATTACTGGCATTGAAGTGTATTTGCAATACGTACTCCATTGTGTCTCCCTTAGGGGATTTTAAGACTACACCGACGCCAGCGCCCTCCTTCATCTTGGATCCGTCAAAGTGCATGATTGTAACATCCCAAAGTTTGCTACATTAGGGTGTGTGGTGTGTGTCCATTTCATACATGCATGAAAACAAAAAGTTAAACCATGTTGAAATAATTTAATTTATGAATTTAAATGGTTTAAAAAAATTCCACAAAAAGTACTTAATTTGGGTTCCAAAAATTTTCACTGAAAAATATTTCAAATGCACCAAAGTAACACATGGTGTTGTTGGAAATTTCATGAGCTTCCCAAAGATAATTTTTGCCAAATTTTATCTTTTCAAAAGGGCCCTCAAAAGTGTGTTTTCTGTTCTGTTTTTAATGGAAAAGGACCAAACTGTGAAATTCAGAAATTTCAGGAGGTTTTCAAAGTTTTCCTTTTGTCTTCTACCTTGGGACAGAGGAGCAGCTGCGTGGTAGCTCGTCCGCGTCGGAGCCACCTCCCGCTTCCAGCCATCGAGGTGATGAGGCCCCGGGAGACGTCCAGATCGAGCAGACACCCCGCAGAACCCCCCCCCCCCCACCTCGAGCTCTCTCTCTGCTCCTCTCTATGCGAACCCAAACCCTAGCCCAACTCCGGCCGCCGCCGTTTGCCGCCATCTCCGGCCACACCGCGACGGGCCGAGGCCACCGTTGGAACCGTCTCGCCTTCCTCCTCTTCCTCGAGTACTGGTGGGTGCCAAGAGGGCCGCACGGAGGAGAATTTTGCCGCCGTTCTTCCGTTCGGCCGCCGGCCAAATCTTCACGCTGGCGAGGATTCCGGCCGTCCCTGCCTACCCTGACCCTTCCACGAGCTCAAGCACGTCGTGGTGAGCCTCCCGGACCACTCCTTCCCCTTCCTCCTTCTCTGGTTCGCCGTGGCGCCGAGCTCTGCCGTCGGCCGCCGCGCCTCTCGACGCCGGCCGCATTCCGGCGACCCATCCCGGTCGGCGCCGCCACCATATGACTCCCCACCCTCTCCTCCCCCTCGTGGTATAGTTGGATTCGCGAATCACGCGCGAATTCGATCGAATTCGATCGAATTTGAACTCTCTCTGTGAAGAACAGAGGATGATGAGATCATCACTACGTCATGATGACGTCATATATCTACTGTTTAATATTTCCAGAAAATAACTAAATATTGAATAATTAATAACTATTCTTTTATACCTCAGAAAAATAAAAATGAGGTACCAATATGCTCAGAAAAATAAACTCTACAAGAATATGTTATTTTCACACATTTTTGAGAAAGTTGAAAAATGACCTTTATTTAATATTATTTAAATCATTTTAAAATAGAAAAATAAGTTTTTATTCACTAAAATTAGAAAATTAAAAGTTATATACCAAATTGCTCAAAATGACAAACTAAACCTATTTATGATGTTTTCAACCTCATTTGAGCAACTAAAATGGTACTCACTTCCATAATCGCCCGAAACCCCCTCCGGGGTCTATTTCGGGATTTTTTCACTAAAACTGCATCTCTGACATATGAACCCTAGCAAACCAACGATCATGCTTAGGGCTTTATTTCAGTGCATTAACCTGCTCATGCATACATATTGCGCATTGCATCGATGCCATGTGTTGATTGTTATTTCTCTTTCGGTGTTTGTTTCCCCCTCGGTAGAACATGACTCCGAAGAGAAGGCCAGCAGTCCAATGACGAATACTTGATCTTAACCGACAAGTAAAGCACTTATTCCCGAAGACATCTTTATCTGGTTTTCTTATAACCAAGGCAAGCATAACCTCTTATGTGCTCATATACGTTTTCCAACAACATTTGATCTCGTACTTTGCATTCGATTCCAAAGTATTTGATGCTAGTAGGCATAGTTCACCTATATGCTGCATTGCCTCAATATCCTGATCCACTGCTCCTAGCCGCCATAGAATTGCTTGTGCGCATCGCCAGAGCCTCATATCTGCTTTGCTTAGTCATACATGTTTGTTTACCTCTGCTCCATCCGGTTGATGAATCAGAGTTTCGATAACCTAGTATAACATGATGACGTGGTGAGATGAGAATTGTGTGGTTAACCTGACTAAGGCGAGGACGGGAGGCCGCTTGGGAAGTGGTTCTTTGTCCTGTACTTGCCAACCCTAGGAGTAAGGTCTCGCCGCGGAAACCAAGACTGAGCGTGCAACCACACGCGCGAGCCAATGAACCTCGCTCGACTAACTAACTTGTTTGGCCACATCCATGAGTCACGTAGTTTGCTATTTCCATCTGCGTGTGAGTCAGAAAACGATTTGGAGAAAAACTAGGGCGTGACCAGGACAAGTGATGGACGTAGACGGATCTTGTTCCTGACTCACAGAACAGGTGTGTGCCGTCAGGAGGTGGCCAACTCCCTGTTGACGGGGTGGCCCTGTTTGGGTTGACTCATGGATAGGGTCGAGCAAGGTAAAGGTCGGAGCCATCCACCCTCTGCCGCGCTCCATGGAAGAGCGTACATGTGGCGCTAAGAGTCGGAGGGTACGTGTGGGTAAAGTGTACCACCCTGCAGGGATAAATCTTTCGGAAAGCCGTGTCCACGGTTATGGACGACTTGCTGAAAGTCACGAGGTCATAGATAACTTGAAAGTGGCGTAAAAGATGTTGGCAATGAATGAAGGGTGCCTCGCCGGAGATGCCGGGAGGGGTGATCTTTGTAGCATGTGAGTTGCTGGAAAATGATGTTGGTGGATTCAAAAGATGATGATCTCAGTAGTTGAGTAGCTTTCTCATCTGTTTTGAAAAACATTCTATGAGACGTGCTATTCTTCCTCGATTTGGAAAACAAACATTGCTTTGCGCAATTCAGCCTTCATAAAACCCTTTATGAAACTAGCAGATATATAATAGGTTAATTAAGTCTTGTTGAGTACCTCCCGTACTCAGGTTTGCTTAATTTGGTTCAGGTGGAGTTCGTCACTTCAGTGGTGGTTCAACATGGACATCGACGAGTAGTTTGGGGTTCCCAGGTAGCAGCCTGGAATCTATGGGCTGGGACGTCGCCTTATGTTGCGACCTCTTAGGCCTTTTTGGTTCTTGTTGACTAGCAACATAATTTGCCTTCCGTTTTCTGATGTAATGTTGGGTCGTGTGACCTCTGCTTGTAAGCTACTCTAGTAACATCTGTTTAATACAACTTTCATGTCTAGAGTACTGCTTTGATCGGTTGTGGGTTTCGAGCTCATTGTTATATAGTTTTGGCTATGCCTGCATAGTTGTCGCAGTCGAGGGGTTGTGGAGCCGATGATCCATGTCCGAGCCCGCCTGTCGATTTGATCGGCCTGGGGCGAGGTAACCCCAGTAACCCTCGATTGTTGTTGCACTTTCTGGACACATAGCATCTCTGTATAAGCTTTGGTCCCGTTTCCTTCAGTTTCTTTCGATTTGTGGACGCTTTGATATCCATAGTTGGTTATGACTAGAATGGGTACAAGGAGTAGTAGACTGGGGATCCGGACTACGTGCCGATGAATCCAGTCTGCCTGCCGTTGTTTGTTGCGGCTGGGGCTGGTAACCCCGAAGCCCTTGTGAGTCCATGGCTAGGAGCACATAACAGTATGTATATCTCTGGGTCCGGGGTCGTGACAAGTCATGGTATCAGAGCAGGACTGCCTGTAGGAAAACCTTACTGCTTGGTCGATGTTGAGTCTAGTGATTGTGAAAACTATTTTGAAACCTCAAATGGATTGTGAAAACCTTCTTAGGATTCTTTTTACTCCTTATCTGGTATCGCTCTAAACTCTTGGTCATCTTACCTGTTTTGATTTGAAAGGTTTTTCTATCCTTGCTAGTCATTCAAAACTTAGGTGCCTTCTTTGGCAAGGACGCCTTTCACCCAAGTTGACCTAGTGTTAAGTTCTAGAGTCGTGTGTGTTCCATCCTCCGTTACCTCTTAAACTGGGAGATTTCCTTCCATTCATAATCTCTCGAAGTTGTGTGGATTCCACATTCTCACATGTTCAAAGTCTTAAATCCTGAACCACGAGATCTGCTTTTCATCTCGAATGTATCTGTTATCCTCTGCTCAAGTTCTTCCGGATCTATCGTTGTCCTTCGAAAGTTACTCCGTGAATGCTACCCATAGTGTCCTTCAAGACACTAAGATAGTAGTTACTCCTTTCTCTATGTTTTCAACCTTGGACTTGAACCGAAGGTCCCGGAATGTGCTGAATTGCGGTGGGTTGAATCATGTGGTCATAACCATGTGATGCTCATGCCATCAGTACAGGATGCTGACCTTTAACCCAAGTTCCTTTTTGTTGGCCTGAGGAACATCTTCTACCTCAGGATGGCTAGGAAATTCCAACTTTCATAGCCGTAGGCTTTCCTTTGGAATCAAAAGGATCACGACAAGAGTGTTCTTATGATTCTCATATCCTTGTTTTTGGTTCAGCTATGCTAACCTTTTTGGCATGGGTTCTACACATGAGTATTACCCCGTGCATCCAACGTGATCTCAAGATCTTCCAGAGCACGTTCCTACCCTTTAGTTGCTTTCCGAACTTCGTCCGTTGTTTGGAAACCAAGTTACATATGGTGTTGGATTCTTCCAATGCATTTGCTCTTGTTTTCTGTCAAAACATTCCACCTTGGAATGTCAGGAGAAACAAACTCCAGTACCTCGTTCATATCTAGAACCAGGTCAAAGTTTTGTAATTCACAGAATAAAGAAGTTTCACTACCTTCTATTCGGTTCTACCTTTGAGTATCACACTCTTCTATATCAAGAGGTTGTGTTGAGTTTCATGGCCTCATTGATGAAGTGATGCTCTTACACATTTCCACTTACTCTTAGTCCAAGCTTGAATGCTCGAGAACTTTGGGTGTGTTATGAGGTATGTATCAGATATTCCTAGCAATTTCTATTGCTTTGAAAATCTAAGAAACATCTGTATCCTTCTTAGCACTACTGGTCACCCGGTCTCTACTTGAAGTTGATCGTGTTACCAAATTTGTTCTTTCCGGTGCACATTCTTGGTCAGAGAGTTAGGTTCATGCCGAAGCTCTCAAGACCATACCGGTTGCTTTGAAAAGCATGCCTCTTTTCGATTTCTAAGACATACCGGTAGGTTGTGATGTTCTGGTTGTCTTTCTAGAAGTATCACCAGGTTTTACCTGACCGTGATGTCTAAACCAGGAGTAGTGTGAACTACTCTTTTCTCCAAGAAACTCCGCTGGACACCCTGGACAAGTAGGTTGAGCTTAAACAACAACTTGGAGAGTTGAAAGGCAAAAGCTCCGCCAACTTGTTCCTTTGATAAGGGATATCTAGTTTTCCTCGTGTTGAAGCAAGATAGTATCTTCTAAATGGACATACTATCATCCTACTCTTGATTTGGTTTGGGCTATCGTCAAATCGAGAAAAGATCCAAGGACTATCATGATGGTGTTTTTACTCATGGTGTTTTTCCCGAGTACACCTTCATGTCTTTTCTTCTAACCAATGTTTTGCCTTATTCATATATCATATGAATCCCTCTTCTTGGAGTGTCTTGACAAAGATGTTGTTGAGCCCATCTACGACATTCTTGTTTTCTCCAAGTTGTAAGAGGTTCATGCTGAACAATTGGCAACAATGTTGGAAACTCTCGAGAACCAACTTTGTGTTATCACGAAGTTGTGTTCCGGATGTTCAAAGTGGCTTACTCCAGTCCATGAGCTTATGGTGAAAGTTGTCGCCCTGGATTTGAGAAGAGTTTTATTATTCCTTCGGGAATAATCCCCAGTCGGTCATGCATGTGTGGAGTATTCTTGAGATGGTTGGTTGTTACCTCCATTTACTTGAATAAGTTTGAATCCACACTAAGCCCCTGACTGATTGTTTGCAAAAGAGAAGAAGTTCAAGATCTTCGATATCTTTGTAAACCATCTTCCCAACAAGGACTCCGATGTGTTTCTTTGTAAGTAAACCATGTAGATGCAACCGTCTTTCACAAGTTGGTAATACATGAGTTTTGCAATCTCGCTCATCCTCTTGAGCTTGACATCGTAGTCCATAGCTTGAGAATCCAGTAAATGTACCTCAACTGTAACCGGTGCAATTATGCTGATCAAACATACTGAGTCTTGTTTATCAATCCACTAACCAGAGCTGAATCTCAAGCAACAATGATGGTTGGTGTTTCCTCAAGGGTATCAAATTAGGTATTTTCAAAATCCGGCCTGGTTGATGTGGTGGTTGACACAATTAGCCGGAAGGCCTAATGTCATATCCCCTTGAATCTGTAAGAACAACCACTCCCCGTGAGAATTCTTGTGTGGCTCGTTCTCAACAAGTTTTCCTCAACGTTCTTCCAAAACCGGAGTTCTACTTTCACCTGATTACCTATAGAAGGCTTGTCGTGAGCCTGCTGTCGGTATCTAGAACATCAGCAGAACCTGGAAGTTGATTCTTCCAATGTCTCTTCGTTGATCCTCCAAACCTTCGTTTCAGTGGAAACAAGTTCATCAGGAGAACATCACTTGGTGCTCTGTAACCACCTTTGTTCAGTTTCCTTCCTCAAGTTGTTCGTACTTGAAATTCCGTTCATCTCACACATTGTGTGAACTTGTCAGTCACATCAGCCATGGGATCTTGACCATGTGGTAAACGTATTGCTACGTCAAATCCACCATAGGAAAGAGATTCCCTATCCCTTCTGGTGTTTCAACCCTCGTTGGTTACCCATCCTTATGGTGTGATCAATAATTCTTCCCTAATTACGGTGTTCCAACATTCCGTGGTTACCCATATTCTGTCGTGAAGTAACATCCCGATCTTTGACAAAGTTTTCGACAAACTTTAACGGAATGAAAGTTCCTTCATCTTCCGTGTCCACTCCGAAGAGTGAACATGATCCTATATCCACTTTTCTCCGATGCATGATTCCAGTGGTTCCTCGTGCTTTGTTTTTCTCGTCTACGGATATTACTTTGTGGTATCCAAGACCAAACTTTCCATCTTGGTTTTCTGTTTGAAGAAACCTCGGTGTTACAAGTTGTCCAACCTTTATTTTTCAAAAGGATTTAAAGTCTTGTGAGAAGCTCATATTCTAAATCCTTTCAAGACCAATCGTCCGAACACTTGAAACCATCTTCTATTCACTCCATTATCTTGATGTGTTTCATGCACGTTAACTCAAAAAGTTCTTTATGAACATTCCTGTCCTGAGTTACCCATGAGATACTCGATCTTCTTGAAGATCATTTCCTAAGAGTTTCCCTCTTACCTAAGGTGTATCCGTTCAATACTTCAAGATGCTACGGATCAACCTCTTCAGAAGAGAACCGTAAGGTTCAAGAAGATCGTTCAAAACCGGTGTTCCTTCTTTCTTCTCCTTCGGGAATCTCGGGACGAGATTCTTGTAAGGGGGGTAGATTTGTAACATCCCAAAGTTTGCTACATTAGGGTGTGTGGTGTGTGTCCATTTCATACATGCATGAAAACAAAAAGTTAAACCATGTTGAAATAATTTAATTTGTGAATTTAAATGGTTTAAAAAAATTCCACAAAAAGTACTTAATTTGGGTTCCAAAATTTTTCACTGAAAAATATTTCAAATGCACCAAAGTAACACATGGTGTTGTTGGAAATTTCATGAGCTTCCCAAAGATAATTTTTGCCAAATTTTATCTTTTCAAAAGGGCCCTCAAAAGTGTGTTTTCTGTTCTGTTTTTAATGGAAAAGGACCAAACTGTGAAATTCAGAAATTTCAGGAGGTTTTCAAAGTTTTCCTTTTGTCTTCTACCTTGGGACAGAGGAGCAGCTGCGTGGCAGCTCGTCCGCGTCGGAGCCACCTCCAGCTTCCAGCCATCGAGGTGATGAGGCCCCGGGAGACGTCCAGATCGAGCAGACACCCCGCAGAACCCCCCCCCCCCCCACCTCGAGCTCTCTCTCTGCTCCTCTCTATGCGAACCCAAACCCTAGCCCAACTCCGGCCGCCGCCGTTTGCCGCCATCTCCGGCCACACCGCGACGGGCCGAGGCCACCGTTGGAACCGTCTCGCCTTCCTCCTCTTCCTCGAGTACAGGTGGGTGCCAAGAGGGCCGCACGGAGGAGAATTTTGCTGCCGTTCTTCCGTTCGGCCGCCGGCCAAATCTTCACGCCGGCGAGGATTCCGACCGTCCCTGCCTACCCTGACCCTTCCACGAGCTCAAGCACGTCGTGGTGAGCCTCCCGGACCACTCCTTCCCCTCCCTCCTTCTCTGGTTCGCCGTGGCGCCGAGCTCCGCCGTCGGCCGCCGCGCCTCTCGACGCCGGCCGCATTCCGGCGACCCATCCCGGGCGGCGCCGCCACCATATGACTCCCTACCCTCTCCTCCCCCTCGTGGTGTAGTTGGATTCGCGAATCCCGCGCGAATTCGATCGAATTCGATCGAATTTGAACTCTCTCTGTGAAGAACAGAGTATGATGACATCATCACTGCGTCATGATGATGTCATATATCTACGGTTTAATATTTCCAGAAAATAACTAAATATTGAATAATTAATAACTATTCTTTTATACCTCAGAAAAATAAAAATGAGGTACCAATATGCTCAGAAAAATAAACTCTACAAGAATATGTTATTTTCACACATTTTTGAGAAAGTTGAAAAATGACCTTTATTTAATATTATTTAAATCATTTTAAAATAGAAAAATAAGTTTTTATTCACTAAAATTAGAAAATTAAAAGTTATATACCAAATTGCTCAAAATGACAAACTAAACCTATTTATGATGTTTTCAACCTCATTTGAGCAACTAAAATGGTACTCACTTCCATAATCGCCTGAAACCCCCTCCGGGGTCTATTTCGGGACTTTTTCACTAAAACTGCATCTCTGACATATGAACCCTAGCAAACCAATTATCATGCTTAGGGCTTTATTTCAGTGCATTAACCTGCTCATGCATACATATTGCGCATTGCATCGATGCCATGTGTTGATTGTTATTTCTCTTTCGGTGTTTGTTTCCCCCTCGGTAGAACATGACTCCGAAGAGAAGGCCAGCAGTCCAATGACGAATACTTGATCTTAACCGACAAGTCAAGCACTTATTCCCGAAGACATCTTTATCTGGTTTTCTTATAACCAAGGCAAGCATAACCTCTTATCTGCTCATATACGTTTTCCAACAACATTTGATCTCGTACTTTGCATTCGATTCCAAAGTATTTGATGCTAGTAGGCATAGTTCACCTATATGCTGCATTGCCTCAATATCCTGATCCACTGCTCCTAGCCGCCATAGAATTGCTTGTGCGCATCGCCAGAGCCTCATATCTGCTTTGCTTAGTCATACATGTTTGTTTACCTCTGCTCCATCCGGTTGATGAATCAGAGTTTCGATAACCTAGTATAACATGATGACGTGGTGAGATGAGAATTGTGTGGTTAACCTGACTAAGGCGAGGACGGGAGGCCGCTTGGGAAGTGGTTCTTTGTCCTGTACTTGCCAACCCTAGGAGTAAGGTCTCGCCGCGGAAACCAAGACTGAGCGTGCAACCACACGCGCGAGCCAATGAACCTCGCTCGACTAACTAACTTGTTTGGCCACATCCATGAGTCACGTAGTTTGCTATTTCCATCTGCGTGTGAGTCAGAAAACGATTTGGAGAAAAACTAGGGCGTGACCGGGACAAGTGATCGACGTACACGGATCTTGTTCCCGACTCACAGAACAGGTGCCGTCAGGAGGTGGCCAACTCCCTGTTGACGGGGTGGCCCTGTTTGGGTTGACTCATGGATAGGGTCGAGCAAGGTAAAGGTCGGAGCCATCCACCCTCTGCCGCGCTCCATGGAAGAGCGTACATGTGGCGCTAAGAGTCGGAGGGTACGTGTGGGTAAAGTGTACCACCCTGCAGGGATAAATCTTTCGGAAAGCCGTGTCCACGGTTATGGACGACTTGGTGAAAGTCACGAGGTCATAGATAACTTGAAAGTGGCGTAAAAGATGTTGGCAATGAATGAAGGGTGCCTCCCCGGAGATGCCGGGAGGGGTGATCTTTGTAGCATGTGAGTTGCTGGAAAATGATGTTGGTGGATTCAAAAGATGATGATCTCAGTAGTTGAGTAGCTTTCTCATCTGTTTTGAAAAACATTCTATGAGACGTGCTATTCTTCCTCGATTTGGAAAACAAACATTGCTTTGCGCAATTCAGCCTTCATAAAACCCTTTATGAAACTAGCAGATATATAATAGGTTAATTAAGTCTTGTTGAGTACCTCCCGTACTCAGGTTTGCTTAATTTGGTTCAGGTGGAGTTCGTCACTTCAGTGGTGGTTCAACATGGACATCGACGAGTAGTTTGGGGTTCCCAGGTAGCATCCTGGAATCTATGGGCTGGGACGTCGCCTTATGTTGCGGCCTCTTAGGCCTTTTTGGTTCTTGTTGACTAGCAACATAATTTGCCTTCCGTTGTCTAATGTAATGTTGGGTCGTGTGACCTCTGCTTGTAAGCTACTCTAGTAACATCTGTTTAATACAACTTTCATGTCTAGAGTACTGCTTTGATCGGTTGTGGGTTTCGAGCTCATTGTTATACAGTTTTGGCTATGCCTGCATAGTTGTCGCAGTCGAGGGGTTGTGGAGCCGATGATCCATGTCCGAGCCCGCCTGTCGATTTGATCGGCCTGGGGCGAGGTAACCCCAGTAACCCTCGATTGTTGTTGCACTTTCTGGACACATAGCATCTCTGTATAAGCTTTGGTCCCGTTTCCTTCAGTTTCTTTTGATTCGTGGACGCTTTGATATGCATAGTTGGTTATGACTAGAATGGGTACAAGGAGTAGTAGACTGGGGATCCGGACTACGTGCCGATGAATCCAGTCTGCCTGCCGTTGTTTGTTGCGGCCGGGGCTGGTAACCCCGAAGCCCTTGTGAGTCCATGGCTAGGAGCACATAACAGTATGTATATCTCTGGGTCCGGGGTCGTGACAATGATCCAGTATTCGGACTCCGGCATTGGTGTTTTCTCCATTGCTTCCGTCCAGTCGGCGACAAAATCTGCCAAAACCTGGGATTTTATTGTCGTCCTTGGCTGATACTTATTGTCGTCCTTGGCTTTTCCCCATTTGGCGACTCGGCCAGTTGCCTCCGCATTGTTTATAATGTCCCCTAGTGGTGCTTTACATACCACCGTTATGGAATGCCCTTGGAAGTAATGGCGCAGTTTTCTAGATGCGAAAAATACACCATATGCCAGTTTTTGATAGTGTGGGTACCTCTGTTTGGATTCGGAGAAAACTTCACTTATGTAATATACCGGATGCTGGTCTGGTATGCTTTGTTCGTCTTTCTTCCGCTCCACAACGATTACCGCACTAATAACCCTGTTTGTAGCCGTGAGGTACAATAACATAGGTTCTTCGTCTTTTGGGGATGCCAAAATCGGAGCTTTCATAAAAGTTTCCTTTAACTGGGTTAATGCTGCATCAGCCTCTTCTGTCCACTCGAACTTGTCGGATTTCTTTAGCAACTTGTAGAGTGGTAAGGCTTTATCCCCCAGCCGACTAATAAATCTGCTGACGGCAGCGGCGGAACCCGTCAATCTTTGGACGTCTTTTACACACGTAGGTTTCGAGATGTTCAAGATGGCTTTGATCTTTTCCGGGTTAACCTCTATTCCTCTGTGAGAAACGATGAAACCCAGAAGTTTTCCTGAGGGAACCCCGAATACGCACTTAGATGGATTTAACTTCATCTTGTAGGTGCGCAAGTTTTCGAAAGTTTCTCGCAGATCCTCAAGGAGTGTATCTTTTTCCTTGGTTACGACAGCAATATCGTCCACGTAAACATGGACGTTTTTGCCAATCTGACTATGCAAACAACATTGCATGCAACGCTGGTAGGTTGCACCTGCGTTCTTCAGGCCAAATGGCATGGTTACATAATAGTACGTCCCGTATGGGGTTATGAAAGAAGTCTTAATTTGATCTTCCTTTTTCATGCGTATTTGGTGGTACCCGGAGTATGCGTCCAAAAAGCACAAAAGCTCAGAGCCTGCAGTGGCATCTATTATTTGATCGATTCGCGGTAACGCGAACCTATCTTTCGGACACAATTTGTTCAAGCCTGTGTAATCTATACACATTCTAAGAGCAGTAGTGTCTTTCTTCGGTACTAATACCGGATTTGCAGACCATTCAGTGTGGATTACTTCCTGGATGAAATCTGCTGCTAAAAGCCGGATAATTTCCTTGCCAATAGCCTTCCGTCTTCTTCCGTCAAATCGACGGAGACCTTGTTTGACGGGTTTTGATCCTGGAATCACCTTGAGTTGGTGCTCAGCAAGTTCCCTGGGTACGCCTGGCATGTCAGCTGGACACCAGGCAAAAATATCCCAGTTCTCACGGAGAAACTTGATGAGCTCGCCTTCCTATTTGTCAGTCATCCCAGTCCCTACGACGATGAACTTTGTCGGATCTTTGGGGTCTAGGATTACCTGTTTTGTATTCTCAGACGCCTTGAAGCTGTCTGTTGGCTTCCGAGTTTCTTTTCCTGCCGGCATTTCTGTCGGTGATACCTCCTTGGCTAATTCCTTCAGTTCTTCCTTTGCTATGACCCTCTGAGCGCAAAGGGCGTTTTCTTTCTCCAACTCATTTGCCAGCTTGAAGTCACCAGCTATGGTGATTACTCCTCCTTTGGGTCCTGGCATCTTCAGCTTGTTATAGATATAACATGATCTTGCCATGAATTTGGCGAAAGCTGGACGTCCGAGTATTGCGTGATACACGCTTTCGAACGGCACTACTTCGAAGGATACTTTTTCCTGTCGGAAATGATCTTTATCTCCGAAGGTGACATCTATGGAAATTTCTCCTAGGGATCGTGTTTGTCTGCCAGGAACAATGCCATGTAAGCGTATGTTGCTGTAATTGAGCTGGGACTCAGAAATCTTCAGATGCTTCAGTGTATCCAGGTACATTATGTTAATGCTGGATCCTCCATCCATCAGCACTCTTCTTAGCCTAGTGTTCTGGACAATAGGGCTTACGACAAGAGCTTGTGTGCTGGGTTCAGGGATATTCCCGGGATGATCAGACTGATCCCAGGTAATTGGTGTGTTGGAGTACTTCAAGAATTTCAGGGTTGCCGGAACAACCGCGTTTATTTCTCGAAGTGTTCTTTTGGCCACCTTTGCTGACAGGGTTGCTAGGAATGTTAGCATTGCTTCTCCATCAACTCTCGGGAATTTGGGTTCGCCCTTTCGCTGTTGTTCCTGGATTTTTTCATCAGTGTCCGATTCACTGTCTTCTTTGTCAGTTTCTGGCTTTTGTTTGGCGGGTTTCCTTTTGGAACCCTTCCCCTTATTTCCGGATCCTGCACTGCCTTTCATGTGCTTATTCAGCCGGCATTGCGCGTTTGTGTGGGTGGGTTTCCCAAATTGTGAATGGTGGACACAGGGTTCCGACTTAATCCTCTCCCACTCCTCTAGAGTGTAGTTGATTGGATCTGGACTGCGTCCTTTCCACTTATTCCCTTTTTCACTTCCAAAGGCTATGTTGACCTCTTTGGGGTTTGTCGTTGTTTCTGGAGTTTCATTTTTGTCAGAACGAGGAGTTTTCTGGGCAAGTATCAGTGATTCGATATTGCCTCCTCTTGCTCTGATGTCGTCTTTGGCTGCAGCGTGTTCGTTGGCGGTTGTAAGCATAGATCCGAGATCTTTGTGCTGTTTGGAACCAACCATGAACGGTACAAGTCCGGGTTTTAGGCCATTGACGAAAGCATGCATTGCTTGTACGTCAGTTACTCCAGAACAACTATTCTTCATTGCCGTCCATCTGGAGATGAAATCCACGTATGGTTCATCCTCGAATTGGGTGCAACGGTTCAGCTGGTTGATGTTGTTCGGGCGTTTGTACGTTCCCCGGAAATGCTGAGTAAATACTCTAGCCATATCATCCCAGCTGTCGACAGTTCTTGATGGTAATCCATTGATCCAATCTCTGGCTCCGTCCAGTAACATTACGGGAATAAACTTGACAGCTTCCAGGTCTGTCCCATTGTTGATCTGGACGGCTGTATAGTAGTCTGAGAGCCAGGTGTCCGGGTTTGTGCTGCCGGTGTATTTCTGGTACGTTGGACCGACTTTGGCAAAGCCAGAATGCAGGGTTATCCTTCGGATACCGTCAGTGAAACACTTAGGACCAAAGTATAGATCATCCTTTTCCGCTCTATCAATGTGTGCGGAATATCTTCCAGCTGAATGGACAGAAGGGGATCCACTCCTTTCTTTTCCATTGTTGCGCGGACGCGTTTTTCCGGGATTGTGTCTATCTCTTCCATGACCACGCCCTTTTGGATTAGGCGGAGTCCTGCTCCTGTGCCTTTCTTTATCCTTAGGAGGCGTCCGGGATCTCTCACGTCTGTGAGGTATATCGTATCTTCCGGCTTTCTCAGCTGGGTTTCTCGGAGGTGGCATTGTTTTGCCGTCATTCCGGTATTTTTCTTCCCGATCGTGGGGTTTGATTCCACCTTTCGGGGGATGGGATCCGGTTCGGGACGCTTCATCCCTATTGTCGGGATTTTTCTTGTCTTTTCTCGGATCCTCTTTTTATCCTTTGAATTGTCTGAATCTCCAGGTTCCTCTGGTCCGGGTGCTCCAGCGGCGCAAGTAGCTGTTTTGCATAGGGCGGAGTTATCATGCAGCCTTCCTGATCGCTCTTGGCCCTGCTGTTGTTGTTGCAATGCTTTTCCTAGGAAAGCATACACCCCTTGAAGTTTTTCACCATTGGAGTACATGTCATTGTTCAGGATGGCGAATGCTGCTTCCGCGTTTTCTGCTGCGGTTTTGTATATTGGTTCGCCTCTGGCATCTTTGCCGTTTACCTGCTTTTGCCAAGATGGGTTGTGAAACCTTTCCTTTGGCGGCAGTACTTCCGGTCTTACGATTCCGGGTAACCTTGTAGGTTTAATGCCAGATCTATTCTTTCTCTCCTACTCCTCGATTTCTTCCTTCATGAGCTTAATGTCATCCTGGGTTTTTTTGGAGGTGTTCACGAGTTCTGAGTAGATGTTGCTGTTGCCGTTGGAAAGCTCGTCTCCTGGCTTCCAGCATCTCAGGGGGTTCGTTTAATCCCACTGGCGTTTGCAACAGCTGCTGTTCTTCCTGTTCCGTCATTGGCGGAGCAAGGATTTCTTTGATTTTCTTCTCCGCAGGCTTTGTTCCGCTAGCATCTCCTACTTCCAGGTTTTCATCAGCTAGATCAGCTGATTTTTTCTTCCGGATTTTGTATTGGAGTTTCTTAGCAGCACAGTGCTTTTTCTTGGAAGAGGGAGGCTTTTTGACAGGCTCATCTTCTGTCAATTCCTTTACATTAGGAAATATCGGAGAAGTTTCTCCGTCTTCTCTCTCTTCCTCTGGCGGAGGAGTTTTAGGGCTTTCCTGACTGCCGGCGTCCGTGGTATCAGCCGGTTTCGCCATTAGTACTTCATGGAATCCTTCTTGAAAAGATTTAACTTTTCTTTCGAAGGCGTCCACGTCTTCGTCTTCGGAATCAAAATCATCTGATCCGGTTTCTGATTCTAGTCTTGCCTCAATGGCGGCTAGTACAGAGTCAGCTTCCGAGTTCATCGTCATGTTGACGGGTGTCGGATCTTCCGCCTCTCTGACGGGTGCGTTGTTATCTGCCTCTTGCACGGGATTTCCGTCATCCGTGTTTTCAGCGACTTCGGATTGCACCATGCCGATAAAGTGTGTATCACTTTTTTGTCGGCGATCTGAGCAGAATCCGGTATCATAGTCATCTTCGACTGGGTATAGGGCGGGTGGGAAACATTTGCTTCCACCGCAAAACCCCATTGCTTCTGCAGTTAGTCCGATAAAGATGTTAGCAGATCCGATCGGTAACACGCAGGCACTTACCAGGTGGTTTTGCGCCGGTATGTAGGATCCGTTGTCGAGGAAGCGTCCGACGTCATCGTCGAAATCCAGGCTTCCGACAGTGATTGATCTTCCGATTCCGCCGAGTATCCCAGATCGGAACTTCACGCCTGACGCCGTTCGCCCCACGGTGGGCGCCAACTGTCGAGACATCGTAGTAGTTTTCATAGACGGGGGTGCCATGAGACTATGGTAGAGACGTGGGGTAACGGGATCGCGTGGTGAACAATGAACACAGGATTTACCCAGGTTCGGCACGTCGCGACAGTACGACGTGCCTACTCCTGCACTTCTCACTAATCAGGACTAAAGCCCGGATATAGAATTACAATGTGAGGTTTGGATCTAACTATTCGCAGAGGATCAACTTCCCGGCGAGTTAGCCTATATCTTCTTCTCTGTTATTTCGTTATCAAACTTATCTCCCGTCCGGCTTTATATAATAGCCGGATTAGGGCTTACAGAATAGGAAACCTAGAAGACTACGGTAACTATAACTTGGAAAGTAAGGAATCTGTCTTCTCCTCCGAGCCAGATCATGTGGGCCGTGATCCGGGTCCTTCTAGAATCCGGCTTGTGTGCGTCGGGTTACTGGGCCGCCCAATGGACCACAGCCCACGACCGCTTGGGCCACCCTGGTAATCCGGCACTTTGACTACCATCTGGTATACCCCTATTTGGTATGTATCCGACAAGATGATTAGTAAAGGATAGACCCATAGCTCAGCGAACCTGAGGGTCCACAAGGAGAAAGTGCGGCCGAAGCAAATGTCTTCCAAGGACGCACATCACAACTTCACAAGGAGAAACTCGAATCAAGGCCAATCTACTAATGTGGCCCCACTCTCAATCACATACGACTTCTGATGGGCACAAAAATATCCCCCACTAAAAGCAGCCCCGCCAAGTGGTTATGGCTCCGAGTGTCAATGTTCGGCCATTTGTATGACTTAAAAGGTACATGATGACCATAATCCTCAGGATCAGAGGATATCGCAATCCGGCGAGAGAGTAGAAGATGTGAGTGTATCGAAAAGGAGTACGAAGAAACAACTCACATGAGCTTAGATGTAAATAGACATCATTTCACATACCCAAAACTATCGGGAGCCTCTATTTCTTTATTTTTGGTTATTATTTATCTTACTAATATACGTGTGTGATATCATAAATGATAGTAGTATGAAAAAATTCAGCAAAGATTAAATGGTACTATTATTTATTTGACCAATTTAATATTTCTCATATTGATAGAGAATTTTTCAATTTTCTACCATTTGGTCTTATTAGTATCTGCATTGAAGATTCATGTTCCATACATAGTTTAAAAAACCGAACCGGCCATCAAACCGGTGAGGCTGTCGGTTCAGGTTTTTACTGGTCGGACCGTCGGTTCAATGGTTCATTTGCGACAAAAAACCAGAAAATTTAAGCTAAAATTTAAAAATATTGACATGATATCAACTAAATACACATTATATAGGGTACAATCCACCAGTAAATCACTAAATATTGCTTTTCTAGTTGGTTGTTGGGACTTATAACACGTTTTGGCTCAGAGTAAGGGGTTTGACTCCTAGTTTATGCATTTTTTTTTTCAAATTTCTCTGATTTTTTACTAAAAGACCAATTGATGTTAAAAAACCGGACAAGGCTCTGGTCCCGGTTTTTTCCGGTCGGACCGCCGGTCCGGTCCGGTTTTTTAAACTATGGTTCCATACATATATAATTATACCCTAAATGAGGAAAATTTGATAGAGCGCTTTTAAAATATATTTCTTAGGGAGATTTAAAAAAATAAAGCAGGATCCATATACATGTAGGCCTCTTGATCTATTCTCCCCCCACCTAATAAATTAAGGACCGCCAGGAGCACTCCCAAAGGCACATTCCCAAGAAATCTCGACTAACCAGAGCGCAACCTTTAATCGAGATCATCAATAAAACAAAGCAGAAGTATGTGTTTACCTCCACGACGAGGGGCCGAATCTAGATACATCATCCATACTAATCCCTTCCCCAGAATCTTAGTTGCCTAGCTTCACACCTAAAATATGTCACCCTATGATGGAATATGGCGTGTCGACCGCATGACATCTAGGACGCTTTTATTGGGGCCAAGAGCATGATGGATGGCCTAAATAATTTAATCTATGGGAAAGCTTATCTACAAATATGCATACACCATCCGTTCCCGTTTATAGGCCCTGTGTGCATATTCCTCAATTTGATTTCTCTCCTAAGTGCACTACCTTAACTAATAAAAATTTATTTGTTTAGTACTCCCTCCGTTCCATAATATAAGATGTTTTAGCATTTGACCACATTCATATGTATCTACATGCATATAGACATGTATTAGTATATATGTTCATTCATTTGAAGCCACACCTAGTCACCATGTGATAGAGCTAAAACGTCTTATATATTGAAACAGAGGGAGTATCTAGGAGTATATCTAGGTTTCAGGTCTTATGTTGCATTGATGTATATTCAAAGATTCTTAATTACATTATTCACGGTGGTGATTCCACAACTACTTGGACGTCGAAGAGTCATCATGGCCGTTTTTTCGATAGTGAAAAGCTATCATGGCCATATGTTCTTGAAAAGAGTTATCATGGCCGTCAATTCTCTCCACGGCTGCGGATACATTTTCTTTGCATATACAACCTCAAGCTTCACCAAAATTGCAGTCAGACTCCCTAGTTGTGGAGTTGCATTTATCTTACAATTTTATGATAAAGAAATCATAACATGGTGCAAGATAACATGGAAGATATTTATTTCCGTTGGTTCTTACTTCCAACGAGCAAGGCAACATAGAAAAGAGCTCGAAAGAAGAATCCTAATAGCGAGATCACTATGAGGCAAGTCCACTTCCCGACGTCCATGACGGCCTGCTGCTTGAGCACGTCGGCGCCGGTGACAATGCACGTGTTGGCAGTGATGTTGGTGCTCAATACTGTGCTGATGGCACCGAGCACCTCCATCTTGACAGCCTCCGGCATGCCGGCGATTGGCGTGTCGTCGAATACCTGAGTTCCCCGTGTAAAAC
Source organism: Alopecurus myosuroides (assembly GCA_028641055.1). Taxonomy (NCBI): domain Eukaryota; kingdom Viridiplantae; phylum Streptophyta; class Magnoliopsida; order Poales; family Poaceae; genus Alopecurus; species Alopecurus myosuroides. The sequence continues at coordinate 525,259,646 of CM054058.1, forward strand.
ACCTGGTTGGGTCGCTGAACTCGTTCTGCATCACCGCTTGGTAGGGGTACTTGAAGAGTGAGATGTAGTGGAACCATATCCAATAATTCGGGATCCTGTCCCGGTTGATGAAGAAGCCGGAGAAGAGGCGGAAGTAGGAGAGGATGGCTGAAACAAGCGTGTAGGCCAGTAACACGTGCGGCACCGCCGCCGACAGGAACATCACGAATCCGGTGCCCGCCCACATGGAGGCCAGCACGAGCAGGGAGAAGAATGCCAAGGACGCACCGCCGCCGGCGAGGCCCACCAGGAAGAAGGTGGTGAGCGCGAACACCAGAGACAGGATGACAAGCGGCGGGAACGACACCAAAGTGTTGGCCAGAACGTAGGAGATCCGGCGGTAAGCGTTGTGCGCCGTCTCGCGCAGGTAGATGTCGCGGTCAAGGATGAAGACGGGAAGCCCGTCGGCGCAGACGAAGAACACGGAGGTTAGGGCAATGGCGAAGAAGGCGAGTCGTTCCCGGACACCCTTGGGCGTCTCATCCAGGTGCATGAAAACGGTCGAAACGATTAGGCCTGTCACCGTCATCGCTGTGAGGCGCGTCCTGAAGAGCTTTGGCCTGCGCCGCGCGTTGGTGAAGGACCGCCTTGTCAGCACCCACACCTCCGCCGTCAGCGAGTTCGCGAACGTCGGCAGCGTTCCCGAGCCACTACCGGCCACCAGCTTCCCACGAGAGAGGCTCTCGGCGACGGCCACTGCTAGCGGCATCAACGTCCTGCTCGCATTCTCCTTCGTCTTGCCGTGCTGCCACCTGTCATTGAAGTCTGCAAGCAGCGCCGAGCCGTCGGGCTGGCGCTCCAAGTCTCGGATGGTGTCGACGGCGAACTCGGCTGGGTTCTCGTTGCCGGGAATGGGCGTGCCGATGAACTCGGCGAAGAAGGGCTTGAGGCCGTCGGGCGTGCCAGCGTAGACGGTGCGGCCGCGGGATAGTAAGAGGAGGTGACCGAGTATGCCGAGGATGCGCGCACTGGGCTGGTGGATGGTCAACACAACGACACTCCCCTTGAGCGCGATGGTGCGAAGAGTGCGGATTTCCCTCATGTAGATTGGTCCCCCCCTACAATCAGAACCGTTGGATGCGGTAAAAGTCCACCCAGTCAAACTGGCCCACATTTTTACATTTTCAACCCCCGCAAAAATAGAAATTAACCCGTGCTCCACCGTAGTATATAACCGTGACACCAACCAAACCCTAGCCCTCTCCGCTTCCTGGCGGCGCCCAAAAGCTAGCGCGGCCGAGCCCCTCTACCCTGCTTTTCCACATATTTTGGCGGCGCCCCGACACCGGCCCCAAATCCTCCACCGCCCCTGCAGCGCCCCCGCCCCCGTCGACCTCGCCGCGCCCCCGCGGCACCAGGAGGTGCTCCTCCACCGCCGCCTCTTCGTCCGGGCCGCCTCCACCGCGCCTCCTCTGCCCGCGTCCTCGTTCGGGCCTCCTCCACGGCCCCTGCAGCGCCCCCGCGGGACGACGACGAACGCGCGCCGTGGGTAAGCGGCGGCGCTTCCGGTCCGGGCGTGGAGCTCCCGAGCTACGCCGGGGAGGCCCGCACATGGTCGTGGATGGCCGGGGCCAGCGCCTCCCAGCCCGCCGTCGGCCTTCGTCGTCACGCACGGGTATTCGTCCGCTGCCAGGATTCCTGTACCTCTTCGCGAGCTGCGCACGGAGATGACGACCGGGAGGATATCTAGGTTGCACGTCTCCAGATCTGGAGATTTTCCTTGGTTTCGTTCTTGTTTCTTCAGGAATTTTTCTAGTGTTGTTTTCAGATCCCAAAAAGTGTCCGTGCACCACTTCTCCTCTGGTCTTCTTTATCCAGTGCATTTTGTTTGTATTCTGTACTAGCAACTTCCCATGTTGATGTGCCTTGCTAATCTGGACTTCTTTTATTTTTTTATCGAATACATGTATGACTCTTGTTTAGATCTTGTTGAGCCGGGCATGAAAGGCAGAAAAAAATCACATTGTAGTGCTGTTTAGCACATGATGTGCCTGTAGATATTCTGCCAAGTTCCAGATTTGCTACGTGATGTGATACCGTAGATATTCTCCCAAGATCCAGATTTTCTTTTTAGATGATCTACAAGTGTAATGTTATTTTGTTGTCTTGTGGATCTGTGTGAAACCACCAAATTGTGTATGAAACTATGGTAAAACATTTATGAACTTCTGAAACTTGTCTGAAATTTCTGAATCTGTGAAATTTCCTGTGAAAATCTTGTATGAGACTTATACAAATTTTCTTGATTATCTTTTCAGAGATAAAAATTATATGTAATATAGTTTAATTTCCTGGAAAAAAGTTTCTGTGGAACATGTTGAATATCTGTGAAAATTCTTACATAAAAAACTATATGAAACTTATATGATTTTTTTAATATTCATGGATAAAAATTCTGTGAAAAATTGAAGTCAAAGTAGTTGAATATTGAAAATAATTCAACATGTTTAAACTTGTTTCATATTCCTGTGAAAAAACTCATATGAAACTTATATAAATTTTGGTTGATTATTATTTAGAGATAAAAAAATATATATATAATACAGTGTAATATTTTGGAAAGAAATATTCTATGAAAATTCTGAAGTTATACTCTGGTTGAAATTACTTGTGGAAAAAACTGGGGAAAAGTAGTCAAAAGAATGACAGGAAACGAGTACTTGATAAAAGCGAGAAAGATAGGGTGCGTTGTGCAAATTTTGATTGTGAGGTGGGAGGGTTATCTTGCAAAAAACTGCAGCACGAATCTCCAACAAATGGGCCAAATGGATGGTGTAGATAGTACGGGGGACCAATGTAGGAGTGGTTTTGCATTCCCGATGGTGCGAAGGACCTGGACCACCCTGAGCGCGCTCGAGGAGTCGAGGCCGGAAGTGGGCTCGTCCAGGAAAAGGAGGATGGGGTCATGGACGATGTCCGTGCCGATGGAGACGCGGCGCCGCTCGCCGCCCGACACACCGCGGTAGGCTTCGTCGCCGATGACGGTGTTGGCGGCGCCGGAGAGACCCAGCTGGTCTAAGAGCACGTCGACGCGCTCCCTTTTCTTTGCTGAGGAGAGCGCGTTGGAGAGCCGGAGCTCGGCGGCGAACAGCAGCGTCTCGCGAACGGTGAGCATCGGGTGGAGCAGATCGTCTTGCATCACGTAGGCGGAGATGGCACGCAGGCGGCGGCCATGAAGGGGCTCGCCGTTGAGTGTGACGGTGCCGTGGAGGCTGTCGCGCGCGATCCGGCCGGCGAGGGCGTCAAGGAGCGTGGACTTGCCGGACCCGCTTGCGCCCATGACTGCGAACAGCTCGCCCTCGTGCGCCTCGCCGGAAATGCCAGAGAGAAGCGCCTTGGTTGCCATGGGTCGCGACGGCAGACGGCTGCCCATGAGCCCGCCGCCGCTGCCTTTCCTTATGCTGTAGCACAGGTCCGTGAAGGACAGCTGGTACGGCACCGGCGTCATGGCCGCAGCTTGCATGCCGTCCGAGCAAATGTCAACGGATGTCGGCATGCTCTAGAAATGCGACAAAACAATGTGCTTACAGCTGCAGCTGGTCGCTCCTTATTTAACAGCGAATGGTACGTATTGAAAAACAAATTTTATCATGGCAAAAAAAAAAAAACTTCACTTGGCCGCCCAAATTTAAGCACAAACTATGCCCTGAGACGAAGGAAAAAAATAGCCCCCTGATATAGAAAAACGGTGTCGGTCAATAGGCTATTCACATGCATACTATATCGATATGGCTGGAGGCGAGCCAACACGGTCCAGCTCAGGATTCGGGTCGGAATGGTTGAGCCCCAAGCCAGCTCGAGGATGCCGGCAAGCCGTGAAACGGAGCTCGGTCCGAGCTTTCCAAAACCTCGGTGCAGCTCGCGAGACTGTATTGAATTGATGCACTAGCCGTAAAGCCTCCCACCGTCTAGTAAATAGGGCTCGGCTCGGGCAATTTCTGTAGCGGGCCGAGCTGGGCTCGGAGCGAGCCTTGCAAAGCGGTGCGACCGCAAAAGCTCGGTCTCTATGTCCAGCGTGATATATCGCGCTCTAGCGTGCTATTTACGAGACTTTGTATGCTGATTGATTCAAGAATTTTCAAAACTTTCCAGCGTGCTATAGCGGCGCTATAACGCGCTATTTTTTCCATGCCTAAAACATTTATGAACACCGCGTTCCTACAGTTCAGCGTTGTCATAAAAAACACCATATCTGACCATGTTCTTTTAAAAAAAATTGAGGGCTGCGGAAATCTCACCCTACTAAATAGAATCATAGGGAGGGGGGCCGACCCGATGGTACCCTCTATCGCTATCGAGATTTGATGAGAGGGACATTTTCGCATAGCAGTTCCCTGTTTCTCTTTTCGACGTCGTCGCTGATCTCCCTTTCCCGCTCCGGCTGACCTTCCCACAGTCATGTACCATAGTCATGGATGCCTTCCAGCCGTATCCCTTGACAGTCGAGATCGTGGAGGCGCAGTCAACCCCCAACACCTCGCCACCAGACCAGTCGTGCTTGTGTCGAAGGCAGCCTCGACTAGCCGGCCCCGGAAGTGGCTGGGCAACATCATCGTCTAGGCAGCGCTCCCGCAGCCGGTGTCTTGCATCCGCTTTTCGGGGCCGCTCTATCACCTTCGCCGTCTCTGGTTCTTGAGAGCTCGCTGTTGAGAGCTATGTCTCCGCAGGTGCATATAAAGGTGGATTTATCAATACATGAGAGCAGTGGCGGAGCCAGGAACTAAACTGAGCCGGGTCAAACAAGTAATCTCTCCAAAAATAATTAGGCGAAAAAGCAAGTGTATTCAGCAAAAGAAATGTTTAAACATATTCAGTTTCATAATCCATGAAGCATAATTACAAACTGACTACAAAGAATAAGAAACAATATGCGACATCCCTCTCTATATTGTCTCTGATTTCAGGGGTATCCATATTCACTTTGTCTCATTTGTCCATATGTCCGTCTGGTTTTGTATGTGATTTCATGGGTACCATATTTATCAATAGATTTCCGATCTCCAGGACCGACAATGACATTTGCTAGACCAAAAATTTCAGAAACATTTTCTTGTCGAGTATTCCACAATGTTGAAATCAAAATCAATATTTGATCAATCTATGCACACTACTGGTCACTAGATAAATATGCATCAAAATTAAAGCACAAAGCAAATCCAAAGGGGAGTTTAACCTGTTCGCAGCGTGCTAAAGCCAGCGCCGCCGCTGCTGCGGTGTTATTCTCCTGAGCAAGAATCCACATCGACGTCCATCAGAAAAAGGAGGTCAAATGGGGAGGTGACGCACTCAGGCACGGCTCACCGAGAGATGAGGCGCGGGTGGGGCTTCACGACGGCGGGCTGTTGGCCCGGGCGCTGGGGGAGGCGTGGCGGTGGCCGGCGGAGGAGCTACGTGGGCAGGCGGGCTGGTTGGACGCAGTCCTGGCTGGGCGGCCCGCAGCTCTACCGAACGGGCGGGGAAACGGGCAGCGATGGCGAGGTGGTGGCCGGCGGAGGAGCTAATCGGGCAGGCGGGGCAGAGCGCGGTAAGCAGGCTGGCCGGACGCAGTTCTGACCGGGCGGCGCGCGGCTCTGCCGGATGTGTGGGGAAATTGGCACAGACGGTGAGGCGGTGGCCGGCGGAGGAGCTACGCGGGCAGGCAGGGCGGAGCGCGGCTGGCAAGCTGGCCGGACGCAGTCATGGCCGGGCGGCGGCAAATATCTTCTGGCCGGACGGAGTCTTGGCCGGGCGACGCGCATCTCTGCTGGTCGGACGCAGTCCTGGCCGGGCGGGGAAATAGGCAGCGATGATGAGGCGGTGGCCGGCCGAGGCGCGACCCAAACTGGGTGCGGTCCTGGCTGGAGGAGGCGCCACCCAGGCCGGACGGTAGTGGCGGCGCGCAGGGAGTAGGGAACTAGCATAGAAAGATGGGTCGAGGGAAGGTGATGGGTACGGGGCAGTTTCTTTCCTGTAGTTTTTTTTTGGGTAGCTATTTTTTCTTTCGCTCGGTACGAGCCGGGTCGGTCGACCCTCCTCGACCCCCTACTGACGCCGCCCCTGCATGAGAGAGATTAGAACTAGATCTAATCGGGAGAGGACACCTCAAAAAATCAATTATAAGAAACTATAATTCAATTAGAAGATCTATTTAGAGAAAGAAGACACGATGTCAATTGGTGTATCTCCTAATGAATAGAGGGGTTGGTATATATATATATATATATATATATATATATAGTGGGAGGAAGGGGGCACCTGTCAAGTATGTAGCTTGGTTTGGGGGGCCAAAGCTGGACGCACCATTTCCCCAAACCCTATTGGGAATGGAATCCCAAGTTCGGGAGTCCTTTTCCTTCCCACCTTCTTCCATATTTGTTCCTTCGGTTTTTGGCCATCGACTATATCTAGTGATGTTATAAACACTTTCTAACATCCCGCGAGATCGCATGCCCGCATCCAAATTATCTGAAAAGTGTGCAATATTATTTTCTCTCAGAAAACTCCGGAATAAATTTCGATATTTTCTCTGTGACATCCAATGCACGTTTTACAAATTCTATCTGATATGTATAATATATCAATGACGCGGAAACACTGTTCCAAAGATACTCCATGTTGTTCCAGACCTACCAATATACACGTATAACCAAACCAAACTTAAGTGTTTGACTCCTACATGTTTGATAATGATTCGATATGACATTGGAAAATTCTTTCCGGCTCAATGGTCAATAGAGGAGCCATGGACGCCCATATTGACTCCCACTCACTATGTAAAAGACGCTATCTTGCACCTATACAACAGTCCTATTACATGCGAAACCGAACTTATCCGAGATTAAGGATTTCGGTATTGCCATGGAACAATACTTGGCTCACTATATCTTTATCTATCTCGTTAACCGGTAAGCTTACTTTTACTCGTTCACATGTTATGATATTGCACATAATATACCATCATCGTGCATTGTCTGCAGAACATATGGATATCGTGCATACTGAGTGGGCGCAGGTTGTATCTCTCTTTTTATGGAGAAGTAATTCTCATATTCAAACATCGAGATCAATACACATATTTAGAATTACCCAGTGGCTACCGTTTTCTTCACCCAGATTACGGTGTGGCACTTGACAGTACCAAAAAAAACTCCAGAATGCACAATCGTGATAAACTCATGGTCTAAGAATATGTCGTACTATAACATTGTTGTGATATGTCACTAAAGACAAAAGACATCACAATGAAATCTCTTACCATTCAATTACTTGGTTCTACCTAGTCATATTGTTCACTTCCAGCAATATGTTATTCATTCATGCTGACACAAACTATGCGCATAACCAAGAACATCAAGCATAGAACAAATTAGTTTTAAAAGGCAAGACTAAGGTATGAAATATTTGCTCATGTTACTACACATGAGCTTGAGTTTTTCTCTGAATCGCACGTTAAGGAGCCACGCCAGTTATAGTAAAGCAACATGAATCATACTTATGAAACGGATGTACAAATATTATTGCCTTTTAGCCATATAGGGTGGTACGGGCCAAATTGGGCAGAGACTTTCCCTATTGCGAGTTGGAAGGGGCCCGTTGGACTCCTCTTCCCTCCCCAATATGCATACGGCAGGGCGCCATCCCTATATAGCGCCTATAGCGAGTCGGTGCTCCGACTCGCCCGCATATATTTTGCAGATGGGCCGGCCCACTAACTCTATATTTCGCTAGAAAAGTAATAAAGGTGAGAGGGGGATTCGAACCTGGTAGGTTGCCATCGAAAGAAAAAGGAAGCAACCACTGCGCTACGCTACGGACTCGTGCATAGGTTCGCTTTTTTAGCTTTTTATAGTTTCGGTTTTTTCATTTTCTTTTACCATTTCTGTTTTTTTATTTCCATTTTATTTCTTTCTTTTCTGTTTTCTTTTCCTTTTTATTCGAAAATATTCGTTTTGAAATCTGTTCAAACAAAAAAAATTCAAACTTGAAAATGTTTAAATTCAATTTTTGTTCGGATAAGAAATGTTCAAGTTTTTTATTTGTTCAAATAAAAAAACGTTCAGTTTTAAAATTTGTTCATTTAAAAAACTATATTTGAGAATTGTTCAGATTTGGAAATCGTTCATATTTTAGATTGGTTCATTTTAAAAATTTGCTTATTTTTGAAAATTGTTCAGATTTAAAAATCGTTCATATTTGAAATTTGTTCATTTTAAAAATATGTTCAAATTTGAAAATGGTTCATATAGTAGGAAACTGAACCTTATAGCTAGTTTTTATTTCATGGTGGATGAGACTTGAACCTTATAGCTAGTTGTTCAAATTTTTATAGCGAGCCAGCAACCAAAGCCAGAGGATCCGTAGGTCATCATCAACTAGCCATCCCCGTGGACCGCACTGGAGCCCCCACGGCCAGGCCACCACATCCACGGGATGAGTTCCACGCAGACACGATCGAAACTGACGTAGCGACCAAACTAGCGAAGTGACGAAGAAACAGACACGAAGGAACGTACGAACGAATTGTGTACGTACCTGCTCGCCTTTACCTGCTCCCGTGGGCTTGGCCCATTTAGCTGCTCGCGTGGGCGAGACACGGTAGTACTCGCTACAAGCGCTGAATAGGAGCTCCCCGGCAGGGAGGATTCCCAGTGGGACTCAACTCTCCCCTCCCCATGTTGCGCCTAGGGAAGGGAGGGAGTCATACAAGGACTCGGCCTGCCCTCCAAGTCGGCCAGGCCACGTATACAAGGGGGGCGCACCCACTAGGGCACACCGATAGTTGCGCCCAAAGCCCCTGGAGCATCACCCCACCACCACCACAAGTCCCCGACGACGCCTGTTGCCCTGGTGCTTCATCTACTACACATGAGCTCTGCCAGATTACTTCCCTGGCGTGAACTAGTTCTCGCTAGTGATTGCGGTGAGCCCCGGAACATCATTGACAACGTCTCGGCTTTGACATTGTGCTTAATCGCGTTACAACACCATGTTGATGATTACCAACATGTGGATACCATGGAGGTTCTGGACTTGTTGCACTTGATCGTGGGATAATACATGTCCTTGTGGTTAGACGTGTCTAGTTGCATGAATCAACTACGTCTACTTACATGTCGATCTTGTCACCGAAAATGTTCCTCTAGCTCGTGAGATGAGGGTATGTTCTGTTGCCTCCCGCCTTGCATTGGGTCTTGGTTTATGCGCTAGAATTTTTTTATTTTTCATAGCATGTTCCCCAACGCAGAACGGGATCGGAAACTGACCAAACCATGGACGCCCAAGTTGCATCAATTGAGGAATAGTGTTCCCGCGACCAGACCGCCTGCACCGTGCCGTCGTCGAATCAGAGGAGTAGGGCCAATGCCCACAGCAAAGGCGTACCACATCGCCCATGTGAATGGATAGTATGGGCAGCTAGAGAGGGATGAATCTGTGCTAATTCCAAAATTTGAATACTTTTTCGATTTATCCTTAACACAAAGGTAAATCTGTCCGGTGTTCTCTGCCTCGCTGGCTCGCCGCCGTTGTCCAAGGCGAGGGCCAAAGGCACAGAGGTCGCCCGCAGCAAAACGGCATGCCACCGTCTGCAATCAATCATGTATCTTCTGAAATTTCCATGTCTAGGTACCTCTTCTTCTTTTCCCGAATTTCTATTCAAAAATTGTCACTCAATTGAATATATGTATCGGTCAATTGGATAGTTCGCCGAATTTGTTTTTATAATTTTGTAAATTGCAACAGTCATGGGTAAAGCCACTCAAAGAATATTCTATTTTTTCTTGAAGAGAAAAAGAGATGAAAGAAATGAAATTCAAGAACCTCCCATCCACTTGGTTGAACTGGAACAACACCAACAGGACCAGGAGAAAGACCAGAGCCATGACGAGGGACTTCAGACAAATGAACTGGTTGATTTTCTAGGTATATATCGAGTTCTTGCATCCGGACCCTAGTTTGCGCCCTCAAATTAGGGAATATCCTCTACAGCAAAGAGATACTGTGAGGAGAGAATATTTGTTTTTAGAACCCATGCAACCCTATCTCTATAATTATAAGCTTTTTTGGGTGAAGATGGGCATCGGCAGCGCTTCCAGTTTAGTTGGTTTGGCCTGATTCCATCATCGTTGGAGTACTCGAAGACCAAACATTGTGCATATGGCCTATTTTTCCTTGTGCCCGGGAATAAGGATAATACAAGAATTGGTTCTCATGTCATTGAGGTGTATGGATTTGACCATTAGAAGAGGTTTGATTGTGGTAAGCATTGTGGGTTCTTGACTCACATAGGTTCTGGAACATGCTCGCCAAACAACAATGCAGTCACAAATTGTCAAGACTTGATGCATCCACCATGCCACATTGAAAATATCATAGTTGTGAAGGACACGGAGAAAATAGAAAGAAATAGTTCATGGTTGAAAGTCTCCATTGGATACGTGAAGTGGCTCGCGTTGCAGCAAACTTGTGCTTTTCGAGGGTATGATGAGAGACCTCAATCAAAGAATAAAGGGAACTTTCTTGAGATAGTGGACCTTTTTTTGCATAATTTAACCCTGAGGTTGCCAAAGTGGTGGGGGAATGCTCCGTATAATTCAAAATACACATCACCAGAAAATTCAAAAGGAGATCTTGGGCATATTTGCAAGTAAAATCTGGAAGCATATTCGAAAGGAAATTGGGGTCATCTCTTTTAGTGGATGAGACCTGTGATGTAGCAAAGAGAGAGCAAATGATGCTAGTTCTCAAATTGGTTGATAAAGGTGGTATTTTGCAAGAGAGGTTATTTGACTTGATACATGTAGCAAACACAAAGTACCTCACACTTAAAGATGAGTTGAGCTCTGTTTTACCAGACAATGGTTTTGACATTCAGAACCTTCGAGGACAATGTTATGTTGGGGCAAACAACATGAGGGGTGACTTGAATGGATTGCAAGCTCTTTTCCTCCGGGAATGTCCATATGCTTATTATGTCCATTGTTATGTCCGCCGACTCCAACTTGATGTAGTTGATGCTTCTGAAGAGGTTGTTTATGTTTCCCAGTTCTTTCAGAAAATGATCTTTATGATAAACACTGCCGACTCCTCTTCAAAGAGACATGACGAGCTCCATCATGCCCAGCTAGCTGAACTAGAAAATGCAAACGCTAATGGAAGTGGCGAGACAGGTCAAGGGGAAACCAGATTCGCTCACATAAGCGGCCAGGAGACACATGGTGGGGTTCTCATCTTGCTTCAGTTTATAGACTTATGGTGAAGTTGGTGTTATTTATTCTATTATCCAAGATATTGCTGCCGATAGATCAGTGGTGGAGATGCAGACACTTGTTTCGGCTACATGTCCTCCTATGAGTTCATATTTACCTTATGTTTGATGAAGGAAATATTTAACTTGGCCAAACTTTATAGAAGAAGTTACAAGATATTGTGAATGCTATTCGCCTAGTGTCCTCAACAAAAGCGTGGCTTAAGTAGCTGCGATGAGATTATGGCTATCGAGAATTTATTGTTATAGTTGTGGATTTGCGTAAATCATTCCTTTGAAATTCCTGACTTTGAGAAAGTTTATGTCATGCGTGGTGGTCGTGTTCACCATCAAGTTGATCAGCTCACCAAGGAGCATTACTTTTGAGCGGAAATATTTTGTGCAATACTTCATGCTCAACTATTTGAACTAATTCGAGATGGTTCAATGAGAAGGTAATGTGTCTTTTATCTACTAGTGTCACCTTCACAAACGAATTTAAAGGAGTCAAAGCTAGTGATATTTGTGAGATGGTGAAAAAGTACTACCCACCAGATTTCTCACAAGATATTTACCGATTGCAACTTCAACTCAAATAATTTGTTTCTGATACTTCCAAGCACAAATAGTTGAAAAACATATCAAGCTTAATTGGTTTTTGTCAATTCCTTGTGGAGAGGGGAAGGCACAATATCCTCAATCTGATTGAGAAATTACTCCGCTTGCTCATTACTCTTCCAATTTCAACAGCGAGCGCAGAACGCGCATTTTCTAGTATGAAGGTCACCAAGACAAGGTTACGCAGTAGGACGGCTATCTCGCCAATAGAGGGTAAAATCTAGAGTGCAACAGCTCTTAAGATGTCATTGAAGATTTTAGAAAGAAAAAAATGGAAATGCTGACCTGTAGTACGCAAGTATGTAGCTGTGTAGCACCATGCTTTACCGTAAAACTAAATCTTGTTATGCTTTATTTTGTTAGGAGTAGTTTTTGTGTAGAAAAATTATATATTTATGTATGATCAAGTGAAGCAAAGTTATTTTAGGATGCCTAGCTAGTTGGCTACTGAAATTATTCCGATGTCCGAATCTGCAACTGCAAACACAAGATAGCCAGCGACCTATCGCTAGATGCAAAAGTGAACACATTGCTTTGAGCCTCTGGTCCACCCACGGAGCGGAACGATAGAGTTCTGGTTGACCTATCAACTATCAAGAGCATGTCGGTCTCCGTTGAGGTTTGCGCCGACGACATGGACGAAACGGCCGTGACGCCGGTGCCATACGCGCTAACCTTCACGGACCTGTCCTACAGTGTCAGGGAAGGCAGCGGCGGCGGCAGCGGGCTAATGGGCAGCTGCCTGCCGTCGCACGGCAGCAACCGCCTGGCAACCAAGTCGCTCCTGCGTGGCATTTCCGGCGAGGCACGCGAGGGCGAGTTGTTCGCGGTGATGGGCGCAAGCGGGTCCGGTAAGTCCACACTCGTCGACGCCCTCGCCGGCCGCATCGCGGCCGACAGCCTCCACGGGACTGTCATGCTGAATGGCGAGCCTCTTCATGGTCGCCGCGTACGCGCCATCTCCGCCTACGTGATGCAGGACGACGTGCTCCACCCGATGCTCACCGTTCGCGAGACGCTGCTGTTCGCGGCCGAGCTCCGGCTCTCCCGCGCGCTTTCTCCAGCCAGGAAAAGGGAGCGCGTCGACGTGCTCCTCAACCAACTAGGCCTCTCCGGCGCCGCCGACACTGTCATCGGCGACGAGGCCCACCGCGGAGTGTCTGGCGGCGAGCGACGCCGCGTCTCCATCGGCACCCAAATCGTCCATGACCCCATCCTGCTCTTCCTGGACGAGCCCACTTCCGGCCTCGACTCCTCCAGCGCGCTCATGGTGGTCCAGGTCCTCCGCACCATCGCACTCAAGGGGAGTGTGGTCGTCTTGACGATCCACCAGCCCAGCGCGCGCATCCTCGGCATACTCGGCCAACTCCTCTTCCTATCCCGCGGCCATACCGTCTACGCCGGCACACCCGACGGCCTCAAGCCCTTCTTCGCCGAGTTCCTTGGCACGCCCATTCCGGACAACGAGAATCCGGCCGAGTTCGCCCTCGACATCATCCGAGACTTGGATGGGCAGCCCGACGGGTCTAGGCGGCTCGTTGCCTTCAACGCGAGATGGCAGCACGGCAACACGAAGAAGAATGGCAGCAGCACGTTGATGCCACTGAAGGTGCCCGTCACCCGTGGCCGTGGGAAGATGGTGGCCGGAAGCGGCACGGGAACATTCGCGAACCCGCTGACGAGGGAGGTGTTGGTGCTGACCAAGCGGTCCTTCACAAACTCGCGCCGCATGCCCAAGGTCTTCGGGACGCGCCTGGCCACGATGACTGTGACGGGCCTCATACTTTCGACCGTCTTCCTGCGCCTGGACGACACGCCTAGGGGCGTCCGGGAGCGGGGAGGCTTCTTCGCCATGGCCTTGTCGGCCATATTCTTTGTCTGCGCCGACGAGTTGCCTGTGTTCATCCAGGAGCGCCCTATCTACCTACGCGAGACGGCGGACAGCGCGTACCGGCGGATCTCCTACGTTCTGGCCAACGCCGTCGTGTCGTTCCCGCCACTCGTCATCATGTCCTTGGTGTTCGCGGTGGCCACCTTCTTTCCTGTCGGCCTCTCCGGCGGTGGCGCGTCCTTCGCCTTCTTCTCGCTGGTCGTGCTGGCCTCCATGTGGGCGGGCACTGGCCTAGCGATGTTCGTGTCGGCGGCGGTGCCGCACGTGATGCTGGCCTACACGGTGGTGTCAGCCATCTTCGCCTACTTCCTCATATTTTGTGGCTTCTTCATCAACCGGAGCAGGATCCCCAAGTACTGGATATGGTTCCACTACATGTCAGTCGTCAAGTACCCGTACCAAGCGGCGGTGCAGAACGAGTTCAGCGACGCCACCAGGTGCTTCACACGGGGAACTCAGGTGTTCGATGGCACACCGATTGGGGGCAGGTCGGAGGCCGTCAAGATGGAGATGCTCGGCGCCATCGTCAAAGTTCTGAGTACCAAACTCACGGCCACCACGTGCATCGTCACCGGCGCCGACGTGCTCGCACGACAGGACGTCACGGACGTCGGGAAGTGGACTTGCCTCCTGGTCACGGCCCTATTCGGCTTCTTCTTCCGTGCTCTCTTCTATCTTGTCTTGCTCCTCGGAAGTAAGACCAGACGCGCATGAATGTTATTGTATACTACCTCCTCTTTGTTTCCATTCTTACATGAATAATGCAAGTCTACACAGCTTTTGCTGTAGAGTATTTGGCAATTCGCCGAGCGTAAACCCGTGTCCAGGAGATTGAGATTGCTCTGGAAATCTCAAACAATAGTAATGGCAATGGCAACGGCAACGGCTTTGTGAAGATGTTTTGAACTTCATGTTCAATCTTTAGAAGAAATAAACTTGATGCGCCACATGTTACCCCTCAAAATGCTGGTCAACCCACTACTGGAAAATCGAATTTCGCCGGCTAGCAACGTCTGTGCCGAGTCCGAGGAAGTAACGGAGCGGGGCACAAACGGCCCGAGGAAGTTTAAAGCAAAACATCTAGCTGCACGCAGGCAGAAAAGGATTAGTACTGAATCCTTAGGGAGTTTTTAAGAACGACGCGAACTGCTCAAGATCTTCCAGCACAAACTAAGGCGGTCATCAACCAACAACGTCGACTTCTTCATCCGAGGTGGCGTCTGCTTCAATCAATCTGTCTCCCCGAGCTTGACTGTGGGCATGCTGTGCCAAAGCAGCGTCCTGGATCATCCTGGCTCCTGCCTCCAACTGGTTCCTATCTCCTTCTGCATTTTGAAGACCTGCCCAGTAACGAAGAAAAGCGCAAAAGTAACAGATCAGCTCAAGAGGGGCTGAAATGAATTTCTTATTAAAGCATGCATTATTCCTAGTTTTCCAGATTGCCCAGCACAAGGCAGCAATCCCATCAACATGCAAATTTAAACGTGCTGGAAAATAAGAAGAGATCCACCAAAAGTATTGTGTGAAATTAGTAGGTCTATTGAAGGCTCCAAAAACCGAGCAAATAACACTCCACATGTAAGCAGCAACAGGGCAAGCAAAGAAAAGGTGATGAATTGTTTCAAGATCATAACAAAAACTGCAAGAGAAATCTCCTTTCCAGTTTCTTTTTTTCATATTATCTTTGGTAGCAATAGAGTTATGCCAAATTACCACAGCCAAACTTTGATCTTCAAAGGAATCTTGGCTTTCCACAAATGGGAAAAAGATCTGTCCACATTAGAGGAAGACATCTTTTTATACCTTGATTTGACTGTAAACTTTCCAGATTTTGTGAGTTTCCATTTGGGTTTATCAGGGCCTTCCCCCAGAGCCACAGTCATGAGTAAGCTGCGCAGGACTGACGCCTGCTGCTGCATCTGTACATCCATCCACCTCCTAAAATCCATCTGCCAGTTTCCGTGATCCATCTCTCTAACGGTACACACCTGGAGCGTACACACCTGAAACAAATCTGGAAATCTGTCAGAGAATGGTGTTGGGCCGCACCATTGATCATGCCAGAAATCTGTCTCATTCCCCCAACAACCATCATTGATCTACATTGCAAATACCAATGCTTAACTTTTAATAAATCCTTCCACACGGAAGAATCCTGTTGTCTCATCTTAATTCGCCAGATACCATGTGTAATTCCATACTTGTGCTTTACCAAAGTTTGCCACAGTCCTTCCTCCATTTCCAATCTCCACCACCACTTGCACAGGAGACTAATATTGAACAGTCTCAAATCTTTGATGCCTAAACCCCCTTTTTCCTTGGGTTTATTGATGAAGTTCCATCGAACAAGATGATATTTCTTTTTAGTACTGGCCCCCTGCGAAAAAAATCTCCTAATTACCTTGGTCATCTGCTCCAAACAAGTGGCAGGTAGCAGATACATAGACATATGGTAAATGGGGATACTGCTAAGTGATGATTGGATCAGAATCAGTCTTCCACCAATAGAAGAATTGTTGCCAACCCAACCTTCCAATCTTCTGCTCAATTTTTCCACAAGAGGTTTTAGATCAGCCACCAATATCCTGGAGCCACAAACAGGGACTCCAAGATATTTCATAGGCCAATGTCCAATTTGACAGTTCAACATATCAGAATACATGATGCTTTTGTTTGAGTCTTCCAAAACCATGAACAGTTCACTTTTCATGAAGTTGATCTTGAGACCAGACATAGCCTCAAACAAGTAAAGTATCATCTTGAGTTGCCTGACTTGACTAATCTCATCCTGAACCATCAGCAGTGTATCATCAGCATATTGGAATATAGCAACTCCACACTCAACCAAGCGAGGCACCAGTCCACAGATCAAACCACTGCCCTGAGCCTGTTGAATAAGCTTGGCCAGCCCTTCAGCAGCAAGATTAAACAGGAAAGGAGAAAAGGGATCTCCCTGTCTAACCCCCCTGTGACTTCCAAAGTCCTTACCCCTAGTATTATTGATTTTAACACACAAAGTCCCATCCTTGATGATCTCTTTATTCAACCTCCTCCAGAGTGTACTAAAACCTTTTAAGGAAACACAATGCATCAGATAAGCCCAGTCTACTTTATCATAGGCTTTTTCAAAGTTAATTTTAAAGACCACACCCTGTTGTTTTTTCCTTTTAGCCTCATGCAAGATTTCATGGAGAGACATGATGCCATCCATGATGTTTCTGCCCTTGAAAAATGCAGTCTGGCATTTTGAGATTAGCTTATCCATGTAAGGTTCCATCCTGAGGGTGGCCACCTTAGTAATGATTTTGTACAGGACCTGTAACAAGCAAATAGGTCTGTATTTCTGAAGGCAGTCTGCATCAGGGGTCTTCTGCAGCAAGATGATCATGCCAAAATTCAATCTGTAAAGCCCAAGCTTACCCACATACCAATCATTGAACAGCTGTACTACATCAGCTTTAACAATGTCCCATGAGACCTGAAAGAACACAATAGGAATCCCATCAGGTCCAGGAGCTTTATTCCTAACCATAGAGTCAATGGCTACCTTTATTTCTTTTTCAGTAAATGCAGCATCAAGAACAGCATTATCAGTGTCAGATAACATCTCTTCTGCCCCCCAAATACCTACAGAGAACCTCATGAGATTACCTTCCCCAGGCCCAAAGAGGTTCTTGTAATAAGAAGTGGCATGAGCAAGCAGCTCCTCAGTCCCCTGTATGCATTGATCCCCATTAACCAATGAGTACATAGTTTTTTTTCTCTTCCTTCCATTGGCAACTCTGTGAAAGAAAGCAGAGTTTGAGTCTCCCTGTAACAGCCATTGTTCACTAGATATCTCCTGCCAGAATTTCTCTTCCTCTTCACAAAGACTAAACAGCTCACTCTGAATGTAGCCTTTCCTCTCAAACTGTTCTGTTGATAAGGTGAATTGTTCCTCCAACAGCTCTAGTTTATTCAATTCCTCAGATAAATCTCTCCTTAACCTGATAGCATCACCTCTGATATTTGCACCCCAGCCTTTCAAGCTATTTTTGACACGTTTCAACTTGGTCTGGATTAATTATACACTATCCACACAGGGGACAGTTACCATCCAAGCTTTCTGAACCCTTTCCAAGAAATCAGGATGTGATGTCCAAGCTTTCATAAACCTAAACTCTTTGTTTTTAGGAGTCACTACCTCTCCAGTGTCCACAATCAAAGGATTATGGTCCGAGATGACTCTAGGATTTCTCCTAACATTTGTCAAGGGGAAGATGTTTTCCCAATCAGAAGACATAAGAACCCTATCTAGCTTTTCCAGAGTTGGATTTTTTTGATTATTGGTCCAAGTATACAGACCCCCAGACATGTCCACCTCCCTAAACGAGTAATTCTTGATGATAGAATTGAAAACATCTGAGAATTTAGAAACCCCTCCAGGTTTGTTTTTCTCAAAAGCAAAACGTAAAATATTAAAATCACCACAAATCAAAGATGGAGAGTCAAAAGAGAGCACACATTAGCAAAAGCATCTAGAAAATCAGTCTTATCCCTGTCCTGTGATGCACCATAAAACACCATGAGAGTAATCTTTTTTATTAATTTTCTTATCCAACACATCTGCTTTAACATAAAACCTATCCACTGAAGCATTAATGATATCAAACCTAGAGGATTTGACACCACAGAGAATGCCTCCAGATCTACCAACAGAAGGAGACCAGAACCAAAGATATTGGTTATTAGGATCAAACTTTCTCCACACTTCAGGACCTACAACACACTTCATGGTTTCTTGTAGACCAATGAAGTCAAAATCAAACTCCCTGATTAGATCAATCATATTAGTGGCAAAACCTCTCTTGCCCACCCCTCTGCAATTCAAAAAAACACCTATCATAATAACTTTTTTGATTTTGTTCTAACCCTGGGTCCATTAACAATACCACTCTGAGGGTGGTTGGTATGGACCCTGTTGAGGGATCTTGTGCCACCAAGGGGCACTCCCTGAGAAGATTTGTCTTTTGTTTTTTATTTCTGTTTCAACTTTTTTGCTGTTCTTCTAGAAATAACAGGAGTAAATGGATTCTCATCACTATCAGAGGATAGTTCTCTAGGTTCCTCCTCAATTGCTGGTAAGTATAAAGGAGCATCCCCATCAGGTGTTGGTGCAGCAGCATTCACAGGATTAGACGCAGATAGAATTTCTTTTTTGTTAAGCAAATTGGCCCTAGCCACTTCCCAACTAAGCATTAAATCAACAGTCTCCAAAGAGATAGAGGATGGGTCTATTCCTAACTCAAGAGCTTTATCTAAGACATCATTATCAGCAAGAACAGAAAAAGAATTAGAGCATGTTGTTTTACCTTCATCTCGAGAGGCAATGGACTGAGTAGCCCTTTGGAGAATGGACTCATTGGCCCTTCCAGATGCACTGATCCTGGCACTACTCCTCAAGGGGGCAGGTACAGGCTGAGCAGGAGTGAAGGACGAGGGGGCACTCTCACGAGGAATAGAGACATGGATAACGGGTGGTCTGGAAACATTAGCCATATCAGTATCTTTGTCCACTTCCATGATGTGCACTGCAGAGGAGTGCACCTGTTGATTACTCTCTGGTGTATTAGCCGACATAGCAGATAAAGATCTTGATTGGCTCTCAGTTTCATAGGTGGTTTCAGGAGATTACACAACAGGAGGAAGCTCAGCACCAGATCTGTTGAAGCATTCCCTTCCACATGTCAGCCTTATCACTCTTAGACTTCAGAAGTTGCTTAAGAAATTCTTCATAGGTTAATTCATTCTGCAGGGGCTCATCAGGATGCTCAACAACTCCTGTTGTTATTTGCTTGGGAGCTGCCAGATATTCAAGATACCTGTCATAATGGTCAACAGCTGGAGTTGCATCAGCCCTAGAAGTGGATCCCACAGGGACAGGGATTAATTGTCTTTGGTCATTAGCATTGTATCCAAGCCTATGCACTTGGGTAGGAAATGAATCATCATCACTGTCCTCATCAAGACTTTGAGAAGGTTCTGGAGCCTTCCTCTTCCCTTTGTCATCACCAGTTGCATCTCTTGTGTTAACAGTTGCATTAGGGACCCCTTGATGTTTGTGAAGATGTTTTGAACTTCATGTTCAATCTTTAGAAGAAATAAACTTGATGTGCCACATGTTACCCCTCAAAATGCTGGTCAACCTCAATGTCTTTGGTCACCAAAGTTATCAAAACAAAGTACTCAAACGAGGTACGCCTAGCTCTTGTCCACTGTACCCAAACGTGTTCACTCGTTGCGTTCAAAACACCTTTATATGCAGCCTCACTACTGCTGTGTGATATATTAGCATGCTTACGATTACTCCACGAAATCAGGTTTGGATCAAAGAACACTGCATATAAAGGTTTTCTTTTATCCAATCTGATTAAAGAATCCCTGGTGGTGTTGAGGTGATTTTTCAATATATTTCTTTTCCCATTAGGACTGGTTTTCTCCGCTTGGTGGAACAGTTAGGAATCAAGCAAGAAGTTACAATTTGACAGATGTGAGGGCCTACAGAAGGACAACTATGGGAACTTCTGCCCGTACTCTGAATTGAATTTACGCGTGACAGATCCATGCCGACAAAATGTTTGTATAATTGTCTGCGAGGGTTTGTGTTGATTTTACAAGTTGGTGTCACTACCTAATCTTCTAAATTGTCATCTATTACTCCTTTCATATCTATTATATGTGGTTACTTTTGGTGTTTTTTTTGTTTTGTTTTCCCGTGCGGCAGGCTCATCCTCATGGTGCCACCTCCAGCATCAGACACCGTGTGGCTGGTATTGTGTCCCACACCCACAAGTTGTCCCTTCACTCAAACACATAAGGTGCTCGACAAAATTCTCCTCCTACATTCTTTTTGGTGATTTTTACATAGATGGCTGAGTTTGGATTATGAGTCGTGGCGTGGCAGCTAGAGCTTACTTGGAAAATGGTCCTCGCCGCAAGTGGTTGTTCAAGGTCTCCCTCGATGAGCAAGAGAGTGCCACAACCCTTGCTCATCGGCTAGTGATATTTATGAGATGGTGAAAGATTACTACCTTGTGAGATGGTGAAAAAGTACTACTCAGCAGATTTCTCCCAACAATATATTTATGGATTGCAACTTTAACTCAAAAAATTTGTTTCGGATGCTTCCAATGACGAAGAGTTGAAAAACATATGAACCTTAATTGGTTTTTGTCAATGCCTTGTGGATACAGGAAGGCATAATATTTTCAATCTGATTTGAAGGTTAATCCCCTTGCTCATTACTCTTCCAATTTCAACAGGGAGTGTGGAACATGCATTTTCTAGTGTGAAGATAATCAAAACAAGGTTGCACAATAAGACGGAAGATAACTATCTTGCGAGTGTGGATTTCTCACATCTACATTGGTCCCCCCTACAATCACAACCGTTGGATGTGGCAAAAGTCCACACAGTCAAACTGTCCCACGTTTTTTCATTTTCACCCCCCACAAAAATTGGAATTAACCCGTGCTCCACCGTAGTATATAATCGAAGAGAAGATAACCACCTGCCCCTGCCCCCGAACCCCGACCCCCCAGTCCTGCACCGCACCCGCCGCCACCTAACCCTAACCCACCCACACTCAAGATCCAGATCTGCTCCGGCCTGGGATCCGAGCTCCCACTGACGCCTCCTGCCCCGACCCGGCCCCTTTCTCCTCCGACCCGGCTTCCCCATCCACGACCTAGAGCAGCGCCGGCGGTCCCTCCCCTGTCCCCGACCGCGCGCCCGCGTGGCGGTGCTAGTGGCGGCGCTCACGGCCCAGCTTGGCGCGCGGCGGCGACCCGGCTGCTGGCGGTGCTCGACGAAGGAGGAGGCGCCGAGCGCCTCCGACCCGGCTTCCCTGTCCGCGACCTGTAGCAGTGCCGGCGGTAGACCCCCTGTCCTTGACCGCGCGGCCGCGCGGCGGCGACCCGGCTCCGGGCGGCGCAGGAAGTGCGGAGCCAGAGCATGGCGGCCATGCCCACTCCCTCGAGCTTGACCCCCATCACATGGTGGAAGGAGGCCGGCCATCCGCTCCACAACAGGCCGAGCTCGCCCCCTCCCACCGTATGGCCATGTCATGGAGACATCAGATCCGGCCGAGCTCCCTCTCTCCTTTTCTTCCATTATTTTTCCTCGAAATTTCTTTGTAGCTATATTCTCGTATGGATATTGTATGGATGTGGTAATCTTGAATTGATTCAATGAATCTTGTATGGATCTGCACGAATGGATCCAAACTTTTCTTTCATGTTCCAAATCTATTACCGGATATTGCAAATCTGTCAATGGAATCATCAATGAAAACTTTTATATGGGAAGAATAGATTTATTTTTAGCGTTGTCAATCTCCTAGGAAACATGGATTGACATCATATATATATACTTCTATTGGAAATTTACACTTTTTCCATTTGTATCTTTTTTATCCGAAGCTTGTTACTTGTGTATATTTGTTCATGCTTTTGAAATGGAATTGCGCAAATTATCTCTGTATGAACCTTGATAAAATAGTATTCTGTTACTGAATGAATTTGTATAATTTTTGGATGAACTTGAAATCTTGAAATGAAACTCTTATGAATCTACGTATTTCTACTTATGAAATTGTTGAGAGAATGTGTAAAACAGTAAGAAAAGATATGAGAACAAAAAAGCTGGGAATATTTAAAAATGTACATAACTTGTTTAATATTTAGAGAAAATTCTTATATGATTAAATGAATGAAACTTATATAAATTTTACTCATTGTAAATTTTCTCAGAATATTTCAACATGCTTAAAATTGTCGAATACTTCTGTGAAAATTCTTATATGAAACATATATGAATTTTGGTTGAAAAATATTTAGAGATAAAAAAATATGTAATATAGTTTAAACTTACGGAATAAATAATGTTTTGTGAAAAATATCGAAGTCTTATTATTTTTACAGCTTCTCTTAGCGAGAGTTAAGCTCTGGCAGAGTATTTGTGGCATGGTCTGTGGTAAAAAATTATGGGGAAAAAATAAAGTCATAAGAAGAAGAGGGGGCACGTACATGTAAAAAACAAAAAAATATAAGGTGCGTTGTGTAAATGTACAATCTGATAGGTAGGAGGGTTGTCTTGTAAAAAAATGCAGCACGAATCTCCAACAAAAGATCAAATGGATGGTCCAGATAGTAGGTTGGGCCCAATGTAGGAGTGGTTTTGCATTTCCGCTATCTTGCCAATATTCTGTTAGTTAACGTAGAGGGTAAAATTCTGGAGTGCTCCAGCTACGAAGATGCCATTGAAGATTTTAGAAACAAAAAAAGGGGGAAAGTTTATTTGTAGTATGTAATTTTGTAGCACCACTCCTTATGATAAAACTAAATCTTGTTATGCTTTATTTTGTTTATTCGTGTACAAAATATTATATATGTACGTATGAACAACTGAATCAAAGAAATGTTAGGATGCCTTGAAATATATGGTTTACAATATGTACTATTTTGTGTTGTGCTTCATCTTGGCCCGCCCAAGATTTTCTCCGTGTGCTCGTCTTTCTAGAGGGTATATAAAAGTAGAGTAAGTATATTTTTTCTCGTATCTCCAGAATATAAACTTATGATTTTAATAAAACCACCATTAAACCTTTGGGTGTATGGAAGTAATGACTGATGTCATCATTCATTCTCATCCCTAAACTCCCACCATGAAACAAACTTAACTATCCATTCACACCATATTGGTGAGAAGTACTTCATTCTCACCATGAAGGTATTTGACCGATGGCCTGTCAAGATCTCAAGACATGATTGGAAGGACTCGACGGGGCCCTAGGAATCTGGCGTCCATCTCGTGCGCATGTAGGCGATGGCCTAAGTGGCATTTTTTTCTCCATCATGTTTTCTCACTAAAATATGTACCCCTAAACGTACAATATATAAATGTAGTAAGGAATTCTTAGGGGCCCCGCCACTGCCCCTTTTGTATAGGAACTATTGGTGTAGTTAGCATTTATCATCTGTCAAACACTTGAGGCTGGTCTCGTTCAGCTGATTGGTGTGGCCCACAACAGGTGTGTTGATTTCTTGCCAGGTACTTCCTCCGTTCTAAATTGGTTGAGTCCCAAATGAGTGTATCTAGACAATCATGTCTATATACACTCATTTGGGAGTCTAGTATTATACTAGGACGGAGGGAGTATTTATAAGCCGCTACAATGATACCCATTTTCTACATGAAGTAACACCATTAGTGCACCACCATTATCAGTCGAACCCTATGGTTCGAGCCCCCCACCCATCCGTTTGATGACATATTAACAGTACTATCTTAGCTAACATGTGGTCGTTGTAAGCAATCATAGGAAAAAATATCACCCCAATGTCTTACATATTGATGCAAAGAGAGATATACCATGGCAAGGAGCACATGGTAGATATATAAATCACATTGGTGAATGCTTTGTTGGCAATAAATGATGCAAGATCCTAGAAGAAGATCCTTACGCAGTCTACGACATTGCATCAATATTTGGTATTATGTAGTATTGACAAGGATGGGGTAACATGGAACGGAGCAAGCGGGTAGCAATATAATTCTCGTAGAGTCAATGCTCTAACAGAAAATTAATTTTGATGATACATTTCGACGCTATGTCATCTCATGTGATAAATGTTTGTGAAGGAAGGAAAACCCAATTCACATGGTATTCTAAATGATCGGCATGGTGGGAGTAACATGGCATGGGAAAGAGATAGCTATATAATTCTCGAAGGTTCAATGCTCCGCCGACAAGTAATGTTGATGATCCATTTTCACATGATCTCTTGTCATGTAATAAATATTTATTTAACACGGAGAACACACTTGACACAATAATCTTACTATATAATTCTCACAGGGTCAATGCTTTGCCGACAATTATTGTTGAAGATCCATATCCACGCGATTTCATCTTTGCAATAAATGTTCGTGAAGGAGGGAGACATTTAAGTTTTTATTGATTAACAATGAGGTAGCAACATGGCATGGATCATGCGGTAAACTATGTTATTCTGTTAGGTCCAATGCTTTTTGGGAAAGAAATGATGCACGATCCTAGAAAATATTCTTACGCGATCCCATCACGTGTACTTAATAATCTTGAATGAGTGATATCGCATAACTACTTGGTAATCTATAGGATTGACAAGGACGGACTAACATGGCATAGAGCAAGTGGGTAGTTATATAGTTCTTGTAAGGCAAATGTTTTTTGGCAATTAATATTAACGTTATATTTAACGTGATATCATCTCATATAATTTGTGAAGGAGGGAAAAGACAGTTTACGTGGTACTCTAATTGAGCAACATGGCATCGAGCAAGTGGTAGCTATATAATTCTCATAGGGTCAATGCTTGAAGAAGGGAGAACACACTTCACGGGGTATTCTAAATGATTAAGAAGGAGGGAGTAACATGAACAGAGCAAGGGGCAGCTATATAAATTCAGTAGGGTCAATGCTCCGCGAGCAGTAAATTCTACATAATCCCATCAAAAGATCATCACACAATCTCATCTAACATAACTAATACTCTTGAAGCGGGGATCACACGCCATACTTTGTATTCCACAATTCCAAAGAAGGGAGTAGCATGGAAAATAGCATTAGGGTAGGTTTATAGTTATCATTGCAATAAACTCTATGGGAGATAAGTGACGTGATAGGGAGTTTCGGTACCACAACGAATCAACTAAAATTTTTGTTCATGGAAAGGCATGTAAACATAATGAGACTTACCTGTGACGTCGCCTATTAATTTTCCACCTTGGAGATGATTAGTAAAGGATGGACCCATATCTCTGCGAACGTGACGGTCCAGAAGAAGAAAGAGCAGCCGAAGAAAATGTCTTCCAAGAACACATAACAAGGAGGAACTAGGATCAATGCCATTCTACCATACGACTTCTCATGGCACCAAAATATCTCCCACTAGTCCTCAAAAAAAAGCCCCACCAAGTGGTTGTGGGACCGAGTGTCAATGTTCGTCCATTCGTATGACTTCAGAGGTACACGATGACCATAGTCCTTAAGAGTAGACGATATCGCAATACGGACGAGAGAGTAGAAGATATGAATGTATCAAGAAGGAGTATGAAGAAACAACCCCAATGTGCTTAGATCTAAGTAGACATCATTTCACATTCCCAAAACTATCTCGAGTCCCTATTTCTTTATTTTTGGTTATTATTTCTCTTACTAGTATACAGTATACTTGTCTTATATCATAATGACAGCAGTATGAAAAAATCAGCAGATAATAAATGATATTATTACTAATTTGAAGAACTTAGTATTTCTCCTATTGATAGCCAAAATTTAATATTTTCTACCATTTGTTCTTATTACTGAATATGGTTCAAATACTAATAAGAACAAATGGTAGGAAATGTTAATATTTGGCTATCAATATGAGAAATAAGTAACAATATCATTTAGTCTTGTGTTGCATTGATGTATTTTCAAAGATGCTTACATTGTTCAAGGAGGCCATCCTACAATTACTTGAACGTCGAAGAGTTATCATGACCTTTTTTTCCGTAGTGAAGAGTTGTCATGGCCGTATGTTCTTGAAAAGACTTATCATGCCGGTTACGGATACATTTTGTTTGCATATATAACCTCAAGCTTCACCAAAATGGCAGTCAGACTCTGTAGTTGTGTAGATACATTTTTCTTACAATTTTATGTCAAAGAAATCATAATATGGTGCAAGGCAACAGGGCAGATATTCATTTCCGTTGGTTCTTACTTCCGACGTGCAAGGCAACATAGAAAAGAGCTCGAAAGAAGAAGCCTAGTAGAGAAATTACAATGATGCAGGTCCACTTTTCGACGTCCATGACGGCTTGCTGCACGAGCACGTCGGCGCCGGTGACGATGCACGTGCTAGCTGTGATGTTCGTGCTCAATACTGAGCTGATGGCGCCGAGCACCTCCATCTTAACGGCCTCGGTCATGCCGGCGATTGGCGTGCCGTCGAATACCTGAGTTCCCCGTGTAAAGCACCTGGTTGGGTCGCTGAACTTGTTCTGCATCACCGCTTGGTAGGGGTACTTGAAGAGTGAGATGTAGTGGAACCATTTCCAGTAAGTCGGGATCCTGTCCCGGTTGATGAAGAAGACCGAGAAGAGGCGGAAGTAGGAGAGGATGGCTGAAACAAGCGTGTACGCCAGTATCACGTGTGGCACCGCCGCCGACAGGAACATGACGAATCTGGTGCCCGCCCACATGGAGGCCAGCACGAGCAGCGAGAAGAATGCCAAGGACGCACCGCCGCCGGCTGGCCGACCAGGAAGAAGGTGGTGACTGCGAACACCAGAGACAGGATGACAAGCGGCGGGAACGACACCAAGGTGTTGGCCAAAACATAGGAGATACGGCGGTACGCGTTGTGCTCCGTCTCACGCAGGTAGATGTCGCGGTCAAGATGGAAATATTTCGTATTATTACCTCCTTATTGAATATATTTAACCTTGGCCCTCTGAGCCCATTTAGATTCTTCTTCACGTCTTAGTTTAGCCAAGCATTCGCCCGCCTACTTCTTAGCAGCCCGCTTGACCACTGTTAGATGAATCATTTTTATTTTATATCCAAATGTTCAATCAACAAAACTAGTTTTTCCTTAAGTTTTTTGTATTCACCGATGAAATTGTTTGCCCAGCCACGTAAGAACTGACGTAAAAGATGGATTTTATTTTTCCACCGTTCTATTGGGGTCTCCCTACAATCGATATCCATTCTTGGGTGGATCATCTCATAAAAACCTTCCTGGCGCATCCAGGAAAGTTCAAGTCAATAATGACTATTATTACCTATATGAGCTTGTATCCCTGAGGTTGTGATCTGACCTCGATCAAGTCAGAGCATGCATCATAAGAATGGGATATTTCTGCTTCCATTCCACACGAGCTAGGAATTTGTCCAACTTTTCGTATATTGGTATGTCCCTCGTACTTACCCACGTGTATTTTCTACCAGATAAATGTAATTCTTTTAAATCCACGTTCTCAATAATACCATTGAAAATAAACTGCGAACGCGCATTAAAGTTGTCGTTATTTTTTCTTCTAGACGTCTAATATTAAAATCTCCCCCAACCAACATTGGTAGCTTTTCATTATCACAAATACGGACCAGCTCAGCTAAGAGCTCCGGTTTCTTAGAATCCTGTGCATCCCCATAAACCACAACAAAAGTCCAAAGAAAACCGTCACCTTTGGCTTTAACCGGAAATTTAGTGCAAAACTCTCATAACACAACATCTTTTGCAGATAAGGATGCATTGTTAAAACTGACCAGCATACCTCCAGAGCGGCCATACGGGGGTAAAGAAAACCACGTAAAATCTCAACCCCCCCCCCCCTCTAAAAATTGTAGGAAATGAGAAGGAAACAAAGATCTCTAAGTATGCAAAACAGCTACGAAATTCAAGTTATGGTCTTTCACAAACTCATTAATAGCTATATGTTTAGTATTATCCCCGAACTCGTCACTATTCCATATCATGACTTTCATTTTACTTTTTCAATTTTTAAATCCTAGCACTCCTGCGTGTTATTTAACACTTTCAATTTTTTAATCCTAGCCCTCCTCGGCTTGAAGCAGCTGACAGTAGTCTTACGATTACGTTTAATCGTAGGACATTGTGGTGTCAGATCCGTATTATCTCCTACCACAGCATGATCATCATCACCAAGATCCTCACTTAAATTAGATGCCCTTCCTATCACCAAATTACTCTCGGAATCAACATTTACGGAAGAAATATTATTCTGAAGATACACAACATATCTAGATTGCTCAAGCTCCAACATTGTTGAGAGTGAAGAAACCATTTGCTCATTTGATTTCCCTAGTGAAATTCCTAGTCTATCTACCCTTTGAATGATTTCGGAATAAAACATAAAAAACAATGAATATTCGGGATGGGGTTTTGCACCTGAAGCATATGCGGACTCCTTGCGTTCTTCCAAAGCCATCGCCCACTATTGTTGAGGCAAGTCCGCGTCCGGCTTAGCCTGTATCCTAGGGTTAGAGTGCACCTCCTGCATGGCCACCGCTCTTAGGCCACTGTATGCCAACACCTCCACCTCGTAAGGTCGATGAGTGGATGACTAATACGTTGCAAACGTATCTATACTTTTTTATGCTCCATGGTTGTTTTCTACCCAATAAATTTTGTTTTCCACATATTTTCTTCCGTTTTCCGGATGTTTTCACAAACTAACCTATTAAAAAGGTGCCCTAGGCCAGCTGTTGTTTTCTGCTATTTTTCTATTTCAGAAAAGTTCTTAAGGAAATATTCTCAGAAAGGGCTCAAAATCCACAGAGATCATTGTTTTGCCTGGAACGGAGACGGGGTCCAAAGAAGACCTAGAGGGGTGTCAGGGGCAAAGGAAGAAAGCAAAGACATGGCCCAGGCCAAAGCTGAAAGGAACTTGATCACCCGCGGCCCCGCCTGGTGGGCCCCTAGGGGGCCTGGCCATCGCCTCAAGTCGCCTCTTTGCCCATAAATTGCCCTTAACCCTAAAAATCACGGAGACAGAGTTATTTTCCATGGAACATACATAGAGGCGTCGTCACCTCGAAAGTCTAATCTAGGGCTTCTGAGAGGGAAATCATCATCGAAGCCCTCTATATTGCCTCCGGACAGATGCGTGAGTAGTTCATCTCGGGACTATGGGTCCATAGCAGTAGGTAGATGGTTATTCTTTCCCCTATGCCTCCATTTTTAGAGTCTCTAGCAATCACTTCATTGCTGCAATTTAATACCAAGGGATTTGCTGGATAGTTTTCTTGAGGTGGACTTTTAGATATGGATGCATGCTGGATAGCGGACAATATGCCTTGACGTAATGCCTACAATGTTAGAGCCCATGAACTATATCTCGTCATAATAATATTTTTATACGTTCGCGATTTGTCAATTGCCCAGCTGTAATTTGTTCACTGATGTCTACTACATGTTAATACTCTTGTAGACTATGTTGGGCCTCCAAGCGCAGAGCTTTGTAGGACAACGGTAAATTTCCCTCAAGTGAGTAATCCAAGGTTTATCGAACTTAGGGAGGTATAGTTTAAATTTATTGTCGCACCCGGACTTCTAGAGGATACTCACAGCCCGCTAAACAGTAGATAAATGGCTTACGGGGCTTACCGGCACCCGCATCTCAATATGAGTAGGCCAACACGTAAACGTGTGACAATCAACCTCTACTATTCATCGTCTGCGTAAACCATCCCATAGAAATCCGACTACTTCCATTGACGTACTTCATAACATACACACATGGTACGTCAACGGAATTTGAACAAGTGATATCACAACAAATCTCTAAGACACAAAGAAATAGAAATAAGTGGCAAATAGCTCTCACTAGAGCAGAGATAGCAAATACAGTCATGCAGAGGACACATGTCCCAACAAGTCATCATTACATCACAGCGGAAGCATCCAAAGTGTCTGAGTACAGACAAGATCCAAATAGGCCTAAGAGGCCGGAAACGAAAAGAACGGAGCCCATCCACGAAGTCTCGGATCCTGCCCGGGTCCGCTATCTACTCGTCAGCAGCCTCGTCATACTCCACGTAGTAGCCACCATGGGGATCCTCGGAAACGTAGTCTGCAGAACACGCAGCCCCAAAGGGGTCAGTACAGACGAGTACTGGCAAGCAAGACGCACAAGATACCAAAGTGTACCCGACAACACCAAGTACAGATGCTTTGGGTTCAACGGAAGATAGGTGATACAAAGATGCGGCAGCGGGCTGCCCTAACCAACTACAGAGACACGCTACAACATCCGGCTAAAAGAAAGGGATAAGATAGCGTATCGGAACCAACTACCACTAACCTCAAACAAACCCATCCTGGATCTCGCCCCTTATCCAAAGAAGCAATCCGAGGATAACCCACACAGTTGGATTAGTGAAGGTTCAAGTTATTGTGTCAATAAGCCTATTACTAGTCAAATTATTATTAATTAGGTGTAAGTTGTCTAATCCTTGTTAGCCAGCCCTATCACCAAGTCATCCATAACCGCGGACAACACGGCTTCTCGAGAAGATTTAACCCTGCAGGGATGCACCAATTTGGCCGTACACGTAAGAATATCCCGCCAGACGGGGGATCAACCCACCAAGCGAGGTACTCAACACAACCCAACTCTTCTTCGCATCAAGCCCAAAGAACCCCGTGCAGTTGAGCGCACGGCTAATCAAGCCCCACGAAGAAAAGGGGACCCTCATAGCACTCTAAGAACGTGTCTCCCTAAATGCCGACTACAAAAGTTACCACCCTGGCGCCAAGGGTTCGCACCTGCATATGCATGCGGCAAATGGAAAACCCGAACTAAATGAGGCGATTTGGACGAGATGCGAATCGAATCAAAGTTGAGGGGGGCGCCCATACACGCTTCCCACATGCGGTTAGCGCGCTCATCATGGATCTAGAGGACAAGAACTTTTCCTGAGTTCGACACTAGCAGGCCTCAAAACCATACCCGGCCTCCTGCCGGTGCCTTATCATCAAATTAGCATTACCTCAAACATTAACAGGTTGTTGTTTAAACATCGAGCCCCAGAACATAATAAATATGGTAACAGAAATAACGGACATCAGACTCGAGCATAAACAACCCTAAGCATGCTAGTAAGACACAGGCAACAAGCAACAGGGTTATAGGTGTGGAGGATAGGCTATATCAGGGTTACAGGATAACATGTGATAGGATCGGAACACAAGCAACGAATCTTAAGGCTAGCAGAATAGACAACGGAAAGTATCGATATCCAGTGTGGAAAGGACACAATGGTTCATGTGAGTGAATACTTGCCTGCAAACTCAGTAGCCTGGTACTGGGCTAACTCCTCTGAAGTAGTGTCGTAAACCTCGTCTGTCTCAACGTCGTCGTCTATTCGAGAAGAAGCAAACAAACAACGCAGAGAGACAAACAATCAATAACATGGCATAATGCACAAACATGGGATGATGCATGACAATTTAATTGATGCATCAAAGATAAGCTAGTTGACATGGTAACATATTTAAATGGGCCCATATGCAATTTGGATTGCATATGGAAAAGCCCATGAATTAAGGTTGAATTAAATGATCTACAAATAACCATCATGTGAAAGTTGATTAGAATGATGCATGGATGAGGAAAACAATAAGAAAACAACAATAGCTTCAATTTGAAATGTTGTTTACCAAGTTTGGAATTTTATTTATTAAGTTATGAAATTTGGCTTCTTAAATGAGTTACACAAACATTTGTTGTTTTCACCCATTTTAATTGTTCAAAATAGATAACAAAATTCATATTTGGAAAGAACACAAAATTTTAGGTGGAATACATATTTCATTTGTTGACAATGGATTTAAAATGAATTAATTATGAATTAAACAAGTTTAAACAAGATTTAAATGAATTTAATTCAAGTATAAAATTATTTGAATTTTTATTTGTTCAAAACATTAAATAAAATTCATATTTGAAAAGATTATACTTTTCTGGTTTGAAAACATATTTTATATGTTCAAAAAGAATTTAGTTTGACCAAGTTATTAATTTAGCAATTTTAAATGATTTAAACAAGATTTGAATTATTTAACCAATTTTAATTATTCAAAACAGGAAACAAAGTTTATATTTGGAAAGCTTGTTCAATTTTGCATGGAAAACATATTTTACATGTGCCATTTGAATTAAATTTGAATTAGTTATGAATTTGACCAAATTTGAATGAGTTATTTGAATTTGAATTTTTGAAACCATTTGAAATGTTCAAAACAGTATACAAATGGTTTTAACATGTAGAGAATTAAATTTGGTATGGAAAACATATTTTATTTATTAAATTTGGATTTGATTTGCAAAAGATATTTGAATTTGAATTACAGGGGCTATTCTGTGATTTTAAAAGTTTCAGATTTGTTCCAGGGGCTTAGGTGCGAAAAAGAAATTCAGAAAAGGCCCCTGGAACCTTTTCTACGCAGGCAGAGCAGCCCCTGGGTCACTGGCAGTGGGCCAGCACCCAGCTCTTGCCTGCGTGGCAGTGCGTGTGTGCGCTTGCGTGGCATCCACTGCCAATGGCAGGTGGGAGCCAGAAGGCGTGCGTGGCAAAGCGAGAAAAAGATGAGGTTTTAATCGCGCGGCGGGGGATCGAACCCGCGCCCTCGCGCTGCGCACCGTTGGATCTTGCCACTGTGCTGGCTCGACGGTGGTGATAGGAGAGAAACGCGCGGGGTTTTGAGGTGGGCTGCGGGACTGTTAACTGAAACTGAAAAAATTCAGTTAATTGAACCTGCAGAAGCGGACGGTGATCACCGGCGACGAGCACTACTGTGGCCGCTGCCGTGTGCGTGCAGTGAGTGTGTGGGGTGCGTGCTGGATGTGCGTGTTTGTGCGCGTGCTGGGTGCCAACACAGAGGCCACACCGGGCCCAGAGGGAGCTCTCCTCGCTCGGATATGGCGCCATGGCGGACGCCGGTGACAGTTCGACAGTGGAACGGCGAACCAGGAAGTAAAGGAGGGAGCTTTGGCCGGGAATCGACAGAGGAGATCACCTTGGGGTGGTTGCGGTGGTCGTACGGGGTTGAGGGAGATGGAGATGGCGACGCGGTGATGATCTTCAGAGCAGCCGCGGCGGTGTCGAGCTCGTCGTCGAGGATCAGCGGCGCCCGGGGCTCAACGGAGATGCGGAAGGTGTCGAGGAAGAAACGGGGGTGCTGCTCGTGCCCCTGGCTTGGCCGGAGATGCTCCCTAGCGTGCTGTCGATGGCGGCGCCATGCTCTGCAACCTTCCCCCAACGATCGTCGGGAAAACAGAGAGAAGGAAGGGAGAGAGAGAGAGGAGAAAATGGCGGCGGCGGCGGAGATGGAGGAAGAGGGGAATGGCGCTAGGGTTTGGGGCCTCGGGTGGTAGATAAAGGGCGAGGAGAGGGAGCAGGTGGAGGGCGCGGTGGTGCGCCCTGCTGTCGTCAGGTGACGAGCGCTGTACGGAGGAGGGAGAAGGGGCCGCGGGCCGCGCTGCGCGCTGGCTGGGGTGGAGGTTGGGCTGGGCTGGCCCAGCTGGCTGGCCTGGTCTGCCTCCCCCAGCCCGATTTTTTATTTTTCTCTCTGTTTTTTTTTGCAGAAAAGAAAAAGAGAAGAAAGAAGGGGTTTTGTGATTGAAAAAATTTGGTGGTAAATTTTTATGAGTTATTTATTACAAAAGCCCAGCTGTGCAACTTTTTGTTTTCCAAATTTTTAAATTTTGTTGCTGTTTGAAATTCAAATGGATTTGATTGAATTTTTGCAATAATTGGAATATTGAAAATTAGGCAAGTTAATAGTTTGGAAATTCTAGTTTATTGGAAGCAATTGAATGGTTTGATTTGAAAGTTTCATTTGAAAAATTGTAACAGAACAAGTATGAAACAAGGATTTGAATTTTGGTTTGAAATTCAAATGGAAAACAAGTGAAAACAAATGCAAACTCATGATGGAATGATGCAAACTAAATTTAAACAAAAAGCAAACATTCTAGGGTTGTTTTTCATACTTGGGATGTTACAAAACGCCCCCCCTTGAAGGAATCGCGCCCCGAGATTCCTACTGAGAAGAGAAAAGGTCCGGATACTTCTTGCGAAGATCCTCTTCGGTCTCCCACGTTGCCTCTTTATCGGAATGATGAGACCACTGCACTTTTAAGAACTTGGTGCTCTTGTTGCGAGTTTTGCGCTCGGTCTCATCGAGAATGCGAACAGGATGCTCTTCATAAGAGAGGTCTTCTTGCAGATCAATGGAATCATGATCAACTGCACGACCTGGATCTTTGAAGCACCTCTTGAGCTGTGACACGTGAAACACATCGTGCACCTTGGATAGCTTTTCTGGAAGTTCAAGACGATAGGCATTTTCTGCACGCCTTGAGAGAATGTTGAAAGGACCAATATATCTTGGTGCAAGCTTTCCTTTGACACCAAAACGATGAGTGCCTCTGAGGGGAGTTACACGGAGATATGCTTTGTCTCCAGCTGCATAGACCATGTCCCTGTGTTTGCTGTCATAGTAGCTTTTCTGACGAGACTGAGCAATCTTGAGATTGTCACGAATGATGCGAACTTTCTCTTCGGCCTCGTTAACAATGTCAGGGCCTAAGAGTGAACGTTCACCAGCTCCAGACCAATTGATTGGACTCCTGCATCTGCGGCCATAGAGAGCCTCAAATGGTGCCATGCCTAGGCTTGCCTGGAAGCTGTTGTTGTAGGAGAATTCAGCATATGGAAGACATTCCTCCCATTTCATGCCAAAAGAGAGACCACATGCTCTGAGCATATCCTCGAGAATCTGATTGACTCTTTCGACTTGCCCTTGAGACTGAGGATGGTAGGCTGTGCTGAACAGAAGCTTGGTGCCCAAGGCTTCTTGAAAGCTTTTCCAGAAATGAGAAGTGAAGATGCTTCCACGGTCTGAGCTTATTTCCAATGGAACACCATGAAGAGGAACAATCTTTGCTGTGTAGAGCTCTGCTAACTGACTAGCTGAGATTGTCTCTTTGACAGGAAAGAAGTGAGCTACTTTAGTGAGTCGATCAATGACAACGAAGATTGCATCGTTGCCCCTCTTGGACTTTGGAAAACCAGTGACGAAGTCCATTTCAATCATGTCCCACTTCCACTCAGGGATTTTCAGAGGTTGGAGAAGACCGGCTGTTTTCTGATGAACTGCCTTAACACGTTGACAAACGTCGCATTCAGAAACGTATTGAGCAATTTCACGTTTCATGCTAGGCCACCAATACAGTGTCTTGAGATCCTGGTACATCTTTGTACTTCCAGGGTGTATGGAGAGAGGAGTTTCATGAGCCTCCTTGAGAATGACATCTTTGAGACTTTGAATCTGAGGAACTGCAATGCGTCCTTCAAAGAACACAGTTCCCTTGTCATCAATTGAGAAGCACTCAAATTTCTCATTGCCTGCTTTGATGTGTTCTACAATCTTCTTGATTTCAGCATCACGAAGTTGTTCAGAACGAATCTTGTCCTCGAGAGTTGGACTGGCTGTCAAGTTTGCAAGATAGCCTTGAGGAACAAGACCAAGGTTGAGCTTCTGGAATTCTTCATGAAGAGGAGGTTGGCTTTCCATGATCATGAGATTATTGCAATACGACTTGCGACTGAGAGCATCGGCCATAACATTAGCCTTGCCTGGAGTGTAAGAAATGGTAAGATCAAAGTCTTTAATCTTTTCAATCCATCTCCTTTGTCTGAGGTTTAGATCTGGTTGAGTGAAGATGTACTTCAGACTCTTATGATCGGAAAAGATTTCAGTGCGATTACCCAACAAGTATTGTCTCCATTTCTTGAGGGCAAACACAACTGCTGCAAGTTCAAGGTCATGAGTGGGATAATTGAGCTCATGTGTGTTCAACTGACGTGAAGCATAAGCCACAACTTGACGTTCTTGCATAAGAACTGCACCTAGACCTTGGAGAGAAGCATCACAGAATATTTGGAAAGGTTTGGTAGGATCTGGGCCAACCAGAACTGGTGTAGAAGTGAGTTTAGTCTTCAGGAGATTGAAACTTTCATCACATTGTGGAGACCAGACGAACTTCTTGTCCTTCTTTGTGAGGTCAGTGAGAGGTTTGGCAATCTTGGAGAAGTTTGGGACGAAGCGACGGCAATAGCTAGCCAAGCCAAGAAAACTTCTTACTTGCTTCACCGTCTTTGGAGGTTTCCAATCAACAATTGCTTTAACCTTTTCTGGATCAATGGCTATGCCCTTGGCAGAGATGACATGACCAAGGTAAGCAACTTCTGAAATCCAGAACTCACATTTGGAGAATTTGGCATAGAGACGATGCTCGCGAAGCTTCATGAGAGTGAGACGAAGATGTTCTTCATGCTCTTCCTCGGATTTTGAGTAGACAAGAATGTCATCAAGATATACCACAACGAACTTGTCGAGGTATTCATGGAAGACAGAATTCATGAGTCGAGAGAAGGTCGCCGGTGCATTGGTGAGACCAAAGGACATGACGGTGAATTCATATAGACCGTAGCGAGTGGTGAAGGCTGTCTTTGGAATATCCTCTTTTCTGATCTTTATTTGATGGTAACCCATTCTCAAGTCCAACTTGGAGAATATTGAGGCTCCAGCAAGTTGATCAAAAAGATCATCGATACGAGGAATTGGATACTTGTTTTTGATGGTTTTCTCGTTAAGAGGACGATAGTCAACAACGAGTCTCTTTGTGTGATCCTTCTTCGCAACGAACAGAGTTGGGCAACCCCAAGCCGAGGAACTAGGTTGAATGTAACCTTTTTCCATGTACATATCAATTTGTTCCTTCAACAACTTCAGCTCGGGAGTTCCTATCTTGTAGGGATGCTTAGAGATTGGAGCAGTACCTGGTTCAAGTTCGATCACGAACTCAACAGCTCTGTCCGGAGGCATTCCTGGCAACTCTTCTGGAAAGACGTCAGGGAAGTCGCAAACCACCGGAACATTTTCAAGTGAAGGTAGAGGTTTTGCATTGAGGGTGCATAGCTGAATGGAACTTGATTCATGTGGAGAATAGATTATCTGGCCAGAAGGGTGGGACAGAGTTATTGACTTTTGAGCACAGTCAATCCTTGCTTTATTGGCCTTCAGCCAATCCATACCAAGAATGACATCAATGTCAGAATTCCCAGCAACATGAGAGAAGCAAGGAATATGTGGCCTCCAATTAGGATTTGATTGTCCTTACTTATCTTGGAAGTCAACATTTGAGATCCCGGGGAGTGAACAGTGATCTGATTGCTTAGTGGAACCACAATTAGGTTGTTTGTTGTGGCAAAGGTCTTTGACACAAAAGAATGTGATGCTCCGGTATCAAACAACACTTTAGCTGGAATAGAGTTTACGGGAAATGTACCGAGAACGACGTCAGGAGCTTCCTCAGCTTTGTCGGTCTTGACATGATTCACCCTTGCGGTCCTCCCGACAGGCCTGTTGTTGGAGTTGAAGGCCTTAGGCGGGGGAGCGCGCACCATTGCCTGGTTTGTGTTAGGACGAGGTGGTGGTGGAGGTAGCTGCCTCTGCGTGCACTTGTCGGCGTAGTGCCCCGTCTGCTTGCACTTGTAGCATGTGACGACACGAGGAGGCCCTGGCCTTGGCTGCCCCAACGAAGCCCTTGGATCATGCATTTGAGCAGCGTTGGGTGGGCGGGGAGCGAAGCCTGGAGAAGTTTGGGCATATGGAGCCCGAGTGACAGCACCATTTGGTACCCAGATGCGGCGCTTCTGCGGAGGGGTGGTCATGTTGGAGGAGGAACGACCCTCACGCGAGTGCTTGCGAGACTCCTCGAACGCCTTGCGCCCATTTTCTTCATTCAGCGCGGTGTTAACGAGATCCTCGAAGCTGTTGGCCTTGATATTGGTGAGGGCATACTTGAGTTCCGGGTTAAAGCCTCTGCGGAACCTTGCCATCTTCTTAGCTTCAGTGGACACCTCATCTCCAGCATACCGAGCGAGGCGATTGAACTCACTCTGATACCCGATGACGTCCAACTTGCCCTGCTTGAGAGAGCAAAACTCTTCACGCATCCTTTCCATGAGACCATCTGGAATGTGGTGCTCCAGGAAGGCTTCCTTGAAACATTCCCACGTGACTGGCATCCCAGTTCTCATGGCCTAGAAGTTTTCCCACCAAGTAGCTGCCTGACCCTTCGGCAGATAGGAGGCATACTTGACCTTGTCTTCTTCAGCTACGTGTGCAATATCCAGAGCCTTGGCTATCTCACGGATCCAGTCATCAGCGTCCAGAGGCTCGCGTGTCGCCACGAAAGCTCTTGGGCCCAGACTGAGAAACTCCTTGATGCTGACTCGTGGAGCTGTCTGGTTGATGTGCTGATTAGCATGAAACTGGGCCATATGCGTCATGACTTGGGTCATCTGAGTCAACAGCTCCGCGATTGGCGGTGGCTCAGGCGTGTTGTTCCTTGTTGGCGGCATCCTGAATCAAAATGCATTTTAGCACAACAATAGAAAGGATAGACTTGGAAACCGAAAGAGAGATTATTCCGGCGCATGAATAGACAACCACAAGGTTCACCATCACATGTTCAAATACATCAGAATATCCAATACACCATAAATGGTTCGAATGCCAAAGGATAACTAAACATAGCTAAGAATGGATACATCGGTACTCCCATGCTCATCACGCAGGACGGCGACTAGGAGTACGGCAAGAGGTACGGTGAGGAGCACACCCACGAAAGTAGGTGGAGCGACGATCCACGTAGATCTGACGTGGTCTGAGACCGACTCTAGGCGTGGTGAAGTACATAGCGTCGACTCCATGTGCTCCAAAGCGGGGAATCCCAGTGTAACCAGCACCAAGGTTAAGGAGTGGACCTCTGATCGGCTCGTAACCTCAAGCATCTGGCAGACGACGCCCCACTGGCTGATCGAAACGTGCAAAGCGCTCGTCTCCAACAAAGTCTGTGGTGTAAGTCGCCAGACGAGTCAAAGCAAGGTAAAGCTGCTCTCTGACTGAAGCCAACTCCTGAGATAGTGTGCGGGCAACTGCGTCACTGTGTCTCACAAACTGAGCGGTGGTGTGCAGCCTGGAGTTATCATGCTCGTAAACATCCAAGTTGTCGTAGAGAGTGAAGTGAGCTCCCTCCAAAGTGATGTAACCACGGGGGATGTGGCGATAGATAGAATCGTCAAATCCCCAGTAGTCAGCACGAAGGACGGTGAGGCTCACATAAGCTGCCCGCTGCACAGCCATATCCACTGTGGAACCCACTGCCTCGTAGCGGTGGACTACGCTCATGCCATCATCTGACAGAATGTAGACGATAGCCTGGTAGTAGGTCTGGTCAAACTCTTGCTGCTGCTCGTAGACCTGGTACTCTGGTGCCCAACGAAACCCCAGAAAAGTGACCATGTCTCTCAGCATCTCCGGATAACCGGCAGTGCTCTCGCAACGAGTCATACGAACCACCTGCGGGTAGAACCTGAGATCCATCTGCAGATGATCGGGGAATACTTGATTAGACGCCGGTAGAAGAACTGAAATGGCAAGCAAGAACAAGGTTTCAACGGACGAAAAGGATATTGAGAAGAACAGGATATCGAAGCAACATTCGGGAAACACGAGACCAAACACTCCTGAGGTACTACGGAAAACCCATCCGGGCTTCTAAAGGATCAATATCTACTGCTTAAGGAATAGAGGATCTGCTTCCGGGGCTTATGTGCCTCCGTTCTCAATCGTGAGTAGGCAACATGAAAATCATGTCACAACCACCTCCATTCCTATGGTCTAGTAGATATAACTATCCTAGAGAAACCAGGATACGTGAAATCCTAACTTGAAAGTTTAGATGAGAAGAGAAAACAACGTTGCACTTCCTTACCAAAAAAGGGAGGGTGGGTGGGGAAAGAAATAAAAGAACAGAATTCCTACTCTCACGTTTCATTTTTCCTATATAACTACAAAATAGTTTCTAGACTCAACTGCGACCAGTAAAAGGGATCCTACAGGCAGACAGGCTCTGATACCATTTGTCGCACCCGGACTTCTAGAGGATACTCACAGCCCGCTAAACAGTAGATAAATGGCTTACGGGGCTTACCGGCACCCGCATCTCAATATGAGTAGGCCAACACGTAAACGTGTGACAACCAACCTCTACTATTCATCGTCTGCGTAAACCATTCCATAGAAATCCGACTACTTCCATTGACGTACTTCATAACATACACACATGGTACGTCAACGGCATTTGAACAAGTGATATCACAACAAATCTCTAAGACACAAAGAAATAGAAATAAGTGGCAAATAGCTCTCACTAGAGCAGAGATAGCAAATACAGTCATGCAGAGGACACATGTCCCAACAAGTCATCATTACATCACAGCGGAAGCATCCAAAGTGTCTGAGTACAGACAAGATCCAAATAGGCCTAAGAGGCCGGACACGAAAGAACGGAGCCCATCCACGGAGTCTCGGATCCTGCCCGGGTCCGCTATCTACTCGTCAGCAGCCTCGTCATACTCCACGTAGTAGCCACCATGGGGATCCTCGGAAACGTAGTCTGCAGAACACGCAGCCCCAAAGGGGTCAGTACAGACGAGTACTGGCAAGCAAGACGCACAAGATACCAAAGTGTACCCGACAACACCAAGTACAGATTCTTTGGGTTCAACGGAAGATAGGTGTTATAAAGATGCGGCAGCGGCTGCCCTAACCAACTACAGAGACACGCTACAACATCCCGCTAAAAGAAAGGGATAAGATAGCGCATCGGAACCAACTATCACTAACCTCAAACAAACCCATCCTGGATCTCGCCCCTTATCCAAAGAAGCAATCCGAGGATAACCCACACAGTTGGATTAGTGAAGGTTCAAGTTATTGTGTCAATAAGCCTATTATTAGTCAAATTATTATTAATTAGGTGTAAGTTGTCTAATCCTTGTTAGCCAGCCCTATCACCAAGTCATCCATAACCGCGGACAACACGGCTTCTCGAGAAGATTTAACCCTGCAGGGATGCACCAATTTGGCCGTACACGTAAGAATATCCCGCCAGACGGGGGATCAACCCACCAAGCGAGGTACTCAACACAACTCTTCTTCGCATCAAGCCCAAAGAACCCCGTGCAGATGAGCGCACGGCTAATCAAGCCCCACGAAGAAAAGGGGACCCTCATAGCACTCTAAGAACGTGTCTCCCTAAATGCCGACTACAAAAGTTACCACCCTGGCGCCAAGGGTTCGCACCTGCATATGAATGCGGTAAATGGAAAACCCGAACTAAATGAGGCGATTTGGACGAGATGCGAATCGAATCAAATTTGAGGGGGGCGCCCATACACGCTTCCCACATGCGGTTAGCGCGCTCATCATGGATCTAGAGGACAAGAAATTTTCCTGAGTTCGACACTAGCAGGCCTCAAAACCATACCCGGCCTCCTGCCGGTGCCTTATCATCAAATTAACATTATCTCAAACATTAACAGGT
Organism: Alopecurus myosuroides; assembly: GCA_028641055.1. NCBI lineage: Eukaryota > Viridiplantae > Streptophyta > Magnoliopsida > Poales > Poaceae > Alopecurus > Alopecurus myosuroides. The sequence goes on from CM054058.1 coordinate 525,301,477, forward strand.
TGTTGTTTAAACATCGAACCCCAGAACATAATAGATATGGTAACAGAAATAACGGACATCAGACTCGAGCATTAACAACCCTAAGCATGCTAGTAAGACACAGGCAACAAGAAACGGGGTTTTAGGTGTGGAGGATAGGCTATATCAGGGTTACAGGATAACATGTGATAGGATCGGAACACAAGCAACGAATCTTAAGGCTAGCAGAATAGACAACGGGAAGTATCGGTATCCAGTGTGGAAAGGACACAATGGTTCATGTGAGTGAATACTTGCCTGCAAACTCAGTAGCCTGGTACTGGGCTAACTCCTCTGAAGTAGTGTCGTAAACCTCTTCTGTCTCAACGTCGTCGTCTATTCGAGAAGAAGCAAACAAACAACGCAGAGAGACAAACAATCAATAACATGGCATAATGCACAAACATGGGATGATGCATGACAAGTTAATTGATGCATCAAAGATAAGCTAGTTGACATGGTAACATAATTAAATGGGCCCATATGCAACTTGGATTGCATATGGAAAAGCCCATGAATTAAGGTTGAATTAAATGATCTACAACTAACCATCATGTGGAAGTTGATTAGAACGATGCATGGATGAAGAAAACAATAAGAAAACAACAATAGCTTCAATTTGAAATGTTGTTTACCAAGTTTGGAATTTTATTTATTAAGTTATGATATTTGGCTTCTTGAATGAGTTACACAAACATTTGTTGTTTTCACCAATTTTAATTGTTCAAAATAGATAACAAAATTCATATTTGGAAAGAACACAAAATTTTAGATGGAAATACATATTTCATTTGTTGACAATGGATTTAAAATGAATTAAACAAGTTTAAACAAGATTTAAATGAATTTAATTCAAGTATAAAATTATTTGAATTTTTATTTGTTCAAAACATTAGACAAAATTCATATTTGAAAAGATTATACTTTTCTGGTTTGAAAACATATTTTATATGTTCAAAAAGAATTTAGTTTGACCAAGTTATTAATTTAGCAATTTTAAATGATTTAAACAAGATTTAAATTATGTAACCAATTTTAATTATTCAAAACAGGAAACAAAGTTTATATTTGGAAAGCTTGTTCAATTTTGCATGGAAAACATATTTTACATGTGCCATTTGAAATAAATTTGAATTAGTTATGAACTTGACCAAATTTGAATGAGTTATTTGAATTTGAATTTTTGAAACCATTTGAAATGTTCAAAACAGTATATAAATGGTTTTAACATGTAGAGAATTAAATTTGGTATGGAAAACATATTTTATTTATTAAATTTGGATTTGATTTGCAAAAGATATTTGAATTTGAATTACAGGGGCTATTCTGTGATTTTAAAAGTTTCCGATTTGTTCCAGGGGCTTAGGTGCGAAAAGAAATTCAGAAAAGGTCCCTGGAACATTTTCTACGCAGTGCCATCGTGCACTGGGTCACTTCCCGTGGGCCAGCCCCCTGCTGGCGCCTGCGTGGCGCGCGCGTGGAAGCTGGCGTGGCCACCACTGCCAGTGACAGATGGGCCCGCGCAGCCAGCGTGGCAAACAAGAAAAAGGGGTGGCTTTATTCTGCGCGGGGGAGGGAACGAACTCGCGCCCTCGCGCTGCGCGCCGTTGGATCTGGCCACTGGGATAGCTCGACGGTGGTGATAGGAGAGAAACGCGCGGGGTTTTGAGGTGGGCTGCGGGACTGTTAACTGAAACTGAAAAAATTCAGTTAACTGAACCTGCAGAAGCGGTCGGTGATCGCCGGCGACGAGCGCTGCTGTGGCCGCTGCCGTGTGCATGCAGTGAGCGCGTGGGGTGCGTGCTGAACGTGCGTGTTTGTGCGCGTGCTGGGTGCCAACACAGAGGCCACACCGGGCCCAGAGGGAGCTCTCCTCGCTCGGACATGGCGCCATGGCGGACGCCGGTGACAGTCCGACAGTGGAACGACGAACCAGGAAGCAAAGGAGGGAGCTTTGGCCGGGAATCGACAGAGGAGATCACCTTGGGGTAGTTACGGTGGTCGTACGGGGTTGAGGGAGATGGAGATGGCGACGCGGTGATGATCTTCAGAGCAGCCGCGGCAGTGTCGAGCTCGTCGTCGAGGATCAGCGCGCCCGGGGCTCAACGGAGATGTGGACGGTGTCGAGGAAGAAACGGGGGTGCTGCTCGTGCCCCTGGCTTGGCCGGAGATGCTCCCTAGCGTGCTGTCGACGGCGGCGCCATGCTCTGCAACCTTCCCCCAACGATCGCCGAAAAAACAGAGAGAAGGTGTCGACGGCGGCGCCATGCTCTGCAACCTTCCCCCAACGATCGCCGAAAAAACAGAGAGAAGGAAGGGAGAGAGAGAGAGAGGAGAAAATGGCGGCAGCGGCGGAGATGGAGGAAGAGGGGAATGGCGCTAGGGTTTGGGGCCTCGGGTGGTAGAGAAAGGGCGAGGAGAGGGAGCAGATGGAGGGCACGGTGGTGCGCCCTGCTGTCGTCAGGTGACGAGCGCTGTACGGAGGAGGGAGAAGGGGCCGCGGGCCGCGCTGCGCGCTGGCTGGGGTGGAGGTTGGGCTGGGCTGGCCCAGCTGGCTGGCCTGGTCTGCCTCCCCCAGCCCGATTTTTTTTATTTTTAAAACTTTTTCTCTCTGTTTTTTTTTTTGCAGAAAAGAAAAGGGAAGAAAAGAAGGGGTTTTGTGATTGAAAATTTTTGGGTATAAATTTTTATGAGTTAGTTATTACAAAAGCCCAGTTGTGCAACTTTTTGTTTTCCAAATTTTTAAATTTTGTTGCTGTTTGAAATTCAAATGGATTTGATTGAATTTTTGCAATAATTGGAATGTTGAAAATTAGGCAAGTTAATGCTTTGGAAATTCTAGTTTATTGGAAGCAATTGAATGGTTTGATTTGAAAGTTTCATTTGAAAAATTGTAACAGAGCAAGTATGAAACAAGGATTTGAATTTTGGTTTGAAATTCAAATGGAAAACAAGTGAAAACAAATGCAAACTCATGATGGAATGATGCAAACTAAATTTAAACAAGAAGCAAGCATTGTAATGGTGTTTTTCATACGTGGGATGTTACATTTATCCCTCTCAAGCAACCTTGCAATCAAGATACAAGAATTCTCTTGTGTCCCAAACACACCTAATACAATTGTTAGTTGTATAGGTGCACTAGTTCGGCGAAGAGATGATAAAATATGGGTAATATGGATGGAAACCCAAGGTTTTTTAAATCTGTAATAAAAAATGTCAGCAAGCAAAAAAAAAAGTAAAACTGAAGGGAAACTATATAACAATGGTGGAAGACAAGTCCTAGTGATCATACTTTCACTAGTATCAAATCTCAACAACATTAACATAATTAAACAAATAATACTTCCTCTAACAACATGCATGAAAGACATAGCTCGGAAACCGTTCTTCGTGAATTAAATAGGATGAGAATCGTGCAGGGCTACACAAGAACACCTCAAAGTTCATGGTCCCGTCAGAGAACACCCCAACCCTGTCACTTTGGGCATCCAAATATAGTAATAATAAACACCACAACCTATCTCTTGAATAGTATCTTTCTAATCAATCTACAAAACCCGCACCGTCACCTTGGCACTATAGAGGTTATACTAAACACAAGCATCAAGAAACCTCATGATTCCAATTCAATCCAACATAGAAAGAACAAGTTCATGGTAAGTATCCCTCTAATCCATAGTCCATATAGTCACACTCAGCACCCGCACTATCACCGTGGCACCGTGGAACAAAGGTGACTCCAGAAAATTATACTAGATAAAACCAATTGAGTACATCGGATTCATTACATAATAAAGGGGAAACATCATAGATTCAACAATGATAACATAGCACACGATCACAATCAAGATCACATCATAAGAGAGAGAGAGAGATAACCACGTAGCTACGAGCACGAGCCCTCAGCCCCGCAGGAAGGACTGCTCCTGCATCATCGTGGAAGGCAGCCATGTCGATAAAGAGGCCCCCGGTGACGATTCCCCACTCCGGCAGGGTGCTGGAGCAGGGCTGCAGAAGCCCTAGATTGGAGTTTTGAGGTGAAGGCGCCTCTTACTATGTTTCATGGAAAATAACTCTGTCCCCGTCGTTTTTAGGGTAAAAGGAAATTTATAGGCGAAGAGGGGACGTGAGGCGGTGGCCGGTGGCTAAGCCTCCCAGGGGCCACTGGCCGCGGCAAAGGAAGAGGTCGCGCCTGGTGCCCACCTGGCCTCCCTCTGGTTCTTCTTTGGACACCGTCTCCGTTCTGTGTGAAAAAATGATCTCCGTGGATTTTCAGCCCTTTCCGAGAATATTTACTTAAGAACTTTTCTGAAATAGAAAAAACAGCAGAAAACAGCCACTCGCCTCGGACATCTTGTTAATAGGCTAGTCTATGAAAACATCCGGAAAACGAAAGAACACATGTGGAAAACAAAAGAGTTTGGGTAGAAAACAAGTATGGAGCATCAAAAATTATAGATACGTTTGCAACATATCAGCATCCCCAAGCTTAACTCCTTCTCGTCTTCAAGTTGGTAAGTGATAACAAAATATTTTTTTAGGTGACATGAAGACAACACAAATCTTGATCAATGTTATGTAAAAGCATTGCATGCTGAGATCAAAGTTCTTTAACAAAGGCATGCAATATATTATTACAACTAATGTAAACTTAGCAACCATGTTGCACATGAAAAGAAACACAAACAAAAGAAAATGAATAATGAAACATTGAAAATGATACGATTGTTTCAACCGTAAACAAAAAATATAATAAAGTGGTATCCAGCCAGTCCTTCGTGTGGTAGGAAAACATATATGCTAGGACACTTTCAAAGTTTACATTATGACTAGATACAAATAATTTGAGAGCAAGAAATACCATAATCATGAATCAATCAATACTAAATTTTGGGACTATGCACATTATACTCAGAATGACAACTATGTGCTCTTAGCTGGTGCATAAAGTAAGAAGATGAAGAATTGGCATAAAACTAAAAAAGGCCCTTCGTAGAGGGAAGCAGGGATTACTCATGTGCTACATCTTTTTATTTGATAAACAGAGGTATTGAAAGCAATTTTAAGAGAGGTGTATGTCTATGTCAAAGAATGGTAATGAAAAACTTAACATAATCCATGTCAAGCAAAGTGTTTAGACTTTTGAGAGCGGTTTCCGTTGTTTTATTAGTTGGCACCTCCCACTAGCTTTTTTGCACAAACCATGGATATCTGTGTTCATGGGTACCCACTAACTTTCATCAAACCATGGGGAAGTGCCTTTTATTATATTAATTGGCAGTAGCTCTCTGAAAATTTAGACGAGCACAGATTCCATACTCATGGTGTGAAATAAGGAAGAAGAACTTTGCTTGACATTAGAACTTCTACCGGATTTTCTTCAGTTCATCCTTTTGAGTGGGTTTAGCCATTGGAACTTCATGAAGGCGGCCTCGCATAGATTTGACTCTACGCTCAAAGGTTGAACAATCATCATCGGAATCTCTGTCAGATCCGGTTTTCGAATCTATTTTGTTTCAATGGATGCTAGAATAGATTCAGCTTCCTAGTTTTCTGTGTGCTTGACACGCATCGGGTCTTCCGCCTTTTCAGCAGGCTCTGGTTCTTCGATTTCTTGTCGGGATCGGCTTGCACCATGCCAACAAAGTGCAATCTGGATGTCGGCATCTCCTGAGGAGAAAAGAATCCAATCATGCTTTGGTGATATGCAATTGAAAGTTCCTGATCTGCCCCCACGAAAGGGAAGGACAAATAAGTTCCGAGTCCAGCATCAAAGACGTCCTCGACTGGGCATAGGGCGGGTGGGAAAAATTTGCTTCCACTGCAGAACCCCTGTGCTTCCACCGTTAAACCTACGAATATGTTAGCAGAACCAATAAGAATATCACAAGCACTCACCAGGTGATTTTTCACCGGCATATAAGAGTCGTTGTTGATGATGTGTGCGCCGTATTCGTCGAACTCCAAACTTCCGACCGTGATCGTGTCACTGATTCTGTGGAGTATTCCCACTCAGAACATAACGTCGGACGCCGATGTCCCCATGGTGGGCGCCAACTGTCGAGTGTTTGTAGTAAGGTTCATGGAAGGGGTACCATAAGCCGGAGGTAGAACATGGATGTAGAATGTAGGGAAGTTGCCGGTGGCAGAAGAGTTGGTTTACCCAGGTTTGGTACGCGTAGATAAGGTGGCGTCCTACTCCTTCTAATTCGCTATATCAGGACTAAAACCCGAAGTATACAAAGTACAACGTGAGTATGGATGTGTCTCGTCCTTCCTTTGGCGCGGTTCCCGTCCGGCTTTATATATGGAGCCGTACTAGGGCTTACGGAAAGGGAATCTATTCAGATTAGGACTCTATTTCTAATCTTGGAAGCCAAGGAATATGTCTTCTTCTCCAAGCATGTCTTCTTCTCCAAGCCGAATTGCGGATTGGGCCGTTGTTCAGGTCTTCTAGAATCCTGCTTCTCCACCAATGGGCCACTTTTGCATGTCGGCTTTTGGCCAGTGCCGGATAACACCCTAATTTGGCTTATCTCTGACAACACTGTTTTCAGGTCTACTCATTTCAAACACATGAATGTGCTTCAAACACAAGCTATTAACCGAGTCGAGGATGCTCAATTTTTTTTGATTAAGGAGTCTCTTAATAATTAATTAATTCGCACCTAAACATAATTCATATTCGCGAGCATCTCCATCCACACCACACCAGCTAGTGAGCTCAAAGCAGAGTCCTTTCTTCTTCCCCGGGCGGTAGTGGGCCAAAACCCCAAAACCGACCACTGCACTCCCTCCCCCCCCCCACAACCACTCCCTCCTTGTCGCTGTCGAATGAAGCAGATGGGCAAAGCCCTAGCCCGGACGATGGCGGCGGGGTGCTGCTCTTTTGCGAGGACTTGAAGCGGGTGTGGCAGCAGATCTACGTCTATGTCCCAATCTGGTTGCGTGGCGGGCAACCTCCATGTTCTGGGCCGTGGCTGGTGGCGGCGGTCGACCGATGGCCTGAGGGGCAGCGGATCCCTCTCAAGGACGGACAGTTGCGCCAGTTGATGCGGAGGAGCTCCACCCTTGAAGGCTCTACTCCCCTAGGGCTACGGCCAACGGCGCTGGTGGCTTCAGTTACTCCGGTTTTGCACGCGGTAGATTCGGGAGGAAGAACAGTTGGCTGGCAAATGCTAGGCACCAAGAAGGTTGGGTCCGACGACGGCGGCATCCGTGGATGTCGTTTCCTTGTTGAAGAATTCGTTGCTGCGACTGTATCACCTCCTATCCCGATGCTCCGGGAAAACTCTAGATCTAGGTATCCCGGATTGGACGATGGTGGCTATCGGTGTCTCCCACCCTCTTGACGGCGGAAGCTTGATGATGGACACGCGCATGGCGGAGGAGCGGTCTAGCATCATGGCGGCATCGACGACTGGACTGGAAAGGTCTTTGCATTGATTACTCGTGAAGATGGTTCAGTGGAAGATGGCGGCAGCAGAGTATCGGCATGTGAAGAGGGGGTGACCTCAACAATCCCCATGATAAGGGAACCGGGGTTTCGTGAAGGAAAAAGGCGCTAGTGGACTACTCGACTTGACGGGTTAGTGCCCACCGGAGTTTATTTCGTTGAGGTGAAAAGTGTTGACTACAGGGGGTGTTGTTAGCAGATTGGATCTGTCGTAGTTCTGAATCTAGGGTTGTCTGTCCCGTTTGTGACCCTCTCCCATGCTTTATATAGGTACTGGGATCTCAGGGGCTGTACATGAGGGGGACTCAACTCTAAGTCAGTTACTACCTTTTCTTATTCGTGCCACTTAAGGCTTTGCTTCTTCACATAAGTTTCGTCCATGGACCTTTGTGTAGCTACTCGTGGAGCCTACCAAGGCACCCCTTACTGGGACGCACCATGTATACCCATTGTGGAGGGTCTCTCGGTTACCGCCATGTCAGTAGTCCCCGAGTGCTTGATGGAGTCAATGACTCGATCTAGGGACTCAAACTCTCATGACAGATTGTTTCAAGTGCTTCTCTTTAAATAGTTTTTGAAGGATATAGCTTAATAGGTTCGATCCACTCGTCTGATCGAGGTCAATTAATCTCACTCGGGAGAATACACCATTAGCCTACTGAAGATTCGAGTCCTGAGGCTCGAACTTGGAACACCCTAGGGTAATTCAACTCGCGCTGGTGAAGCCTTACCGAGTCGAATTCCAGTTCTCAATTATTTTCCCAACACGTCCGTCGGGATTTTCATAACATATGTTAGCATGGAAAAGTACTAGGTAGTGCGGCAGTGGTGCAACTCCCAGCCTGTGGGAACTTATTCGCGGGTCTTATCTTCATACTAGGAGTATTGCATCCAGAGTTTTAATGCGGTTGTGTGGTCTGGGAAAACATAGTGCTTTAGCACGATTCATTCGAGTCAGTTTTTTCGAGTGACAAAGGAGGATACCTCAACTTATGTACTTTCTCAATGAATTTGTTCTCGTGAAGGGGATTTATGAAAGTGCAAACACGCTTAAATCATCTTGTTTTGATGTTTGTTAACAACACATGTATCCTTAAGTGTGTTGATGATTTTCAAGGTCTAAACAACATATTTGACATGGTGGTAGTGAGTTACAAAAAGGTGCAATGTATCAGGATTTATCTCTGCTGGAATTTATTCCAGGTCGGAGTCTCCGGTCTACCAGACCAGAGTCTCCAGTTTGAATAAATTCACAAGACATTTTCTCTGGTCCTTCTAGTGTCGTCCGCTGTACCCAGACCGGAGACTTACCGGAGATACACCAGAGTCTCCGGTGTGGGCATTCCCTGTGAAGTTTTTGGCTGGTGTCCTCCTGGTGTCGCCCGCTGTACCCAGTACGGGGACTTGCCGGAAATTGTCCGGAGTCTCCGGACTGGCCCCTCTCAAGACCCCAACCACTCTCTGGCGTCAGGCGTGAAGGCACAAGGTGGACTAGACCAGAGTCTCCAGTCCCTATGACCGGAGTCTCCGGACTGGTGCTTTTCTGAAGAATTATGGAGGTGGAGCAAGTTGGTGTCGCCAGCTGCGTCGACACCGGAGACTGTATGGAGAGTGTCCAGAGTCTCCGAACTTGGGCTCTGTGGAAACTTCACACCGGAGTCTCCGGCCTTTACACCGGAGTCTCGGGTGTAAGTTTGGCAGAAATGCCCCCAACAGCTCCAAACTTTATGAGGGGTATAAATACCCCCTCCCCTCCACCTACCTCCAGCTAGCTCGTCCAGAATAGATCTCACCATTGCTATATCTCCCAATCCCTCCACCCAAAAGCCTTGATCTTTGGAGGATTGAAGGAGAAGGCCCCGATCTATGTCTTCACCAACCGGATTTCATTTGCCCTCTCATTTTCTTGAGGGATCTTTGCCTAGGATTTCCTCTTGTGGAGAACCTAGGCTTCTTACTACTGTTGGTGATTTGTGATTGTTGGGAGCCCGCAATTTGGTTGTGGGTGTGTGCCCCAAACTCGTTTATAAAGGACTCGATTCCCGCCTCAAAGGGGATCAATAGTGGAAGGTGAACTAGGCCTTTGTGGCGGGGTTCATCGAAGAATAGGGAGAGGCCTTTGTATCGTTGAGTAGGCCTGCGTGGAGAGCTCACACCCCTCCAACGAGACGTACTCCCTTTACAAGGAGGAACTCGGGAATATATCGTGTCTCCGTGTGCTTCCGATCGGTTATCTTGTTCCCTTATCCTTTACTCACTTGTGTTGCATTTATTGTGGTACTGGTAGCATTTATTGTTGTACTAGTTGCATTAATTCCTATCCTTGTCATATAGGTAAATTCACCTTAGTTGCACTATCTAGAGAATTTACCCTTGTGTCAAGCCTAAACTATAAGAAAAATTAAAATTGGTCGTAGCACCTATTCACCCCCCTCTAGGTTCCCATACTATACTTTCAATTGGTATCAGAGCCTCAGATCTTCTATCGGGCTTAACCTCCTAAGAGTTTAAGTATGGTTGATGAGATGGATACCGAAGGTTTCGTGGCGCCGGTATCTATGAATGATCTCAATGAGTTGAAAAACTCATTGACCTCATCCATAGACACTAAAATCGATGAGTTGCGTCAAGTCTTGATGCAAATCTTGAAAGCCAAAGGACTGGAGGTTACCGGCTCATCTCCTCCGGAGGCAACTCCGGAGGGCTCCAAGAAAGGGGATGATGGTGATCCATCTAAAAATGCTTCTGCCGAAAACTCCACCGAGAAGGGTACGGAAGAAGAGGAACAATATCACTACGTCAAGGGACGGTATTCTCTCGATCCTCCCGTCCCACATCCTCATATAATTCCTAGGGGAGATCCACCTGAAATTGATGCTTTTTCTTTTCGTGAATGGCAATATTACATGTGTAACATCCCCAGTATAAAACAACCTTAGAATCATTTGCTTCTTGTTAATTTATGTTAATGCATCATGTCATCATAAGCATTGCATGTGGCATGTGTTTCAATTTGAAATTCAATTCAATTTCAAACCAATTGGCTCATACTTGGTATGTTCCAATGTTTTCAAAATAAATCACTAACAGAAACAAATCAATTGCTTCCATAAACTTGAATTTTCACATAATTGACTTGGTTAAGTTTTCAAATAATTCAATTATTGCAAAATTCAAGCAATTGCATTTAAAATTCAAACAGCAACAAATATTTAAAATTTTAAAAAACAAAAGTTGGTGCAACTGGGCATTTGCAATCAGGAACTCATAAAAATTATCACCATAATTTTTAGGGTCCCAAAAACCCCTTCTTTTTCCTTCTCTTTTCTTCTCTACAAAAAAAAAGAAAAAGGGGGAGGCAGCCGAACTGGGCCAACAAGGCCCAGCCAGCCACCTACGACCCACTGGAGCAGCCAAGCCCCCCCCACGCCTCACATCGTCTGTCGTCTTCTTCCTTCGTACGGAGACAGAGGAAGGGAGGTCCTCCCCCACCTGCAGCTCCCCACCTGCTCCCTCCTCCTATAAAGCCACCCCCGAACCCTAACCCTAGCCCTAGCCCCTCTCCCTTTCCTCTCCATCCGCCGCCGCCCCTTTCTTCTTCCTCCCTGGACCTTTTCCTTTCTTTGAACTTTTTGAACCGGAGCAGCTCTCCATGGCCGGAAGTTGGAGGTTGGTGAGGTCGCTGTGATCGCCCTCCGGGCCGATTCTTCGCGGGAATGGAACCGGGACGGTGCCTCCTTCAACTTTGCTAAGGGCAACGTGGTCCGAGGGTGGCCCAGGCGACCACGCCGTCGAGCTCTTCGTCGCCGCCACGCACTGCACGCCGCCGTCGTCAGGTTCTGCATCGCCCTGTCGCCACTGTCTCCTCCCTCCGTTCGCGTGCGAGCCCACGGTGAGCACCCTCCGAGACGCCCCGTCCTCCTCTTCCAGCACACACGCACACCCGTGCGTGCCCGCGCACACGTACGCCGCGCAGCATGCTCGCTCGCCCCGTCGGTCGTCGTTCGTCCTCGTACGTACTGAACTGTGTTCAGTTTTCAAAAATCCCGCACGGGATCCACCCCAAAAGACAAACCACCACCAGATCTAACACGAACGCAGCAGCACCCCAGTGGTTCGGTTCCATCCGCACCGCGCGCACGACCCGAGTTTGATCCCCCGCAGAGGCAATATGCCCAACCTTTTTTTTTGGATTTTTTCCCGCAGCCCAGCCCCAAAGGAGATCAAAATCTTATCTTGTAAATTCCACCAAATATTCATAAATGCTCCAATTTTGGTGATTCAAATTTCTGTAGATTCATAACTGTGAGCACTTTCGAAATATGTAAAAATGTCAACTTGTTTCTGTAATAATTTGTGCACTAAATATTTAAATACAGAAAATGGAATAAAAACTGAAATCTTGCAAAATTCATAACTTGAGTTCTGTTCACCCAAGTTGAGCAAACTTGATCTCTAAAATTTTGTATTAACAAACTCTACACAGTGGTATTTTATTTGGTCACAATTGAATTAAATTTGAACATGTTTCCTTCTGTTTACAAAAAGGGGCAGAATAAAAATGCTTATGGAAAAATGCATAATAAATTTAATAATGATCCAAAAATTATGTTTAATATCTCAAAATGTTCAGTGAAACATTGTCCACATGTTTTCAAGTATTTACCATGCTTTTGTAACTGAAAGTACCTCTTTTTACATTGTTTACCAAAAATGGCAGAAATGAAAACAATAAGAATTAATTCTTATTTATTATTTTCTTCACCCAAAAATTATGGAAACTATACCAAAATGGAAAGAACTTCAATTAATAACAGAAAAGCATCATTTCATGCATGTGGGAATACTTTTGATGTATTGGTCTTATTAAAATTAATAATAGTCCACTAAGATAAATATGAGAGGTTTCCAAATAATGCAAACTTATTTGGGGCACTCATTTAACTTGATGATCATGTCCATGATCTCTTACTTGCATTAAAATGTCATGCATCATCCCATGTTTGTGCATTATGCCATGTTATTGATTGTCCGCCTCTCTTCGTTGTTTGTTTGCTTCTTCTCGAATAGACGACGACGTTGAGACAGACGAGGTTTACGACACCACTTCAGAGGAGTTAGCCCAGTACCAGGCTATTGAGTTTGCAGGCAAAGTATTCACTCACATGAACCATTGTGTCCATTCCACACTTGATACCGATACTTTCCGTGGTCTAATCTGCTAGCCTTATGATTCGTTGCTTGTGTTCCGATCCTATCACATGTTATCCTGTAACCCTGAAATAGCTTCTCCTCCACACATATAACCTTGTTGCTTGTTGGCCTGTGTCTTACTAGCATGCTTAGTGTTGTTTATGCTCGAGTCTGATGTCCGTTATTTTCTTTAACCATAGTTATTATGTTTTGGGGGCTCGATGTTTTAAACAACAACCTGTTAATGTTTGAGTTAATGCTAATTTGATGATAAGGCACCGGCAGGAGGCCGGGTATGGTTTTGAGGCCTGCTAGTGTCGAACTCAGGAAAAGTTCTTGTCCTCTAGATCCATGATGAGCGCGCTAACCGCATGTGGGAAGCGTGTATGGGCGCTCCCCGCAATTCTGATTCGATTCGCATCTCGTCCAAATCGCCACACTTAGTTCGGGCTTTCCATTTGATGCACGCATTTGCAGGTACGAACCCTTGGCGTCAGGGTGGAACTTTTGTAGTCGGCATTTAGGGCGGCGTGGTCTTCCAGTGCTATGAGGGTCCCCCTTTTCTTCGTGGGGGCTCGATTAGCCGCGCACGCACAGCACGTGGTTCTTTGGGCTTGATGCGAAGAAGAGTTGGGTTGTGTTGAGTGGCCTGCTTGGTGGGTTTTATCCCCGCCTGGCGGGTTATTATTACGTGTACGGCCAAATTGGTGCATCCCTGCAGGGTTAAATCTTCTCGAGAAGCCGTGTTGTCCGCGGTTATGGATGACTTGGTGATAGAGCTGGCTAACAAGGATTAGACAACTTACACCTAATTAATAATAATTTGACTAGTAATAGGCATATTGACACAATAACCTGAACCTTCATTAATCCAACTGTGTGGGTTATCCTCGGATTGCTTCTTTGGATAAGGGGCGAGATCCAGGATGGGTTTGTTTGAGGTTAGTGGTAGTTGGCTCCGATGCGCTATCTTATCACTTTCTTTTAGCCGGATGTTGTAGCGTCTCTCTGTAGTTGGTTATTGCAGCCCGTTGCCGCACCTTTGTATCACCTATCTTCCGTTGAACCCAAAGCATATGTACTTGGTGTTGTCGGGTACACTTTGGTATCTTGTGCGTCTTGCTTGCCAGTACTCGTCCGTACTAACCCCTTTGGGGCTGCTGGTTCTGCAGACTACGTTTCCGAGGATCCCCATGGTGGCTACTACGTGGAGTATGACGAGGCTGCTGACGAGTAGCGGACCCGGGCAGGATCCGAGACTTCGTGGATGGGCTCTGTTCTTTTCGTTTCCGGCCCCTTAGGCATATTTGGATCTTGTCTGTACTCAGACACTTTGGATGCTTCCGCTGTGATGTAATGATGACTTGTTGGGACATGTGTCCTCTGCATGACTGTATTTTCTATCTCTGCTCTAGTGAGAACTTTTGCCACTTATTTCTATTTCTTTGTGTCTTAGAGATTTGTTGTGGTATCACTTGTTCAAATGCCGTTGACGTACCATGTGTGTATGTTATGAAGTACGTCAATGGAAGTATTCGGATTCCTATTGGATGGTTTCACAGACGATGAATAGTAGAGGATGGTTGTCACACGTTTACGTGTTGGCCTACTCATATTGAGATGCGGGTGCAGGTAGGCCCCGTAAGCCAATTATCTACTATTTAGCGGGTTGTGTGTATCCTCTAGAAGTCCGGGTACGACAAATGGTATCAGATCCAGTCTGCCTGTAGGATCCCTTTTACTGGTCGCAGTTGAGTCTAGAAACTATTTTGTAGCTATATAGGAAAAATGAAACGTGAGAGTAGGAATTTTGTTCTTTTATTTCTTTCCCCACCCACCCTCCCTTTTTCTGGTAAGGAAGTGCAACGTTGTTTTCTCTTCTCATCTAAACTTTCAAGTTAGGATTTCACGTATCCTGGTTTCTTTAGGATGGTTAAATCTACTAGACCATAGGAATGGAGGTGGTTGTGACATGATTTTCATGTTGCCTACTCACGATTGAGAATGGAGGCACATAAGCCCCAGAAGCAGATCCTCTATTCCTTAAGCAGTAGATATTGATCCTCTAGAAGCCCGGATGGGTTTTTCCGTAGTACCTCAGGAGTGTTTGGTCTCGTGTTTCCCAAATGTTGCTTCGATATCCTGTTCTTCTCAAGATCCTTTTTCGTCCGTTGGAACCTTGTTTTTGCTTGCCACTTCAGTTCTTCTACCGACGTCTAATCAAAGCTTCCCCAATCATCTGCAGATGGATCTCAGGTTCTACCCGCAGGTGGTTCGTATGACTCGTTGTGAGAGCACTACCGGTTATCCGGAGATGCTTAGAGACATGGTCACTTTTCTGGGGTTCCGTTGGGCACCAGAGTACCAGGTCTACGAGCAGCAGCGAGAGTTTGAGCAGACCTACTACCAGGCTATCGTCTACATTCTGTCAGATGATGGCATGAGCGTAGTCCACCACTACGAGGCAGTGGGTTCCACAGTGGATATTGCTGTGCAGCAGGCAGCTTATGTGAGCCTCACCGTCCTTCGTGCTGACTACTGGGGATTTGACGATTCTATCTATCGCCACATCCCCCGTGGTTACATCACTTCGGAGGGAGCTCACTTCACTCTCTACGACAACTTGGATGTTTACGGGCATGATAGCTCCAGGCTGCACACCACCGCTCAGTTTGTGAGACACAGTGACGAAGTGGCCCGCACACTATCTCAGGAGTTGGCTTCAGTCAGAGAGCAGCTTTACCTTGCTTTGACTCGTCTGGCGACTTACACCACAGACTTTGTTGGAGACGAGCGCTTTGCACGTTTCGATCAGCCAGTTGGGCGTCGTCTACCAGATGCTGGAGGTTACGAGCCGATCAGAGGTCCACTCCGTAACCTTGGTGCTGGTTACACTGAGATTCCCCGCTTTGGAGCACAGGGAGTCACGCTATGTACTTCACCACGCCTAGAGTCGGTCTCAGAGCACGTCAGATCTACGTGGATCGTCGTTCCACCTACTTTCGTGAGCGTACTCCTCACCGTACCTCTCGCCGTACTCCTCGCCGCCGTCCTGCGTGATGAGCATGGGAGTACCGATGTATCCATTCTTAGCTATGTTTAGTTATCCTTTGGTATTCGAACCATTTATGGTGTGTTGGATATTCTGTTGTACTTGAACATGTGATGGTGTACCTTTTGGTTATCTATTCATGCGTCAGAGTAATCTCTCTTTCGGTTGCCAAGTCTATCCTTTTCTATTGTTGTGCTAAAATGCATTTCCATTCAGGATGCCGCCAACAAGGAACACCACGCCTGAACCACCGCCAATCACGGAGCTGTTGCCTCAGATGACCCAAGTCATGACGCAGATGGCTCAGTTTCAGGCTAATCAGCACATCAACCAGACAGCTCCATGAGTGAGCATCAAGGAGTTTCTCAGTCTGGGTCCGAGAGCTTTCGTGGCCACACGCGAGCCCCTAGACGCCGATGACTGGATCCGTGAGATAGCCAAGGCTCTGGATATTGCACACGCAGCTGAAGAAGACAAGGTCAAGTATGCCTCCTATCTGCTGAAGGGTCAGGCAGCTTCTTGGTGGGAAAACTTCCAGGCCATGAGAACTGGCATGCCAGTCACGTGGGATCGTTTCAAGGAAGCCTTCCTGAAACACCACATTCCAGATGGTCTCATGGAAAGAATGCGTGAAGAGTTTTGCTCTCTCAAACAGGGCAAGTTGGACGTCATCGGTTATCAGAGTGAGTTCAATCGCCTCGCTCGATACGCTGGAGATGAGGTGTCCACTGAAGCTAAAGAGATGGCAAGGTTCCGCAGAGGCTTTAACCCGGAACTCAAGTATGCCCTCACCAATGTCAAGGCCGACAGCTTCGAGGATCTCGTTAACACCGCGCTTAATGAAGAAAATGGGCGCAAGGCGTTCGAGGAGTCTCGCAAGCACTCGCGTGAGGGTGGTTCCTCCTCCAACATGACCACCCCTCCGCAGAAGCGCCGCATCTGGGTACCAAATGGTGCTATCACTCGGGCTCCATATGCCCAAACTTCTCCAGGCTTCGCTCCCCGCCCACCCAACCCTGCTCAGCTGCATGATCCAAGGGCTTCGATGGGGCAGCCAAGGCCAGGGCCTCCTCGTGTCGTCACATGCTACAAGTGCAAGCAGACGGGACACTACGCCGACAAGTGCACTCAGAGGCAGCTACCTCCACCACCACCTCGTACTAATACAAACCAGGCAATGGTGCGCGCTCCCCCGCCTAAGGCCTTCAACTCCAACAACAGGCCTGTCGGGAGGACCGCAAGGGTGAATCATTTCAAGATCGACAAAGCTGAGGAAGCTCCTGACGTCGTTCTTGGTACATTTCCCGTAAACTCTATTCCAGCTAAAGTGTTGTTTGATACCGGAGCATCACATTCTTTCGTGTCAAAGATCTTTGCTACAGCAATTAAACTCCCTTTTGTTGGTTTGGGTTCCCCGCTAGTGGTCAGCTCCCCTGGAGCAACTATGCAAACTTCCAAGATCAGTCACAAAAATCAAATTCTAATTGGAGGCCACATATTCCTTGCTTCTCTCATGTTGCTTGGAAATTCTGACATTGATGTCATTCTTGGTATGGATTGGCTGAAGGCCAATAAAGCAAGAATTGACTGTGCTCAAAAGTCAATAACTCTGTTCCACCCTTCTGGCCAGATAATCTATTCTCCACATGAATCAAGTTCCAGTCAGCTATACACCCTCAATGCAAATCCTCTACCTTCACTTGAAAATGTTCCGGTGGTTTGCGACTTCCCTGACGTCTTTCCAGAAGAGTTGCCAGGAATGCCTCCGGACAGAGCTGTTGAGTTCGTGATCGAACTTGAACCAGGTACGGCTCCAATCTCTAAGCATCCCTACAAGATAGGAACTCCCGAGCTGAAGTTGTTGAAGGAACAAATTGATATGTACATGGAAAAAAGGTTACATTCAACCTAGTTCTTCGGCTTGGGGATGCCCAACTATGTTCGTTGCGAAGAAGGATCAAACAAAGAGACTCGTTGTGGACTATCGTCCTCTTAACGAGAAGACCATCAAAAATAAGTATCCAATTCCTCGCATCGATGATCTTTTTGATCAACTTGCTGGACCCTCTATATTCTCCAAGTTGGACTTGAGAATGGGTTACCATCAAATAAAGATCAGAAAAGAGGATATTCCAAAGACAGCCTTCACCACTCGCTACGGTCTATACGAATTCACCGTCATGTCCTTTGGTCTCACCAATGCACCGGCGACCTTCTCTCGACTCATGAATTCTGTCTTCCATGAATACCTCGACAAGTTCGTTGTGGTATATCTTGATGATATTCTTGTCTACTCAAAATCCTAGGAAGAGCATGAAGAACATCTTCGTCTCACTCTCATGAAGCTTCACGAGCATCGTCTCTATGCCAAGTTCTCCAAATTTGAGTTTTGGATTTCCGAAGTCGTTTATCTTGGTCATGTCATCTCTGCCAAGGGCATAGACATTGATCCAGAAAAGGTTAAAGCAATTGTTGATTAGAAACCTCCAAAGACGGTGAAGCAAGTAAGAAGTTTTCTTGGCTTGGCTAGCTATTGCCGTCGCTTCGTCCCAAACTTCTCCAAGATTGCCAAACCTCTCACTGACCTCACAAAGAAGGACAAGAAGTTCGTCTGGTCTCCACAATGTGATGAAAGCTTCAATCTCCTGAAGACTAAACTCACTTCTACACCAGTTCTTGTTGGCCCAGATCCTTCCAAACCTTTCCAAATATTCTGTGATGCTTCTCTCCAAGGTCTAGGTGCAGTTCTCATGCAAGAACGTCAAGTTGTGGCTTACGCTTCACGTCAGTTGAACACACATGAGCTCAATTATCCAACTCATGACCTTGAACTCGCAGCAGTTGTGTTTGCCCTCAAGAAATGGAGACAATACTTATTGGGTAATCGCACTGAAATCTTTTCCGATCATAAGAGTCTGAAGTACATCTTCACTCAACCAGATCTAAACCTAAGACAAAGGAGATGGATTGAAAAGATCAAAGACTTTGATCTTACCATTTCTTACACTCCAGGCAAGGCTAATGTTATGGCCGATGCTCTCAGTCGCAAGTCATATTGCAATAATCTCATGATCATGGAAAGCCAACCTCCTCTTCATGAAGAATTCCAAAAACTGAATCTTGGTCTTGTTCCTCAAGGCTATCTTGCAAACTTGACAGCCAGTCCAACTCTCAAGGACAAGATTCGTTCTGAACAACTTCGTGATGCTGAAATCAAGAAGATTGTAGAGCACATCAAAGCAGGCAATGAGAAATTTGAGTGTTTCTCAATTGATGACAAGGGAACTGTGTTATTCGAAGGACGCATTGCAGTTCCTCAAATTCAAAGTCTCAAAAATGTCATTCTCAAGGAGGCTCATGAAACTCCTCTCTCCATACACCCTGGAAGTACAAAGATGTACCAGGATCTCAAGACACTATATTGGTGGCCTAGCATGAAACGTGAAATTGCTCAATACGTTTCTGAATGCGACGTCTTTCAACGTGTCAAGAAAGTTCATCAGAAAACAGCCGGTCTTCTCCAACCTCTAAAAATCCCTGAATGGAAGTGGGACATGATTGAAATGGACTTCGTCACTGGTTTTCCAAAGTCCAAGAGGGGCAACGATGCAATCTTCGTTGTCATTGATCGACTCACTAAAGTCGCTCACTTCTTTCCTGTCAAAGAGACAATCTCAGCTAGTCAGTTAGCAGAGCTCTATACAACAAAGATTGTTCCTCTTCATGGTGTTCCGCTAGAAATAAGCTCGGACCGTGGAAGCATCTTCACTTCTCATTTCTGGAAAAGCTTTCAAGAAGCCTTGGGCACCAAGCTTCTGTTCAGCACAACCTATCATCCTCAGTCTCAAGGGCAAGTCGAAAGAGTCAATCAGATTCTCGAGGATATGCTCAGAGCATGTGGTCTCTCTTTTGGCATGAAATGGGAGGAATGTCTTCCATATGCTGAATTCTCCTACAACAACAGCTTCCAGGCAAGTCTAGGCATGGCACCATTCGAGGCTCTCTATGGCCGCAGATGCAGGAGTCCAATCAATTGGTCTGGAGCTGGTGAACGTTCACTCTTAGGCCCTGACATTGTTAAGGAGGCCGAAGAGAAAGTTCGCATCATTCATGACAATCTGAAGATTTCTCAGTCTCGTCAGAAAAGCTACTATGACAGCAAACACAGGGACATGGTCTATGCAGCTGGAGACAAAGCATATCTCCGTGTAACTCCCCTCAGAGGCACTCATTGTTTTGGTGTCAAAGGAAAGCTTGCACCAAGATATATTGGTCCCTTCAACATTCTCTCAAGGCGTGCAGAAAATGCCTATCGTATTGAACCTCCAGAAAAGCTATCCAAGGTGCACGATGTCTTTCACGTGTCACAGCTCAAGAAGTGCTTCAAAGATCCAGGTCGTGCAGTTGATCATGATTCCATTGAACTGCAAGAAGACCTCTCTTATGAAGAGCACCCTATTCGCATTCTCGATGAGACCGAGCGCAGAACTCGCAACAAGAGCACCAAGTTCTTAAAAGTGCAGTGGTCTCATCATTCCGATAAAGAGGCAACGTGGGAGACCGAAGAGGATCTTCGCAAGAAGTATCCGGACCTTTTCTCTTCTCAGTAGGAATCTCGGGGCGCGATTCCTTCAAGGGGGGCGTTTTGTAACATCCCAAGTATGAAAACAACCTTAAAATGTTTTGCTTCTTGTTAATTTATGTTAATGCATCATCTCATCATAAGCATTGCATGTGGCATGTGTTTCAATTTGAAATTCAATTCAATTTCAAACCAATTGGCTCATACTTCGTATGTTCCAATGTTTTCAAAATAAATCACTAACAGAAACAAATCAATTGCTTCCATAAACTTGAATTTTCACATAATTGACTTGGTTAAGTTTTCAAATAATTCAATTATTGCAAAATTCAAGCAATTGCATTTAAAATTCAAACAGCAACAAATATTTAAAATTTAAAAAAACAAAAGTTGGTGCAACTGGGCATTTGCAATCAGGAACTCATAAAAATTATCACCATAATTTTTAGGGTCCCAAAAACACCTTCTTTTTCCTTCTCTTTTCTTCTCTACAAAAAAAAGGGGGAGGCAGCCGAACTGGGCCAACAAGGCCCAGCCAGCCACCTACGACCCACTGGAGCAGCCCAGCCCCCCCACGCATCCCATCGCCTGTCGTCTTCTTCCTTCGTACGGAGACAGAGAAAGGGAGGTCCTCCCCCACCTGCAGCTCCCCACCTGCTCCCTCCTCCTATAAAGCCACCCCCGAACCCTAACCCTAGCCCTAGCCCCTCTCCCTTTCCTCTCCATCCGCCGCCGCCCCTTTCTTCTTCCTCCCTGGACCTTTTCCTTTCTCTGAACTTTCTGAACCGGAGCAGCTCACCATGGCCGGAAGTTGAAGGTTGGTGAGGTCGCTGTGATCGCCCTCCGGGCCGATTCTTCGCGGGAATGGAACCGGGACGGTGCCTCCTTCAACTTTGCTGAGGGCGACGTGGTCCGAGGGTGGCCCAGGCGACCACGCCGTCGAGCTCTTCGTCGCCGCCACGCACTGCACGCTGCCGTCGTCAGGTTCTGCATCGCCCCGTCGCCACCGTCTCCTCCCTCCGTTCGCGTGCGAGCCCACGGTGAGCACCCTCCGAGACGCCCCGTCCTCCTCTTCCAGCACACACGCACACGCGCAGGTTCCCGCACACACGCACGCCGCGCAGCATGCTCGCTCGCCCCGTCGGTCGTCGTTCGTCCTCGTACGTACTGAACTGTGTTCAGTTTTCAGAAATCCCGCACGGGATCCACCCCAAAAGACAAACCACCACCAGATCTAACACGAACGCAGCAGCACCCCAGTGGTTCGGTTCCATCCGCACCGCGCGCACGACCCGAGTTCGATCACCCGTAGAGGCAATATGCCCAACCTTTTTTTTTGGATTTTTTTCCCGCAGCCCAGCCCCAAAGCAGATCAAAATCTTATCTTGTAAATTCCACCAAATATTCATAAATGCTCCAATTTTGGTGATTCAAATTTCTGTAGATTCATAACTGTGAGCACTTTCGAAATATGTAAAAATGTCAACATGTTTCTGTAATAATTTGTGCACTAAATATTTAAATACAGAAAATGGAATAAAAACTGAAATCTTGCAAAATTCATAACTTGAGTTCTGTTCACCCAAATTGAGCAAACTTGGGCTCTAAAATTTTGTATTAACAAACTCTACACAGTGGTATTTTATTTGGTCACAATTGAATTAAATTTGAACATGTTTCCTTCAGAGGAGTTAGCCCAGCCCCAAAGCAGACGACGACGGTTAGACAGAGGAGGTTTACGACACCACTTCAGAGGAGTTAGCCCAGTACCAGGCTACTGAGTTTGCAGGCAAGTATTCACTCACATGAACCATTGTGTCCATTCCACACTTGATACCGATACTTTCCGTTGTCTAATCTGCTAGCCTTATGATTCGTTGCTTGTGCTCCGATCCTATCACATGTTATCCTGTAACCCTGAAATAGCCTCTCCTCCACACCTATAACCCTGTTGCTTGTTGGCCTGTGTCTTACTAGCATGCTTAGTGTTGTTTATGCTCGAGTCTGATGTCCGTTATTTTCTTTAACCATAGTTATTATGTTTTGGGGGCTCGATGTTTTAAACAACAACCTGTTAATGTTTGAGGTAATGCTAATTTGACGATAAGGCACCGGCAGGAGGCCGGGTATGGTTTTGAGGCCTGCTAGTGTCGAACTCAGGAAAAGTTCTTGTCCTCTAGATCCATGATGAGCGCGCTAACCGCATGTGGGAAGCGTGTATGGGCGCCCCCCGCAATTCTGATTCGATTCGCATCTCGTCCAAATCGCCACACTTAGTTCGGGCTTTCCATTTGATGCACACATTTGCAGGTACGAACCCTTGGTGCCAGGGTGGAACTTTTGTAGTCGGCATTTAGGGCGGCGTGGTCTTCCGGTGCTATGAGGGTCCCCATTTTCTTCGTGGGGGCTCGATTAGCCGCGCACGCACAGCACGTGGTTCTTTGGGCTTGATGCGAAGAAGAGTTGGGTTGTGTTGAGTGGCATGCTTGGTGGGTTTGATCCCCGCCTGGCGGGTTATTCTTACGTGTACGGCCAAATTGGTGCATCCCTGCAGGGTTAAATCTTCTCGAGAAGCCGTGTTGTCCGCGGTTATGGATGACTTGGTGATAGGGCTGGCTAACAAGGATTAGACAACTTACACCTAATTAATAATAATTTGACTAGTAATAGGCATATTGACACAATAACCTGAACCTTCATTAATCCAACTGTGTGGGTTATCCTTGGATTGCTTCTTTGGATAAGGGGCGAGATCCAGGATGGGTTTGTTTGAGGTTAGTGGTAGTTGGCTCCGATGCGCTATCTTATCCCTTTCTTTTAGCCGAATGTTGTAGCGTGTCTCTGTAGTTGGTTATTGCAGCCCGTTGCCGCACCTTTGTATCACCTATCTTCCGTTGAACCCAAAGCATCTGTACTTCGTGTTGTCGGGTACACTTTGGTATCTTGTGCGTCTTGCTTGCCAGTACTCGTCCGTACTGACCCCTTTGGGGCTGCTGGTTCTGCAGACTACGTTTCCGAGGATCCCCATGGTGGCTACTACGTGGAGTATGACGAGGCTGCTGACGAGTAGATAGCGGACCCGGGCAGGATCCGAGACTTCGTGGATGGGCTCCGTTCTTTTCGTTTCCGGCCCCTTAGGCCTATTTGGATCTTGTCTGTACTCAGACACTTTGGATGCTTCCGCTGTGATGTAATGATGACTTGTTGGGACATGTTTCCTCTGCATGACTGTATTTGCTATCTCTGCTCTAGTGAGAGATTTTGCCACTTATTTCTATTTCTTTGTGTCTTAGAGATTTGTTGTGGTATCACTTGTTCAAATGCCGTTGACGTACCATGTGTGTATGTTATGAAGTACGTCAATGGAAGTATTCGGATTCCTATTGGATGGTTTCACAGATGATGAATAGTAGAGGATGGTTGTCACACGTTTACGTGTTGGCCTACTCATATTGAGATGTGGGTGCAGGTAGGCCCCGTAAGCCAATTATCAAATATTTAGCGGGCTGTGTGTATCCTCTAGAAGTCCGGGTGCGACAACATGGAGACTCACTTGAACTCTTCTTGTATAGAGCTTTGGAGGGTCACTCGTGATGGATACAAACCTCATGACCCCAAGAACCTAACAAGAAGAGAAGCCGTAGATTGTCAACTCAACTACATCGCCTTTTCAATTCTTCAACAAGCCGTGGGTCCTAACCAGATGCCGCATCTTCAACAATATTCCGCCGCCAAGGAACCATGGGACGCTCTTGTCGTCATGTTTGTGGGAAATGAGGGCATGCAAAGGAATAGGTATGATGCCTTGAGCAATGAGGCTGAAGGGTTCTATATGCATGATGGTGAGAACCATGAAGACATGTACCGAAGGCTCAATACTCTTGCCACCGCATTCTCCAATGTAAGTGCCAAGTACATTGATGATGCTTGGATAAAAAGGAAGTACACACTAGTGGAAACAACCCCTTTCGTCCAGGGGGCCATGGGGCACCTGTCCCGGTTGCAACCAAATCCTGGACAAATTCTATGCAATGGTCCCGGTTTGTGTGCCCGGGGCAACAGAAATCGCCTGGGAGCATTGGTCCCGGTTGGTGGGGAGATATTGGTCCCGGTTCGTGCCACGGACCGGGACCAATGCGTAGCCACAGGCCACGTGGCACGCGCATGGGTATTGGTCCCGGTTCAGGCCACGAACCGGGACCAATGTCCCCCTTCCCCTATATATATTGCCCCAGCCCCCCCCCCCCTTCCATCTTTTTTTTGCTTGGAGGTGTGAGAGAGGTGGGTGTTAGTGTGTTTTATATTACTATGCACACGAGGTGTTCGACAAAATTCCCGAGCCACACATAAGCTCACTGAAAATGGTATCTTCGACCGAGGTTAACAAACTTATCTTTTTCATCTGTAACTCATACATAAAAAAGTAATATTTGTCGACGTCCTGTGGTCATTTCTGTATTAATATGTTATTGTAATGTATTTTGATAAATTTAATTATACGATGTAGATGGATGCACGGCAGTGATGGATGTACGCTGACCGACGCACTTCTGAGTATATGCGTGGCCGACGGAATACAAATCACCCGGATACCTTGTATGCTCTGGACTCACTCGGAAGATCACAAGAGAAAACAAAAATTATAAGATATTTATATTCAAATTCTATGCAAATAGTAAATAATTAATAGTTTCAATAGTTAGAATAATTATTTAGTTAAAAAGATGGATTTGAATTATTTATGCAAATTCAATCACTTTTCATGTTGAAATTTTTGTCAAATTCGAAAGTATATAGAAGTTATTAATGTGCATACTTAAAAAATTTGAAAAATTTGGCGCTAAAACATTTGGGCGCGCAGGGTGGCACCAAATTTCGAAATACGTTTTGGTCCCGGCCCGTGCCACCAACCGGGACCAAAGGGGGTACCTCTAGTCCCGGTTGGTGGCACGGGCCGGGACTAGAGGCCCATTTGTATAAATATCTCGGCCCTCTCTCCAGGCCGAGCAACCACCCAGGACCGAGCGAAGTAGCCTTGGCGAAGCCCTGCCAGCGGCGGGAATGGATACGAAGATCCCGCCGGTGCTGGTTCCGCCGGCGGGGTTGAACTAGGTCGTAGATTGGCCGGCGGGGGACGAGTTTTGGGCGGGAATGCATTTATATATAAAAAAATGTCCGGAGACCCATGCTTACATCGTGGGGCGGCGCAGCCACAGGCGGCCAGCCGTGTTTCTTGACAACGGCCCTATTGGTCGTCCTTACATGCATCGGGGGGGGGGGGGGTGGCGCAGCCACAGGCGGCCGGCCGTTTCTTGGGGGGTTGCCTAGGTACTATAGGTGGCCAGGGGCGCGCCTGCCTAGTCCTCCTCGTCGGAGGAGATGTAGTGGTAGGCGGGCTGCTGCCACAGGTGGGCAGGCAGCTGGGGGGTGCCCGCCGGGGGCTGCGGAGGCATCGGAGGCGCGTTCTCCGGTGGCGGCGGCAGCTCCTCCGGCGACCATTCGCCACCGGTCCAGGCCCAGCTCATCCCGTACTCCAGGCCGGGGGGCAGCGGCTGTGGCGGAGGCTGGTCCTCCGACGCCTCCATGGCGGTGTTCATGGTCTGCCACCACGGCTGCGGAGGCGGAGGGGGCGGCATCGCGTCGGCGTCGGCGGCTGCGTTGGCCAGGACCTGCTCCCACCGCTTAATCTCGTCCTCGAGGAGGGAGCGGCGGGAGGCCTCGTAGGCGGCCTCCAATCCGGCCTGGAGCTCGGGGTCCTCCTCGTCCTCGAGGATGTCCTCCTCGAACCATAGCTCCGGCTCGCTGCCGGGCGGCGGTGCGGGGCAGGTGTCGGCGGTCTCCTCCGGGGGCGTGGGGAAGTAGGAGCGGCGGCGCTGGTCGTGCTCCTGCTGGAACCAGACGTTCCAGTTCAGGGAGCTCCGCGCGTAGGTGCGGTCCCTGAGGAGGTTGGCAGGCAGGAGCGCGCGACGGCGGTCGATCTCCTCGTGGGCGGGCTCATTGGTCGGGGGCGGCGGCACAGGGATCCTCTGGGGGTTGAGGTGCCAGCCGTCCGGGAGGTGGATGTCTGGCCAGAAGACCGGCGTGGCGTGATCCCAGTGCCACGTCGCCTCCTCCTTCCGCACGTCGCGGCAGAGCCTTTTGCCTGGCGGGGCGCGAGGCGGCGGGTTGCGCGCTTCCGGTGGTGGTGCGGGGACGCACGGGCCGCCCCCGATCCGGATGCCGCCCGGACAGTAGCCGAACGCCTCGTGCGGCAGCGGGGGAACGCCGGCGCCTCTCTAGCCGGCGCCGCTGGAGGACCCGGCCTCGTTCTCGTTCTTGGCGCGCTTGAACCAACGGCGGGGCGACATGGCTAGGGTTCATGCTGGAGTGGGGTGTGCGGGGGCGTACGGGGCGGAGGGGGCCCTTTAAAAAGGACCGGGGGGGTTGGCATGCCAACCGGCGGAGAGAACGTGGCGGCGGTTGCAGGCAGCCATGAATGCGCGGGGAGGAAGCCGAGGCATGGCGTGACCGTTCGTGGCCACGCGTGGGGAAGTGGGGGCGCGGGGAAGCTGAGGCAGCCGGGGTCGTTGCGCAGTGGGCCCTTAGACCGCGCGCGGCTGCGGTTACGGTCTTACTTTAAGGACGTGGGGACGTGGAAACGAGCGAGCCAGCCACTAGGTCGCCGACCAGTGGCCCCTTTGACCCCGCGTGGCAGTGGGCCCTTTGACCGAATGTGGTCAGTGGGCTTAATTAAAGACGCGGGCCAGTGGGCCCTTTGACCAAAATGTGGCTAGTGGGCTTAATAAAAAGCGTGGGCCAGTGGACGCGGTTGGGGAAGGGAGGCCGGTTGGGGATTACGAGGCAGGAATCGTAAATTGCAAAAAAAAAATAGTGCGAAAAAAACCCCTGCCACGACAGAGAAAATGGCCAAACTGCTGCTTTTTCAGAGAAGCCATTCATCCCGGTTCCTAACACGAACCGGTACTAACTCCCCAGGCCAGGTGCGCCACGTTGTCAGTCCCATTTGTCCTGGGTCCTAGTGCAACCAGGACCAATGGGGGAGGTGCATTTGTCCCGGCTTGCCCATCCCGGTTGCACAACCGGTACAAATGGTCCTTACAAACCGGAACTAGTGCATGTGTTTCCACTAGTGACATGATAGCTCTTATGCTATTTGAGCCCGCGGACTTGAAGAGCATTCAAGGAAGACATGACTTTTCTTCTTTGACCTCAACCCAAGTTATGCCAGAGATGTGCTCCTATAGTGCAAACCAAGAATGCTCTTGAAAACCGTGCTAGGGCCATAGGAATGCACAAAGGGGCATCGGTTGTTTTGAAGGCCAAGGTTGTGTCAAGAGAGATTGAGTATGAAGAAGAAGTCCATGAGGAGTTGGCTCCATTGAAGGATCAAGAATATGATCCCGTGCTCAAGGATAGCATTGCTCTGACCGTGCAAAAGCTTTGGAACAATCCTCCCAAGGCCAAGAAATAAGTTGAGGAGAAGACCAAGTCTCGCTATGGCAATGATGGGACTCAACGAGTGAGGTCTTGCTTCAATTGTCAAGATAAGCACCATTTCATTGTGGAGTGTCCCTATGAAAATAGAGAACTCCATAGTGGCAAGCTCATTCGCAAGGACAAGTCTAAGGTTGACTACAAGAATCCTCACTTCAACAAGAAGTCTCCCACAAAGTTTGTGCTAATGACTCAAGAGGAATATGATTTCGGAAGTGATGAAGAAGAAGAAACCACACGTGAAGTGGCCGCTCTTTCTATTGCTTCTACTCCATCATCTTCATCTCTATTTGAATCCCCCAATGAGAATCATCCTCACCCTAATGCCAAGTGCTTCATGGCTAAGGCCTCGGAGGTATCACCTTCTCCCATCTCTAAGACCCCAAGTGAACTTGAAAATCTTGCTAGTCTTAGAATAGAAGATGAAATTATCTCTTTGGAACGTTTTAAGTCTAACATACAAGGGGAGAACAATAAGTACTTTGAACATCTCATGAGCCAATTGGGAGAGGCTCATGAAGCTCTATAGAAGAAAGGTGAGATTGAGAGAAGGGATGCGGATGAAATTGCATCCCTCTCTATGACTCTTGAGGAAGAGCATGATGGTAGAGTTTCTCCTGAGGACGAACTTGAATCTATTGAATAAACACATAATTAACTTGTTTCAAATATCACTAAGGAACGTGACCTTGCAATTGCTAAATATAAAAAGGCTAAAAAGGATAAGGTTGAGTTTGGTGTTGGTCATGGTAAACTAACCGAGGAGTTTGAAAAACTAACCGAGGCTCACAAAGCTTTAGAGAGTCAACATTCTTTCCTCAAAGAGTTGCATGAACAACGTCAAACTCAACTTAATCAACTAAACAACCCTAGCACCTCTACTTCTTCTTGTGATCATTCAAATATTATTGAGGAAAATACTAGGTCAAAAGATGAGCTTGCAAGGCTCAAGGTCAAAGGCCCTCAAGTTGAGAAGGTTGTGGTCTCTACACCACAAGTGGTGGCCCCTAGTCCTCATGTGGTTGTTGCTAGATCACAATTGAGTGCTCCAAGGCCACAAGTGGGCAAGCAAGGTCTTGGCTATGTTGCCAAGAAGAAGAACAAAGAAGAAGAAGAACAAGAAGAAGGCAAACAATGGTGCCTCGGGTGGTATTGTCATTAGGGACAACACTACTCGTAGCACTCCCGCACAAGCAAGCAATGTTGCTTCGAGTAGTAGTGTCATGAGGGACAACACTACTCATAGAATCTCAGCGGGAACTAACAATCCACACCATTTCTTATATATTTATTATTATGGTGTTGTGCAAGCTAAATATGTTGGTCCTATTGAGGGTTACATTGACTATACTATTTGGGTTCCAAAGACCCTTGTTGCTAACATGAAGGGACCCTCCTCGGGTCCTAACTCTAGTCAATGATCTCTTGTAGGACTATGCTTACGGTGGGTCTAAATGGATAATTGATAGTGGGTGCACTAGTCATATGTCCGGAAGCAAAGAACTTGTTACGGAGTTGCGCCCAAATGGCATTCAAGCAACCGTCACTTATGGAGACTCGTCCTCGTCTAAGGTATTGGGGTTCGGCAAGGTTGTGATTGCTCCCTATATTACTATCGTGAACGTCATGCTTGTCAAATCCCTTGGTTTCAATTTACTTTCCGTCCGCTCTCTTGGAAAGATGGGTTTCTCCGTCTTTTTTGATGAAGATATTGTGGTCCTTTTGAGGAGCAAGACTCTTGACATTGCATACGTGGGACATGTTGAAAATGAGTTGTTCGTGGTGGACTTTTCGAAGTCTACCAACTCTCAATCAATGTGTCTTTTCGGAAAGGAGGATGTGGGGTGGTTGTGGCATCGCCGCTTATCCCATGTCAACATGAGAACTTTGCAAAGGCTTCACAAAGGTGGCCTTATTGTCGGACTAAAATAAAATGTTTCCTTTTCCAAAGACCGCGTTTGTAGGTCGTGTGTTGAAGGAAATATGCATGATATCACGCACAATGCCAAGACTATTATTTCATCAAAGAGGATCTTCGAGCTTCTCCATGTTGATCTCTTTGTTGACGTGCCCGAGGCAAATCTTGGAGGCAAGAAGTATTGCTTGGTGATTGTCAATGATTATTCAAGATACACTTGGGTTTATTTCTTCAAGTGCAAGAGTGAGACTCAACAAACCATCATCGACTTCTCCAACCAAGTGCAACTTCAACACAATGTGCAAATCATGGCTAGTAGGAGTGATAATGGTTCGGAGTTCAAGAACTACACTTTGAATGAATTCCTTAGTGAAGAGGGCATTCGTCATCAATACTTTGCCACTTACACTTCTCAACAAAATGGTGTTGCCTAAATAAAGAATCACACTCTCTTGGATATGGCAAGGACCATGTTGGCGGAGTATTCTTCTCCCCAATATTTGTGGGCCGAGGCCATATCGACCGCATGCCACTCCTCCAACCGCCTCTACATCCGCAAGGGCTTGGACAAGACTCCATATGAAATCCTCACCTGCAACAAGCCCAACGTCTCCTACTTCCGTGTATTCGGTTGTAAGTGCTTCTAAATTTCAATCCAAAACTATTGAGGGTATATTTGTTGGTTACGGTGCCAAATCCCACACTTATAGAGTCTTTGACAAAGCCTCACGGATTGTCATAGAATCTTGTCGTGTGGTTTTCGAGGAAAATGATGGCTCCCAAGTGGCTCTATTTCATGTTTCTAATGTAGATGTGAAAATGCCTCAAGAAACCATAGGAAGGATGGGTGTGGGATTTTTCCGCCCCATTGAGGTACACCTTATGGCGACTCGAGAAGGACTATGCTCTACTCAAGTGGAGCCCTCCTCTACAATAGAATAACAAGCCAAGGAGCCAAGTGATGCACCTAACCAAGAAAATGTTGAAGACCCTCCTCTCATTGACCAAGTTACTACGCAAGATGCAACCACTCCTATTATACAAGCTAGTCAAGGTCAATGCCAAGATCAACATTCCTCTTCCTCCTCTCCTCAAGTTAAATCTAGTCTTGAACATATTGTTGCTGATGCTGATGATGGTGATGATGATCAAGAACAAGTTGGTCAATACGGGGACCCAAATGATCAAGATGATGAAGTGATTCCTCCTCGCAGTAATGAGGAGATCAAAGCCCGTCGTGCTAGAAGGATAAGAAGAGGTTTGAAGCATATTGATGCATCCGACAACAAAGTGTTGGAAGATTTTCAAGCTAGAAGATCCACAAGAAGGCAATTGGGAAACTTTAGTGAGCATCAAGCTCACATATCCATGGTGGAACCAAATAAGGTGTTTGAAGACCTTGAGGACTCCGATTGGGTTGAAGCTATCACTAGTGGAAACAGGGCCATTTGTCCCGGTTCGTCAGGGCCATTTGTCCCGGTTGTGCAACCGGGATGGGCCAGCCGGGACAAATGGCCCTCACCATTGGTCCCGGTTGTGCCAGGAACCGGGACAAATGGGGCGTACCACGTGGCGAACCTGGCCAGGACTATAAGTCCCGGTTCTTAACACGAACCGGGATGCATGCCCCTTCTGCCGCGGCAGATTTTTTATGTTTTGTGTTTATTATTTTCCTTTTTATGTTTTGCGATCCCCAGACCACCCGGTGGCCCCTCCCCGGAACCCAGGAGAAGAGAGTAGCCCGGTGGCCCTTCCCCGGACCTCCCGAAGGAGCCTCGGTGGCCCCTCCCCGGAGCTCCCGGATCCCACGAGTGAATAAGTAGTACATATATATAGCAAAAGAAGGAACACTTATATTACAGAAGAAAAGTATATCGAGCATATTAGATGACTGATGGAATGAATTACAAAATCGAATTCAGTTCCAATCGGGGCTATAGTACTCTCCATTTACATTTAGGACCTCTGCATCTAAGAAGCCCGCAATTTCCTCCTGAATTGCTCGTATGCGGCCCCTTGGTAGAAGACCGTCCCGGAGCCATTCGATCTAATATAAAGAAGAGTGGTCAATATATATTAATGAAAGTAAGTAACTAAAATAGATGGTAATAAGAAGAATTGACGACAAACGTACATGCAGGTGCTTTAAATTTCTGCCCTTGGGACATGTCGTCTGACGAATGAACTCGCAAACGTAGTATCCACACAAGTGATTTCCGTCTCCGTGTTGCAAGCACTTTATGAGAAATGGTTTCAATCAAAATAATAATCAACTAGCCATGATAATGGTATCGACACTAGAATAAAGGAGATGCGCGCGGATCTAGATAGTACTTACTTGCACAACATCAAATGTAAGCTCTGATTTCCATTCACCGGGAGACTTTTTTGTGAACCTCTTCCAAACGCTACCCGAGAAAAAAAAAAAGAAAAAGAGTTAGTAATTACTTGATATCCGAAAATGAAACAAAGTAGTCGATATAGTGTCATATATAAAGACTGAAATTAATAAAGATTGAAATTATCGCTGGATCATTTCATGCATGTCCGCCCACATCGCTAGGGGTTTACGTTTTGGGTCCATTACCATTATTTTTCCTTTGTCAACTTGGATTAGCAGAATATAGTGGAAGCTGCGCACGCAGAACTCATCAGTTATACAGTGAACATCGAGTACAACACAGTAACACTAACCCGAAATTGTAAGGAAATAGTATTTCCCATCGGTGTTGGTGAAACATTATTGCCCTCAGAATATTATGTTATGTATCCTTGGCAAATAGCTCAAGAGTCTTTGCATTAACAAAATATGGATCAATGAACCCAATATCATAGATTCCACCTCTTTTGCATTCGAGAATCTTCATTCTGCAATTATAATATATATATATATATATATATATATATATATATATATATATATATGAATATGCAATGAACGAGGTGAGCTGGAGAAATAAGTACTTACAGACAATAGGCACTAACGAGAGATTTGTCGAGGGCCTGTTGCTGGAATAACTGAAACAATTCTTCAAATTGAATCATAACCAATCCATCTCCATACCCGTAGTGCTCGTCCTTAACGCGGAGACATATCCAGTCCTGAGATTTCTCGGAGTCTTCTATATACCAACTATGCACTCTTCGCATTTTCGTTGGTAGATCATTTATCTCCTCGGGTTTGACGAGAGGCTTCCCGTACTGGTATTTGTACGCAGATTCAGCTTCGTGGAAGTAGTCCATTGTTTGCATATACTCAACAATGGACAAACCCGCAGCAGCTGCCCTGTCTGCGTACAGTGTTATAAACTCCGGATCAATTTGCTCGTCAGCAATATTAGTGCTCGGCCCCACCTGGGTATTGGAAATCACTTTGAGTGGGGACATGGATTGTTTTTTCTGCTCTCCGAGCTGGGCAACTGATTTCCCCCATTTCCCGCTTGCGCTACTACTCTTCGTCGACCGCACCATTTCCTGGTGTGACTTCACAATAGAGCGGTCATAGTCAGATGACAGACTCGGCTCGGGTTGATGAAGAGTCTTCACCATTTTCCAAGCTCGTTCTACATCTTCTTTGGTCTCGGGGAAATCTGCCTTTTTCTTCTCCTTCCGCTTTGATTTCCACGCCTCGTATTCGTCCCTTGCGATTTTCTGGTTTTACTCAGGAGTATAGTCGTAAGGTAACTTGGGTACCTCCTTTGGTACCTTCGGGAGGGGTGACCGTTGACGTTTGGGTGATCTATTACTTTTCCGCAGAAACTTAGTGGGCGGAGAAGGCTGACGCGACGGCGTAGGCGACCGCGGTGGATAAGTCTGACGCGACGGCGTAGGCGACCACGGTGGAGAAGGCTGACGCGACGGCGTAGGCGACCGCGGTGGAGACGTGCACGGCGTAGGCGACCGCGCTGGAGACGGGATGCATGGTGAAGACGACCGCGCTGGAGACTGTTGCGCTGGAGAATGGCGAGGATTCGATGGCCTTGCCGTCTGATTTGGGAGCACAATGCATTCCTTTAGCCATAGAATGGTTAATTTCTTGGCTTCTCCGAGTTCAGTCAACTCTTCGTCTTCACCTTCAGGGAAATCAAGCTTTACCCGCTCGAATCCGTTGACAACTTCATCGACCCCAACAACAACGTAGCCCCGTGGAACCGGAAGACTATAGTGAGTTGGTTCGTTGCCAATTGGTAAGACATAGCCGACCGCCGCCTTGATGGTTATATTGACGACCTTCACGTGGAGCTCACAGGTTGTCATCTCCGTGATATCATCCACCGGGTGAATCATCGGCGGTGCATCATCACCCGGTAGCTGCGTGGATGCAACGCTGCTTTTCCGATGAGAATGTGCGGCGCTGGTAGCCTCGACTTCACCTTCTACCATGTCTGGAACGCCGGTAGACACTATCTGCTGGCTAAGTGTGTTAATTTGGTCCTGCTGCTTCTTTGCTACATCCTGCGTCTGCTTTATCTGATCTTCAAGTTGACGCCTCCAGTTTGCCTGAATCTCTGATTCAGCTGCCTCCGTGTCCTTTTTCCGTTGACGGCTTCTATCGGGGTATCTCTTTTTGGTGTTGTCGAACCCAGTACTCCACGGAGGATTGCCTTTTGTGCCTCGTGTACGCCCTATGTGTTCCTTATTCCTGAGGGCGCGTGTGAGCTCGTCGTTCTCTCTATCTGGCACGAACTTCCCCTCTTTAACTTCCTTTATTGTGGTTCTCATACTTTCTATGGGTAGAGGATTCTCTATATGCCTTAGGTTATAGATTGCATTTCCTTCGGCGTCCAACGTGCCCCCATGCCCGTAGAACCATGAACTTGTCCGCTCAACCCACAAGAACGGCTCGGGAGTGATCCCCAGCTGAAGCAGGTCGTTCTCCCATTTCTCCCACTTGGGACTGGAACCCTTGTAGCCAGCTTGCCCCATAACATGGTGATATACCTTTTTGGCGGCGTTTTTCTCATTTGTTTTTGTCCTTTCCTGTTCATTCTCTCACAGCTTGTACTTCACAAAATCTGCCCATAAGGGTTTTATTTTCTCATACCCTTGAGTGAAATCTGGAGTCTTGCCCTTCTTAACATAGTCAAGGTTCAATCTTTTCTTCCATTTTTTGAATTGCTCGGCCATCTTTTTCAGGGTCCACGCCTTGACCTTTTCCCGTATCTCAATTTTCATTTTAGTAACATCGTCCTCATTCACATCCGCCTCATTCTCGTGCACCTCCGGCAAGGGTAAGTTGAAATTAGACAAGATCTTCGAGAAAAGATGATCTTTGGCTATTTTGCTGCCATATGAAATTCCTTGTCTCCGCGGATCTTTTGGCTGATTCCACTCATGAACAGTGGTCGGGATGTGATCCCTAACTAGCACACCGTATTGCTTCACAAATTTTTGGGCAACATCAGCGGGAAGCTCGGGTGCGCCGTCTGCTGCGATCGTGTCGATCCTATATCTTTCTGTATCTTTCAGCCTCTTTGTTGCGCCTCGTTTAGTCTTTTTTCGGTTGATATGCTTGAACCGTATGGCTAAAGTTGAAGCTAGTGTTGAAGAATTTGATGATGATGATGATGATCAAGGCCAAGTTGGTCAATACGGGGACCCAAATGGTCAAGATGATCAAGTGATCCCTCCTCGCAATAATGAGGAGATCGAAGCCCGACGTGCTAGAAGGATAAGAAGATCTTTGAAGCTTATTGATGCTGAAGAAAACAAGGTCTTGGAAGATGTTCAAGAAAGTCAATTGGCACATTTTCGTGACCATCAAGCTCACATATCTATGGTGGAACCAAAGAAATTGTTTGAATCTCTTGAGGACTCCGATTGGGTTGAATCTATGCATGATGAGCTCAATAACTTTGAGCGCAACAAGGTTTGGAGATTAGTTGAGAAGCCCAAAGATTGCCACAATGTTATTGGCACTAAGTGGATATTCAAGAATAAGAAATATGAGCATGTCATTGTTATAAGGAACAAGGCAAGATTGGTAGCTCAAGGTTACACTCAAGTTGAAGGAATTGACTTTGATGAAACCTATGCTCCCGTGCCTCGCCTTGAGTCCATCCGTATCCTTCTTGCCTATGCATCTTCGCAAAATTTAAAATTGCAACAAATGGATGTTAGAAGTGCATTCTTGAATGGTCCACTCAAAGAGGAGGTATATGTTAAGCAACCTCCGGGATTCGAGAATCTCAACTTTCCTAACCATGTCTACAAGCTCGATAAGGCGCTCTATGGACTTAAACAAGCACCACACGCGTGGTATGAGCACCTTAGAGAGTTGTTGGATGACCGTGGTTTCGAAGTTGGGAAGATCGACCCCACTCTTTTCACAAAGAGAGTAAAGGGAGAGATTTTCATATGCCAACTCTATGTGGACGATATCATCTTTGGCTCAACTAACCAAGCTTTCAATAATAAGTTCTCAAAGCTTATGACTGACAGGTTCGAGATGTCTATGATGGGAGAGCTTAAATTCTTCCTTGTCTTTAAGATCAAGCAATTGGCTCATGGTACTTTCATCTCTCAAGCCAAGTATACCCAAGACATGATCAAGAGGTTTAATTTCCAAAATGCATAGATCAAGCCATTTCCTATGCAAGTCAAGTGCCACCTCTCGCGTAACCCGAAGGGTAAAGATGTGGACCAAAAGTTGTATTGTTCTATGATTGGTTCTTTGCTTTACCTTTGTGCATGTAGGCCCGATATTGTTTTGAGTGTAGGTGTGTGTGCAAGGTATCAAGCGGCTCCTAAGGAAAGCCATTTAATGGCGGTCCAGAGGATCTTTCGGTATTTGGTTCATACCCCAAGGTTTGGTTTGTGGTACCCAAAGGGGGCACAATTTTCTCTCAAGGGCTACACGGATTCCGATTGGGTCGGTGATCAAGATGATAGGAAGTCCACTTTCGGGGCTTGCCAATTTCTTGGTAGGTCTTTGCTGAGTTGGTCTTCCAAAAAAAAAATTGCATATCTCTCTCCACCGCCGAAGCGGAGTATGTAGTTGCCACAGGTGCTTGCACCCAATTGCCATGGATGAGGCAAACTCTCAAGGAATATTACGTTCATTTGGATAAGGTGCCTCTCATGTGTGACAATGGAAGTGCCATCAAGATCGCCTACAACCCCGTGCAACATACAAGAACGAAGCACATTGAGATTCGCCATCATTTCATCCGAGATCATGTGGCAAGAAATGATATTTCTCTATCTTATGTTCCCACCAAGGACAATCTCGCGGATATCTTCACGAAGCCACTCGACGATGCAAGATTCATGTTCTTGAGGAATAAACTAAACATCATTGATTCTAGGAGTTTGACTTGAGGATCTTGCACACACCCCTATAGATGAAACGTGTTTGGGCTTAGGTGTAGGCATGGACATAGGGGGAGTGTTATCCTAACACATTGGGTTCTCTCTCCCCCCCATTATGCCCATAGCAAAAATTCATTGTTATCTCTCTTTTTGTAATGTTGAATTGTGAGCTTCAATGTCGAGAATCGGCAATGTACCCAAGATATATCTTCGCGGTGAAATACCATGTTCTCTTACATGGTGGCTTGGGCCACCAACCTCTTCCTTTGAAGAGTTAGTTCTTATTTGGGCTTATTTTCACTTTTGACAGTTATTTGCCATTTTGAATAACATACTCAAAAAAAATTATGTTCAAATGATTTCTTGCTTTCCTTGAGTATGAGATTACCTCCCTGCTACTGTTTTTCATTTCCAAGCCCAAACCTTCCAAACAAACAAGTTTTATTTGCAGCATACATGTCATGTCCTACTTTTTGGTGTTTTTGGCGTGTGGTCCGGAGACTCTGGTGTTAATTTCGGAGACTCCGGTCTGGGGTCAGCAGTATAAAAAGGGGGGCTCGGGGAAGTTAGGATTTTCATCCCCACTCCCCCCCCCCCCCCGCCCCCAGATCTGCTGCTGCGCCGCCGACCGCCGCCCAAGACGCCTCCGGCCAGTTCCCACCGCCGGATTCCCCCTCCCTTGCCTCCCCTCACTTCTCCCCTCCGTGGGAGACGCAATGACATGCTCGGGTGACAAGGGTACCACTCTCCCCTTTCTTTTTTTTGTTTTGCATCTAGATCTGGTTCTAGGTGGTTTTGTTTTGGAGAGTGGGTACCATCTTCAGTTTAGTTTCACCCTAGCATGTTTTCCACCAGTAGAAATCGTTTAGAAATGAAATAGAGAACATTGTGGTAGATTCACATGTCAGTTATGCGTGCAGTCCGGAGACTCCGGTCCTCCAGACCGGAGATTCCGGTGTTAGTCCAGAGACTCCGGTCTGCCAGGCCGGAGACTCCGGTGTGAATCTTCCAGAACTTATTTCTGTCACTTCTGATTGATTTCTGCATTCATCCCTGGACATGTATGCTCACTTCCTGTGTTTTTCTCTCTGGTTTTGTGTTTGGCTGCGTGTGTTTTCAGGTTAAAGGACTAAGGCATCATCTTCAAACCCCAACAATCGAGTCTACCGTACCCACTCTCGCAACTATCATGTCATCGATGAGGCTACTGGCACGACTAGACAGAGGAGGGCATTTGAGGCTGAGCAGTGTCAACAAGAGAGAGCACAGGCTAGGCGGAGGAGTGAACTGGCTAAGAAGGCCAAGTATGACAGGATCACATTTGTTGTTTCTCTGAGCAAGAAGGAGTACAGGATCATGTGGTCCCAACCATTCTTCACCATGGCCCACACTGCTGAGAGTTCTCATTACTGGAGGAGGGAGTCTTAGCTGATTCAGAGCGATATTTTCTCCAAGTTCAAGCAACCGGTGTGTCTCAGAAATTTCATGACTTTGATGCTCTTGGCAGGTCTGAGTACATTTAGGAGGCTGTGTGGATCACGAGGAAGCTAGGACTTGAGCATCTTGTTGGGATTCAGCAGAACTACAACATCGCGGCAGTGCAGCAGTTCTTTGCCACTGTCACCTTTGGTGAGGATGATGATGTCCCTCTTACCTAGATGACCGGGTCTCACAGTGTGAGTCCTCTGTCCGTAGGCTGGCTGAGCTTCTTGGTTACCCTTGGGGTGACAATTGCGGCGCACGTATGCATATCCATGGTGTGGCCTATGAAAAGAAGCGGATGGATCCTATGTATGAGAAGATCTCGAGTACTGGCACCGCAAAGGACCAAAAGACTGTGTACAACATCCTTCTCCGCCTCTTCCGCAACAACATTGCTCCCAAGGCTGGCAATGTGGATGCTATTCGTAGTGGTGTTGTCAACCTTCTGTACCAGGCCTTCCGATGTCACAGAGTCGGTCCAGATTGTGAGGGGTATGATATTGACATCATGAACTTCATCAAGAAAGAAATGTATTTTGCTGTGATTGAGATCAACAAGCTTCCAGTTTATGCTCCCTATGTTATGAAGATCATCCTTGATATTGTCCTGGGCCTGGAGTGTAAGACTAAGCACTCAGTTGGTACTCTTCAGGTTCTCTCACGCCGTGCTGACTCTGACACTCCCATGGGTGAGGTTGAGGCTCCTCCTAGGTCCATGAGGAAGAATGATGATCCTACCTCCCACCGCTCTAGCAGGGAAGAGACTCGGGATGAGATGAAGAAGATGTCATGGTTTCAACGCAAGATTCTCTGCATGACCATTGCTGTTCACAAGGAGAACCATGTGGCCTATAAGGAGAGGCGTGAGCTGAAAAGATGATCTCCAAGCTTCAGGATCATGCTGGTTTAGGAGATACTCCTCCTATTGGTACTCCTCCCACTACACCTCCCACTCCTCTCACCGCGTCCGTGACTGAGTCCTATGAGAACTGGAACACTGACCACTTCCCATGGGGTGACTCTGAGGACGTCACTTCAGCTCCTTCCTCTTCGACCAACCGTGTCAAGGCCCCTATGACTGAGGAAGAGAAGCATGTTGAGGAACAGTCTGAGGATGATGATGTGGATCTTGGGTTCTTCAATAGTGGTTCTAAAGAGGAAGAGGAAGAGGAAGGTGAAGATGATGAGGAAGAAGCAACGGACCCGATCGATGATGAGGACGATGACTATGAGGATGATGACTGATTCCTTGGGTTGTGTAGTGCTCTTTGCCCCTTTTTGGTGTCTCGATGCCAAAGGGGGAGAAGTAGCTTGTCTTCTCCGGTCTTTGCAAGGGTTGCTTTGATTTGGTTGCTTCGGAACACAAGTCTTTGAACTTGATTTGCTTTTATGACTTGTGTTCCCTTTATCTTAGTTGCTTTGATTTCCTAGTGAACTATGGATATTATGTGTGTGGTGAGACCACATGGTGAATCTATCTATCGTTTTATGATTAATATTGCTTTATCCATTGTCTCTATGCATGTATGTATTTTGTTCACTAGTAGTTGATCTAGAGGGCATTGTTTGTAAAATATAGGGGGAGCTCACGACTTAAGTGTTCGAAAGCCCGTCTATCTTTTACAAACATAGCCTACCTGTGATTTTATCGCAAATATGTGTGTTGTCATCAAACACCAAAAAGGGGGAGATTGAAAGTGCGAACGCGCTTAAATCATCTTTTTTTGATGTTTGTTAACAACACATGTATCCTTAAGTGTGTTGATGCTTTTCAGGGTCCAAACAACATATTTGACATGGTGGTAGTGATTTACAAAAAGGTGCAAAGTATCAGGATTTATCTCTGCTGGAATTTATTCCAGGCCGGAGTCTCCGGTCGACCAGACCGGAGTCTCCGGTGTGAAGAAATTCACAAGACATTTTCTCTGGTCCTTCTGGTGTCGTCCGCTGTACCCAAACCGGAGACTTATCGTAGATACACCAGAGTCTCCGGTGTGGGCATTCCCTGTGAATTTTTTGGCTTGTGTCCTCCTGGTGTCGCCCGCTGTACCCAGTACGGAGACTTGCCGAAAACTGTCCGGAGTCTCCGGACTGGCCCCTCTCAAGACCCCAACCACTCTCCAGTGTGAGGCGTGAAGGCACAAGGTGGACTAGACCGGAGTCTCCGGTCCCTCTGACCGGAGTCTCCGGACTGGTGCTTTTCTAAAGAATTATGGAGGTGGAGCAAATTGGTGTCGCGAGCTGCATCGACACCGGAGAGTGTCCGGAGTCTCCGGACTTGGGTTGTACGGAAACTTCACACCGGAGTCTCCGGCCTTTACACTGGAGTATCTGGTGTAAGTTTGGCAGAAATGCCCCCAACGGCTCCAAACTTTATGAGGGGTATAAATACCCCCTCCCCTCAACCTACCTCCAGCTAGCTCGTCCAGAATAGATCTCACCATTGCTAGCTCTCCCAATCCCTCCACCCAAAAGCCTTGATCTTTGGAGGATTGAAGGAGAAGGCCCCGATCTACGTCTTCACCAACCGGATTTCATTTCCCCTCTCATTTGCTTGAGGGATCTTTGCCTAGGGTTTCCTCTTGTGGAGAACTAGGCTTCTTGCTACTCTTGGTGATTTGTGATTTTTGGGAGCCCCCAATTTGGTTGTGGGTGTGTGCCCCAAACTCGTTTGTAAAGGACTTGGTTCCCGCCTCAAAGGGGATCAATAGTCGAAGGTGAACTAGGACTTTGTGGCGGGGTTCATCGGAGAATAGGGTGAGGCCTTTGTGGCGTTGAGTAGGCCTTCGTGGTGAGCTCACACCCCTCCAACAAGACGTACTCCCTTTACAAGGAGGAACTCGGGAATACATCGTGTCTCCACGTGCTTCCGGTCGGTTATCTCGTTTCCTTATCCTTTACTCACTTGTGTTGCATTTATTGTGGTACTAGTAGCATTTATTGTTGTACTAGTTGCATTAATTGATATCCTTGTCATATAGGTAAATTCAACTTAGTTGCACTATCTAGAGAATTTACCCTTGTGTCAAGCCTAAACTATAAGAAAAATTAAAATTGGTCGTAGCACCTATTCACCCCCCCCCCCTCTAGGTGACCATACTATACTTTCAATTTACATGACTCAAATTATTTTTCAGATCACTCGAGTATTTTTTCGTTTGAGTGCATGTGTCAGCAATGACGTCACACCATGTTTTTGCTGTTAGTGGATTGGACATTTCCTGATGTGAACTTATCATGTCAAAAGATAGCTTGCGCGAGTGGGGTTTAACCACTTTTTTACCGTTTAGTGCGCGATAATCCAGGGATTGTCAGTAAATGCCTAGATTCCCGCGCGTAGCGGGAGGCGTGGAGGCATAGCGGTCAGCCTCCCACGCCATGTGTAGGGCCGATCTCGCCCCGCTAGAGCATCAACGATGGAGGCCAATTCATGGAGGCGCCCTGGCTCAGAGGCTCGCCCCACCCTAGAAAATGATGAGCGGGTGGCCTTCATTGACCATATATCTAGGGGAGTCTCCTTCCCCTTGAACCCGCTCTTCCTCGCTTTCATGGCGGTGTATGGCGTGCAGTTGCACGATGTCCCCCCCGATCTCGATCCAGCACATTGCCTGTCTTATTGTGTTGTGCGAGTGCAATCTCGGGATAGCACCGCACTAGGCGCTTTTTCAAGCGCTTCTTCAATATGAAGGCTCAACCGAGTGGCAGCGACCCACACGAAGTTGGAGGCTGCAACATCTCGATCAACCCGAAGGCGGGATATTTCAAGATGGGCTTCGTCAACTCTCTCACCGGGTCGAGGACTCGATGGTTCTATGCCAAGGACTCGCCCAATGTTGATGGCTCCCCTCTAGTTGATCTAGAGAGTCCAGTGGTGCAACAGAGCTCGTGCAAGAACCAGTTGTCCGCAGAAGAGATGGAGCAGACTGAAGATCTAGTGTCCCAGATTGCTACCCTGAACGCATGCGTACTCACTGGAACCCATCTCGCCACGGTGTTCCTGAAGCGTCGGGTGTAGCCACTCCAAGACATAGTGCTACCCATATGGGCGTACTCGCCTGCGTAGAGAGGAGCTCTCGAGTAACGAACTTGAGGGTTGTTTGCG
This sequence comes from Alopecurus myosuroides, assembly GCA_028641055.1. NCBI lineage: Eukaryota > Viridiplantae > Streptophyta > Magnoliopsida > Poales > Poaceae > Alopecurus > Alopecurus myosuroides. The sequence continues at coordinate 525,344,088 of CM054058.1, forward strand.
CCAAATAACTCGAGTCAAGGAGGTTGATCCAGTCGACTCAGTTCCTGCCATCTCCCCCCTTTCTTCTGCGACTGAGCAGACCAAGGTGAGTTTGTCTTCCTTTACACTTCATTTTTTGCACTGCTGCATTTTTTGAGTTTTTTTACTCGCCGATACTCTTCGCTTTTATTCTTTGATCTTTTTTGTCCAAGTGAATTTTTTTGTTCCTTTCACTTGATTTTGTCTTCGAATTCTTTTTCAGAATCTAGATATTCTCTCCAGCTAACCACCCAAAGCGGGCACTATCCCCTTTATGGAGGGTTTGACTGTGGCTTTTCATTATAGAAAATGGGCTTTTAGTACCGGTTAAAGAGGCCATTTAGTACCGGTTGGACAACCGGTACTAATTAATCGACACTAAAGGCCCACCAGACTTTAGTACTGGTTCCTTACAGACCAGTATTAAAAGGGCCTTCATGTGGCCCAGGAAAATCCCACGGGGCCGGATACCTTTGGTACCGGTTCTTGTTACGAACCGGTACCAAAGGATTGTCTTTTTTTTCTTTTTTCTTTTTTTTCCGGAAAAAATCTATTTTTATTTCCATTTTCTTTATTTCTATTGTTTAACCTCTTAAACCCACATTTATCACTAAGTTTTCTTAATACCCATCCTCACACTACTCCAGCACTAGCACGTTTAACTTCTTAGTTCCTTCCCTATGAGCTACCTACAAACAAGAGATACTTACCTGACAATACTATCCTATCAATCCTATTAACCCATGGACTATGAAGTCACACACATTTATTTTATGAATCAAAATAATTATTTAAATAAAAATAAATAAATCATTAATAATATTTTGAATTAAAAATGCAAATAATAATTAACTTATTTACCTTTTACCATTCAATATTGAATAATTCATATATGCAAATCTGTAAATTCAGATTTGACAAATAATATGTCTAAATTGATTAGAAAAATCAGAGAAATCCAAATATGAGAATCCATAACCCAACTCTTGATAAATTTCCCTCATGTTTGTCTGATCTAGTACTTTCAAGATGGAGTCCCTCTCAAATGAAACCCTAGCCCTGTTGTAGAAAAACCAGGCTTATATGAATAAAGTCGGTACCGACGTCGAAATGGGGTAGAAAAGTGTCTAACTAGTTGCTTTGGTTGTGTTATGCTAGGCCCTAGTAAGTCAGAAGACAAAGGTATGAACCAACTCTTGACAAGTTTCCCTCATGTTTGTCTGATCCAAGACATTCAGGCTATAAGTCATGAAACTCGCTAGAGAGAAGTGGATGTCGCTGAAGTAGGTCGACACACCCCGAAGTGCATTGTTTGTCATCCAAAACCCATAGCACACTTGTACACAAATGTTATGGCACCCCCTATCTAGCTTGTGGTGGGATCCCAACGTCGGAGTTCCTCTCCATGAAACCCTACCCCGTTGTAGAAAAACCAGACTTATATGAATAAAGCCGGTAACGGCGTCAAAATGGGGTAGAAAAGTGTCTAACTAATTTCTTTGGTTGTGTTAGGCTACGCCCTAGAAAGTCAGAAGATAAAGGTATGAACCAACTCTTGACAAGTTTCCCTCATGTCTGTCTGATCCAAGACATTCATGCTATAAGCCATGAAAGTCGCTAGAGAGAAGTGGATGTCGTTGAAGTAGGTCGACACACCCCGAAGTGCATTGTCTGTCATCCAAAACCCATATCACACTTGTACACACATATTATGGCACCCCCTATCTAGCTTGTGGTGGGATACCAACGCCGAAGTCCCTCTCCGTTGAAACCCTACCCCCGTTGTAGAAAAACCAAGCTTATACGAATAAAGCCGGTACCAGCGTCAAAATGGGGTAGAAAAGTGTCTAACTAGTTTCTTTGGTTGTCTTAGGTGATACATCTCCAATGTATCTATAATTTCTGATGCTCCATGATCATATTTTGCCAACTGCTACTTGTTTTCTCCCTTATTTATAGCATTTTTATATGTTTTCCGGGACTAACCTATTAACAAGATACCAAGTGCCAGTTCCCTGTGTTCTCCTGTTTTTGGTTTCATAAAAATTGTTCTGCAAACATTCTTGGAATTGGACCCCACAAAGCTCGAAGTTCCTATTTTCCCCGGAAGCATCCAGAACACCGAAGAGGAGTCGAAGAGGGGCAATAGGGGGGCCACACCATAGGGTGGCGCGGGCCCCCCTGGCCGCACCACCTATAGGTGTGGAGCCAATGGAGCTCCACCGCCTTTTCCCTTTCGCCTATTTAAGCCCCCCGGATGGAAAACCCTAAGCACCTGATCAAAAATCTCCGAAAAGTTCTGTAGCTGCCGTCACCGTCAACCCTAGATCAGGGGGGTTCTGAAGCTGTTTCCGGCACCCTGCTAGAGAGGAGATCATCACCTAAGGCCTCTACAACACCATGCCTGCCTCATGAGTGATGCGTGAGTAGTTCATCCTTGGATTACGGGTTCGTAGCTGTAGCTAGATGGTCGTCTTCTCCTCATATGCCTCCATGTTTAGACCTCGTGAGCTGTCTATCATGATCGAGATTGATCTTATGTAATTCTATATGATGTGTTTGCTGGGATCCGATGAATATTGAACTTATGCCAAGTTGATTATAGTCTTTATTTGCTTATGCTATTTGTGATCTTGCATGTTTCCGTTCCTAGTGGTTACTCTGGCCAAGTAGTTGCTAGTGACTCCATGATGCTCGTGATACACACGGTTGTTGGGAGACCCCAAGAGGAGGGTGTGATGAGCACAGTGGTAGGTATTTCCCCTTAGTTAGGAACCAAGGTTATCAATTGTCGAGACATCGTAGTAGATTTCATAAACGGGGGTGCCATGAGACTACCGATAGAGAAGTTGGGGGACGTGATCGTATGATGAACAATGACACAAGGTTTTACCCAGGTTCGGTACGACGCAGTAATGCGGCGTTCCTACTCCTGCAATCTCACTATTCAGGACTAAAGCCTTGAGTATACAGAATACAATGTGAGGTCAGGTTAGCTACTCGTCAAGGATCCATCTCTCGGCGAGTTAGCCTTTAGCTTCTAGTCTATCTTTCTTATCTCCCGTCTGGATTTATATAATAGCCGGGTCAGGGCTTACAGAGAAGGAAACCTAGAAAACTACGGTATGTGCTATCTTGGAATGTAAGCAAACCGCCTTCTACTCCAAGCTGGATCACGTGGGCCGTGATCCGGGTTCTTCTAGAATCCGGCTTCTGTGCATCAGCTTACTGGGCCGCCCAATGGACCGTAGCCCATTACCATTCAGGACACCCTGGTAATCTGGCACTTTAGACTACCATCTGATATACCCCTAATTGGTATATATCCGACATCAATCCAGTAGGAGAAAGAGGACCTTAGGAAGGTTGATGCCACTGACGGTGGTGCTGGCGCTTCACCGGTGTCAGCAACAACGTGGAAACTGCACACAACTCAACCAAAATACTTTGCCCCAACGGTACAGTGAGGTTGTCAATCTCACTGGTCTTGCTAAAAACAAAGATTGGACGTATAGTGTGGAAAAACAGTGTATGCTTGCAGAAAATAAAGAAAGCAAGAAATTGTTGTGGTTTGTTTAACAGTGTGGATAAATGGACCGGGGTTCATAGTTTTACTAGTGGTGTCTCTCCATAAAAGATAGCATGCTGGGTGAACAAACTACAGCTGGGAAATTGACAAGTAGAGGTTGCACCGTAGTGCACAATATGACATGAAGATTACTATGCTATTTAGTGCGGGCACTACAACAAGATACATAGACCGACATCCATCTGCATCTATGACTAATAATCCACCCTCAGGTTATCATCCGAACCCCCTTAGGTATTAAGTTTTAAGGAACAGATAATTGCATTAAACAAAGTGTGTAATGTAAGCAATGATTATGCATGCAGGCACTCTCACCGCTGTTTTCTCCCTAGTGGCAACATCACATCCTCCCCTTCACGTTTCTGTCACTCGAGCAAGGCAACAAGGAGGCATGAACCCACTATCGAGCATAAATACTCCCTCTTGGAGTCACTAGCAACTACATGGCCAGAATAACCACTAGCAACAGAGATCATGCAAGATCACAAATAACATATGCAAATAAAGACTATAATCAACTTGGCATAAGGTCAATATTCATCGGATCCCAGCAAACACATCACAAAGAATTACATAAGATCAATCTCGATCATGATAGGCAGCTCACGAGATCTAAACATGGAGGCATATGAGGAGAAAACAACCATCTAGCTACAACTACGAACCCGTAGTCCAAGGATGAACTACTCATGCATCACTCCGGAGGCAGGCATGGTGATGTAGAAGCCTCCAGTGATGATCTCCTCTCCGGCAAGGTGCCGAAAACAGCTTCAGAACCCCCTTGATCTGAGGTTGACGGTGACGGCGGCTGCGGAACTTTTTCGGGGATTTTGATCCGGTGTCTAGGGTTTTCCATCCAAGGGGCTTAAATAGGCGAAAGGGAAAAGGCGGTGTAGGCCAGGGGGCCCCACACCCATAGCTGGCGCGGCCAGGGGGCGCGCCACCCTATGATGTGGCCCCCCTGCTGCCCCTCTTGGGTGTTCTGGATGCTTCCGAGGAAAATAGGACTTTCGGGCTTCGAATTTTCCAATTCCGAAAATATTTCCAGAACAACTTTTCTGAAACTAAAAAAATAGCAGAAAACAGGGAACTCGCTCTGTGGCATCTTGTTAATAGGTTAGTCCGGAAAATCGATAAAAATGACATAAAGAAGGGAGAAAACATGTAGCAATTGGCATAATATGATCATGGAGCATCAGAAATTAGGGATACGTTTATGACGTATCAAGCATCCCCAAGCTTAGTTCCTACTCATCCTCGAGTAGGTAAACGATAAAACAATAATTTCTGAGGTGACATGCTACTAACACAAACTTGATCAATCTAATGTAAAAGCATATGTACGCTGAGATCATAAAACTTTAAACACAGGCATGATAAATAAAACTTTAATAATAAAGCATAGCAATTACTTTACATCACGAAAAGTAACTCAAATAAAGGATCATGAATAATAACACAAAGAAAGGTAAATGTTTGTTTCAGGTATAGAGAAAGCATGGCAAAGTGATATTTCGATAGTCCTTAAGAGTGGGGCAAAACATAAATGCCAGGACACCTTCAAAGTTCAAGAGGAAGACTAGAACAAATAATTTAAGAACAAATGATATCACATCATGAAGTAATTATTGATGTTTATGGGAAAAATGCACATAGAACTTAGAATGGAAAAAATTCTCTCTCAACTGTGCATAAAGTTAGAAGATAGAGACTCAACATAAAAGTAAAAGAAAGGCCCTTTGTAGAGGGAAGCAGGGATCACTCTTGTGCTGGAGCTTTTATTTTATTAAACAGAGGTATTAAAAGTTTGACACTCCTCCCATCCATCTTTCACAAACCATGGCTAGCCGAATCCTCGGGTGCCTGCCAACAATCACATATCGTGGAGGAGTGTCTATATTTTGATAGATATATGCTAATGTCAACGAATGGTAAACAGAAAATACAGTACATCACAAGTCAACTGGATTCACAAGAGCGGCTCCCATGGTGAAGGACGCAACTGGTATAGAAGGTCATCCCTCTTTCTATTTTGTTTACACAATTATGCTTTGACTGATAAATCAAGGGCAAAAATAGTGAAGAGAATTTATATGCATTAATTTGGGGCTGGGCACCCCGTTGCCAGATCTTCTATCATTTGGATAAGCGGATGAAGCCACTAGTCCAGGGTGTGAAATCCAATCAACGAGTGAGATAAATATTCTCTATTTACGTCCTCATGAGCAAAAACAGGAACATAAAGCAGGAGTAATTTTGAAGGTTTTAAAGGTAACACATGAGCAATTTACTTTGGAATGGAGTATGGTTGACACAATGGGAAAAACTTTGGTTTAAGGGAGTTTGGATGCACGAGTAGAGCTCATACTCAGTACAGGTGGAGGCTAGCAAAAGACTGGGAGCGCCAAATCAAGAGAGCATAAGAACCATAATCATGCATAGCGACAGAAGCATCATTAATTGAAACATAAGAAGTATCAGAAGTTCAAAAACTAAGTGTTCATGGAGGCTATTCATGACTGGTTTGTAGTCATAAACATGGTGTGAGCTTGCGCCAAGTCAACCAAATAAAACATTCGAAAGAGAATACCATATATTGATGCTCTACTATGACAAGAACAACTCATGAATCTTTCAACACATATTAAACACTCTCAGCTATTTGACGCTAATCATGCTACTCAATAACCACAAGGCTTTAAAACTTAAATAACATTTAGCATGGCATGAAAAAGTCCTAGCCACGGTCTATACAAGCTTCTACCAGCAGTTGTTTTCTTTTGTTTCTCCCAACAAGCACCATACAAAACATGCTTTAACAAAAATACTCTTTATGATACAGCAAGCAAACATGATAGTACTCAAATAATACTACTAAAACTAACAGCTCTAATAAGAGATGCATGCAAAACAGGAGCTGCATAAATGCAGCAGCTAGATAGAGATTAAGAATACAACGTATTCTCATGAAAGAGCGGAGCGTGTCACTCTCCAATAAAATAATGCTGGGGTCCAACCAAGCTTATTATGAAAGTAAAACAAACTTAAAGCAAAACAAAAATAAAACTGAAAACAAAAACAAAAAGACGCTCCAAGTAAAGCACATAAGATGCGACCGAATAAAAATATAGTTTCACTAGAAGTGACCTGATAATTTGTTGATGAAGAAGGGGATGACTTGAACATCCCCAAGATTAGACGCTTGAGTCTTCTTGGAATTTTCTTGGATGTACCACTGGGGCATCCCTAAGCTTAGGCTTTTCACTCTTCTTCTTCACATCATATCATCCTCTTCTGTTGACCCTTGAAAACTTCCTTCACATCAAAATTCTCACAATCTTCATTAGCAACGTTAGTGCAATTGAAATAAGAAATCCACATGGTTCAGTTTAAACACAAGTCTAAAAATCAAAAACACATTAGCTACTGTCACAACTTCTTTCAAAACTCTTTTTCTCAAAAGAACACCAAAAGAAAGAGATTAAGATGCAAATGCGATAAATGGCAGAAATCTGTCAAAAACAGAACAGCAGGTAAAGATCGATTTTTTCAAAAATCTTCTGTTGCTCAAATAAAAAAAGTGTTCTTCTAAGAACAGTTGCTGAATTACCTGGGGAATAACCACAAACAAATTCAGATCATTATGATCTTCCAGGATTTTATACGATATTTTACGGTGGACAGCAGAAATCTGTTTTCGTCGCAGAAATCCGAAAACCAACTCCAACTTTCCACTAGAAGCTTTACTTAGCTCAACAAAAACACAAAAGAAAAGATACATCAGGGTTGCTAAGGAAATAGAAAACACCAGGTGCAATCACAACAAATTAAAAAAAAGGAAAACTGAAAGAAAACAAAGAAATAAATCGGGTTGTCTCCCCGTGCGCTTTTCTTTAAAGCCTTTCAGCTAGGCATAGAAAAATCAACTCAAGTATTTTCAATTGAAGCATTCAAATCAAGATTTGGCAATTCTTTAATAATGCATTGTATTTTATCTAAGTGGGTTTCAGAGGCTCCTCTCTTAGTACTTTTAGCCTTACTGTTTTCATCAAATAAGTTCTCAGGAACCATCCAATCAAAATTCTTTTCTTGGGCTTCGTGCAGAGCTACTAATTTAAAGGGGATTGGTATTTTATCCTTGTTTTCATTATTAGATTCAGTTTTTTCTAGAGCACCAACAATGTCTACACATGAGCCAAGCATATTAAAACGATCAAAAACTTTTCTGGCTTCTATAGCAACATCCCCAAATTCTTTAAGCATAGTTTCTAAGATGAAGTTTCTATTCTCAACATCTTCAATGTCATTCAAGTTGAGGAACATATGTTGCATTATGGGATGGAGGTTAACAAACCTAGCTTCTAGCATGTGAACTAAGGAAGTTGCAGCAGTCTCGTAATTGGGAGCAAGTTCTACAATGGATTTTTCCTCAAAGTTATCATGCTTACTAACATGATCAAAGAATTCTTTAACAGTGTCCTTTTCAAGTATAGAACAACTTCCTACCGGCAAATCTTTCGAGGTAAACTTGGGGAACAACATGATGAGAAATAACAACGTAGAGACAAAAATAACCACTATGAAGTAAACTAATTTTTTGTGTGTTTTTGATATAGAGAAATAAACTAATTTTTTTGTGTTTTTGATATAGAGAAATAAAAACAAGACAAAAATAAAAACAGGACAATAAACAAAATTAAGATATTGAGAGTGAGAGACTCCCCTTGCCAGAAGACTTCCTTCTCCCCGGCAACGGCGCCAGAAAAAAATCCTTGATGCTCGTGATACACACGGTTGTTGGGAGACCCCAAGAGGAGGGTGTGATGAGCACAGTGGTAGGTATTTACCCTTAGTTAGGAACCAAGGTTATCAATCCACTAGGATAAAGAGGACCTTCGGAAGATTGATGCCACTGACGATGGTGCTGGCGCTTCACCGGTGTCAGCAACAACGTGGAACCTGCACACAACTCAACCAAAATACTTTGCCCCAACGGTACAGTGAGGTTGTCAATCTCACTAGTCTTGATGAAAACAAAGATTAGACGTATAGTGTGGAAAAATAGTGTATGCTTGCAGAAAGTAAAGAAAGCAGGAAATTGTTGTGGTTGTTTAACAGTGTGGAAAAATGGACTGGGGTTCATAGTTTCACTAGTGGTGTATCTCCATAAAAGATAGCATGCTGGGTGAACAAATTACAGTTGGGCCATTGACAAATAGAGGTTGCACCGTAGTGCACAATATGACATGAAGATTACTATGCTATTTAGTACGGGCATTACAACAAGATACATAGACCGACATCCATTTGCATCTATGACTAATAATCCACCCTCAGGTTATCATCTGAACCCCCTTTGGTATTAAGTTAAAGCACCAGATAATTGCATTAAACAAAGTGTGTAATGTAAGCAATGATTATGCACGCGGGCACTCTCACCGCTGTTTTCTCCCTAGTGGCAACAGCACATCCTACCCCTTCATGTTTCTGTCACTCGAGCAAGGCAAAAAGGAGGCATGAACCCACTATCGAGCATAAATACTCCAGTTGTAATTTGTTCGCCCAGCATGCTATCTTTTATAGAGAGACACCACTAGTGAAACGATGAACCCCGGTCCATTTTCCACACTATTAAACAAACCACAACAATTTCCTGCTTGCTTTACTTACTGCAAGCATAGTCTGTTTTCCACACTATACGTCTAATCTTTGTTTTCAGCAAGACCGGTGAGATTGACAATCTCACTGTACCGTTGGGGCAAAGTATTTTGGTTGTGTTGTGTGCAGGTTCCACGTTGTTGATGACACCGGTGAAGCGCTAGCACCATCGCCAGTGGCATCAACCTTCCGAAGGTCCTCTTTCTTCTACTGGATTGATAACCCTGATTCTTAAGTAAGGGGAAAACTCCTACCGTTGTGCTCATCATACCCTCCTCTTGGGGTTCCCAACAAAGTGCATCAAGGATTTTTCTGGCGCCCTTGCTGGGGAGAAGGCAGTCTTCTAGCAAGGGGAGTCTCTCACTCTCAACCTCTTTATTTTGTTTACTGTCTTGTTTTTAATTTTGTCTTGTCTTGCTTCTTTTTATTGAAAACACAAAAAATTAGTTTACTTCGTAGTTGTTATTTACTTGCTTGCTTTTATTCTACTAAAATGAGTTCCTCTGAGAATACCAAGTTGTGTGACTTCACTAGCACAAACAACAATGATTTTATTTGCACACCTATTGCTCCACCTGCTCCTACTGCTGCTTTCTATGAGATAAAACCTGCGTTATTAAATATTGTGATGAAAGAACAATTTTCTGGTATTAGTACTGATGATGCTTCTGCCCACCTTAATAATTTTGTTGAACTATGTGAGATGGAAAAATATAAAGATGTAGATGGAGATATTATTAAACTGAAATTATTTCTTTTCTCTTTGAGAGGAAGAGCTAAATAATGGTTGCTATCTTTGCCTAGAAATAGTATTGATTCATCGACTAAGTGTAAAGATGCTTTCATTGGAAAATATTATCCTCCTGCTAAGATTATATCCCTGAGAAGTGACATAATGAATTTTAAACAATTTGATAATGAACATGTTGCTAAAGCTTGGGAAAGAATGAAAACTATGGTGAAGAATTGTCCCACTCATGGACTGGCTACTTGGATGATTATACAAACCTTTTATGCAGGACTGAATTTCTCCTCAAGAAACCTATTGGATTCAGCTGCTAGAGGTACCTTTATGTCCATCACTTTTGGCAATGCAACAAAGCTTCTTGATGATATGATGATAAATTATTCAGAGTGGCACACTAAGAGAGCTCCACAAGGTAAGAAGGTAAATTCTGTTGAGGAAACCTCCTATTTAAGTGAAATTCTTGATGCTATTATGTCTATGCTTGTTAATGGTAAAGCTCAAGTTGATCCTAATAATGTTCCTTTAGCCTCATTGGTTGCTCAAGAAGAGCATGTTGATGTGAACTTTATTAGAAATAATAATTTTAACAACAATGCTTATAGAAATAGATTTGGTGGAAACAATTATAAACCTTATCCTCCTAATCATGGTTATGGTAATTCTTATGGAAACTCCTACAATAATAATAAAAGCTCTACCTCTGATCTTGAAAACATGCTTAAAGAATTTATTAGCACACAAACTGCTTTTAATAAATCTATTGAGGAAAAGCTTGGTAAAATAGATGTTCTTGCCTCTAAAGTAGGTAGCCTTGCTATTGATGTTGATTTTCTAAACCTAAAGGTTTTTCCACAAGATGTTAAACAAAGTAAAACTTTTAATGCCATCCAAGTTCAAATTGATGATAATGTCAGGTTGATGGCTGAATTACGTGCTAGGTGGGAAAGAGAAGATGAATTGGCTAAAAAGAATAATATTGCTAGAGTTTGCACTATCACAACCACTAGTAAAACTGAAGCTCCTAGTGCTAGTAAACCTCCTACTATCAATGGTAAAGTAGTTGGTGTTAATAAAGTCCATATCTCATAAAAGTGCTGAATTTTTTAGAGATATCGGAGATAATGGTTCCATTACTTTTGATGATAATAATATTGATTTTTATGATTGAAATATCTCTGAAGTTATTATGTTTCTACAAAATCTTTCTAGAAGTCCCAATGCTAGTGCCATGAATATGGCCTTTACTAAACATATTGCCAATGCTCTCTTGAAAGTTAGGGAAGAAAAGTTGAAACTTGAGACATCTATCCCTAGAGAATTAGATGATGGTTGGGATCCTATCATTAAGATAAAAGTAAATGATTTTTATTGCAATGCTTTGTGTGGTCTTGGTGCTAGTATCTCTGTTATGCCTCAAAATCTTTATAATATGCTTGATTTACCACCGTTGGAACACTGTTATTTGGATGTTCATCTTTCTGATAATGCTAAGAAGAAACCTCTTGGTAGAATTGATGATGTTTTTATTATGGTTCATAAGAACCTTGCCCCTGTTGATTTTGTAGTTATGAACATTTAATGCAATGCTTTTTGTCCTATTGTTTTGGGAAGACCTTTTCTGAGAACTGTTGGTGCTATTATTGACATGAAATAGGGGAGTATTGAATATCAACTTCCCCTCAAGAAAGTTTTGGAACACTTTCCTAGAAATAAGATGAAGCTACCTTTTGACTCTATTATTAGAGAAAAATATTATGTTGATGCTTCTTCACTGGAAAATACTTGAGTTTCCCTTTATGCCTAGCTGAAAGGCGTTAAAGAAAAGCGCTACCGAGAGACAACCCGTTTTATTTCGCTGTTTTTAACTCGTTTTCTTTGGTGTTCTTTGCACCTTGGTGTTGTCTATTTCCTTAGAAACCGTGCTGTATATATTATTTTGAGTTTTTTTTTATCCAAGTAAAGCCTCTAGTGGAAAGTTGAGCTTATATTTCGGATTTCTGCGCAGGAAACAGATTGCTGTTGTCCACTGTTAATTCCGTTAAAAATCACAGATAATTCAAAATGACCTGAGATTTTTTGTGCTTAATCCAGAGTTATATACGAAACATTTATTAGAAGACCACTTTTTGATTTGAGCAACAGAAGAGTTTTCAAAAAATCGATCTTTACCTGTTATTCTGTTTTGACAGATTTCTGCCATTTATCGCATTTGCATCTTAATCTCTTTATTTTGGTGTTCTTTTGAGAAAAAGAGTTTTGAAAGAAGTTGTGACAGCATCTAATGTGTTTTTGAGTCTTATACTTGTGTTGAAACTGAACCATGTGAATTTATTATTTCAATTGCACTAACGTTGCTAATGAAGATTGTGAGAATTTTGATGTGAAGGAAGTTTTCAAGGGTCAAGAGAAGAGGATGATATGATGTGATCAAGAAGAGTGAGAAGCCTAAGCTTGGGTATGTCCCAGTGGTAAATCCAAGAAAATTCCAAGAAGACTCAAGATTCTAAGCTTGGGGATGCCCAAGGCATCCCCTTCTTCATCAACAAATTATCAGGTCACTTCTAGTGAAACTATATTTTTATTCGGTCGCATCTTATGTGTTTTACTTAGAGCGTTTTTTATTTTTGTTTTCAGTTTGCTTTTGCTTTTTCTTTTAGTTTGTTTTTACTTTTTCAATAATCTTGGTTGAACCATAGAATTCTTTTATTGGAGAGTGACACGCTCCGCTTTTTCATGAGAATATGTTGTATTCTTAATCTCTGTCTAGCTGCTGCATTTATTTAGCTTCTGTTTTGCATGCATATCTTATTAGAGCTGTTAGTTTTAGTAGTGTTATGTGAGTACTGTCATATTTGCTTGATGTATCATAAATAGTATTTTTGTTAAACCATGTTTTGTATGGTGCTTGTTGGGAGAAAGAAAATTGTTGCTTGAAGTAGAATTTATAACAGTACTAGTAGAAGCTTGTATAGACTGTGGCTAAGACTTTTTCATGCCATGCTAAATGTTATTTTAGTTTTAAAGCCTTGTGGTTATTGAGTAGCATGATTAGACTCAAATAGCTGAGAGTGTTTAATATGTATTGAAAGATTCATGAGTTGTTCTTGTCATAGTAAAGCATCAATATATGGTATTCTCTTTCGAATGTTTTATTTGGCTGACTTGGCGCATGCTCACACCATGTTTATGACTACAAACCAGTCACGAATAGCCCCCATGACCACTTAGTTTTTGAACTTGTGATACTTCTTATGTTTTAATTAATGATCCTTATGTCGCTATGCATGATTATGGCTCTTATGCTCTCTTGATTTGTCGCTCCTAGTCTTTTGCTAGCCTCCACCCGTACTGAGTATGAGCTCTACTCGTGCATCCAAACTCCCTTAAACTACAGTTTTCCCCATTGTGTCCACCATACCTACCTAAATGTGGTATTTAACTGCCATTCCAAAGTAAATTGCTCATGTGTTACCTTTAAAACCTTCAAAATTACTCCTGCTTTATGTTCCTGTTTTTGCTCATGAGGACGTAAATAGAGAATCTTTATCTCACTTGTTGATTGGATTTCACACCCTGGACTGGTGGCTTCATCCGCTTATCCAAATGATAGAAGAGCTGGCAGCGGGGTGCCCAGCCCCAAATTAATGCAAACAAATTCTCTTCACTATTTTTGCCCCTGATTTATCAGTCAAAGCATAATTGTGCAAACAAAAGAGAAAGAGGGATGACCTTCTACACCAGTTGCATCCTTCACCATGGGAGCCGCTCTTGTGAATCCAGTTGATTTGTGACGTACTATATTTTCTGTTTACCATTCGTTGACATTAGCATACATCTCCCAAAATATAGACACTCCTCCATGGTATGTGATTGTTGGGAGGCACCCGAGGATTCGGTTAGCCATGGTTTGTGAAAGATGGATGGGAGGAGTGTCAAACTTTTAATACCTTTGTTTAGTAAAATAAAAGCTCTAGCACATGAGTGATCCCTGCTTCCCTCTGCGAAGGGCCTTTCTTTTACTTTTATATTGAGTCTCCATCTTCTAACTTTATGCACAATTGAGAGATAATTTTTGCCATTCTAAGTTCTATGTGAATTTGTCCCATAAGCATCAATAATTACTTCATGATGTGATATCATTTGTTCTTAAATTATTTGTTCTAGTCTCCCTCATGAACTTTGAAGGTGTCCTGGCATTAATGTTTTGCCCCACTCTTAAGGACTATCGAAATATCACTTTGCCATGCTTTCTCTATACCTGAAACAAACATTTACCTTTCTTTGCATTATTATTCATGCTCCTTTATTTGAGTTACTCTTCATGATGCAAAGTAATTGCTATGCTTTATTATTAAAGTTTTATTTATCATGCATGTGTTTAAATTTTTATGCTCTCAGCGTGCATCTGCTTTTACATTAAATTGATCAAGTTTATGTTAGTAGCATGTCACCTCAGAAATTATTGTATTATCATTTACCTACTTGAGGACGAGTAGGAACTAAGCTTGGGGATGCTTGATACGTCTCCAACGTATCTATAATTTCTGATGCTCTATGATCCCATTTTGCCAATTTCTACTTGTTTTCTCCCTTATTTATAGGATTTTTATACGTTCTCCGGGACTAACCTATTAACAAGATGCCAAGTGCCAGTTCCCTGTTTTCTGCTGTTTTTGGTTTCAGAAAAGTTGTTCTGCAAATATTCTCGAAATTGGACCCCACAAAGCCCGAAGTTCCTATTTTCCCCGGAAGCGTCCAGAACACCGAAGAGGAGTCGGAGAGGGGCAACAGGGGGGCCACACCATAGGGTGGCACGGGTCCCCCTGGCCGTGCCACCTATAGGTGTGGGGCCCCTCGAGCTCCACCACCTTTGCCATTTCGCCTATTTAAGCCCCCCCCCCGGATGGAAAACCCTAAGCACCTGATCAAAAATCACCGAAAAGTTCTGTAGCCGCCGTCACCGTCAACCCTAGATCAGGGGGGTTCTGAAGCTGTTTCCGGCACCATGCCAGAGAGGAGATCATCACCGGAGGCCTATACATCACCATGCCTGCCTCCGGAGTGATGCGTGAGTAGTTCATCCTTGGACTACGGGTTCGTAGCTGTAGCTAGATGGTTGTCTTCTCCTCATATGCATCCATGTTTAGATCTTGTGAGATGCCTGTCATGATCGAGATTGATCTTATGTAATTCTATATGCTGTGTTTGCTGGGATCCGATGAATATTGAACTTATGCCAAGTTGATTATAGTATTTATTTGCTTGTGCTATTTGTGATCTTGCATGCTTTCCGTTGCTAGTGGTTACTCTCGCCAAGTAGTTTCTAGTGACTCCAACTGGGAGTATTTATGCTCGATAGTGGGTTCATGTCTCCTTTTCGCCTTGCTCGAGTGACAGAAACGTGAAGGGGGAGGATGTGTTTTTGCCATTAGGGAGAAAATAGCGGTGAGAGTGCCCGCGTGCATAATCATTGCTTACATTACACACTTTTTTTAATGCAATTATCTGTTGCTTGCAACTTAATACCTAAGGGGGTTCGGATGATAACCTGAGGGTGGATTATTAGTCATAGATGCAGATGGATGTCGGTCTATGTATCTTGTTCTAATGCCCACACTAAATATCATAGTAATCTTCATGTCATATTGTGAACTACAGTGCAACCTCTATTTTTCAATTGCCCAGCTGTAATTTGTTCACCCAGCATGCTATCTTTTATGGAGAGACACCACTAGTGAAACTATGAACCCCGGTCCATTTTCCACACTGTTAAACAAAACACAACAATTTCCTGGTTTCTTTAGTTACTGCAAGCATACATTTTTTTCCACACTATACGTCTAATCTTTGTTTTCAGCAAGACCGGTGAGATTGACGACCTCTCTGTACCGTTGGGGCAAAGTATTTTGGTTGTGTTGTGTGCAGGTTCCACGTTGTTGCTGACACCAGTGAAGCGACAGCACCACCGTCAGTGGCATCAACCTTACGAAGGTCCTCTTTCTCATACTGGATTGATAACCATGGTTCTTAACTAAGGGGATAACTCCTACCGATGTTCTCATCATACCCTCCTATTGGGGTTCCCAACAAAGTGCATCATTAGGCTAGGCCCTAGAAAGTCAGAAGACAATGGTATGACCCAACTCTTGAGAAGTTTAACTCATCCATTACATAGATCACAATGATATCTTGCTCATATTATACTTAAACATGAACGTATAAATATAGATACATATAAAAGTACTCGATCTCCAGATCACAGGAGACCCACACTACTACATCATAGAGAGATACATATAGAAGTACTCGATCTCCAGATCACATGAGACCCGTGATGGCGTGTAGTTGACGGGAGACTTCTTGCTGATGATGACTTTGAAATCCCCGACAACGGCGCCAGAAAACTTGTTGGTGGCTGGCGTTGGTAAACCCCAAGAGAAAGGTTGTGAAGAGTGCAGCGGAAAGTTTTCCCCACAGAAAAGAAGCCAAGGTTGAATCGACCAGTAGGAGGGCAAGCAATCTCTGAAGGTTGATGCAGCTGAGATGGCAGTGCGCACTACCGATTGAGCAGCAACGTGGAACCTACACAACACAATAAAATCACTTTGCCCCAACGTAGCAGTGAGGTTGTCAATCTCAGCGGTTTTGCTGAACACAAAGAGGTTAAACGTGTGGTGTGGAAAACAGTAGGAACGATATGAAAGCAGTAGGTGTTTTATCTGTATGAGGAAAATGGACCGGGGTCCACATTTCATTATTGGTGTCTCTCTGTGAAAGATAAATAACATGTGTGGTGAACAAATTACAGGTGAGCAATTGACAGAAATGTAGGCTGCACCGTAGTGCATATGCAAGACATAAAGATTACTATGTGATTCATGCGGGCATTACAACAAAATACATAGACCGTCATACAACTACATCTATGTCTAATAATCCACCCTCTGAATATCATCCGAACAAATGTTGGGTATTAAGTTGCTAGCAACAGATTATCGCAGTAAGCAAAGTGTGTAATTGATGGCTAGGTTGAGACTCCAAGTGCAGAGTGTGTAGCTAGTGGCATGCCTTCTTCCCCACGAGGGTGACTCGAGGGTTTATATCGAACTCTTGGGGAGCCAGTATTTCAGCAGTTGTCGTCCAAGCTTCCTCCAGGATCCTGCAAACAAGTAGAGAATTTTGTGCCCTCAACCTCACCAAGTGGTTGTCAAGCACAAGGTGTGAGACTTCTAAATTGCAATGCAAAACTGAAAGTAAATGTGCAATAATTAAATCTACTACTAAATGCAAATGAGAAAATAAATATGCAATGGATTGTTTTTGTATTTTTGTGATGCAAGTGGTGATGGAGATAATGTAAATTCGAATTGGAGATGCAAGTAAAGTAAAGTGCAAGTAAAGTAAATTGCAGCAAAGTAACTAGAGTGTTTTCTTATAATTAAAATAGGACCGGGGTTCATGGTTTGACACTTGCATTCTCTCAAATAAAGTGGTAGACGGTGGACATAAAGAATTACATGTGAGATTACAATAACATGTTTAACATTGAGTACTTTCATATGGGCATAACGTCCTAGCATAGAGATCTCTACGGTCATATTGATCCCTCTTATACTCCACCAAGATGCGAAATAAATCATAACACCTCAATAATTAAGGAAAAACCAGAGTATAGCTTTAAGCAATGTGACATGAAGTTGAAGTAAGAACTTGCTAGATCTAGTCATGGAGATTGATTAGTGTCACTTCAAATCCCCGGTAACAAGGTACTACTTTTTATCCCTAGTGAGGTAACTAAGAAAGGTTTAACAAAACCTAAGTGGATCGCTGAACTTCTGTCACTTTCACAGCACTAGCCACCCCCCGTTACTCCAACTAATGCACCCATCACCCCACACAGGCTCTCAAGAACTAGATTGATCAAAGCTAGCAAATAAGAACGGGGTACATAAGATACATCTACTAAAAATAACTCAAGAGAAACAATTGCAATCTCAGATTCAATAACTCATAGAAAAGATCCACCACATAGGAATAACAACGGTGCCTGTAATCATGTGAGGCAGCTCATACGGATCTAATTAGTGAAGCACATAGAGAGAGAGATACAAGTGCTACTTCCACAAATCCATAGCCCTGGGGTGGACTACTCCCTCTTCATGGAGATGTCGATGGAGATGACGTTGGAGGGGTAGGAGATCACACCGGCGGCGCCCCGCCGGAGTTTCCCCCCTCCAATCTGGAACTTCTGGTCTCTATTTTGGTGTTTCGGTGTTTCGGCGGCGCTCCTCTCTGTAAGGGTACGGGGGACCCTTTTTATAGTCGGTTTTAGGTCAAGGCAGAGTCGGTAAGTCGAAGATGGAAGCAATTGGGGCCAAAAGGGGGCCTCTCACGCGGCCAAGGAATCTGGCCGCGTGGAGGGTCCTCTTTTGGGCCTCCTTGCCCAATTCTCGTGGATCCTTCGCCCGCAAGTCTTCTCCTTCCAAGAAAATGACCCCCGCAGATTTTCAGGTGATTTTGCGGAAGTTTGCCCCCTGAAACGTCAAAAAAATAGAAAACGGGGTTTTTTTGACAGGCAGGGTTAATTCCATAAAAGTTGGGGGACTTTGTAATTTAACCCCAAAATACTATAAAACATTGAATTATACCCTTATATGATGCAATATGTAATAGAAAACCATGTGAAAATATGCAAAATTCATCTATGCATTTTACATGCATCAACATCCCCAAGCTTAACCCATGCTCGTCCTCGATTATGAAGATGATAAAACTAATATGGGTTTTGCATATTGAAACAATCATGGGATATCAAGGAGGATTATTCATGATACATATAATCAAATGATTAATACTAGAAATGAGTAGCAATATACAATTCATGTTGTAACAAATATCAAATATGCAAGCAAAGATGCTTCATGAAAGTTCACAAAGTGTATAATGAAATAAAAGCACTATGGACCAAATGCATACACAAAATGAAAAATAAAATCCTATATTGGTCAAAGAATAGCATAATGGATAATAGAAAATATGGTGGACACTTTGGAGAAAATTGAGTAGAGGTAAAACATGATCAAGTCTTATTTAGCCTCTAAATTATCCAGCTAAAATTACTAATTGAAATGTGGTATCCATTGATCTAGGACTCTCATTGCCCCTTTATCACTAGCATCTTAAAATTGTGAGTATTGAAGTAATGAGAATGACAAGGTGGTTGAAAGCCTCATGCCCCGTGAGTGTGAAAACCTACTCCATGATTACTCAACTTAAGATTCCTAATAAGCTTTGTACAATCATAATAAGTATTAATGACATCATAGAGAACCGCAAAGAGGTACCTCTTGACCTATGACATGGAAACAAGCCCATGTTACAATGACAAGATGAACAAACGAAGTAGACTCATCATCCTTTTTATTTTCATTCACTATTATGTATAGCTTCTTATTTTATTATAGGATGTGTTGTAGAGTCACTCAAGCTGTAAGTAACTTTCCACCATGATAAATCATGGCTTGGGTTAGCGGCCCAATGCATTTCTCTAGTCATATAGATACTTACTCATCAAAACTTACTATTCCTCTATTTCATTTCGGCATGGCAGGAGTCCAAAAACAAAAGTGCATGATATCAACCAAATGTAAATTTTCTGTGCAATGTTGAAAGCTTTCCGGTGATACACGTTTATAGCTAGCTCCCAACCACACACTTGTCGAACGCAAAACTTGTGGCTCCCATTATTGGGTCATGTTTATTAGATGCATAAAAAGTAAAGTGTGCCTTCAAAAGTTCGTGAGAGTCCTATCCCAAGTTCAACCCATGACAATTAATAAAGTCAATATCTTAATTTAGAACATAAATAACACAATAACATGGTGAACATACTCGGAATAGCAATGAAGCTAATGGGAAGATATGGTGGACTCACTGGAAATACTTGGCTAAGGAGTGTTGGAAACAAGTTTTTACTTGTTGGAATTTTTAAATTTTTGGGCTAGCAAGAGGGAGATAGTTGACCAGATACTATGCATGCATATGTCCATACAACTACTCATTTCATGACAAACTAAATAAACCAGCAATTAACATCAAGGACATGAATAAGAGATAGCTCAAGACAACATTATTGCAAATTTCTACACATAAAAAGCCTATAAATCATGCAAACATATGTAGCTCTTCAAATCAACCATGGCATCCCTATTCCAAGTCATAATAATAGCATCCAATACATTCCAACCCCAAACTCCAGTAGCTCAATCTCATATAAAATGATGGTGGTCTTATCAAAACAAAAATAAAAAATAAAACTAGACGCTTCAAGTCTCTACGATAAATGCTTTGCTTAGAAAAACAGAAAGTAGACGTGTGCTAACCAAAAGAGTGTAGCTCCAGTGGGGTGTTCATCACATCCCCAATATTATGGCTTTCACCATTCTTGGATGTCTTGAGGCGCAGCTCCTCTATTCCATGTGAAAAAACTTCACAAAACATGTTTCTCCCATTCTTTTTCTGTGGGGTGAGATTAGCAAGGACAAACAAATCACATGCTTGCTGTGCAAAATTCCAAATCAAATGCTCCAGTAGATAGACAATAAGGTTCATTATGTTGTATGTTCACTCTCTTGCTTTAAAGAATCATGTATTCGATTCCCAAGCCCAAAGAGTGCATAAAACAAAAGAAGGCAGAATCTTTCCAGAAAAGCAGCAGCAGCAAAACGAACGTTTTTCCCTAAGCTAGACTCGTCAAAAAAATTAAGCCAATTTTTGTGCTTACAGAGGACGAAAAGTTGCAGAACATACTAAAAAATTAGCTCAATCCAACATACCAATAAAAAACATAAAATCATACGGTGAGCAGACTCGTGGTGAAACAGAAATTTCATGAACTAGGATAGCAACTTATAAGTCCAAATGGGTTTGACTTGACTCTTTATTGAAAACTCCAGAATTAAAACAAAAAAACTAATCTCTTGAGAAAGCAAGAGGACACTAGGAAAATCCAAACAAAAACAACCGGGTTGCCTCCCGTAAAGCGCTTTCTTTATAGCCATATAGCTAGGCTTTACTTATTTGATAATCAAGAGGGATAAAGCTCATGAGGGAGCTTGTTCTTCAGCGTGCCCCTCTTCCTTGGGAAGTGCTCCATTCTTTTCTTGTGAGGGAACTGAAACTTGACATTCCCTTCCTTGGAGTCTATGATTGCGCCTGTAGTACGAAGAAAAGGTCGACCCAAAATAATAGGACTAGGGGATTTAACCCCCATATCCATAATAATGAAATCAACGGGTACGAAAGTCATGTGAAATTCAATCATATCATCTTTTACTTGTCCTACAGCATGTTTAGTAGAGTTATCAGCAAGTACAAATTCACTTGAGCACTTTTCTAAATTTTCTAGTTCTAGCAATTCATATAATTCTTTAGAGAGTACCGATACACTAGAACCTAGATCTAACATAGCATGGTGAATTTCTTTTCCAATTGAAACTAGCACCTTGGGGATCCATGCATCCCCAAGCTTAGGAGGTATCATGGCCTCATTCTTGTACCTAACAATTTTTTCTTGCAAGACATGATTAGCAATATAAGATCCAAATCCAGGTTGATTAACATTTATAGTGGGATCACTAGCAAATTTTTGTAGAGTAGCAATAAGTTCTTGCAAGCTACTTTTTTCTAAATCAAGCAATGGATCCTTAATTTCAGTAAGCATCATAATTTCCTCTACTTTACTCTCTAATTTAGCTAGCATGCTTGACTCATGAGGACTAATTTCATCTTTGCTAGCAAGATAAGACATATATGGAAGTAAATATTCAGGGTACTTCACTATTCCATTCAAAGTTTCTTCTAAGCTAGTAGGGACATGCTCACTTGTATTATCAGCAATATGATCAATATTTTCAATAATAAGAGCAGCAATAGTAATAGAATTCATTCCTACACTAGGTTGTGCTTGTGGCTTTCCTGCTGACATGCTTAATAGAGTTGCTTGATTATCAGCTAATTTTGACAATGCTTTATCTAAATTCGAAGATTGAAGTTGCAATCCTTTAAGATCACTACTAATGGATGCAATAGACTTATTTAACTCATGTATCATAGCATTGTGACTAGCAACTTGTTCCATAAGCAATTTATTAGATTCAGAAATTTCACTAGAAGGCTTCCACTTATTTTCATTAGCATTAGGATATGGAACAAAAGGTTTATTTGGCACATAAGGAGGTTTACTATATGAATTGTAAGCATTACCAAAACCATTGCTACCATAATTCCTAACAAAATTAACATCCACACTTTCAGAATTACTACCAACTAGCTCCTGCAAAGGCACATTCTCCATATTTTGTTTATTAATAAAAGCAAGAATAGTGTCCATTTTAGAAGACAAATCATTGGTTTCTTCAATTGAGTTTATTTTCTTAGTGGGATTGGTTGCTCTTTCAGTATTCCATTAACTATAATTTTGCAATATGCTTTCTAATATGCTCTTAGCCTCTCCTACAGTTTTACTCATAAAGGCACCTCCAGCAGCAGAATCAAGTATATTTCTAGACATGTAGTTTAGACCATTATAAAAAGAGTGTAGTATGGTCCATTCATTTACTCCATGTGATAGGCATGTTCTAAGCATTAGTTTAATTCTATCCCATGCCATGGCTACATGTTCATTATCATTTTGCCTAAATGAGAGGATAGTATTCCTATTTTGCAAAATTTTAACGGGAGGATAATATTTCTTAATGAAAGCTTCTTTTAAATCATCCCAAGACTTTATACTAGCTGTAGGTAGTGAAAGTAACCATTCTTTAGCCTTTCCTCTAAGTGAAAAAGGAAATAATTTCAGTTTTAAAACGCTACTTTCCACATTTTTTAATTTTTGCATATCACATATTTCCATGAAATCATGAAGATGAATAGAGGCATCCTCCATAGCACTACCACCAAATTGCTCTCTAGTAATTAAATTCAATAAACTAGGACTTACTTCATAGCTTTCAGCTTGTATTTCAGGTGTAGTAATTAGCCTAGCAATGAATTGGTCATTGGGTGTATTTGTGTAGTCACTTAATTTAGTTATATCACCCATTTTAACAGTTTTTATGTAGTTTTTAATTTTTTATGCAAAACTGAAAAGTAAAGTAACTGGCAAATTCGAAATACTAAAATAAACTAGATAACTAAATCCAAAACTAAAATGCAAACTAAAATAAAATATGCAAGACAAAACAAAAACAAGAACAAAAACAAAACAAAAACAAAAACAAGACAAGAAACAAAACAATCTACTTGAAAGAAGGTGGAGATAGAAAGGACGGTACTCACGTAGGTGCAACCTCCCCAAGCTTAGGTGTTTGCACACCTTGTTGGTGATGAAGACTTCTTGTGAGCTCCCTTGGACAACTCTTTCACCTATGGCTCCCCGGCAACGGCGCCAGAAAAACGCTTGATGGCTAGGTTGAGACTCCAAGTGCAGAGTGTGTAGCTAGTGGCAAGCCTTCTTCCCCACGAGGGTGACTCGAGGGTTTATAACGAACTCTTGGGGAGCCAGTATTTCAGCACTTGTCTTCCAAGCTTCCTCCAGGATCCTGCAAACAAGTAGAGAATTTTGTGCCCTCAACCTCACCAAGTGGTTGTCAAGCACAAGGTGTGAGACTTCTAAATTGCAATGCAAAACTGAAAGTAAATGTGCAATAATTAAATCTACTACTAAATGCAAATGAGAAAATAAATATGCAATGGATTGTTTTTGTATTTTTGTGATGCAAGTGGTGATGGAGATAATGTAAATTCGAATTGGAGATGCAAGTAAAGTAAAGTGCAAGTAAAGTAAATTGCAGCAAAGTAACTAGAGTGTTTTCTTATAATTAAAATAGGATCGGGGTTCATGGTTTCACACTTGAATTCTCTCAAATAAAGTGGTAGACGGTGGACATAAAGAATTACATGTGAGATTACAATAACATGTTTAACATTGAGTACTTTCATATGGGCATCACGTCCTAGCATAGAGATCTCTACGGTCATATTGATCCCTCTTATACTCCACCAAGATGCGAAATAAATCATAACACCTCGATAATTAAGGAAAAACCAGAGTATAGCTTTAAGCAATGTGACATGAAGTTGAAGTAAGAACTTGCTAGATCTAGTCATGGAGATTGATTAGTGTCACTTCAAATCCCCGGTAACAAGGTACTCCTTTTTATCCCTAGTGAGGTAACTAAGAAACGTTTAACAAAACCTAAGTGGATCGCTGAACTTCTGTCACTTTCACAGCACTAGCCACCCCCCCCCCCCCCCCCCGTTACTCCAACTAATGCACCCATCACCCCACACACGCTCTCAAGAACTAGATTGATCAAAGCTAGCAAATAAGAACGGGGTACATAAGGTACATCTACTCAAATAACTCAAGAGAAACAATTGCAATCTCAGATTCAATAACTCATAGAAAAGATCCACCACATAGGAATTACAACGGTGCCCGTAATCATGTGAGGCAGCTCATACGGATCTAATTAGTGAAGCACATAGAGAGAGAGAGAGAGATAAAAGTTCTACTTCCACAAACCCATAGCCCTGGGGTGGACTACTCCCTCTTCATGGAGATGTCGATGGAGATGACGTTGGAGGGGTAGGAGATCACACCGGCGGCGCCCCGCCGGAGTTTTCCCCCTCCAATCTGGAACTTCTGGTCTCTGTTTTGGTATTTCGGTGTTTCGGCGGCGCTCCTCTCCGTAAGGGTACGGGGGACCCTTTTTATAGTCAGTTTTAGGTCAAGACGGAGTCGGTAAGTCGAAGATGGAAGGAATTGGGACCACAGGGGCCAAAAGGGGGCCTCTCACGCGGCCAAGGAATCTGGCCGCGTGGAGGGTCCTATTTTGGGCCTCCTTGCCCAATTCTCGTGGATCCTTCGCCCGCAAGTCTTCTCCTTCCAAGAAAATGACCCCCGCAGATTTTCAGGTGATTTCACGGAAGTTTGCCCCCTGAAACGTCAAAAATATAGAAAACGGGGTTTCTGACAGGCAGGGTTAATTCCATAAAAGTTGGGGGACTTTGTAATTTAACCCCAAAATACTATAAAACATTGAATTATACCCTTATATGATGCAATATGTAATAGAAAACCATGTGAAAATATGCAAAATTCATCTATGCATTTCACATGCATCAGTAATGTAAAGAGAAAATTGCACATACCACCAATGTTTGGTGCCGTTGTTGCACAGAACACAGAATTTAAACTCATTTTGCAGTGAACCCCAAGTTTTTGTCTAACCGTTGCAACAAGCCCAAATAATACATTTTGTCTCTTAATACGTGTCTGACATATTGGCCCATGACACTGCACCGTATTTGTATACCGTTGAACACAATTATACGTCATCTTTTTAAAATGTCTATACAAAATATTTGTCCATCCACGTATATGTATGAAATATAAATATTGGGCATACGTATCTATCGTAATCTATTGGGATTCACCCAAGCAACGAATACGCCCGAAAAAACTTCTGCCAAGAATGCGAGTTGCATCCACTAAATTTATGTTTTATTTCTCTTTTTCTCACGGTAAACTGTTATGTTACATGATCCACTATAACTCCGTATTTATACACCATATACCACAATTATAGCAATTTTAAACATGTATAAAATATTTGGTCATCAACATAGAATGCCCAAATATTTTGTATATGTATTTTTAAAAGATAAAATACAACTGTTTTTTATGGTATATAAATACGGTGCAGGTGCAATGTCATGGGCTCATATGTTACGTATTAAGGAACTAAATACGCTATTTGGGCTTGTTGCAATGATTAGACAAAAACTGGTGTTATCTTCACGTGGGCACTCTCACCGCGGGCACTCTCACCGCTGTTTTCTCCCTAATGGCAACAACACATCCTCCCCCTTCACGTTTCTGTCACTCGAGCAAGGCGAAAAGGAGGCATGAACCCACTATCGAGCATAAATACTCCCTCTTGGAGTTACTAGCATCTACTTGGCCAAAGCATCTACTAATAACGGAGAGCATGCAAGATCATAAATAACACGAGCATGAAGATAACATAATAGATTGATAATCAGAAGACATAGCCTTCAACATTCATCAAATACCAGCAAACACAACATGTAGCATTACATAAAGATGATCTCGATCATGTGAGGCAGCTCGCGAGATCTAAACATGAGGTACAAAGTGGAGAGAACAACCATCTAGCTACTACTATGGACCCGTAGTCTAGGGATGAACTACTCACGCGTCACTTCGGAGGAGGGCATGGTGGTGTAGACCCCTCCGGTGATGAATTCCCCTCCCGGCAGGGTGCCGGGGAGAGCTCAAGAACCCTCCCGATCTCGGGATGACGATGACGCCGGCCTCGGGTGTTTTTTGGGACGAAGTGGTATCTCTTTAGGGTTTACGTCTCGGGGGGTATAAATAGGCGAAAGAGCAAAGGCGGTGGAGGCCTGGGGGCCCCACACCACCCCATATGGCTCGGCCAGGGGGCGCACCGCCCTATGGTGTGGGCCCCCTGTGGCTCCCCTACGGGTCTCTTCGGGACTCCGTGGAACCTTCGGGAATTCTAATAGTTCCGGACTTTGAATTTTCCAATTCCGAGAATATTTCTAGAACAACTTTTCTAAAACTGAAAACAGGGAACTCGCTCTGTGGCATCTTGTCAATAGGTTAGTCCAAAAAATCGATAAAAATGACATAAAGTGTATGGCAAACATGTGGGAAACATTAAGAAAACAACATGGAACATCCGAAATTAAGGGTACGTTTATGACGTATCAACATCCCCAAGCTTAGTTCCTACTCGTCCTCGAGTAGGTAAAAGATAAAAACACATAATTTCGGAGGTGACATGCTACCAACATAAACTTGATCATCAATAATGTAAAAGCATAAGTAAGCTGAGATCATAAAACTTAAACAGAAGCATGATAAATAGAATTTTAATAATAAAGCATAGCAATAACCTTGCATCATGAGAAGTAACACAAATAAAAGATAATGAATAACAATGCAACGAAACATATATGTTTGTTTCAAGTATAGAGAAAACATGTCAAAGTGATATTTCGCTAGTCCTTAAGAGTGGGGAAAAACATAAATGCCAGGACACCTTCAAAGTTCACGAGGAAGACTAGAACAAATAATTAGAGAATAAGCAATAACACATCATGAATCAATTAATAATGTTTTTGGGACAAATGCACATAAAACTCAGAATGGCAACTATGCTCTCTCAACCGTGCATAAAATTATAAGATGGAGACTCAACATAAAAGTAAATGAAAGGCCCTTCATAGAGGGAAGCAGGGATCACTCATGTGCTAGAGCTTTCATTTTACTAAACAGAGGTATAAAAAGCTTGACACTCCTCCCAACCATCTTACACAAACCATGGCTAACCGAATCCTTAGGTGCCTTCCAACAATCACATATCGTGGAGAAGTGTCTATATTTTAAGAGAGGTGTATGCTTATGTCAATGAATGGTAAACAGAAAATACAGTACGTCACAAGCCAACTAGACTTCACAGGAGTGGCTCCCATAGAAGGACGCATCTAGGTAGAAGGTCATCCCTCTTTCTCTTTTGTTTACACGATTATGCTTTGACTGATAAATCAGGGGAAAATAGTGAAGAGAATTTGTGTTATTAATTTGGGGACGGCCACCTTGCTGCCAGCTCTTCTATCATTGGATAAGCGGATGAAGCCACTAGTCCAGGGTGTGAGAGTCCAATCAACAAGTGCGATAAAGATTCTCTATTTACGTCCTCATGAGCTAAAATAAGAGCACAAACCAGGAGTAATTTTGAAAGTTTTAAAGGTAACACATGAGCAATTTACTTTGGAGTGGC
Source organism: Alopecurus myosuroides (assembly GCA_028641055.1). Taxonomy (NCBI): domain Eukaryota; kingdom Viridiplantae; phylum Streptophyta; class Magnoliopsida; order Poales; family Poaceae; genus Alopecurus; species Alopecurus myosuroides. Next base: position 525,371,995 of record CM054058.1, read on the forward strand.
GGTTAAATACCACATGTAGGTAGGTATGGTCGACACAATGGGAAAATTTTGGTTTTTGGGAGTTGGATGCACAGGTAGAGCTCATACTCGGTACATGTGGAGGCTAGCAAAAGACTGGGAGCGACAAATCAAGAGAGCATAAGAGTCATAATCATGCATAGCGACATAAACATCATTAATCAAAGCATAAGTTGTACAACAAGTTCAAAAAGTAAATGATCATGGAGGCTATAAATGACTGGTTCATAGTCATAAACATGGTGTGATCATGCTCCAAGTCAACCAAATAAAAATTCAAAGGAGAACACCACAAATTTATGCTTCAATATGACAAGAACAACTCATGATTCCTTCAATGGCACATTAAACACTCTCAGCTGTTTGAGGCTAATCCTGATACTAAATAACCACAAGGATTTAGAACTAAAATAACATCTAGAATGATATGAAAAATTCTAGCCACAGTCTATACAAGCTTGTACTTGCACCGTTAAAAATTCTACCTCAAGCAGCAGTTTCTTTTCCCAACAAGCACCATACAAAACATGCTTTAACAAAAAATCTCTAAATGCTACAGCAAGAAAACATGAGAGTACTCACATAACACTACTAAAATTAACATCTCTAAACAATAGATGCAATGAAAACAAGAGCTAAACATGAATTTTTGCTATAACTAGAAGAAAAACTAAGAATACTAGCATAGCAAGTATTCAAGCGAAAAAGCGGAGAGTGTCTCTCTCCCAAACAAAGAATTATAGGGTAAAACTATATTATTGAATCAAGGAAAACAAAAGAAAACAAAGGAAAACAAAAGAAAACAAAAGAAAAACAAACAGACGCTCCAAGTAAACTTCATATGATGTGGCCGAATAAAAATATAGTTTCACTAGAAGTGACCTGATAGATTGTTGATGAAGAAGGGGATGCCTTGGGCATCCCCAAGCTTAGATGCTTGAGTATTCTAAAAATATGCTAGGATGAACCACGGGGGAATCCCCAAGCTTTGACCTTGCACTCTTCTTGATCACATATATCACCCTCTTCTCTTGACCCTTGAAAACTACCTTCACACCACACTCAAAGAGTAATTCGCATTAGAGGGTTAGTGAAACAATTAAAAATCCATGGGTTCTGTATGGAACAAGTTCTATTAATAATTTTAAACATAAGCTACAGCCACTGATGTTTCGTGAAACAAAGAAATCCACTAGCTTGACATCGCAAAAGAGCAAATGCAAGAAAAATGGCAGAATCTGTCAAAACCAGAATAGTCTGTAAAGATGAATTTTTTTGAGGCAATTATGTTTCTCAGATCGAAAAAATTAAAGAAAAAAAAATGCGGAATTATCCAAGGAATAAGCACAAGAAATTTCAGGCCATTCTGATTTTTCTATGATTTATACGAATGTTTACGGTGGACAACAGAAATCTGTTTCCTGCGTAGAAATCCGAAAACCAACTCCAACTCTCGTCAGAAACCTTACTTGGCACAACTAAAACATGAAAATAAAGATACAAAGGAGTTGCTAAAGAAGTATAAAAATCCTTGACTCAAAGAAAACAGAGAAAAACAAAGCAAAAATAAAACCATGGGTTATCTCCCAAGAAGTGCTTTTCTTTAACGCCTTTTAGCTAGGCCCAGAAAAGTGGAATCAAGTATTTTCAAGTGGAGGGGCATTCAAATCAAGATTTGGAAATTCCTTAATAATACATTGTATTTTATTTAAGTCATTTTCAGAGGCTCCTCTATTAGAACTTTTAGGCTTACTATTCTCATCAAATAAATTCTCAGGAACAATCCAATCAAAATTCTTCTCTTGGGCTTCATGCAGTGCTACCAATTTAAAGGGGATTGGTATTTTATCCTTCTTTTCATTATTAGATTCAGTTTTTTCTAGAGCACCAACAATATCTACACATGAGCCAAGCATATTTAAAGGATCAAAGACTTTTCTAGCTTCTATAGCAACATCTCCATTATCTAAGATAAAGTTCCTTTTCCCATTATCTTCAATATTATTCAAGTTAAGGAACATATGCTATAATATGGGATGAAGGTTACCAAACCTAGCTTCTAACATGTGAACTAAAGAAGTTACAGCACTCTCATAATTCGGAGCAAGCTCTACTATGGATTTTTCCTCAAAATTATCATGCTTACTAACATGATCAAAGAATTCTTTAATGGTATCCTTTCCAAGTATAGAACCACTTCCTACTGGCAGATATTTCAAGGTGAACTTAGGGAAAAACATGATGAAAAATAACAACAAAGTAACAAAAGTAACAACTAGAATAAGAACTAATTTTTTGTGTTTTTGATAAAGAGAATCAAACAAGACAAAATAAAATAAATTAAGAAAAACAAAAACAAAGTAAAGAGATTGGAAGTGAGAGACTCCCCTTGCATAAATTATATTCCTCCCCGGCAACGGCACCAGGAAACTTGATGATGGCGTGTAGTTGACAGGATTCTTCTTGCTGATGATGACTTTGAAATCCCCGGCAACGGCACCAGAAAACTTTTTGGTGGCTGACGTTGGTAAACCCCAAGAGAAAGGTTGTGAAGAGTGCAGCGGCAAATTTTCCCTCGGAAAAGAAACCAAGGTTGAATCGACCAGTAGGAGGACAAGAAATATCCAAAAGTTGATGCAGCTCAGATGGCAGGGCGCACAACCGGTTCAGCAACAACGTGGAACCTACACAACACAACCAAATCACTTTGCCCCCACATAGCAGTGAGGTTTTCAATCTCACCTTATTGCTGAACACAAAGAGGTTAAACGTATGGTGTGGAAAATAGTAGGAACAGTATGAAAGCAGTAGGTGTTTTATCAGTATGAGGAAAATGGACCGGGGTCCACAGTTCACTAGTGGTGTCTCTCCATGAAAGATAAATAACATGCGTGGTGAACAAATTACAGTTGGTCAATTGACAGAAATGAAGGTTGCACCTAGTGCATATGCAAGACATAAAGATTACTATGTGATTCATGCGGGCTTTAAAACAAAATACATAGACCGTCATCCAACTGCATCTATGTCTAATAATCCACCCTCCGAATATCATCCGAACAAATGTTGGGTATTAAGTTGCTAGACATAGATTATCGCAGTAACCAAAGTGTGTAACGTAAACAATGTAAACTAGGTAAACACCGTTGTTTTCTCCCTAATGGCAACAGCACATCCTCCGTCCGTTATGTTTCTGTCACTCGAGCACAGATGCAAAGGAGGCATGAACCCACTATCGAGCATAAATACTCCCTCTTGGAGTTACTAGCATCTACTTGGCCAGAGCATCTACTAGTAACAGAGAGCATTCAAGATCATAAATAACATAAAACTGAAGATAACATGATAGATTGATAATCCGAAGACATAGCATTCAACATTCATCAGATCCTAGCAAATACAATATGTAGCATTACATAAAGATGATCTCGATCATGTGAGGCAGCTCACGAGATCTAAACATTAGGTACAAAGTGGAGAGAACAACCATCTAGCTACTGCTATGGACCCGTAGTACAGAGATGAACTACTCATGCATCACTTCGGAGGAGGGCATGGTGGTGTAGACCCCTCCGGTGATGAATTCCCCTCCCGGCAGGGTGCCGGGGAGAGCTCTAGAACCCTCCCGATCTCGGGATGACGATGACGGCGGCCTCGGGTGTTTTTCGAAACGAAGTGGTATCTCTTTAAGGTTTACGTCTCGGGGGTATAAATAGGAGAAAGAGCAAAGGTGGTGGAGGCCGGGGGCCCCACACCACCCATGCAGCGGCCAGGGGGGCCACATCACCCCATGGAGCGGCTAGTGGGCGCACCGTCCTATGGTGTGGGCCCCCTGTGCCCCCCCCCCCCCCTCCTTCGGGTATCTTCGAGACTCCGTGGAACCTTCGGGAATTCTAAGACTTCCAGGCTTCGAATTTTCCAATTCCGAGAATATTTCTAGAACAACTTTTCTTAAACTAAAAACAGCAGAAAACAAGGAACTGGCTCTATGGCATCTTGTCAATAGGTTAGTCCGGAAAATCGATAAAAAATGACATAAAGTGTATATCAAACATGTGGGAAACACCAAGAAAACAACATGGAACATTAGAAATTAAGGATACATTTATGACGTATCAATCCGCACTACTACATCATAGAGAGAGATATATATAAGTACTATACATAATAGAGATCACATGATCGACCCCCAGGCACTACTACACACTAGTAGTCGTCTGAATCATCATCATCATCAACTGTTGCTGATGCCGGTATGAGGTGACGCTGCCCAAGGTTGAAGAATCGAATAATGCGGTACAACTTGTATGCAACGTAAGCATCTATGGCGGCATACTCAATGTTCTTGCAGTGAAGTGGGGTCATCTCCCAGTCCTTGTGGTTATCGATCTTGGTCTTCATATCAACGTACCAGTCGTCGATCAAATCCACTACCATATGAACCATTGAAGTCTTATCATGACGAGGCCTTAATATCTCCTGGATATCAATGTGGCAGGCAGCCGGTATCGCAATAACAAAGTTGTTCCTCATCTTGATCTTTTCATTGTTTGTATCAATGCTAACAAAACGAATGTCGCTGCGGCAAAGGAAGTTCATGAGACATGGACACTTCTTGTCACTACTACAACAAGAAATTAGCATGGAACGAACTGTTAATTCAGAATCATAACAATAACCTACTAATTAAATATATATATGCCAATATTCAACAAGTAAAATTAATTCACTACACGGATATGTTCTTACACGGATTTACCAATATGTCCTAAATAAATTATGTCTTCTATGTTCTTACACGTATTTGCCAATATGCAACAATCCACCATAATAAACCTATGCAATTTTCATCATAATAAACCTATGCAATTTTCTATATATCACACGGATATCATTCAAATATGATTCAAATGGGGATCGGATATATGATGATTCTATGTCACGGATATATGATTCAAATGAGGATCGGACATGTTGCTATCCTTTACAATTTTCATCATAATAAACCTATGCAATTTTCTATATATCACCCGCATATATGATTCAAATGGGGAACATATATATGATTCTATGTCACGGATATATGATTCAAATGGGGATCGAACATGTTGCTATGCTATGCAATTTTCATCATAATAAATCTATGAATGGATCAATCCCCAAAACGTACTTACCTTGCTCATTGAAAGAGTTGGATGACCCACTAGTGGAGGGCAGGGCTTTTACCCCGGTTGGGGGGGCCTTATGCACTGGCTACCCAACCGGGTTTGCCAAACCCGGGCTAAAGGCCCCTCTAATGACACGGTGGGTGGTACCAACCCGGGTAAAAGGGGTGCCCACGTGTGCTCTGCGCAACGTGCAGGCTGGCACCCTTTCACCCCGGTTTGTAACACCAACCGGGCATAAGGTTCTCTGTCGCGACATTATTTTGGCATGTTTCTTTTGGGGGCTGTTTTTGGGGTGTTATTTTTTTGTTGTTTTCTTTTCGGTGAGGCTGTAAATGACATATTTTTCACATCGACTGTAATCATCATACAAATCATTGCATGCATTGATATCATCGAAATATAATTACATTGATCTCAATTAGATCATTACATATGAATAGAGTTATACACATTGAGATCATTACATGCATATCATTGTTTATACTTAATAATGGAATGTTCCATTTGGATCTATGACTTCCTTCAGTAGAAAACTCGCCAATTCATCTTGAAGTGCTTGTAATCGGTATGCGGTAGGAGCTGCTCCCGTAGATCGTGCAGCGTTATATTTGTCCTTCTGCCCAACCGCTCATTCACGATTGTCCTTATGTTCTCCATGACATAGAAGCCACATAAATTTGTTCCCTGTGGCTGCTGAGGGCACTTTACGAGAAATAGAATTGAATCAAATAATGCTCAAGGAATTAAAGAGAGATGCGTGAATGTAGAAAGTACTACTTACGATGAGTGTGTCAAATTTCATATCCAACTCCGTTAAACCGGGTTGTTGCTTCCTAAACCGCTTCCAAGCCCTGTCTGGGAAATTAAAAGAAAATGGGTCATCGTACGATAATGAATGAACAAAATGGGACAGTGTGATAACGATTGAACTTACTTTGTGAGCATTGAAATAATGGGCGTGTACTCCTTTTGGCATTTATCCATAGAGTCCATGAGATCAACTGCTCCAGTGTTAATGTGAATGTTGAAAAGAATCCAGTGATAACTGCACATGCGTTTATATACATAGTCATGCATAACTCATCAATTACACTTAACACCGACTTAGCAAAATAGAAATGTGAAGGAATATCCATAAGACAGTAACACTCACCTTTGTCTGTAAGGAAATAGTATTTCACTACAGTGAAATTGTTTCCTCGAAAACATAACGATGTTATCCTCCGTCACTTCAGGGTATTGCACTAAAATGTAATCATTGATGACATATGGGTCAATGAACCCAATGCCACTGTTTCCATTACATTCCCGAATTTTCATCCTGCATAATATATATCGTGCAGTGAGGATAATATATATAAGAAGCAACGATCGAACTAGCTGAGGTAGATACTTACAGACAATAGGTGCTGATGAGCGATTTGTCAAGGGCGTCTAGATTATAGAAGAAAAAAAGATCTTCAAAATCAATATAAACCGAGTCATCGCGGAAGTAATCTTCTTCTCTAATTTTCACCATGAGTTGGTCTAGCCCCTCCTTTGCGCTTTGGATATACCACGTATGCAGTTGGCGCTTGAATGTTGTCAAAGAGTTGAGCTGATCAGGTCTGACGAGAGACTTCCCAGACTCATATTTCCATGCCAATTCAGCCGGTTCGAAGTTGTCGGATTGGCTTAGGAGTTGGTCAACTGTTATACACACTCTCTAGCAAACCTCGCAGCTGCTTCTAGATCAACTTGATTGGAGGGAGTCTGTGCAGTGTCCGACACATTGAGCGGGGGGGCGATTGTTTTGGCTGCTTCCTGAGCTGGGGAATTGTTTTTCCCGCCTTCTTGACTTTGTTAAAAGTCATCAATAATCTGCGATCATAGTCAGATGGCAGATTCAGCTGAACTTGGGATGGCATCTCCAGCAAATTCTTTAAGTGCTTCTTCACAGCCGGATCTATTGGTCCCTTTGGTGGCTCCGAGGTTTTCTTTCCCCACGCAGCTATCTGACGTTTCGTGTCCGCGGTCACCCACTCGTCGGTCTCCTCGTCATTCATATGGTAAGCAACTTTTTTACGACGGCTTGGCTTTCTTCTTCGGAGCACGTTTGTTCTTCGGGGAAGACTTAGAGGCAGCAGCCTTCCGCTTAGAGGACTTAGTGGGCGGCAGAGTCGTCTCAGGCATCGAAGATCGAGCCGGACTCGGGCTGCTGACGTCGATGGCGTCGACGTGTGCTGGCGATGATGTAGCCGGACCGCGTCTCGGAGAAGTAGGTGGTGGTGGAATGCATCTCGGAGAGGTAGGTGGCGGTGGTGGCGGCGGTGGAATGCGTCTCGGAGAAGTAGGTGCTTCTGCTGGCGGTGGACTGCGTCTCGGAGAAGTAGGTGGCGGTGGTGGCGGCAGAGTACTGCTCATCAGAAACACTATTTCATTCTTTTTCCATTGAATGATGGAATTGACGGCCTCCCCCAGTGTCTCTACCCCATCACCTCCGGGGATTTCAAGCCGCAGTATCCTCCAAGCCGGTTGAACATCATCCCCACCGACACGAGCATAGCCAGCTGTGATCGGACGACCATGGCAGGTCGCTCCCTCTACACAAGGTAAAGCATAGCCGGCCGCCACCTTGATGGATACGTTCGAGATCGACACGCATAACTCACAGCTTTCTTCTCCTTGATTGCATCCACGACCTCCGTCTGTGCAGCGGCATCAACAATCATAACTGCAACGCTAGCCGGTGCCTCCGTTGAAGCCACGCTGCTCCGGCGTTGAGATGGGTATGTTTCGTCGAATGCAGTGTCTTGCTCATGGGAGCGTCGTGCAGTAAGCTCATTAATCTGTTGTTGTTGCATCATCACTGCGGCTTCCAAGACACCAACCCGTTCTACGACCCGCGCCTCCTTCTTTTTTTCCCTCTCTCTCGGCTTCTATATGGATAGACACAATCTTCCTTCTTGAAGCCAAAGCACCACGGATATCGTACTTTGCCTCGTGTCCAGCCGCCATGTTCTGGATTCCTGAAGGCCTTTGTAAACTAACTCTCCCACTTTAACCTCTTTGAACACTTTCTCAAGTTCCGCAAAGGGGACCTTTATTTTTTCAGTCATAATAAGGTGCCCTTCTGCGTCAAACGTCGCCCCATGCCCAAGCAACCAATTCCTTGACCTCCGCGGAAAATCCTGTGTACCTGGAATGATCCCCTGCTCTCGCGGATCTGCCTCGAGTTTGTCAAACTTAGGCACTGCAATTCTGTAGCCACCTGAACCCATCTTATGTTGATATACCTTCCTCGCTGCATTTTCCGCATTCTTGTCTGACCTTCTCTTCCCCTTTTCTGATTCCTTGTACACCAGAAATGCTGGCCAATGTGCTTTCTGCTTTTCAAGCGGCCCCTTGAATTTTGGGACTTCTTTTTTCTTCTGATATTCCTTCCACTGGTAGAAAATAGGCCTTCCATACGCCCCCATTAGTCCCCAAAATAATCGACCTGTGACCATAGGGGTCTTTAGTCGCGGTTCGGGAGGAGACCCGCGACCAACAGTCTGGGCCCAGCGCGCTCGGTCCACAGCTGGCGGACGGGAGGGGCTTTAGTTGCGGTTGGCCTGGACAACCGGGACTAAAAGGTCCTCAGGCTGGCCCGAAGGCCTTTAGTCGCGGTTGTCCACGCCAACCGGGACTAAAAGACCATCCCTATATATAGGACTCAGCTGGCTGCACTTAGCCACATTTGGTGTCACTTCTACTCACAATATTCACAAGGGGTGGTGGGTTTGCTTTTGGTTCCTCCTATGCACACAAGGTGTTCGATGAAATGCCCGAGAGCATGAAACACACATGATATGAAGTGTCCGAGCCACACTTGAGCTTTGTCATTTATTTTTCCTCCGCGATCGCGGTTAGCAACTTGAACCTTTCATGATTTGTATTATTTCTAGCTAGTTAGTTTAACAAATGCATGATGGTTAATTATATACTTTATATAATAATAATGCAGATGAATCGGCAATGGATGTACGGTAACCGACTCTCTGGCGAGTTCACTACGGGTTTGAAAGATTTCCTCGTAGTGGCAAATGCGAACAAGCACCGAGGTTTTATTATCTGTCCATGTGCTGAATGTAAGAATCAGAAGGGTTACTCCTCCTCTAGAGTCGTTCACATGGACCTGCTTCGGCGTGGTTTCATGCCAAACTATAATTTTTGGACCAAGCATGGAGAAAGAGGGGTTAGAATGGAAGAAGATGAAGAAGAGGATGATATCGATGTCAACTATCATGAGGCTTTCGGTGATACTTTCATGGAGGATGATGCTAAAGGTGGGGAAGAGTTTGGGGAAGGTGAAGAAGAGGCACATGATGAGCCCGCTGATGATCTTGGTCGGACCATTGCTGATGCACGGAGACGCTGCGAAACTGACAAGGAGAGGGAGAATTTGGATCGCATGTTAGAGGATCACACGAAGTCTATGTACCCAGGATGCGAGAATAGTCTGAAAAAGCTGGGCTGCACACTGGATTTGCTGAAGTGGAAGGCACGGGAAGGTGTAGCTGACTCATCATTTGAAAATTTGCTGAAAATGTTGAAGAATATGTTTCCGAAGAATAACGAGTTGCCCGCCAGTACGTACGAAGCAAAGAAGGTTGTCTACCCTCTAGGTTTAGAGGTTCTGAAGATACATGCATGCATTAACGACTGCATCCTCTACTGCGGTGAATACGAGAATTTGAATGAATGCCCTGTATGCACTGCATTGCGTTATAAGATCAGAGGCGGTGACCCTGGTGATGATGTTGAGGGCGAGAAACCCAGGAAGAGGGTTCCCGCCAAGGTGACGTGGTATATGCTCCTATAATACCTCGGTTGAAACGTCCGTTCAGGAACAAAGAGCATGCCAAGTTGTTGCGATGGCACAAAGAGGACCGTAAGTCCGACGGGGAGTTGAGACACCCCGCTGATGGAACGCAATGGAGAAAGATCGACAGAGAGTTCAAAGATTTTGCAGCTGACGCAAGGAACATAAGATTTGGTCTAAGTACTGACGGCATGAATCCTTTTGGCGAGCAGAGCTCCAGCCATAGCACCTGGCCCGTGACTCTATGAATCTACAACCTTCCTCCTTAGTTGTGCATGAAGCGGAAGTTCATTATGATGCCAGTGCTCATCCAAGGTCCGAAGCAACCCGGCAACGACATCGATGTGTACCTAAGGCCATTAGTTGATGAACTTTTACAGTTGTGGGGCATACCTGGTGTACCGGTGTGGGATGACCACAAAGAAGAGGAATTTGACCTACGAGCGTTGCTTTTTGTAACCATCAACGATTGGCCTGCTCTCAGTAACCTTTCGGGACAGTCAAATAAGGGATACAAAGCATGCACGCACTGCTTACATGAGACTGAAAGTGTTTTTTTTGGACAATTGTAGGAAGAACGTGTACCTGGGTCATCGTCGATTTCTTCCCCGAAATCATAACGTAAGAAAGAAAGGCAAGCATTTCAACGGCAAGGCAGATCACCGGCCGAAGCCTGCAGAACGTACTAGAGCTGAGATATTTGATATGGTCAAGGATTTGAAAGTCATCTTTGGAAAGGGTCCTGGCGGACAATCAGTTCCGCTGGGAGTTGACGGGCACGTACCCATGTGGAAGAAGAAATCGATATTTTGGGAGCTACAGTATTGGAAAGTCCTAGATGTCCGCTCTGCAATCGACGTGATGCATGTTACGAAGAATATTTGCGTGAACCTGCTAAGCTTCTTGGGCGTGCATGGGAAGAAAAATGATACAAAGGAAGCACGACAGGACCAGCAACTTTTGAAAGACCCAGATGACCGGCATCCAGAATGGTTTCAAGGTCGTGCCAGCTACGCTCTTACCAAAGAAGAGAAGGTCATTTTTTTTGAATGCCTGAGCAGTATGAAGGTCCCGTCTGGCTTCTCGTCGAATATAAAGGGAATAATAAACATGGCGGACAAAAAGTTCCAAAACCTGAAGTCTCACGACTGCCACGTGATTATGATGCAATTGCTTCCGATTGCTTTGAGGGGGCTCCTACCGGAAAATGTTCAAGTAGCCATTGTGAAGCTATGTGCATTCCTCAATGCAATCTCTCAGAAGGTAATCAGTCCAGAAGATCTACCACGGTTACAGAACGATGTGGTCCAATGTCTTGTCAGTTTTGAGTTGGTGTTTCCACCATCCTTCTTCAATATTATGACGCACCTCCTGGTCCACCTAGTCGAAGAGATTTCCATTCTCGGTCATGTATTTCTACACAATATGTTCCCCTTCGAGAGGTTTATGGGAGTATTAAAGAAATATGTTCGTAACCGTGCTAGGCCAGAAGGAAGCATCGTAAAGGGCTATGGAAATGAGGAGGTAATTGAGTTCTGTATTGACTATGTTCCTGACCTTAAGCCGATTGGTATTCCTCAATCGTGGCACGAGGGGAGACTAAGTGGAAAAGGCACGATCGGAAGGAAATCAACGATATGTATGGACGGTCATTCTATGACTGAAGCACACCACATAGTTCTGCAAAATTCGAGCTTGGTGGCTCCGTACTTCGAGCAACACAAGAATATTTTACGCTCGGACAACCCGGGGAAGCCTGAATCATGGATTATAAAGGCCCACATGGAGACTTTTGGCAGTTGGTTGCGAAAACATTTAATGAATGACAATGATGTTGGAGATCAGCTGTACATGTTGGCCAAGACACCATCTTCGACTATAACGACTTTCCAAGGGTACGAGATTAATGGGAATACATTTTACACGATCTCCCAAGATAAAAAGAGCACCAACCAAAACAGTGGTGTCCGCTTTGATGCAGCAACCAAGATTGGGCAAAAGGTCACATATTATGGTTACATAGAGGAGATGTGGGAACTTGACTATGGACCCTCCTTTAAGGTCCCTTTGTTCCGGTGCAAATGGTTCAAGCTAACAGGAGGTGGGGTAAAGGTGGACGAGCAATACGGAATGACAATGGTGGATTTCAACAATCTTGGTTACCTTCACGAACCATTCGTCCTAGCCAAAGATGTCGCTCAGGTTTTCTATTTGAAGGACATGAGTAGCAAACCGAGGAAACGAAAAGATAAGAAAACGATCAGTACATCATGCGATGAACCAAAGCGCCACATTGTTCTTTCAGGGAAAAGAAACATCGTGGGAGTGGATGACAAGACAGACATGTCAGAAGACTATGATATGTTTGGTGAAATTCCGCCCTTCAAAGTGAACACTGACCCAAGCATTAAGTTAAATGATGAGGATGATCCATGGATACGGTACAATCGTAAGAAAGCAGGGACACAAGGGAAGAATTGATGTGTAATAATTTATTGTACCAAACTTTGTTGAATGGATCATGTGAATTATATTATCTCTGATGTGTTTAAGACTAACTCCTTTGCAAAATATTTGAGAAAACGAGTGGAAAACATGGAAAACAGAAGGTTACTTAAATGTCTCAAAACCTTGTGAGATAAAATATCTAATTTCATAACTTTTATTAAAAACAGAAAACAGTGTTGCCGGAATACAAATTCTTTTATTAAAAACAGAAAACTGACGAACACTACTCCTCGTCGTCGTCGTCGGGGAACTCGTCGGTGACCTCCTCGTCGTCGTCGGAGGTGCATGATAGAATGTCTGAGATAGGCCCCCACCTCGGATCGTCGGAGGCCCAGACTTCGCCGGCGTGGTCGGCCCGACGAAGCTCTTGCAGCGCCTTCGTCCTCGCCTCCCGAGCGGCATCTCACGCGAGGTGGCGTTCGAGGCGGCGCTCCGCCCGCTCAGCCGCGCGGGTCTGCCAGAGCTCCTCGTCGGCGCTCTCCTCCCCCGGGTTGTTCCGGTAATACTCGCGGATGACGCGGTCTTCCCTGGCGTCGACTAGGCCCTGAAACGCGCGGTGGCAGAGGTGGAGGTGGTCGGCGGCAGTGACGATCTGCGGCTTCGGCGCCCTGGCCTCCGCTTCCCAGACGGTGTGGCAGTCGTTGAAGTTCATCAGCGATCGCGGGCGGTTGAGGCGCCAGGCCGCCGCGTCCCAGGCGCGGGCGGCCTCCGCCGCCGTCGCAAAGGAGCCGAGGGGGATGCGGTCGTCCCCCCAGCGGATATCTGCGCTGGACATTCCGTTCTGCCGTGCTCGGATGCCGCGGACGCCGGTGGTGCTGTTCCTCCTCGGAGGCATGGTGGAAGCGCGACGGTGCGTGGAGAGGAGTGGGCGCATGGAGAGGAGTGGGCGCGTGGAGAGGAGAAGACGCGGTCGAGGCGCGACAGTTTATACCGCGCCCTCCTGGCCACACGTCACAACTCCCACGCCACGCGTCACAACTCCCGCGCCACGCGCCACCCTAACACAACCAAGCAAATAGTTGCACATTACTACCCGAGCTCAAAGTGAACACTGACCCAAGCATGGATTGATGTGTTAAAGGGGGGTGTAGAACAAAACAATCGGTATCACCATCATACAGCCCTACCGTGGCTACTGGGTGCAATATGCATACCAAATGCACAGCAAGACGTATGATGGCGAATCCGGATGTTTTGTATTTGCTCGATGAACTGAATATATAATGTATCAAACCTTAAAGGGGGGTGTAGAATAAAACAATCGGTATCGCCATCATACAGCCCCACCGTGGCTACTGGGTGCATATATGCATACCAAATACACGGCAGGACGTATGATGGCGAATTCGGATGTTTTGTATTTGATCGATGAACTGACCGGTGTATGAAGGTGGGCTATATATAGGGTCCTCTGGCTCACAAAGTGTTGTGCTAGAGTTTTGATCCAACGGTTAAGAAACACCCTCATCCAACGGCTCACAACAGCTCAAAAGGAACACACCGTAGCCCTGATCGAACGGCTCACAACAGCTCGAAAGAAACACACCCCGGATCCAACGACTCACAAGCGCTTGAAAGAAACACACGATCCGTGTGATTCTATCTGATTGGTCCAAATGAAACCCTAACCCATTTAGTCCCGGTTGGTGTCCCCAGCCGGGACTAAAGCGATGATCCGTTTCCCAACTAAACCCGTACCATTTAGTCCCGGTTGGTAGAACGGGCCGGGACTAAAGGGATATATGGTTTCTTCTCGCTATATATATGTATGCATTGCCACACCATTGGCATAAACACATACAAACTCACAACTCTCTCATGGCTTCTCCCGTACCCACTCTAACATTCATCCAGGCGGAGGCACTTTCCGCCTCAAACTACCCCTGCCCGCCCGGCTACAGCGTTCCCGCCGGTTGGATGCTGAGCGCCGGAGGAGTGCTGGTACCTCCTCTTCCTCAAGGTGTGGCGCGTCGGGCGGCCATCACGAACCACTACTACCACGAGCTCACGCCGGAGCAGCGGAGGAATCCCAGTTAGCATCCCGATAACCAGCATACTTGGGATGCCTTCTTCATCAATCGGCGTGAGAGGGCGCTTGCCAGGTATAAGGAGGACGGTCTGCCTCCTGGGAACTTTCACGAGGCCGGTCGTCGGCTATGGTGGTACGGCCGGACTCTACAGAGCGTCATGGACTACATCAGGGCCGGCGATATCCCCCGCCTGCGCTACCCTCACGCCCAGTCCTGGAGTCGTGATCCTCCGAGGGAGTGCAGAGCACCGTCAGACGATAGTGACGACGACGGCGGCGACTACGACGACTACGAGTCGGAGTACTATAGGCCTAGGCAGGAGTATGACTAGCAGATATCAGATCCACAGTCTCTTGCCATTATGTAGATCGATCATGCATCTATGCTCTCCGTTTAGGTTTAGATCGACTCTTGCCATTATGTACTGCATTTTTTATCTATATATATATCCAAGATGTGTGTGAATCTTTCTGATTGGAGGGAACAAAACCCTAACCATTTCGTCTCGGTTGGTAAATGTCGCACCCGGACTTCTAGGGGATACTCATAGTCCGTTAAACAGTAGATAAATGGCTTACGGGGCATACCGGCACCCGCATCTCAATATGAGTAGGCCAACACGTAAACGTGTGACAACCATTCTCTACTATTCATCGTCTGCGCAAACTATCCCATAGAAATCCAGACACTTCCATTGACGTACTTCATAACATACACACATGGTACGTCAATGGCATTTGAACAATTGATATCACAACAGATCTCTAAGACACAAATAAATAGAAATAAGTCGCAAATAGCTCTCACTAGAGCAGAGATAGCAAATACAATCATCCAGAGGACACATGTCCCAACATAACGTCATTACAACACAGCGGAAGCATCCAAAGTGTATGAGTACAGACAAGATCCAAATAGGCCTAAGAGGCCGGAAACGAAAGGACGGAGCCCATCCACGAAGTCTCGGATCCTGCCCGGGTCCGCTATCTACTCGTCAGCAGTCTCGTCATACTCCACGTAGTAGCCACCATGGGGATCCTCGGAAACGTAGTCTGCGGAAACCACAGCCCCAAAGGGGTCAGTACATAAACGTACTGGCAAGCAAGACTCACAATTCACCAAAGTGTACCCAACAACATCAAGCACAGATGCTTTGGGTTCAACGGAAGAAAGGGTGATATAAAAGATGCGGCAGCGGGCTGCACTAACCAACTACAGAAACATGCTACAACTTCCGGCTAACAGAAAGGGGATAAGATAGCGTATCGTAACCAACTATAACTAACTCCAAACAAACCCATCCTGGATCTCGCCCCTTATCCAAAGAAGCAATCCAAGGATAACTCACACAGTTGGATTAATGATGGTTCAGGTTATTGTGTCAATAAACCTATTACTAGTCAAGTTATCATTAGTTAGGTGTAAGTTGTTCTGAGTACTTGTTAGCCAGTACTTTCACCAAGTTAACCATAACCGCGGAAAACACGGCTTCTCGAGAAGATTTACCCTGCAGGGGTGCACCAATTTGGCCGTACACGTAAGAATAACCCGCCAGATGGAAAGGCCTTTCCACCAAGCGGGGCACTCAACACAACTCAACTCTTCTTCGCATCAAGCCCAAAGAACCACATGTTGTGCGTGCGCGGCTAATCGAGCCCCACGAAGAAAAGGGGACCCTCATAGCACTCTAAGACCACGCCGCCCTAAATGCCGACTACAAAAGTTCCACCCTGGTGCCAAGGGTTCGCACCTGCACATTCATGCATCAAATGGAAAGCCCGAACTAAGTGTGGCGATTTTGACGAGATGCGAATCGAATCAAATTGAGGAGGACGCCCATACACGCTTCCCACATGCGGTTAGTGCGCTCATCATGGATCGGTAGACAAGACCCTTTTCCTAATTAGGGTCGACACTAGCAGGCCTCAAAACCACGCCGGGCCTCCTGCCGGTGCCTTATCATCAATTTAGCATTAACTCAAAATTAACAGGTTGTTGTTTAACATCGAGCCCCAGAACATAAGTAATATAGTAACAGAAAGTAACGGACAACAGACTCGAGCAAAACAACCCTAAGCATGCTAGTGAGACACGGGCAACGAGCAATCGGGTTATAGGTGTGGAGGTGAGGCTATATCAGGTTTAAAGGATAACATGTGGTAGGATCCAACAGAAGCAACGATTCAAAAGGCTAGCAGAATAGACAACGGAAAATATCGGTATCCAATGTTGAAAGGAACACAATGGTTCATGTGAGTGAATACTTGCCTGCAAGCTCAGTAGCCTGGTACTGAGCTAAGTCCTCAGAAGGGGTGTCGTAAGTATCGTCGGTCTCAACGTCGTCGTCCATTCGAGAAGAAGCAAACAAACAACGCAGAGAGACAAACAATCAAGAACATGGCATAATGCACAATCATGGGATGATGCATGACCATTTAATTGATGCATCAAAAATAAACTAGTTGACATGGTAACAACATGATTAAATGGACCCACATGCAATTTGGTTTGCATATGGAAAGCCCATGAATTAAGGTTGAAATAATTGTTTTACAACTAACCAACAGGTGTAAGTGGATTAGCATGATGCATGGATGAGGAAAACAGAAAGAAAACAACAATAGGAACAATTTGAAATGAGGTTTACCAAGTTTGGAATTTTATTTATTAAGTTATGAAATTTTGGTTCCTTAAAGGTGTTATACAAGCATTTGTTGTTTTCACCAATTTAAATTGTTCAAAATAGATAGCAAAGTTAATATTTGGAAATTACACAACATTTTAGGTGGAATACATGTTTCACTTGTTGAAAAGGGATTTAGAATAAATTACTTATGAATTAAACAAGTTTAAACAAGATTTAAATGAATTTAATTCAAGTTTGAATTTAATTGAATTTTTATTTGTTCAAAACATTAACTGAAGTTCATATTTGAAAAGTTTATACTTTTATGGTTTGAAAACATATTTTATATGTTCAAAAGGAATTTAATTTTAGCAAGTTATGAATTTAGCAAATTTAAATGATTTAAACAAGGTTTAAATTATTTAACCAATTATAATTATTCAAAACATGAAACAAATTTTAGATTTGGAAAGGTGGTTCAATTTAGCATGGAAAACATATTTTATTTGTTGAAAATGGATTTAAAATGAGCAAGTTATTAATTTGGCAATTTTAAATGCAATAATTAAGGAACAATTGTTTTCAGCAATTTAAATTATTCAAAACAGCAAACAAGGTTTATATTTGCAAAGTACATGAAAAATTGAATGGAAAACATATTTAGTTTGCTGAATTTAGAATTTTTATGCCCAAGTTATGAATTTTGCAAAATTAAATGAATTAAACAAGGATTCAAATATTTCACCAATTTAATATATTCAAAACAGTAAACACAATTTATATTTAGGTAGAGAATTTAATTTGGTATTGAAAACATATTTAAAATGTTGAAATTGGAGTTAAAATGAATTATTTATGCAATTTCCAAAATTAGGTATTATTCTGCCATTTTAAACAATAGCTAGGGACTTAGGAAAAATTAACAGGGATCTAGAAAAAATCTACAAGGACCTGTATGTGATAAGGAAGTTATTATGGGCCTGGAAAAATAGAAGGGAAAAAGGGGGTTTAATCCCGGGGGTGGGATTCGAACCCACACCCTCTGCTGTGCGCGCAAGGGGTGTTGCCAGTGCGGTGGTGCTCTATTGCTTGGCAGGTAAGGGCTCGGAGGGGGGTTAACCTTCAGATCGGAGCCGTTTTTAACTGAAACTGAAAGGTTCAGTTTCTGAACCTTTCGACAGGTGCGATCGCCGGAGGCTAGACGCAGATGCTCGCGGTGGTTGGATGCGTGGGCTCGCTGCTGCGCGTGTGCGTGCGCTGTGGGCCGTGTACGTGCACGTGCTCGAGTAGAGAGGAGGGAAAACGAGGGAGGAAAGGTGCTACTCACCGAGGGATAGCGGATGGAGGAGGGGATGCTCGACGTGACAGTGGACGATGGCGACGGGGAGTGGACGGCGGCGGCGACTCGGTGGCTCCCAGACACCGAGGAGGGGTCGGAGAGGAAGAGGGGGTCGCGGGGGATCCATTCCCGTACTCGTACTGTGGCTAGGGGGTCTAGGGCGACGGTGATCGCCGGAGGGGGAGGAGGTGGTGGATCGGTGTGGAGTTTCAGAGTTACAGAGAGGCAGAGGTGGGGGAGATGGAGGAAATGGAGGCGGGGAAGAGAGGAGGGGGGAGAGAAAGGTTAGGGCAGAAGGGGGCCTCGGGCTAGGGTTTTTAAGGGGAGGGGGAGAGCTCCTGTCCGTTGCTGCTCCTCTCTGTAGACGTGGGTGCCCTGGATGTCAAGCCGTACGAGGAAGAAGATGAGGTGGGGGGTACGGGCCTGAGGGGGAGATGGTGGGCTGGGCCTGGCTGGCCTGCCCCTCTCTCCCTCTCTTGTTTTATTTTTTTGTTCTGTTTTCTTTTTTTTTTGCTGAAAAGAATAGGAAGAAAAGAGGATAGTTTTAGGTTAGAAAAATTAGCAAAATTTTGTATAGGATAGCTTTTGTAACAGCACCAATTTGCAAAATTTAGTTTTCCAAATAATTCAAATTGGCTGCTGTTGGTAGTTCATTTGAATTTGTATGAAAATTTGATATGAAATGAAATATTGAAAGTAATAGTTTGAACCTTCATGTTTGTTTGAAACAAATTGATTGGAAGTGATTTTGTAATTTTCATAATTTTCAAAAGGGTTGCTGTTTGGAGAATTAATTGAATTTGAAAGGAATTTGAATTAAGTGAATTTTCTATTAAATGAATTATTGAAACTTCAACAATTTGATGGTTTGAAATTTATAGTTTAATGGAAACAATTAATTGGTTTTATTTGAATATTCATTTGGAAAATTGTAACATCACAAGTATGAAACAAAAGGTTTGAAATTTGATTTGAAATTCAAATAGAAAACAAAGGAAAACAAATGAAAACAGAGGAAAACAAATGGAAAACAAAGCAAAACAAATGCAATGAACATGATGTCATGATGCAGAACATAAAATAACAGAGAGCAAACATTCTAATGGATGTTTTTCATACTTGGGATGTTACAAAACGCCCCCCCTTGAAGGAATCGCGCCCCGAGATTCCTACTGAGAAGAGAAAAGGTCCGGATACTTCTTGCGAAGATCCTCTTGAGCTGTGACACGTGAAACACATCGTGCACCTTGGATAGTTTTTCTGGAAGTTTAAGACGATAGGCATTCCTGGCAACTCTTCTGGAAAGACGTTAGGGAATTCGCAAACCACCGGAACATTTTCTAGTAAAGGTAGAGGTTTTGTATCGAGGGTGTATAGCTGAACGGAACTTGATTCATTTGGAGAATAGACTATCTGGCCAGAAGGGTGGAACAGAGTTATTGATTAGGCGCCGGTAGCAGAACTGAAGTGGAAAGCAATAACAAGGTTTCAACGGACGAAAAGGATGTTGAGAAGAACAGGATATCGAAGCAACATCGGGAAAACACGAGACCAAAACTCCTGAGGTACTACGGAAAACCCATCCGGGTTTCTAAAGGATCAATATCTACTGCTTAAGGAATAGAGGATCTGCTTCCGGGGCTTAAACGCCTCCGTTCTCAATCATGAGTAGGCAACATGATAAATCATGTCACAACCACCTCCATTCCTATGATCTAGTAGATATAACTATCCTAGAGAAACCAGGATACGTGAAATCCTAACTTGAAAGTTTGGATGAGAAGAGAAAACAACGTTGCACTTCCTTACCAGAAAAAGGGAGGGTGGGTGGGGAAAGAAGAAAAAGAACAGACTTCCTACTCTCACGTTTCATTTTTCCTATATAGCTACAAAATAGTTTCTAGACTCAACTGCGACCAGTAAAAGGGATCCTACATGTAGACAGTCTCTGATACCATTGTCGCACCCGGACTTCTAGGGGATACTCACAGTCCGTTAAACAGTAGATAAATGGCTTACGGGGCATACCGGCACCCGCATCTCAATATGAGTAGGCCAACACGTAAACGTGTGACAACCATTCTCTACTATTCATTGTCTGCGCAAACCATCCCATAGAAATCCAGACACTTCCATTGACGTACTTCATAACATACACACATGGTACGTCAACGGCATTTGAACAATTGATATCACAACAGATCTCTAAGACACAAATAAATAGAAATAAGTCGCAAATAGCTCTCACTAGAGCAGAGATAGCAAATACAATCATCCAGAGGACACATGTCCCAACATAACGTCATTACAACACAGCGGAAGCATCCAAAGTGTCTGAGTACAGACAAGATCCAAATAGGCCTAAGAGGCCGGAAACGAAAGGACGGAGCCCATCCACGAAGTCTCGGATCCTGCCCGGGTCCGCTATCTACTCGTCAGCAGTCTCGTCATACTCCACGTAGTAGCCACCATGGGGATCCTCGGAAACGTAGTCTGCGGAAACCACAGCCCCAAAGGGGTCAGTACATAAACGTACTGGCAAGCAAGACTCACAATTCACCAAAGTGTACCCAACAACATCAAGCACAGATGCTTTGGGTTCAACGGAAGAAAGGGTGATATAAAAGATGCGGCAGCGGGCTGCACTAACCAACTACAGAAACATGCTACAACTTCCGGCTAACAGAAAGGGGATAAGATAGCGTATCGTAACCAACTATAACTAACTCCAAACAAACCCATCCTGGATCTCGCCCCTTATCCAAAGAAGCAATCCAAGGATAACTCACACAGTTGGATTAATGATGGTTCAGGTTATTGTGTCAATAAACCTATTACTAGTCAAGTTATCATTAGTTAGGTGTAAGTTGTTCTGAGTACTTGTTAGCCAGTACTTTCACCAAGTTAACCATAACCGCGGAAAACACGGCTTCTCGAGAAGATTTACCTTGCAGGGGTGCACCAATTTGGCCGTACACGTAAGAATAACCCGCCAGATGGAAAGGCCTTTCCACCAAGCGGGGCACTCAACACAACTCAACTCTTCTTCGCATCAAGCCCAAAGAACCACATGATGTGCGTGCGCGGCTAATCGAGCCCCACGAAGAAAAGGGGACCCTCATAGCACTCTAAGACCACGCCGCCCTAAATGCCGACTACAAAAGTTCCACCCTGGCGCCAAGGGTTCGCACCTGCACATGCATGCATCAAATGGAAAGCCCGAACTAAGTGTGGCGATTTGGACGAGATGCGAATCGAATCAAATTGAGGGGGGGGCCCATACACGATTCCCACATGCGGTTAGTGCGCTCATCATGGATCAGTAGACAAGACCCTTTTCCTAATTAGGGTCGACACTAGCAGGCCTCAAAACCACGTCGGGCCTCCTGCCGGTGCCTTATCATCAATTTAGCATTACCTCAAAATTAACAGGTTGTTGTTTAACATCGAGCCCCAGAACATAAGTAATATAGTAACAGAAAGTAACGGGCAACAGACTCGAGCAAAACAACCCTAAGCATGCTAGTGAGACACGGGCAACAAGCAATGGGGTTATAGGTGTGGAGGTGAGGCTATATCAGGTTTAAAGGATAACATGTGGTAGGATCGAACAGAAGCAACGATTCAAAAGGCTAGCAGATTAGACAACGGAAAATATCGGTATCCAATGTTGAAAGGAACACAATGGTTCATGTGAGTGAATACTTGCCTGCAAGCTCAGCAGCCTGGTACTGAGCTAAGTCCTCAGAAGGGGTGTCGTAAGTATCGTCGGTCTCAACGTCGTCGTCCATTCGAGAAGAAGCAAACAAACAACGCAGAGAGACAAACAATCAATAACATGGCATAATGCACAATCATGGGATGATGCATGACCATTTAATTGATGCATCAAAAATAAACTAGTTGACATGGTAACAACATGATTAAATGGACCCACATGCAATTTGGTTTGCATATGGAAAGCCCATGAATTAAGGTTGAAATAATTGTTTTACAACTAACCAACAGGTGTAAGTGGATTAGCATGATGCATGGATGAGGAAAACAGAAAGAAAACAACAATAGGAACAATTTGAAATGAAGTTTACCAAGTTTGGAATTTTATTTATTAAGTTATGAAATTTTGGTTCCTTAAAGGTGTTATACAAGCATTTGTTGTTTTCACCAATTTAAATTGTTCAAAATAGATAGCAAAGTTCATATTTGGAAAGTACACAACATTTTAGGTGGAATACATGTTTCACTTGTTGAAAAAGGATTTAGAATAAATTACTTATGAATTAAACAAGTTTAAACAAGATTTAAATGAATTTAATTCAAGTTTGAATTTGATTGAATTTTTATTTGTTCAAAACATTAATTGAAGTTCATATTTGAAAAGTTTATACTTTTATGGTTTGAAAACATATTTTATATGTTCAAAAGGAATTTAATTTGAGCAAGTTATGAATTTCGCAAATTTAAATGATTTAAACAAGGTTTAAATTATTTAACCAATTATAATTATTCAAAACATGAAACAAATTTTAGATTTGGAAAGGTGGTTCAATTTAGCATGGAAAACATATTTTATTTGTTGAAAATGGATTTAAAATGAGCAAGTTATTAATTTGGCAATTTTAAATGCATTAATTAAGGAACAATTGTTTTCAGCAATTTAAATTATTCAAAACAGCAAACAAGGTGTATATTTGCAAAGTACATGAAAAATTGAATGGAAAACATATTTAGTTTGTTGAATTTGGAATTTTTATGCCCAAGTTATGAATTTTGCAAAATTAAATGAATTAAACAAGGATTCAAATATTTCACCAATTTAAAATATTCAAAACAGTAAACAAAATTTATATTTAGGTAGATAATTTAATTTGGTATTGAAAACATATTTAAAATGTTGAAATTGGAGTTAAAATGAATTATTTATGCAATTTCCAAAATTAGGTATTATTCTGCATTTTAAACAATAGCTAGGGACTTAGGAAAAATTAACAGGGATCTAGAAAAAATCTACAAGGACCTGTCTGTGATAAGGAAGTTATTCTGGGCCTGGAAAAATAGAAGGGAAAAAGGGGGTTTAATCCCGGGGGTAGGATTCGAACCCACACCCTCTGCTGTGCGCGCAAGGGGTGTTGCCAGTGCGGTGGTGCTATGTTGCTTGGCAGGTAAGGGCTCGGGGGGGTTAACCTTCAGATCGGAGCCGTTTTTAGCTGAAACTAAAAGGTTCAGTTTCTGAACCTTACGACAGGTGCGATCGCCGGAGGCTAGCCGCAGATGCTCGCGGTGGTTGGATGCGTGGGCTCGCTGCTGCGCGTGTGCGTGCGCTGTGGGCCGTGTACGTGCACGTGCTCGAGTAGAGAGGAGGGAAAACGAGGGAGGAAAGGTGCTGCTCATCGAGGGATAGCGGATGGAGAAGGGGGTGCTCGACGTGACAGTGGACGATGGAGACGGGGAGTGGACGGCGGCGGCGACTAGGTGGCTCCCAGCCACCGAGGAGGGGTCGGAGAGGAAGAGGGGGTCGCGGGGGATCCATTCCCGTACTCGTACTGCGGCTAGGGGGCTAGGGCGACGGTGATCACCGGAGGGGGAGGAGGTGGTGGCTCGGTGTGGAGTTTCAGAGTTACAGAGAGGCAGAGGTGGGGGAGATGGAGGAAATGGAGGCGGGGAAGAGAGGAGGGGGGATAGAAAGGTTAGGGCAGAAGGGGGCCTCGGGCTAGGGTTTTTAAGGGGAGGGGGAGAGCTCCTGTCCGTTGCTGCTCCTCTCTGTAGACGTGGGTGCCCTGGATGTCAAGCCGTACGAGGAAGAAGATGAGGTGGGGGGTACGGGCCTGAGGGGGAGATGGTGGGCTGGGCCTGGCTGGCCTGCCCCTCTCTCCCTCTCTTTTTTTATTTTTTTGTTCTGTTTTCTTTTTCTTTTTTTTTTGCTGAAAAGAATAGGAAGAAAAGAGGATAGTTTTAGGTTAGAAAAATTAGCAAAATTTTGTATAGGATAGCTTTTGTAACAGCACCAATTTGCAAAATTTAGTTTTCCAAATAATTCAAATTGGCTGATGTTGGTAGTTCATTTGAATTTGTATGAAAATTTGATATTAAATGAAATATTGAAAGTAATAGTTTAATTAGTTTGAACCTTCATGTTTGTTTGAAACAAATTGATTGGAAGTGATTTTGTAATTTTCATAATTTTCAAAAGGGTTGTTGTTTGGAGAATTAATTGAATTTGAAAGGAATTTGAATCAAGTGAATTTGCTATTAAATGAATTATTGAAACTTCAACAATTTGATGGTTTGAAATTTATATTTTAATGGAAACAATTAATTGGTTTGATTTGAATATTCATTTGGAAAATTGTAACATCACAAGTATGAAACAAAAGGTTTGAAATTTGATTTGAAATTCAAATAGAAAACAAAGGAAAACAAATGAAAACAGAGGAAAACAAATGGAAAACAAAGCAAAACAAATGCAATGAACATGATGTCATGATGCAGAACATAAAATAACAGAGAGCAAACATTCTAATGGATGTTTTTCATACTTGGGATGTTACAGTAAAACATGTCTGGACTAAAGGGGTTTTATTTTTCTGAATTTTCTAATATATAATTTGTATTTTTTAGATTTTAAAATGAATTAGCTTTATTTTTCTGAATTTTCTGATATATTACTTGTATTTGTAAGATTTTAAAAATGAATTAGTTTTATTTTTCTGAATTTTTTGATATATTATTTGTATTTTTAAGATTTTAAAAAGAATTAGTTTTATTTTTCTGAATTTTCTGATATATTATTTGTATTTTTAAGATTGTTAAAAGAAAAGTATTTGAAAAAGCTCCTTTAGTCGCGGTTCGTGTCACGCACCGCGACTAAAGGCTCTTTCCACGCGGGAACGAAAACGCCGCGAAAAAACCTTTAGTCGCGGTTCGTGACACCAACCGTGACCAAAGGTACCCCTTTAGTCCCGGTTGGGGACACGAACCGCGACTAAAGGCCCGCGGAGGGTACCCAGAGGGGACCTTTAGTCGCGGTTGGTGTCCCCAACCGGGACTAAAGGCTGGCCCTATATATTCCCGCCCCCAAAAATTTCTAAGTTCCAAACGCTCGTCTTCCTCGCGCCGGCGCCCTGCTCGTCTGATCAGCCACGATTCCGTCGTCGTCGCCCGCGCAGAGACTCTGCGAGAGGACCGCGCCGTCGTCGTCTCCCGCGCCCTTCTCTCCACCGCCTCCGCCCTGCTCCGCCCCCGCTCCATCGCCGTCTCCGGTAGGTTCCCCGCTGGCCTCGCGCCGCCCTCGAACCAACGCCCTCTAACGGCGACCACGAACCGCGAACGCGCCGCCCTCGAACGGAAGGCATAACGCGCCGCCCTCGAACGGAAGACACGAACCACGAGCCCTCGCGCTCGCTCCCACGGCCACAATCGCCGCCGGCGAGAGCACCACAGTGACCGTCCTCCCGTCGCTCCTCGTCGGCGCTCCTCGTCCCTGCCTCCTCCCCATCGTCTCCGTTCCCTCCCCTGTGGCCGGAATCGCCGGAGACCCGAGATCGAGCCGAAACTGCCACACCGCCGGCCACCGTGTGACGCCAGGGTGACGTCATCATGACGTCACCTGGCCACGTGTTGGCGAGTTTTTTTTTGAAATGACGTCATCGTGACACGTGGGCCCACTGTATATGGAATTACAGAAAATAATTAAATCTTCTAAATTAAATAGCTTTTAATTTATAATTCCAAAAATTATGGAAAAATATGCAAAATGTTCATAAAAATGTAAGCTATCTGTTTATGTCATTTTCAATCATGTTTGACAAAGTTCAAAATGAGACCATATTTGAATTTGAATTAAATTCATTAAAATAATGAAAATAAGTTTTAATTCAATAAATTCAGAATATTAAGTGTAATATACCAAAATGACCAGGGAAGAAAATGCAACCTAGCTATGGGGTTCTCCAAGTCATTTGAGCAAATAATCTTGGACACACCTCTAAAGTGGTCAATGTTCTTCCACCCAAAACCCTAGCAATCTGTTTTCCGTCCTTCTACGACAATATTTGCTAAGTCTCCTTTATACTTAATTAATTTTTACTACATGCATGTCTGCAGGAGTGACATATGGCGGACAATAGAGCCTTGCCGCTTACGGATCAGGAGGCTGAAGGTTATATATTCGGCATCATAAACAACGAGATCCCTTATGTGCCGGGCCCAGAAGATGAGCAAGAAGAGGATTTAGTCTCTTCTTATCTGAACCTTGATGATTAAGAAGGTGGAGAAACGGACATTGTCGATGATCAATAGGGTGAAGGAATGGACATTGTCGACGGAGGTGAACCGTCGACAAATGACGATCTCGAATTGCAAAGACCAACCACCTCCGGCGAGGTATATATATACATTGAGCCTCTCGTGATACAAACTTACTGAAATGTGAATACATATGCATTAACACGCGCGACTCTCTTTCTTATTTTAGCCCTCGGCCGGATCGAGTACGACAAAGCGTGGCAAATCCAAGGCGATGAAAGAAGGAGAAACATATACCATCGAATCAGTCGGTGAACTCGGCAAGCCCCTACAGCACACCACAAAGTTTATCAACCAATGCGGAGTCCTTGTTAGAGACAACGTCCCGATCACCGTCCAGGAATGGAAGGAGCCAAAGAAAGCACGTCTTGGTTTCAGTTTTGTCGACAAGAGAATGAAAAGGATCTGTGGAGAAAGCTTATGGCACATTTCGTTCTACCTCCGGAATACAACAAAGAAGATGAATTCGGTAACGAGGTTCCGGGTGGACGTCAGAGGAGGAGGCTAGTCAAAGAGTTCGCTCTTCAGAAGATGGCCGAAGCATTCCGGAACTTCAAGAAAAATTTAACCCGTGAATATGTCAACAAGGGCAAGACTCCGATTTTCACTGGACAAAATGAGAAACTGAAAGATGATTGGCCAGAATTTGTGAGGCAAAAGAAATCGGACCTAATATGCAGTAGCTAGTAACTCCCTTGTTCATTTAATTTTCTTTGCACTGTAGAGTTTGGAAACGGTTCTCAAAAGAAATCGTCGGTCAATTCAAACATCAGCTATAATTTAAAATTTTACTTCGTGTGGATAAGTAGCCACCGGGGACCAATCTATGTGGATACTATGTTTGTGAGAACATACGGAAAGAAACCTCTAAGAAGAAGAAGTCGGAGAGCACGCAGAAGAGTCTCAATAAATTGCGGAGGACGCTTAGTCAAGAAGCTCGCTTCCGACCAATTCAAGAGGAAATAGCAAGATTTTTCCTTAGGCATGTCATTGATCCTAAAGGAGAACACTATACGTCCGACGAAGACCAATTCAAGACGACTTAGCAGGATTTTTCCTTATGCATCTCCTAGATTGAAACTTGTTCGAAGTTGTGTATATCCATCGTAATTGTGTATGGAAACCTGTTCGAAGTTGTATATGGTCACCCGAGATTGAATATATATTATATATTCCTTTCTTCTTGTTTGAAATTTCATATATGCATGTATATAGTAGCGTACAATATATATGTGTACTGAAACTTCATCAAAATTAAAATAAAACACAAAATAAAATATAAAAGAAATAAAACAAAACAAATTAAAAATAAACCAGGTTTAGGGGGGCTAAAACCCGAAACCTGCGGAGGAGGCCTTCAGTCCCGGTTAGCCACGAGAACCGGGACTAAAGGTCCTCCGCCCCGACGGACTCCTGGCACCCACGTGGACGGGCCTTTAGTCTCGGTCCGTAAGTGGTGCGACTATAGGGGGGTCTTTAGACGCGCATATTTAGTCCCGGTTGCGCGGCCGGGACTAATGGCCTTTGCGAACCGGGACTGAAGGCCTATTTTCAACCAGTGAATTCCATAATCTTTTCTTGTAAGCATTGAAAGCCTCGGCCATCTTCTTCAGATCCCAGTGCATCACTGTGTCGCGCATTGCCTTTTGTGTCTTGGCGGTATCACATTCTGGGAGACTGAAATGGTTCATCATTTTGTCGAACAGAGCTTGTTTCAACCGGTCTGAGACAAAAGAAACTGCCAGACGGTCAGGATTGTCTTCGTCCTTTGCTGCCTCATTCCATTCTTCAATACTTATCGGGATCATGTCCCTAACAATTACTCCACATTGGCTTGTAAACTTAGTTGCTGTCTTGATGGGCCAAGCAGGTTCACCGGATCGATAGACTTGCTCGATTAATTAGCAGATGCTCTTTTGAGCTCATCTCTTGAGCCGGGTCTCGTTTCGACCTCTTGGTAGACGATGTCGATGCAGTAGGTTCCACGGCCTTCACTAAGGCTTATTCATCACTGCTTTTCTCCTGTTCCACATCTGGTCCTTGCAATTTCTCTTCTTCCTCCATTCCCTGGCCTGATTCATTCAGGTACTGCGAGCCGTCGTCTTTGCCTCCACCGTCATTGGGTCCACCGGGGAGTGTACTTTCTTCTATTATCGCGAACACCTGTTCTTCACCCTCTCTGTCATCCATAGCTCAACTAATACAAATGGAAGATAAAATACTTTAGTAAGTTATAAATTCTCTTGGAAAAATAATATTCCACTAAACAATCATTACAACAGTACACATACTAGTGAAAACAATATTCCATCTTGTTCCTGTTAAGATGTACTACAAGCGGTGGTATACACGCGATGAAAGTTAAACACAAAGGAACACATTACTTCCGGAAATCTCCGAAATCAAGTTGGCCCTTCATATTTTGTGCTTGTTACGAGGTAGTATACGTGATGGAGATGCCGGGAAGGATGCAGACAAGGGTTTCCTAACTTCGTTTAAACTAAACAAAATCACATACGTAAGTGTTTGTGAGACCGAACAAAGTTGGACCATTTCATGCACATACATAATGGGGACATTCTTCATAACCCCGGACGGGGCTATCAAAAATATCACCATTACGTATATGTACCAAACGGTGCAACTTAGTTCTGATCTCACTAACATACGTAAGTGTTTGTGAGATCCGAACAAAGTTGGACCATTTCGTGCACACACATAATGGGGACATTATTCATAACCCCAGACGGGGCTATGAAAAATATCACCATTATGTATATGTACCAAACGGTGCAATTCAGTTCTGATCTCACTAACATATGTGATGTTCCTTAGTTCCATCCGAAACCCTCATCTTCATCCTTTCCCCGGATCACCACCACCTGCAGTACCTCTTAAACGACACAAGATGGTCATCGGGCCTTGATGTGAAGTTGGGCCTTCGCATTTTGCGGCGACTACGACGACGACGAGTCGGAGTACTATAGGCCTAGGTAGGAGTATGACTAGTAGATCAGATCCAATCTTGCCGAGTAAACTTGCGACTCGAACGGGGCATAACAGATGTAGCATTCCAGATTATCCATATCATGTGTGAAAACATTGCAGATCTCTTCCTCTTCTTCTTCCTTAAATGGCGCTTGAATCCCACCAATCAAGAAGAAGAGGAAGAGATCTGCAATGTTTTCATACATGATATGGATAATCTGGAATGCTACATCTGTTATGCCCCGTTCAAGTCGCAAATTTACTCGGCAAGACTGGATCTTATCTGCAAGTCATACTCCTTCCTAGGCCTATAGTACTCCGACTCGTAGTCGTCGTAGTCGCCGTTGTCATCTTCACTATCGTTTCCCTCTCTGTTCCCTCTCTGTTCCCCTCGGTTCCCTCATGTTTATCTCACTCATGTATCCGATGATTACATGTGCTCGATGTTTTGGATTTCGAAAATATTAACAACTAATAAAAAGTAATAACAACTAATAAAAAAACTAACGCTAAAAAATACTATCAACTAATAACAACTAACAACTAACGCTAAAAAATAGTATTAACAAAAATTAACAATTAATAACAACTAATAATAACTTACAGTAAAAAAACGAACGCTAACAATACTAATATAAAAAAGATTAATAGTAAAAACTACTAATAAAACTAATACTAAAACTAAATCTAAAACTAAAAAAAGTAATACTAAAACTAAAACTAAAAAACTAAAACTAAAACAGTATTAATAGTAAAACTAATACTAAAATTAACTAAAACAAAAAAAAAACTTGAGCGTGCGCGTTGAGGGCCATTGGCCGGAGCTAGCCGCTTACCTTGAGAGCGCGGGCGGGAGTAGTACGTCGGCGAGCAGCACGGGGGCGAGGAGCCCCGCGGCGAGCAGTACAACGGCGAGGATTACGGCAGCGCAGGCTCGGGGGCACGGGCTCAGGGGCAAGGGGGAGGGCGCGGTGGCGCGCACGGCGGAGAGTTCAAACGGCGCGGCACGGTGGATCGCTCTCCGGCGGCGCGGAAATCCGGCAGCCTGACGGCGTGTGGGAGGATTTCGGGGCGCCGGGACTTAGCGGTTTCTGCGAGTTTGCCCCGGACATAGCCGCCGCTCGGGGTTATATAGCGGGAGACCTTTTTCCCCGGTTGGTGGAAAGAACCGGGGCAAAAGACGGTCTTTTGCCCCGGTTGGTGGCACGAACCGGGGCAAAAGGGGGGAGTTGGGCCCTCGCTTGCCCGCGCACCTCCCCTTTTGTCCCGGTTTGTGGCACCAACCAGTGCAAAAGACCAAAAATTCATTTTTTTTCCCTCTGTCGTCATTTTTTTCACAGCCACGTTTCAAATACTATTTCAAATACTTTTAAAATAGATTTCAAATGGTTTTGAATTTGCAGAAATTTTTAATATGAAAAGTGTTAAAAATTGCGTAAACATTTCAAATACATTTTCTGTTTTAAAAAAATAACTATTCTAACTATTTAAACTAGTAACAATTTTTGAATTTTCAACATTTTAAAAAACCTAGTTTATAAATTGTTTAGAATTTGGAGGAACTTTCAATATGAAAAGTGTTTAAAATTGCGTAAACATTTCCAATACATTTTCTGTTTTAAAAAATAATTATTCTAACTATTTAAACTAGTAACAATTTTTGAATTTTCAAACATTTAAAAAAAACCTAGTTTACAAAGAAACTTTCAATATGAAAAGTGTTTAAAATTGCGTAAACATTTCAAGTACATTTTCTGTTTAAAAAATAATTATTCTAAATATGAAAAGTGTGGCGCGGGTGTTGTGCCGCGTGGCGCGGGAGTTGTGTCGCGTGGCCGCGAGCGCGCGGTATAAAATGTCGCGCCTCGAGCGTCTTCTCCTCTCCACGTGTCCACTCCTCTCCCTCTCTCCTCTCCACGAACCGCCGCATCGCTGCCATGCCTCCGAGGAGGAACAGCACCACCGGCTTCCGCGGCGTCCGATCGCGGCCAAACGGAATGTTCACCGCGGAGATCCGCTATGGGGACGACCACATCCCCCTCGGCTCCTTTGCGATGGCGGCGGAGGCCGCCCGCGCCTAGGACGCGGCAGCCTGGCGCCTCAACCGCCCGCGGTCGTTGATGAATTTCAACGACTGCCAGACCCGTTGGGAAGCGGAGGCCAGGGCGCCGACGCCGCAGATCATCACCGCGGCCGACCATCTCCACCTCCGCCACCGCGCGGTTCAGGGCCTAGTCGATGCCAGGGATGAGCGCGCCGTCCGCGACTATTACCGGAACAATCCGGAGGAGCAGCGCGTCGACGAGGAGCTCTTGCAGACCGCGCGGCTGAGTGGGCGGAGTGCCACCTCGAACATCACCTCGTGTTAGAGGCCGCCCGGGAGGCGAGGACGAAGGCGATGCAAGAGCTCTGCCAGGCCGACCACGCCGGCAAAGTCTGGGCCTCCAACGATCCAAGGTGGGGGCCTATCTCGGACACAATATCGTGCACCTCCGACGACGAGGAGGAGGTCACCGACGAGTTGGCGCTGACGACGACCAGGAGGAGGTCACCGATAAGTAACCCGACGATGACGATGAGGAGTAGTGTTCGTCTATTTTTAGTTTTTAATAAAATAATTTGTATTCCGGCGAACTGCGGCGCGCTAGTGCGTCTGTTTTCTGCTTTCTGTTTTTTGTTTTTCATGTGATTCTTCCTGATTGGTGGGATTCGGACGCAAGAAAGAAAACCACCCCTGATCCAATGACTCACAAGAGCTAACATTAGGGAGGAGGCCGGTACGTATGGATAGATAAACAAGGCAGTACATAATTGCAAGAGTGGATCTACACCTAAACGGAGAGCATAGATCTAGATAAACAAGGCAGTACATAATGGCAAGAGTGGATCTGATCTGCTAGTCATACTCCTTCCTAGGCCTATAGTACTCCGACTCGTAGTCGTCGTAGTCGCCGCCGTCGTGGTCACTATCGTCGGACGGTGCTCTGGACTCCCTCGGAGGATCACGACCCCAGGATTGGGCGTGAGGGTAGCGTAGGCGGGGGTTATCGCCGGCCCTGATGTAGTTCATGACGCTCTGAAGAGTCTGTCCGCCGCCCCACCACAGTTGATGACCGGCCTCGTTGAAGTTCGAAGTAGGCGGGCCGTTCTCCTCGTACCTGGCGAGGGCACTCTCACGCCAATTAATGAAGAAGGCGTCCCAAGTAGGGCGGTAGTTGGGATTCCAACTGGGATTCGTCCGCTGCTCCGGAGTGAGCTCGTGGTAGTAGTGGTTCGTGATGGCCGTCCGACACGCCACACCTTGAGGAACAGGAGGGACCGGCACTCCTCCGGCGCTCAGCATCCAACCGGCGGGGACGCTGTAGCCGGGCGGGCAGGGGTAGTTCGAGGCGGAAAGTGCCTCCTCCTGCAGGAAGGTTAGAGTGGGTACGGTAGAAGCCATGGGAGAGTGGTGAGTTTATATGTGTTTATGTCAATGGTGGAAATGCATACATATATATAGTGAGAAGAAACAGACCGTTTAATCCCGGCCCGTTTTACCAACCGGGACTAAAGGGTTATGGTTTCGTTGGGACCAATCACAAAGAATCACACGGATCGTGTGTTTCTTCTAAGCGCTTGTGAGTCGTTGGATCAGGGGTGTGCTTCTTTCGAGCTCTTATGAGTCGTTCGATCAGGGGTACGGTGTGTTTGTTTCGAGCACTTGCGAGCCGTTGGATCAGGGGTGTTTCTTTCGAGCGCTTCTTAATGGTCGGATCGAAACCCTAGCGCAACACTTTGTGAGCCAGAGGACCCTATATATAGCCCACCTCTTGGATCCCCTTCATACATCATTTAGTTCATTTACCGAATACAAATCATCCGGATTCGCCAGCATACGTCCTACCGTGCATTTGATATGCATATATGCACTCAGCAGCCACGGTGGGGCTATATGCTGGCGATACCGATTGTTTTGGTCTACATCCCCCATTCAAGGTTTGCCAAAAGGTTTCATACATCATTCAGTTCATCGACCGACTATAAATCATCCGGATTCGCCAGCATACGTCCGATCGTGCATTTGATATGCATATATATATGCACTCAGGAGCCACAGTCGGGTTGTATGCTGGCAACACCATTTGTTTTGTTCTATATATCTACAAATCCTCCAGTTCACACGCCCAACAATGATGTTGATACAAAACATGTGGAAAACAGAGGTGGACTAATCCAAATACATGAACCATGCAAGTTTGATACATTATTACACAATAGTCTAGCAATATTACATATTTGTTTTCTGCGAACTCAGATGGCATTATGCTCTCGGGCATTTCATCGAACACCCCTTGTGCATATGAGGGAAAAACAAGTGAGCACACCACACCAAAAAGTGAGTGGCATGAGGAGTCGAGAGGGCTGGCATGGCAGTGTTTATAAAAAAAGAGATTTTTTGGATTTGAAGAAAAAAGAATTCTATTAATTTTCATTCTCCATCTATTTGATTAGTTTTTCGTAATGAAATTGAAATTATTAACTAAAGGGAAATATATAAATAAAGAAACAACTTTGTTGACCATCTAGGTGGGGGTCTTTTGCCCCGGTTGGTGGCTCCAACCGGGGCCAAAGAACCCCCACGACGCACCCTGCTCGTTGCGGGTCTTTAGCCCCGGTTTGTGCCTCAAACCGGGGCAAAAGACCCCTCCACCACGTGCCCTGCTCGCCCTGGCCACGCCTCTGCAGCCTTTTGCGCTGGTTGCTGGCCGAGCCGGGGTGAAAGGGGTGCTCGCCACCGAGCAAAAGACCCGTTTTCCAGTACTGACCGCAACCTCCTTCCATAATAAATCTATGAATAGACATTCTTCTTGTAGCAAAGTTGGCTGACCGCAACCTACTTCCCATTGCGCGTGTACTCAAGATCAAGCCTGATGAATTTCTCTTGATCCTTCGTGACTTCAACCCATCCTTTGAATGTGGCAAGATAACCTGCCATGTTGGCGCTCTCGTTGGTGTAGACGACGGTAAGCACGCTCATGCCATGTGCATGAACAGTGCCTATGTGACTGATTGGTTGATCCATGGTGGATTATGGGAAGAAAAGAGGGAGAAGAGAGAGGAGGAGAGGGAGGAAACAGAGAGAAACAGATAATATAGTCGTACTGTAGCAGTTCGTGAACTAATACGCGCGGGAGGCAAAACGGTTCGACTCTTTGGTACCGGTTTTAGCCACCAACCGGTACCAAAGGTCCTCGTGCCAGGCAAATGGTTGCCACACCCCCTTTCCCACACCCCTTTGGTAGCGGTTGGTGGCTAAAACCGGTACCAAATGTTCTCGCACTAGGAGAACAGTTGCCACACCCCTTTGGTACCGGTTTTAGCCACCAACCGGTACCAAATGTATGGTTCAAATCGGTATTAGCCTTGCCCATCGCTCTCCCCGTTCGAACTGGTACAAGACACACATCTGTACCGGTTTGTAACTGAACAAGTACTATTGTTAAAATCATTTGGCCCTGTTTCCACTAGTGTTTGCTGCGGATTTGGATTCGATTCCCTCCGTCGCCACAGATCACTCCTCTTGAGATGCTGACGACTTGGAGGAGGGTCATGAGGAAACCGCCGAGGAGTCGCACGTACCCTCCAAGCGTGCTAGAGCAGACACTGAGCACGGAGAAGCTACCTCGAGGGACTCGAGTTCTTCGAGTGCCACTCGAGGGGGTGAGATGAAGAACCCAATCTTCGTGGTTCCCATCTCTTCAAAGCCGCCACTCGCTCCTCAGCTAACGGCCGCACCTTCACAAACTCCTACTGCTAACAAACCCCGCTGTATGTTCAGCTTGGGGTCTTTCAGCCGGTAAGTTTTTCGTCTTCTTCTGCTAGATTACTCGAGTCTCGACTTTTAATTTGATCCTTGCTTTTTCTTACCTGTATTTTCTTCAGTAATCCTCCTAGGGATCCAACTCCTCCTCCTTAAGGAGGAGCTGGCTCGAGTGATGTCCCGACTCCTCCTACTCAGGGAGGAAATGATTCGGGTACCGCTCCTGACACTCATGCTCCCACTGTTTTGAGTTTTTCTCGGGATACTCGAGACAAGAAAGTCGTCCAAGAAGGCGTCCATAAGCGTTCGGCTGTTCCTGAGGCTGATCCACGGCCAGCGCCTTCGGGTCCAGAGCCTGGACAGCCAATCTGACAGACGTGAACAATTTGACTCCAGAATTCTAGGTTAGAGACCACGTGAGTTTATTTTCTTTTCTCTGTTCTTCTGTTAGCTTTGCTTATTCTATCGGGTGCACGAACAGCGCTCCCGATGGGAGTAGCCCCCGAATCTATATTTGGCCGCTTGCAGGCGAGCGTAGACTCAAAACATGTATCTTATTTACTGACTCAAATATTTTTTTCATCCTTTCTTAGCCAGCATGAAGGACTTTCTTAGCCAGCATGAAGGACTTGGGCACTCGCTTCCTCTGTATTGGGAGGGAGAGGGACATTGCTCAGACCAACCTTGCCAAGGAAAAAGGTAAATTTTACTCTCATGAATCATCGTTGTTTCTTCTGCTTTGACTTTCGTTTCTAATAAATTTCCTTTGCTTGGCTTACAACTCTTGGTTGCGACTGCTACGGAGAAGGATTATGCGCTCACTCGAGTGAAAGAACTTGAGGCTCAGAATGCAGCTCTTCGCACAGAGGCCACGACTGCTAAGAAGAGGATTGAAGCTGATATTCGGAAAGCAGACGAGTCCAAACAGAAAGAAGTAGAAGCTCTTAAGCAGTTCGCAGACTTGGAGGAAATGGTGGTTCCTCGACTCCATGCCTTAACAGATGGTTTAGCAGGTATTTTAGTTGCTCATACTCTCCTTTGGTATTTCCTGTACCCTTCACTAATGTTTTCCTTTTGCTCTTGTAGCTACTTTGGGCAGTTCTCCTTAGCTAACCGCTCGACTACGAGAGGGCCCACTTATGGATGTTCACTAGTGAAAACAGGGCCATTTGTCCCGGTTGTGCAACCGGGATGGGCCAGCCGGGACAAATGGCCCTCCCCATTGGTCCCGGTTGTGCCAGGACCCGGGACAAATGGGGCGTACCACATGGCAAACCTGGCCAGGGGCATTAGTCCCGGTTCTTAACACGAACCGGGATGAATGCCTCCTCTGCCGCGGCAGCAGTTTTGCCATTTTCTCTGCCGCGGCAGAGTTTTTTTTTTTGCTTTATTGTTTTCCTTTTTATTTTCTGTTTTGCGATCAATTCTATTTTACGATACCCCTGTCATCATACACTGATAAGGAGCTTTGGTGGCCCCTCCCCGGACCTCCCAGATCCCAGGAGAAGAGAGGAGCCCGGTGGCCCTTCCCCGGACCTCCCGGATCCCACGAGAAAAGAGGAGCCTCGGTGGCCCCTCCCCGGACATCCCGGGTCCCACGAGTGAATAAGTAATACATATATATATAAAAAGAAGGAACACTTATATTACAGAAGCTAAGTATATCGAGCATATTACATGACCGATTGAATGAATTACAAAATCAAATTTAGTTCCAACCGGCGGTATAGTACTCTCCATTTACATTTAGGACCTCTGCATCTAAGAGGCCCGCAATTTCCTCCTGAATTGCTCGTATGCGATCCCTTGGTAGAAGACCGTCCCGGAGCCGTTCGATCTAATATAAAGAAGAGTGGTCAATATATAATAATGAAACTAAGTAACTTAAACATATGGCAATAAGAAAAATTGACGACTGACGTACATGAAGGTGGTTTAAATCTCTGCCCTTGGGACAGGTCATCTGACGAATGAACTCGCAGACGTAGTATCCAAACAAGTGATTCCCGTCTCCCTGTTGCAAGCACTTTACGAGAACATGGTTTCAATCAAAATAATAATCAACCAGCCATTGAAAGTAAAGTATGGGCACCTAGAGGGGGGTGAATAGGTGCTACGACCAATTTTAATCTTTCTTAAGGTTAGGCTTGACAAGAAGGTAAATTCTCTAGATAGTGCAACTAATGGTGAATTTACCTATATGGCAAGGCAAGCAATAAATGCAACTAGGACAACAATTAATACAACAAGTACTACAATAAAAGCTACAAGTACGAGTAAGTAAAGAGGGAGGAACGAGGTAACCGATGGAAGCACACGGAGACACGATGTATTCCCGAGTTCCTCCTTTTTAGGGGAGTACGTCTCGTTGGAGGGGTGTGAGCTCGCCACGAAGGCCTACTCAACGCCACAAAGGCCTCACCCTATTCTCCGATGAACTTGCGCCACGAAGGCCTAGTTCACCTCTCACTATTGAACCACATTGAGGCGGGGATCGAATCCTTTACAAACACTTGGGGCACACACCCACAACTTAATTGGGGGCTCCCAACTCTTCTTGAATCACCAGTAGTAACAAGAAGCCTAGATTCTCCACATGAGGAAACCCTAAGCAAAGATCTCTCAAGCAAATGAGAGGGAAATGGAAATCCGGTTGGTGAAGATGTAGACCCGGTGGTCCTCCTTCAATCCTCAAAGAATCAACAAGTTTGGGTGGAGGAGGAGGGAGATCTAGCTTGGTGGGTGAGTTCAATCAATGGAGTCTTCAATGCTGGTGGAGCTAACCCTTGGGGAAGAAAGAGATGCGCTATTTATAGCCCCCACTCAAACTAGCCGTTTTTCTGCCCAAAATGCGACCAGCCCGGATTGCTCCGGATTTTTCCGGCCTCCCAGATTCATCCGGACTGATTCCAGATTGCAACAGAGAAATTCACGTTGCAATCGGAATCATCCGGACTGAATCCGGATTGCAACAGAGAAAATCACATTGCAGTCGGATTCGTCCGGCCTCAATCCGGATCCCGGAATCACCCGGAATAATCCGGATTGCAACAGAGAAATTCGCGTTGCACTCGGACTCATCCGGACTGAATCCGGATTCCGGACTCCATCCGGAATAATCCGGATTGCACACTGAAAGCCCTTTTCTGGCCCATAAAGGTTCGTTGATCTTTGATTTCTTCACCATTTCTTCGACACCGTATACGTGCTGATTTAGGACCAAATCCTTTGACAAAGTAGCACATACGGTTAGTAACTTCTTCATGTTGTTAACAAACACACAAAACAGCGAGATATCGAGAATGCACTTTCAATCTCCCCCTTTTTGGTGTTTGATGACAACATAAAGATTTCACGGGGATAAAACAATATGAACTAAAAGAAATGGTGTCCAAAAAATAGACGGAGTTCTTCCTCGATGTGTGTCGTGAGGCACACACTTCATAGGCTTTGCTCCCCCTATGTTTTAGACACCAAGCCGTCTAAACAAGTTCATACAACATGCATAGATAATGATAGACATAATAGCACGCATGATAATAGTAGCATAACCACAGGGTAGGGTGACACGAATATGTCACGAGGTTCCACACAAATAGTACGAAGTTTCAAACGAAAGAAACAAAATAAAGATACCGGAGCACAAGCCTATAAGATCGAAATCAAAAGCCAAAAGACTTGTTCCCCAACCCTTGCAAAACCCGTGGAATCCTAATATGGGACTCCTTCTCCCCCTTTGGCATCAAGACGCCAAAAAGGGAAAACGAGTCCAACTAACAACCCAAGAAATCACACGTCATCTTCCACTTCATCATCCTCGTCTTCTTCTTCTTCCTCCTCCGGCTCACGAGTACCATCACCACTAAGCCCAACAGAATCAAAGTCATCTTCAGCAGACCCTGACTCCGCATCCTCATCCTCATCATCAGCAGGAGGCACACCAAAGTAGAAGTCCTAGTCATGGATCGCAGGCATCTCAAATGGCACATAGATAGTGGGCTCAAGAGAAGGAGGATCATCAGGTATCTGAATCCCAGCAGCTCGGCGGTCGGAGTTCTGAATGCGGCGGGTCTCCTTAGCTAACTCTCTTGCCTCATGAGCAATTGCCCTGGTGTCACTGCACAAGTTGAACATAGCCTTGAAGAACTTGGCAATGCCACTGGGAGGACGCTGAGAGGCACTACCACCACTCGTGGAAGCAGAAGGAGTGGCCATAGGAGATTTGGACTTGGACCTAGTGTACTCCGGAATCTCCACTCCACGAATGAGAGAGGGAACCATCCTCTTCCCTTTGATCACGGGATAGGAATCCATGATCTCAACCCCAACCTTGTGATTGATGAAACTCTGAATCAGTGGACCATAAGAAGGCTTCCTCTTCTCACAGATCCCAAGGCACACCTCACGGTATATGAAATCCATGACGTCAATCTTCCTCTGGTTCTGAGGCCTAGTGATGAACATGAGGTTCAGCATGTAAGCCCTGATGGCATACTTATCACCAGCCTTGACCATAATGGTGTTGCGGAAGATCTTGGACAGCAGATTGTAGTAGGGATACATAGCAGAGTTGAAGGGCAGAGTCTTGCCCTGAGCATCAGGAGGATAGCAGAAAGCCAGGCTACAGTTGTCAAACTCAAAATTTTCATGGATTTTGAAACCATGATTAGCATAAGTGAAGGTCCACCTGTATCCCAGAGCCTCAGCCCACTCACCCAAATTGCTAGTGATCTTCTTGTCCCCAGTCATCCAAGTCACAGTAGGAGAGGCATCACCATGGGCATGGAAAGTGCAGTAGAACTGGGCAATCAAGTCTGGGCAATACTCACACTCAATGTCTAGCAGAGGAATCAGACCCATCTTTGTAAGGCAACCATGCACATGACGGAGATCACTGTATTTGTGTTGGTTATAGAAATCCATGTCAATCTGGGACTGCTTGCAGACAATAGGACGAGCAACTGAGTAGAACTCTTCCCAACACTTCAGTTGAAGGTTGGTCCAGAAACGAGGATCATCACAGGTGGTGGCAAGAAAACGGTATGGATTCTTCCTCTTGATATGCTTCCACTAAGGGATAGAGCAACCAGCAAGGTCCAGTGTGGGAACCCTCTCCTCCTGATCATCACGGTTACCACCCCCACGAGTTGTGCGCCCCCTGACAGGACGTGCACCCCTTCCAGCCAACTGCTTCCTCTTGGTACCGGGTCTTGAGCTGTCACCTGTGAATAGAGGACATAGGAACAGCAGAAGATAAGTGCATATGCCAAACGGTAACAAAAGGAACTCTAATGGTTTGAAATAGTGCAAAATCTCATAATTTCTGGCAGCATCCGGACAGATTCCGGAGGCCCGGAATTTTTCGGCTGAGCCCGGAAAAATCCGACTGGGTCGGACTGGTCCGGATTGAATCCGGGCTCCTCGATCTGACTCGAGAGAATGCCCAAAAACTCAAAATTTTGACTCAAAACTGTTCCAAACGATTAGGGGTACCAAAGGGATGATCCTAGAGGGGTTCTAAGTGCTGGAACAACATGGGATTGGCACGAGATTTGAGATGGATCTAAGTCTAGATTGTGATGTGGTTAGACTAGATCTACGAATCCATGGCATCTAGGTATGGATTGGCATGATGAACATGTTGATAGAACTTGGATCTAGATCAAACCCTAGGTGAGATTTCATCTAGAGCCAAAAATAACCAACAAAAACGAAAAAGAAGAGATGTCGAACACAATACCTTCCATGGGGGAGTCCTTGACCGAAGGAAGGATCAACCAATCCTCCCTAGGGGCAACGGGGACGAAAACCGCGGATTTTGGTGGCTAGGGCATGGGAGGGGTGGGAAGAGTGGAAAGAAAACTACCTCCCGTGCGTGTGGGGGTATTTATAAGGAAAACTGTCTCATCCGGAATGGCCCGGAAAAATCCGGCTGCCGGAATATTCCGGACCCAATCCGACCTACTCGGAAAAATCCGGGCCTGGTCCGGAATGAATTCGAGACAGGCCAGAAAATTCCAAACCATTCCAAAAAGATAGTTTTGACAAGCTGGGAAAGATGTGCTGATGTGTGGAGTAAGGCATATGCATAGATGAACATGAGAGAGAACAAATAGAGCAAAACACAAGGGGTTAGGTTTCCTAGTCTTACTTCTCGGGGAAAAACAAATAAGATCGAAATAGCAACGAGAAGTAGTATTCGGAAGGATAACACAATAAACCACAAGATATCCAACTAAGAACCAACTCTTCAACCAAGAAGAGGTTGTGGCCTAAGCCACCATATAAGAGTTCATGGTATGAAACCGCGAAGATATATCTTGGAGGCATTGCCAATACTCAACATTGAAGCTCACAATTCAACATTAGAAATAGAGAGATAACAATGAAATTTTTGCTTTGTGCATAATGGGGGGAGGGAGAATCCAATGTGTTAGGATAACACTCCCCCTATGTCCATGCCTACACCTAAGCTCAAACACGTTTCATCTATAGGGGTGTGCGCAAGATCTTCAAGTCAAACTCCTAGAGTCAATCACATTTAGTTCATTCCTCAAGAACAAGAATCTTGCATCATCAAGTGGCTTCGTGAAAATATCCGCAATACTGTCCTTGGTGGGCACATAAGATAGTGCAATGTCTCCTCTTGCCACATGGTCACGGATGAAGTGGTGGCGGATCTCAATGTGTTTGGTCCTTGTATGTTGCATCGGATTGTATGCAATTTTGATGACACTTTCATTGTCACACAAAAGAGGCACCTTATCCAAATGAACTCCATATTCCTTGAGAGTTTGCCTCATCCATAACAATTGAGTGCATGCACTTGCGGAGGCAACATACTCGGCTTCGGCGGTGGGGAGAGATATGCAATTTTTGTTCTTGGAGGACCAACTTACTAGGGACCTACCAAGAAATTGGCAAGCCCCGGAAGTAGACTTCCTATCATCTTGATCACCCGCCCAATCGGAATCCGTATATCCATTGAGAGAAAATTGTGCCCCCTTTGGGTACCACAAACCAAATCTTGGGGTATGAACCAAATAACGAAAGATCCCATGGACCGCCATCAAATAGCTATCCTTAGGAGCCGCTTGATACCTTGCACACACACCTACACTCAAAACGATATCGGGCCTAGATGCACAAATATAGAGCAAAGAACCAATCATAGAACGATAAAGCTTTCGATCCACATCCTTACTCCCTTTTGGATTACGAGATAGGTGGCACTTGACTTGCATAGGAGATGTATTGATCTTAGAATCTTGGAAATTAAACCTCTTGATCATATCTTGGGTATACTTGGCTTGAGAAATGAAAGTCCCACGGGCCAATTGCTTGATCTCAAAGCCAAGGAAGAATTTAAGCTCTCCCATCATAGACATCTCGAACCTGTCAGTCATAAGCTTAGAGAACTCATTATTGAAAGCTTGGTTAGTTGAGCCAAAGATGATATCGTCCACATATAGTTGGCATATGAAAAGCTCTCCATTTACTCTCTTGGTGAAGAGAGTGGGGTCAATCTTCCCAACTTCGAAACCACGATCATCTAACAACTCCCTAAGGTGCTCATACCAAGCACGAGGTGCTTGTTTGAGACCATAGAGAGCCTTGTCGAGTTTGTAAACGTGGTTAGGAAAGTTGAGATTCTCGAACCCCGGAGGTTACTTAACATATACCTCCTCTTTTAGTGGACCATTCAAGAAAGCACTTTTCACATCCATTTGTTGCAATTTGAAATTATGAGAGGATGCATAAGCAAGGAGGATACAGATGGACTCAAGGCGAGCCACAGGTGCGTATGTCTCATCAAAGTCAATGCCTTCAACTTGGGTGTAACCTTGAGCAA
The DNA here is from genome assembly GCA_028641055.1 of Alopecurus myosuroides. Classification (NCBI taxonomy): domain Eukaryota; kingdom Viridiplantae; phylum Streptophyta; class Magnoliopsida; order Poales; family Poaceae; genus Alopecurus; species Alopecurus myosuroides. The sequence goes on from CM054058.1 coordinate 525,415,474, forward strand.
CCAATCTTGCCTTGTTCCTAATGACAATGCCATGCTCATCTTGCTTGTTCTTGAAAATCCACTTAGTGCCAATAACATTGTGGCAATCTTTGGGCTTCTCAACCAATCTCCAAACTTTGTTGCGCTCAAAGTTATTGAGCTCATCATGCATAGCTTCAACCCAATCGGAGTCCTCAAGAGCTTCATACACTTTCTTAGGCTCCACCATAGAGATATGAGCTTGGTGTTCACAAAAATGTGCCAATTGCCTTCTTGTGGATCTTCTAGTTTGAACATCCTCCAAAACCTTGTTGTCTTGGGCATCAATATGCTTCAAGGCTCTTCTTATCCTTTTGATGCGACGGGCTTCAATCTCCTCATTATTGCGAGGAGGGATCACTTGATCATCTTGATCATTTGGGTCCCCATCTTGACCAACTTGGCCTTGATCATCATCATCATCATCAACAACAATATCTTCAATACTAGCTTCATCTTGAGGAGAGGATGACGAGGATGGTTGATCTTGGCCTTGATCTTGACTCGCATTAGTGAGAGGAGTTGGTACGACTTGCGGAGTCACTTGATCAATGAGAGGAGGGTCTTGAACATGTTCTTGGTTAGGTGTAATAGTTGGCTCCTTGGCTTGATCTTCTATTGTAGAGGAGGGCTCCACTTGAGTAGAGCATAGTCCTTCTCGATTTGCCATAAGGTGTCCCTCGATGGGGCGGAAAAATCCCACACCCATCCTTCCTATGGATTCTTGAGGTATTTCAACATCTACATTAGAAACATGGAATTGCGCCACTTGGGAGCCATCATTTTCCTCGAAAACCACACTACAAGATTCTATGACAATCCGTGAGGCTTTGTCATAGACTCTATAAGTGTGGGATTCGGCACCGTAACCAACAAAGATACCCTCAATAGTTTTGGATTGAAATTTAGATAACCTAATACCCTTGATCAAATAGAAGCACTTACAACCGAATACACGGAAGTAGGAGACGTTGGGCTTGTTGCCGGTGAGGATCTCATATGGGGTCTTGTCCAAGCCTTTGCGGATGTAGAGGCGGTTGGAGGAGTGGCATGCGGTGGATATGGCCTCGGCCCATAAATATTGGGGAGAAGAGTACTCCGCCAACATGGTCCTTGCCATATCCAAGAGGGTGCGATTCTTCCTTTAGGCAACACCATTTTGTTGAGGAGTGTAAGTGGCGGAGTATTGATGACGAATGCCTTCTTCACTTAGGAATTCATTCAATGTATAGTTCTTGAACTCCGAGCCATTATCACTCCTAATAGCCATGATTTACACATTGTGTTGACGTTGCACTTCGTTGGAGAAGTCGATGATGGTTTGTTGAGTTTCACTCTTGCACTTGAAGAAATAAACCCAAGTGTATCTTGAATAATCATCGACAATCACCAAGCAATACTTCTTGCCACCAAGACTTGCCTCGGGCACGGCACCAAAGAGATCAACATGGAGAAGCTCCAAGATCCTCTTTGATGAGATAATAGTCTTGGCCTTGTGCACGATGTCATGCATCTTCCCTTCAACACACGACCTACAAACGCGATCCTTTGCAAAGGAAACATTTTCTTTTAGTCCGACAATAAGGCCACCTTTGTGAAGACTTTGCAAAGTTCTCATGTTGACATGGGATAGGCGGCGATGCCACAACCATCCCAAGTCCGCCTTCCCGAAAAGACAGCTTGAGAGTTGGTTGACTTCGAAAAGTCCACCACGAACAACTCATTTTCAACATATCCCACGTGAGCGACGTCAAGGTCTTGCTCCTCAAAAGGACCACAATATCACCATCAAAAAAGACGAAAAAACCCATCTTTCCAAGAGAGCGGACGGAAAGTAAATTGTAACCAAGGGATTCGACAAGCATGACGTTCACGATAGTTATATCGGGAGCCACCACAACCTTGCCGAACCCGGATACCTTAGACTTGGACGAGTCTCCATAAGTGATGGTTGCTTGGATGTCATTTGGTTGCAACTCCGTCACAAGCTCTTTGCTTCCGGTCATATGATTAGTGCATCCACTATCGAGAATCCATTTAGTCCCACCGGAAGCATACCCCTGCAAGAGATCATTGACTAGAGTTAGGACCCGAGATGGGTCACTTCATATTAGCAACAAGGGTCTTTGGAACCCAAATAGTATAGTCAATGAAACCCTCAATAGGACCAACATATTTAGCTTGCACAACACCATAATAATCAACATATAAGAAATGGTGTGGATTGTTAGTTCCTGCGGAAGTGCTACGAGTAGTGTTGTCCCTTATGACACTACTACTCGAGGCAATGTTGTTTGCTTGAGCGGGTGTACTCGTAGTAGTGTTATCCCTAATGACAACACCACTCGAAGCACCATTGTTGGTCTTCTTCTTGCTCTACTTCTTCTTGTTCTTCTTCTTGGCTACATAGCCTAGACCTTGCTTGCCCACTTGTTGCCTTGGTGCACTCAATTGTGGTCTAGCAATGACCGCATTAGAGTTAGGGGCAACCACTTGTGGGGAAGGGGTCACAAACTTCAAAACTTGTGGGTCTTTACCCTTGAGCCTTGCTAGCTCATTCTTCAACCTAGCATTTTCCTCAATGATATTTGCATGATCACAAGAAGAAGTAGAGGTGCTAGCATTGTTAGTTTGATTAAGTTGAGTTTGAAGTTGTTCATGCAACTCTTTGAGGGATGAGTGTTGGCTTTCCAAAGCTTTGTGAGCCTCGGTTAGCTTTTCAAACTCCTCGGTTAGTTTACCATGACCAACCCCAAACTCAAACTTATCCTTTTTAGCCTTTTTATATTTAGCAATAGAAAGATCACGTTCCTTAGTGATGTTTGAGACAAGTTCATTATGAGTCAATTCAATAGATTCAAGTTCGTCCTCTAGAGAAACTCTACCATCATGCTCTTCCTCAAGAGTCATAGAGAGAGATGCAATTTCATCTGCATCCCTTCTCTCAACCTCACCTTTCTTCTCAAGAGCATCTTGGGCCTCTCCCAATTGCCTCATTAGATACTCAACGTACTTCTTGGTCTCCCTTGCATGTTAGACATAAAGTGGTCCAAGGAGACCCTTTCTTGTTCTTCTCTAAGACTAGCAAGATGTTCTAGTTCACTAGGAGTCTTAGAGTTGGGGGAAAGTGATACCTCTGTGGCCTTAGCCATGAAGCACTTGGCATTACGTTGAGGGAGATCGTCATTGGGGGATTCGAAGAGGGATGAAGATGGTGGACTAGAAGCAATAGCTAGAGCGGCCACTTCACTTGTGGTTTCTTCTTCTTCATCACTCCGGAATCATACTCCTCTTGAGTCAAGAGCACAAACTTGGTGGGAGACTTCTTGTTGAAGGGCTTCTTCTTGAAGTGAGGTTTCTTGTACTCAACCTTGGACTTTTCCTTGCGAATGAGCTTGCCACTATGGAGCTCTCTATTTTCATAAGGGCACTCCGCAATGAAGTGATTCTTATCTTGACAATTTAAGCAAGACCTTACTTTTTGAGCTCCATCATTTCCATAGCGAGACCTTGTCTTCTCCTCAACCAATTTCTTGCCCTTGGGAGGATTGCTCCAAAACTTTTGCACGGTGAGAGCAATGAGATCCTTTAGAACGGGATCATAGTCTTGTTCCTTCAAGGGAGGCAATACCTCATCTCCATCTTCCTCATTCTCAACCTCTCTTGACAAAGCCTTGGCCTTCAGAGAAATGGATGCTCCTTGATGCATTCCAATGGCCCTAGCACGGTTCTCAAGCGCATTCTTGGTTTGCACTTTGTAGTAGAAAAATTCTTGCATCACTTTAGTTGAGGTCATGGAGGAGAAATCATGTCTTCCTTGAATGCTCTTCATGTCCGTGACCTCAAATGGCATCACGGCAATCATGTACTTTCTCTTGATCCAAGCATCGTCAATATACTTGGCACCCGCACTAGAGAAGGCGGTGGCAAGAGTTTTGAGTCTTCGATACATGTCAACATGATCTTCTCCATCACGCATGAAAAATCCTTCGGCCTCATTGGTCAAGGCGTCATACCGATTTCTTTGCATGCTCTCATTCCCAACGAACATGATGACTAGTGCATCCCATGTTTCTTTGGCGGTGGAGAAATGTTGAAGATGCGGCATGTGGTTGGGGCCCACGGCTTGTTGAAGAATGGACAAGGCGGTGTAGTTGAGTTGGCAATCTACGGCTTCTCTTCTTGTGAGATTCTTGGGATCAAATGGCTTGTATCCGTCACGAGTGATCCTCCAAAGATCTATACAAGAAGAGTTCAAGTGATTCTCCATGTAGTATTGCCATTCACGAAAAGAAAAAGCATCAATTTTAGGTGGATCTCCTCTAGGGATTATATGGGGATGAGGAACGGGAGGATCGGGAGTATAACTTCCGGGAATGGCATGAAATCCTCCACCTCCTTCCGTACCCGACTTAGAGGATTGTTCGGCAGAAGCATTTTTATGTGGATCACCATCTACCCCTTTCTTGGCACCCTTCGGTTCTTCCGGAAGGGATGATTCGACTACCTCCGGTGCTTTGGCTTTGAGGAGTTGTGCCATGAGTTGACGCAACTCATCAAATTTGGTGTCTATGGATGAGGTCAATGAATTTCTCAAAGCGTTGAGATCATCCATGGTCACATTGCCAACGGACGGAGCGTCAACCAAATCATCTCCCATACTTAAACTCTTAGGCGGTTAAGCCCGATAGAAGAGCCGAGGCTCTGATACCAATTGAAAGTAAAGTATGGGCACCTAGAGGGGGTGAATAGGTGCTACGACCAATTTTAATTTTTCTTAAGGTTAGGCTTGACAAGAAGGTAAATTCTCTAGATAGTGCAACTAATGGTGAATTTACCTATATGGCAAGGCAAGCAATTAATGCAACTAGGACAACAATTAATACAACAAGTACTTCAATAAAAGCTACAAGTACGAGTAAGTAAAGAGGGAGGAACGAGGTAACCGATGGAAGCACACGGAGACACGATGTATTCCCGAGTTCCTCCTTTTTAGGGGAGTACGTCTCGTTGGAGGGGTGTGAGCTCGCCACGAAGGCCTACTCAACGCCAGAAAGGCCTCACCCTATTCTCCGATGAACTTGCGCCACGAAGGCCTAGTTTACCTCTCACTATTGAACCCCTTTGAGGCAGGGATCGAATCCTTTACAAACACTTGGGGAACACACCCACAACTTAATTGGGGGCTCCCAACTCTTCTTGAATCACCACTAGTAACAAGAAGCCTAGGTTCTCCACATGAGGAAACCCTAGGCAAAGATCTCTCAAGCAAATGAGAGGGAAATGGAAATCCGGTTGTTGAAGATGTAGATCTGGTGGTCCTCCTTCAATCCTCAAAGAAACAACAAGTTTGGGTGGAGGAGGAGGGAGATCTAGCTTGCTGGGTGAGCTCAATCAATGGAGTTTTCAATGCTGGTGGAGCTAACCCTTGGGGAAGAAAGAGAGGGGCTATTTATAGCCCCCACTCAAACTAGCCGTTTTTCTGCCCAAAATGCGACCAGCCCGGATTGCTCCGGATTTTTCCGGCCTCCCGGATTCATCCGGACTGATTCCGGATTGCAACAGAGAAATTCACGTTGTAGTCGGAATCATCCGGACTGAATCCGGATTGCAACAGAGAAAATCACGTTGTATTCGGATTCGTCCGGACTCAATCCGGATCCCGGAATCACCCGGAATAATCCGGATTGCAACAGAGAAATTCGCGTTGCACTCGGACTCATCCGGACTGAATCCGGATTCCGGACTCCATCCGGAATAATCCGGATTGCACACTGAAAGCCCTTTTCTGGCCCAGAAAGGTTCGTTGATCTTTGATTTCTTCACCATTTCTTCGACACCGTATAGTGCTGATTTAAGACCAAATCCTTTGACAAAGTAGCACATACGGTTAGTAACTTCTTCATGTTGTTAACAAACACACAAAACAGCGAGATATCGAGAATGCACTTTCAGCCATGATAATGGTATCGACACTAGAATCAAGGAGATGCACGGATCTGGATAGTAGTACTTACTTCCACAATATCAATTGTAAGCTCTGATTTCAATTCACCAGGAGCCTTTTTGTGAACCTCTTCCAAACACTGCCCGGGAAAGAAAAAGAATAAAAAGATTAGTAATTACTTGATATCCGAAAATGAAACAAACTGGTCGATATATATAGTGCCATATATAAAGAGTAAAATTAATAAAGATTGAAATAACCGCTGGATCATTTTCTACATGTCTGCCCACATCGCTAGGGGTTTACGTTTTGGGTTCATTACCAGTACTTTTCCTTTATCAACTTGGAAGATTAGCAGAATATAGTGGAAGTTGTGCACGCAGAACTCATCAATTATACACTGAACATCGAGTATTAAGAAAAACAGAATGTGTACACCATAGTAACACTCACCCGAAGTTGTAAGGAAATAATATTTCCCGTCGGTGTTGTTGAAACCTTATTGCCCTTAGAATGTTATCTTCTGTATCCTTGGCACATAGCTCAAGAGTCTTATGATTAACAAAATGTAGGTCAATGAACCCAATATCATAGATTTGTCCTCTTTTGCATTCGAGTATCTTCATTCTGCAATTATAATATAATGAGTGTACTATAGGGAAACTCTATTACACTCCCTGGGTACAGAATAACTTATTCTGCACCCGGGTCGATCGACCGTGCGGGACAGCCTATGACTCCACACCGAACCTTCTCCGGCTGCACAAGCGAATCGATGTAATTTTACAACAACTTTTATCCCAACGGTTTTCGAATTAGGTCGTGGGGTTTCCTCAGGAAAATAATGGTCGTTGGGTAGCTGCCCACGCCTCATTTTTCCCCATCGGGGTTTCCAGTTCATCCCACACGGCGGTGAGGGGCCGGATGGTTCCGGCAAACGACGAGTGTGCTCTGCTTTGTCGATGTCCCTCGTCTGTCGTGCTCGGCAGGCGGAATCGACGGCGAGCGACTAGCACTGCGGCCGACGGCGACCGGCTGCAGGCGGGATTGCGGTGGGCGGCGAGCAGCTGCACCTAGGGATTTGGGCGTGAGGCGTGGTGAGCGGTAGATCCCTTTTTTTCCTACTCACACACCAGCTCCGACTACCCAGCGCCGCCATCGTCATAACCTCTGCCCCGACAGCACCTTCTCCGTCGAACCTTTCTTCACCGCCCAGCCGGTCGTCCTCGGCGGATCCGTTGCAAGCTCCCTTAAAGCTCTGCCATCGAGAAACGTTCATCAGGCTCTAGCGGTGCATGCCTCGAACTGAGCCGAGGAGCTCCAGCGGACCAGCCGCCGGCGACCAGTTCAAGTCGCCGCGTCCGATCTGCTGCTGGTGAATTAATTATGTTCCTTTTGATTTTATACATGGTTGGATGCGCTGGGTTCTCTGCTGTTTTTTATGTGTCTTTTTTAGAACCGGTATGTATAAGAACTAAGATTGTTTGTAAATTTGCGCAACAACAAAACTTATCAGGGCTCCCTCCAGATAACATACACCAGATTAGTCATATGTTGTGCAATTTGGGTGTCCTCGACTCCGTCGTGGTTGGCGGTGGAGTTGGCGGCAGCCTGCTCGGCCAGCTGAATCGGCAGTAATGGCGTTATAGTGAGTGTCGTGTTGCCTACTGGTGGTGGCTACGGGTGGCACTGCAGGTGGCAATGACATCCTGGTCGAGCAACGTGGCGAGTGGTGTCATAGGGCCAAATCAGTATCGTGGTCGGACATCGCAGCGGGTGGTGACTGCAGATGGGATGCAGGCGGCCTCGACATCACGGTGAGCTGTGGGCGCCTTCAGCCGCAACTATTCCCTTCAGGCAGTAGGAACACGCCTATGACATTCGAATTAAGGTATGGTGCTGGCCCGTTCCTTTCTCCCTAACAAGACTAACTACAGAGTAGTTCTGGTTCCTTCTTCGAGAATGTATGATGCTAGTTCTTTTTCAGCTCACAGTGGAAACAGTTAGGATCTGCATGTCCTAATTACATTTATTTTAAGTATCAACTGTTGATTTCTTGAAATGGAACTAGTTCCTAAACTAATCAATCAGGACCTATACTATAAGCAGTCGTCTGTTTTTTTTTTTTTCAATTTGGCATGTGGAATATGACTTGAGATCACATGCTAGAAAACAAGTTGTCTGAAGTAATGTTTTATTATGCACAGCAAGAACATAAATGTGGCTGAGTATTTTGGCAGAGCACATATGCTTAAAGTGCAAAGAATATGTTCATGTAGCCATTTCTAGCATTTTTGTTCCCTGCTGAATGTAAATAGGGAGTGTGCTAGTTCGCGTTATGTAATTTTTGCCTGTCTTTCATATTGCACAGACTGACCTTCAGGTAAAAATTGTAGAGCCATGATGCAGGGAGAGGTAATCCGAGAAATTTGATAAAAGGCAGAATCAAAACTCATTGATCATGTTCAGAGATATTTGCTTAGCATTGCCATTCAGTATTCAGTACTGACTATTGATTTTTTCAAATGCCAGTTCCTAAACTAATCAACCAGTACCATCCTCGTGTTTTTTTAATAGGGCATGTGGATTCTGATTGACCATCACAGGCTAGAGAACGAGGTGTGCGAAGTATTTTTTCATTACGCACAACAAAACCATGAATGTGTCGGGAGCAGACACGGTAGCAGCTATTTTAAAAAATAGATTTAACCATGGTGCATGTCTTCTTAGATCTTTGGACTAGGAGTCTAGCAGTACTTTTATGGAGAACACCTTCAGTTTCTTCTCCGAACAAGTTCATGTCTTCTTAGATCTTTTACTGGCCTCTCCTATATGTATCTGTAGATTTATGATTTCGGATGGGGCTACAATAGGCATTGCCGAGTTCACACATTGCTCAGTTCATAGACAAGTTGTTTGTTCTCACAAATGGACTTGCTTATAGAAATTTAGACACTGTTGTTGCACCCTGCAGGAATCCACTGTCTGAATGGGGAAAGTAAGGATGGATTTTCCCCTTGCAGTTACAATTTTTTACAGGAATGAAGTAATGTGAGGTGTCTTGTAGACATGAACAGAATGGAGTCCTCATTCAGTCTCATATGTTCTCGTAATCCCATTGGAAACTTTCAGTCATACTTATTTTAATACCTTTTTCTCAATTTAATTCATATGCATCTCCATGACTCAGCTGTAATATTTGTTTTAAGAATAACTCAACTGTACTTTGCGAGTAGCTAGTTCTAAAGGGTCGCGTAGCTTCTACCTAAACACATCAAGTGAAACTGGTATATTTAGAAAGAACATATGATGCCACTAATGATATTTTGGTTGGTCTTTGGAAATAGGTGTATGCAGAAATAAAAAAAGTAAGTCTGTCAAGAATTCCATGTGCCAATTAGTCTTTTTGTAGTTTATTTATTTTCCATGGCGTTATTTTTAATATTAAGCTCAGTACATCTCGCGCACAGGTGGCATCTCGGGAGTGCTGTGGGAGGCGTCGTTGTCCTCTGCCGCAGGTCGCGCACCTGCGGCCCTCACACCTTAGGCGATGCTGCCAGGGCCCCTTTCTACCGGAGCCGGCACCAGAGGGATCTACTTGCTGGTGCGGAGTGCAACAAGGTAATGACTGGGTTATTTCTGGCACGTGCTTGTGATATCTACCCTGTTGTATGAATGGGTTCGATTTTCTTAGTTTCGTGGTGTGGTCGATGGCCTCAATGTCGGGCACTGCGGCATGTAGCCTAGAAGGCATGTGGTGTTGCAGGTGGCCTCTTCTGCGACATCATCATCCCTGACCTCAGGTTCTTAGTTATAACTTTTTATGTGTATGAAATTTTTATGGTAGTGTGAATGGAAAATGCATCGAAGTTTGTTTGATCTATAAGTTTTTTTGCTTCGAACTTTGATCATGTTCCCAGCCTTGGTAGATTTGGCCTAACAGGAGAATATAGACCCAGTATGCCATACGTATTTTAAATGTAGGCAAATCACTACAGAGGATATTCTAGTTGCTGGCCATTGAGCACATATGACATTTTCTAAATTTGTTGAATGAATTTGTTTGTGGGCACATTAGGCTACGGATTATGTAGTGTTATATGTGTCCATTCAGTCATGCATCAAACCATGACGCTAGTTTTTATTCTTGAATTGGTAGTTCTTATGTGTCGCTGCCGCCAAGAATTTCATGGACATAAGTTATTTTTTCTTGGCACGAGAATTCTTACGTCAATATAAGTTATATTACAAGCTCTGTGGAACTTTGGTTTAATCCACCCACTAACCAGGAGTAATGGTGTGGAATTTTGAACGTTGAATTTTGTTATTACTTGTTAGATTTTTGTAGCACAAATGAGGTGGGAATGTGCTATTTTTGGCGAGTAATCATGCTAAGCTCCATCGATCTAGTTTTGATTGACAAACCTCTTGTGTATGACAGTATGAAAGAACCTACTATTCCCTCACTGATTGACATCTACTTGTAATTTTGCGAGGAAGAAGACATCAAGCATTGAGCAAATAATGGGGGCTTCTGAACATCGAGAATCAGTCTTCTATTCTTGTAGATGTGTGTCATGTGCTGTTGGGACTTTTCTACCACCTGCTTTCTCAACCCAGAAAAGATCAAAGCAAGGAATAAATGACATTTCCCTGCACAAAAGGGCTTGCAAGAGTCCAAATATGTATACGATTTGAGTTCCTTAGCCTCGTTTCCATGATTTTGCCTCTAATCTTAGATGTGTCTTATTTATTTGTATTGAAATCATGTTCATAATGGTGATAATTTTTTATTTTCTCCTGGTATCTACAAAATCTACAGTAGGATAAGGATACTTCTTTAACAGACTATAAAGCTGCCAAGGTGGTACATCAGACTAATTTCAACTAATTAGTATAACACTGATGAAATCTTCAAAATAAGTTTACATGCTGCCAAGGCGATGCTGCCGAAACAGGGCACTAATTCATAATTGTTTCAAACTCTTAAAAATCAGCTTATAGTAGCACCAAAAAGCACTAATTATGTCCGCGGTTCTAGCCGTCGACGGATCCATCTAGAGCTGGACCCGCTCCACACATGTACCTCACGAAGATGGTGTGGGAGTCTTAGTGTTTATGTCGGTCTTAGTTTTCTTATGTTACATGCATTTTTCTTATGACACACGGGATCATGGGTTGGCAACTCCACTTCCACGTTCCTATTTTTCTTATGTCACATGCAAAGTTCCTTTCGATGCGGCTGAAGCCCGTTCCTATTTTTCTTATGTCACATGCAAAGTTCCTTACGACGTGTAGAATCGGCTGCAGCCCGCTGCTCACACGTACAGCCGTTGTCCGGTCTGGTGCAGAATAATATTTTGCTCCCTGTGAGTCAAATAGCGCGACCGGTGTACTATATATATATATATATATATATGGACGCGGATTTACTACCATGGTGTTAGCTGTGCATATGCTTTTGGCCGTTAGATACAGAGAGCATAGAAGCTGATTGGTTTTGGCTAGCGTCGATAGTGTAGCTTGAGTTTAACGGGCGTCACTGCCATCCGTTACATGCAGACTATGGTGGTTTTCTCTGTGCAAAAACTCCTCTGGACGGTGTGTGTCCGGTCCGCTCCAAGATTTCAAATTGCTTTTGCATCTTTGTGGGTTTTTATGTGGGATGGACGGATGGTGGGCCTCACGCTAAAAAAGCAGTAAAGAGAGCAGCTGTTTTTCCTCTTCCTAGTAGTAAAAGTGCTAGCCTTGGTCTTCAATTCATTTTACGACTACTTATTATATACGCGCGACGTTTTGGACCAAAGCAATCCCACGGTTATATTTATATTTTTGCTGGATAAGCTTATTGACCAGAACGGGAAAATTTGCATTCAATAGAATGGAATTCTGTATTGTGTCAGTGGCAGTCTGTGGTGGTTTGTTTATGAGTATCGTGGGGCGAAGGACTAGTTTTCCTGCATTTTTTTTTTCTGCCACCAAGGGTGCCTCTGGAATCGCTACTGGGTGGGAAGTGGATGAGCTTTGTCCCCGCATTGGAACTAACTTGTTTGAAGTTGAAGAATCAAATGTCTTAGTTGAAGACAATATTTATTTTTTCTTAATTTTGAGCATAAGACGTTGAAGCTACCGAACAATACCGTGTGAAGAAAGAAAAATCAGTGGTAATCACAAAATAAAAACTGCAGCAAACTTGTCCGGGAGACAAAGTCACCTAGCCTGTAACTTTTTCGTGGCTGACTAGAAGAAACAAAGGTCTTTTGGTTGCCCAAAAAAAAGTATTTTTGTTGTAAAAGCAGCAGCTGCTCCATCCACTCATGCCGATTGCTGAGAGAGAAACACTAAAGAAGGGGAAAAGAAGTGGTTTCAATCAGGTCACAGTCACACCATGCCAACTGCAGAAACATGGCGCTAGTGGTGGCCTTCTGATCGATGCTCGCCCTCAGAAACTGCAGAATCATGCTTTACCTAGGATGACCGCGCATGGGTAATTCGGTCTCCATGAGATTGCTTTCCCTGTGTGAAAAAACATACATATTGGGCTCTGTTTTCCTCTTCCATCAGCCGGAGCAAACACAAACAAGAGAAGAACGCAACCAATTTGTGGGCAATAAACACCAATTGTACAAACAAACCAAATACATAGGTAATCCCAACCGTAAAATTAAACATTGCCAATAGTATATCTCTTAACAGATTTTGCCGTCGATCAATTTTCTAGCACCAAAAACAGAAGTCCAACAAGGAAAAAATATACTCGGATGAGTTGGGCGACTTCATCTGGAGCACGCACGGAGGAGATGAGAAAGTCAAATAACATGAATGGATAGCAGAAGATGGTGTCGCAAGGAACGAATCGATCTCAATTTCTCAACTCACCATTGTGACTTCCCCCTGAGAAGGTCCCGCACATCCCCTCCTGTGACCAGCCCTGCCGTCGGTGAGATTGAGAGCCGGCTCCCACCATCAACGGCAGCATCTGGCTTCGAGGAAGATGAATCATCAGACTTGTTCACGGAAGTTCACAAACCTGGAGATGCAGCTGCGCACGGGAGTACGGAAGACGACGCCGGAGTTCACTGGCACCAAGGTCAGCGGCAGCGGCGCGCGCGCCGCCGGCCAGGTTCGCCAGGCCGCCCCTCGCCGCGGACCAGACGGGTCCAGCGAGGATTATTCCTTGCGCATCTTCGTCATCTGTGGAAGATCCCCACGCCGGTGTTCCCCTCTGTCGCCGTGGCCGGCAGAGCACAGTTTGCGGCATGTAGTAAACGGGGCGTACATGGCTCCCTGCGGCCCGTTGTAGAAGTGGGGTCCTCCGGCGACGCGAGTTGGAGGTGGGTGCACCCGACGCCGCGTCTTTTCCTGACTTGGGTGAGTGTGTCGTGGTGCAGGCGGGCCCGGTTACCGTCCGCCGCTGGAGATGAACATGGGGAGGTCGGGACGCCGCACAGCGGGGAGCGGGGAGGCGCACAACCGGGGCAGGTCGTGGAGGTCGGATAGGGGCGGATCGGGGACGCCGAACAGCGGTGAGGCGAAGGACCGGGGCAGGGCAGCCCGTGGAGGTCGGACAGGGGCGGGTTGGAGACGCCGCGCGGTGGGGAGGCGCACGACCGGCACAGGTGGCCTCCGCCGTTGGGTACGAGCACGGGAAGCCATCCCCGTTGACCCCGCGTCGGCGGGGAGAAGCCCGCGGGTGGCGGCCTCGGCCATTCCCTTTTTGTACCAACCTGGGCACCGGTGTCCTTCTTCGGTGGTGTTTTTCTTGACGGCAATGGTGGCGGAGCCGTGCTCCCGCACGCGAGGGCGGCCACCTACCGGTCGATTTTCCCGTACCGCCACTACCCCGCGCCAAAGCACGGCCGCCGGATCGGGAGTGGTTCGATTCCAACCACCATGGAACTGCTCCCAAGCTCCTCCACATCGGTTTCCTCTTGAATCCCTACTTTAGTTTGTTTGAAACTGGACCAAAAAATGCTGGAGCAGTAGCCGCACTCGCTCGGAAGAAGATATCTGGATTCCTGAACTCGCTGTGAAGAAGGCCCGGGAGCAGTGGCCACCAGAGACACCCCTGCGGCCGCTCCATTCCATGCTCCCGCCGATAAGTGATGCCGACGACGCAAGGAAGCGATGCGGACGGCCGCGCTCAGCTAGATTTTTGAAATGGAGACGAGGATGGACTGATGGAGTGGGGGCGGTTGAAGGAGGGGACGAGTGGGCGTGGTGATGTTTGAAATGGAGCTGGTGAGAGAGAGGTGTCAGTGTGTTGTCTTTTTTTTTTGTTGGATTATATATATATTTATATATATATATATATATATATATATATATATATATATATATATATATATATATATATATATATGAATATGCAATGAACGAGGTGAGCTAGCTAGAGACTTAATTGGAGAAATAAGTACTTACAGACAATAGGCACTAACGATAGATTTGTCGAGGGCTTGTTGCTGGAATAACTGAAACAATTCATCAAATTGAATCAGAACCATTCCATCTCCATACCTGTAGTGCTCGTCTCTAACTGCGAGACATATCCAGTCCTGATATTTTGCAGCGGCTTCCATATACAAACTATGCACTCTTCGCATTTTGGTTGGTAGATCTTTTAAATCCTCGGGTTTGATGAGAGGTTTCCCGTACTGGTATTTGTACGCACATTCAGCTTCGGGGAAGTAGTCTACTGTTTGCATATACTCAGCAATGGACAAACCCGCAGCAGCTGACTTTTCTCCGTACAGTTGTATAAACTCCGGATCAATTTGCTCGTCAGCATTAGTGCTCGGCCCCACCTGGGTATTGGAAATCACTTTGAGCGGTTAGATGGATTGTTTTTTCTACTCTCCGAGCTGGGCAACTGATTTCCCCCTTTTCCCGCCTACGCTACTACTCTTCGTCGACCGCACCATTTCCTGGTGTGACTTCAGAATAGAGTGGTCATAGTCAGATGACAGACTCGGCTCGGGTTGATGAAGAGTCTTCACCATTTTCCACGCTCGTTCTATATCTTCTTCGGTCTCGGGGAAATCTGCCTTTTTCTTCTCCTTCCGCTTCGCCTTCCACGCCTCGTATTCGTCCCTTGCGATTTCCTGGGTTTGCTCAGGAGTATAGTCATAAGGTAACTTGGGTAACTTCTTTGGTACCTTCAGGAGGGGTGACCGTTGATGTTTGGGTGATCTTTTACGTTTCGGCAGAAACTTAGTGGGCGGAGAAGTCTAACGCGGCAGTGTAGGCGACCGCGCTGGAGACGTGCACGGCGTAGGCGACCGCGCTGGAGACGACATGCATGGCGGAGACGACCGCGCTGGAGACTGTTGCGTTGGAGAATGGTGAGGAGTCGATGGCCTTGCCGTCTGATTTGGAAGCACAATGCATTCCTTTAGCCATAGAACGGTCAACTTCTTGGCTTCTCCAAGTTCAGTCACCTCTCTGTCTTCACCTTAAGGGAATTCAAGCTTCACCCGCTCGAATCCGTTGACAACTTCATCGACCCCAACAATAGCGTAGCCCCGTGGAACCGGAAGACTATGGTGAGTTGGTTCATTGCCAATTTGTAAGACATAGCCGACCGCCGCCTTGATGGTTATATTGACGACCTTCACGTGGAGCTCACAGGTTGTCATCTCCGTGATATCATCCACTGGGTGCATCATCGGCGGTGCATCATCACCCGGGAGCTGCATGAACGCAACGCTGCTTTTCCGATGAGAATGTGCGGCGCCGGTAGCATCGACTTCACCTTCTACCATGTGTGGTACGCCGGTAGACACTAGCTGCTGGCTAAGTGTGTTAATTTGCTCCTGCTGCTGCATTGCTACATCCTGCGTCCGCTTTATCTGTCCTTCAAGTTGACGCCTCCAGTTTGCCTGACTCTCTGCTTCAGCTGCCTCTGCGTCCTTTTTCCGTTGACGGCTTCTATCAGGGTATTTCTTGTTGCTGTCGTCAAACCCAATACTCCACGGAGGATTTCCTTCTCTGCCTCGTGTACGCCCTACATGTTCCTTTTTCCCGAGGGTGCGTGTGAGCTCGTCGTTCTCTCTATCTGGCACAAACTTCCCCTCTTTAACGTCCTTTATTGCGCTTCTTAGATCTTATATGGGTAGAGGATTCTCTTTATTCCTTATGTTATAGATTGCATTTCCTTCGGCTCCCAACGTGTCCCCATGCCCGTAGAATCATGACCTTGTCCGGTCGACCCACAAGAACGGCTCGGGAGTGATCCCCTTCTCAAGCAGGTCGTTCTCCCATTTCTCCCACTTGGGCATGGAACCCTTGTAGCCAGCTTGCCCCATAACATGGTGATATACCTTTTTGGCGGCGTTTTTCTCATTTGTTTTTGTCCTTTCCTGTGCATTCTCTAACAGCTTGTACTTCACAAAGTCTGTCCATAATGGTTTTATTTTCTCATACCCTTGAGTGAAATCTGGAGTCTTGCCCTTCTCAACAAAGTCAAGATTCAATCTTTTCTTCCAGTTTTTGAATTGCTCGGCCATCTTTTTCAGAGTCCACGCCTTGACCTTTTCCAGTAACTCAAGTTTCTTTTTAGTAACATCAACTTCATCATCTACATCCTCATTCTCATCCGCCTCATTCTCGTCCACCTCCGGCAAGGGTAAGGTGAAATTACACATGACCTTTTTTAAAAGATTGTCTTTGGCTTTTTTGCTCACAAATGAAATTCCTTGTCTCCGCGGATCTTTTGGCTCATTCCACTCATGAACAGTGATCGGGATGTGATTCCAAACTAGCACTCCGCATTGCTTCACAAATTTTTGGGCAACATCAGCGGGAAGCTCGGGTGAGCCGTCTGCTCTGATCGTTTCGATCCTATATCTTTCTGTATCTTTCAACTTTTTTGTTGCGCCTCGTTTCTTCTTTATTCCGGTTGATATGCTTGAACCGGATGGCTAAAAATATAAAAAATGTTAATACATGTATATAGACAACGGATGCTTCATTAATTAACATATCTATATGCACCTCGGAGCCAGTGTTTGTAATTTGTACGGCTCCACCGGAGCCGTCGGCTGCTCCCTTATCGGAGTCGTCGGCTTCTCCCTCACCGGAGCCGTCGGCTTCTCCCTCAGCAGAGACGTCTCCTCGGGTTAGCTCCGGATCTCCCTCACCAGAGTCGTTCATCCACTGGCTCACATCGGTCTCTCCCTCGGGCCCGCGGATTAAACCCTCGAGCAAGTTTTCCGCATCTTCGTATCTTGGCTCCATACTATATATTCTGAAAATACATAAAAAGAGTAACTATATGTTCCATGTCCATTTCATCAAAATTGCTTATAGATAATAACTAATAATCCATTAATTTCATCAAAATTGCTTATAGATAATACACAAAAAGAGCAACATATTCATGAAATATTTAAACGTATGATAATACACACCAAGAGTTACATAGCTCGGGTTCATTTTATTTAACCCTAATACATCACGATGTAATAATATCATCACTTATACATATTCATTAAAACATCTCTCAAACTAATTAACTCCGACCGGGTCCTAAGCCGCGGGGTGCTGAGTCGCGGTGCTACGCATCCATAGATAAGGAACCCTCACAGGGGAATAGCTCACATGGTAAGGAACCCTCCGAATAACCGATCAACTGCTGTTATACTGCCTATCGAACAAGTACATGTAGCGACGGACGTGCTCGTCCTCCTCCCTGATACGCTATTGTACCACCTCCTCAGGGGCCGGCTCTCTCCGTACCGAGCGTGGCCCACAAGATGGCCACCAAAGAATATCCGGGTCGACCACGTCACCCGAATTTCTCACCAAGCCGCGTACCCCGGTACTAAGGAGCTCGCAGTGCCAGCCCGGCGGGGCCCAGTCCCGGACATCGCCCGGCGGGTCCAACAGAGACATGAACTAAAAACAGGCCCGGACTAAGTAAATATTCCGTAATTAAGTAAAATACCTTAGTGTTTCTAACTTAGTAAAAAATAGTAAATGGAGAAATATGACATAAATAAGATGAAATTTAAACACAAAGCATGAAGACAAGGGTTTCTGAGAAACTAAAGAAAATCAAAGACGTAAGTGTTTGTGAGATCCGAACAAAATTAGACTAGCAGATCAGATCGAGTCTTGCCGAATAAAGTTGCGACTCGAACGGGACATAACAGATGTAGCATCCCAGATTAAAACATTGTAGATCCCTTCCTCTTCTTCTTCCTCTTCTTGAAGAGGAAGAGGAAGAGATCTACAACGTTTTCACACACGACAGGATAATCTGGAATGATGTTATGCCCCGTTCGAGTCGCAAGTTTATTAGGAAAGACTGGATCTGTTCTGCTAGTCATACTCCTGCCTAGACCTTCACATTTTGTGCTTGTTACGAGGTAAGTACACGTGATGGCGATCCGGAAAAGGATGAAGACAAGGATTTTTGGAAATCTTTGAAACTAAACAAAATCATATTGTAATATCGTGAGATCCGAACAAGGTTAGACTCTTTTGTTCACGTACATAATGGGGACATTCTTCATAACCCCGGAAGGGATTTCTGAGGAAAGTCGCCATTATGTATGTCGACAAAAGGGTTTAACTTCGTTCGGATCTCACGATATTACATATGTGACGTTATTTAGTTCCAAAGAAATCCAGAAACCCCCATCTTCCTCCTTTCCCCGGATCACCACCGCCTGTAGTACCTCTTAACAGGAACAAGATGGTCATCGGGCCTAGATGGTCATCGGGCCTTCACATTTTGTGCTTGTTACGAGGTAAGTACACGCGATGGCGATCCGGAGAAGGATGAAGACAAGGATTTTTTGAAATCTTTGAAACTAAACAAAATCATATATGTAATATCGTGAGATCCGAACAAGGTTAGACCCTTTTGTGCACGTACATAATGGGGACATTCTCATAACCCCGGAAGGGATTTCTGAGGAATGTAACCATTACGTATGTGCACAAAAGAGTTTAACTTCGTTCAGATCTCACGATATTACATATGTGACGTTATTTAGTTCCAAAGAAATCCAGAAACCCCCATCTTCCTCCTTTCCTCGGATCACCACCGCCTGTAGTACCTCTTAACAGGAACAAGATGGCCATCAGGCCTAGATGGTCAACGGGTCTTCACATTTTGTGCTTGTTACGAGGTAAGTACACGCGATGGCGATCCGGAGAAGGATGAAGACAAGGATTTTTGGAAATCTTTGCAACTAAACAAAATTATATATGTAATATCGTGAGATCCGAACAAGGTTAGACCCTTTTGTGCACGTACATAATGGGGACATTCTTCATAACCCGGAAGGGATTTCTGAGGAATGTAACCATTACGTATGTGCACAAAAGGGTTTAACTTCGTTCGGATCTCACGATATTACATATGTGACGTTATTTAGTTCCAAAGAAATCCAGAAACCCCCATATTCCTCCTTTCCCCGGATCACCACCGCCTGTAGTACCTCTTAACAGGAACAAGATGGTCATCGGGCCTAGATGGTCACCGGGCCTTCACATTTTGTGCTTGTTACGAGGTAAGTACACGCGATGGCGATCCGGAGAAGGATGAAGACAAGGATTTTTGGAAATCTTTGAAACTAAACAATATCATATATGTAATATTGTGAGATCCGAATAAGGTTAGACCCTTTTGTGCACGTACATAATAGGGACATTCTTCATAACCCCAGAAGGGATTTCTGAGGAATGTAACCATTACGTATGTGCACAAAAGGGTTTAACTTCGTTCGGATCTCACGATATTACATATGAGACGTTATTTAGTTCCAAAGAAATCCAGAAACCCCCATCTTCCTCCTTTCCCCGGATCACCACCGCCTGTAGTACCTCTTAACAGGAACAAGATGGTCATCGGGCCTTCACATTTTGTGCTTGTTAAGAGGTAAGTACACGTGATGGCGATGCGGGGGAAGGAAGGGTTTCTGGACATCTTTAAAACTGAACAAAATCATATATGTAATAGTGAAATCCGGAAAAAACTAGACCTTTTTGTGCACATACATAACGGCGACATTCTTCATAACCCCGGAAGGGATTTCTGAGGAATGTCACCATTACGCATGTGCACTAAAGGGTTCAGCTTCATCCGGATCTCACGAACCATATTACATATGTGACATTATTTAGTTCGAAAGAAATCCAGAAACCCTCGCATTCGTTCCTTTCTCCGGATCACCACCGCACGTAGTACCTCTTAACAGGAACAAGATGGTCATCCGTATGTGTGCCTCATATTTAGGGTGGACACATACAAGCGGCCTTTGCTGGACCCGGCGCGCCAAGTGGGATGTACAAGATCATAACTTTGTGAAAATCACAAGGCGCACCGAACCACCAAAGCCATCTGAGTGTGAACCAACTCTTTCAATCATCGGCATTTGTTCAAAAGATCGAACGAACATCACAAGTAAAAATACAATAAAAACTCGAAATTTCTAACACAAAAGTAAAAAAATTCTAACTTAGTGAAATTATTCTAACTTTGTGAAATTTTCTAACACTAACTTAGTGAAATTTTCTAACACGCTAACTTAGCGAAATTTTCTAACTTAGTGAAATTTTCTAACTTAGTGAAATTATTCTAACTTAGTGAAATTTTCTAACACTAACTTACTGAAATTTTCTAACTTGGTTAAATTTTCTAACTTAGTGAAAATTTTCTAACTTAGTGAAATTATTCTAACGTAGTGAAATTTTCTAACACTAACTTAGTGAAATTTTCTAACTTAGTGAAAATTTTCTAACTTAGTGAAATAATTTTCTAACTTTGTGAAATTTTCTAACACTAACTTAGTGAAATACCTAAGTAAATTTTTCTAAGTAAAATTTTTTTACACTAAAAATTTCTGACACTAACATTTCTCTAACACTAAAATTTCTGTTTTTTCTAACACTAAACAAAATTGTAAAAACAAAAATTCCTAAGTAAAAATTCCTAACACTAACATCTCTGTTTTTCTTACCTAGATCGGAGACGAGACGGCGAGGGGCGACGGCGAACTCGTCCACGGGGCGATGGCGCGGGCGCGGGCCGGCGTTGGCGGCGCGGTCGGCGCGGCGAGCTCGTCCACGGGGCGACGGCGAGCTCTCGTCCACGGGGCGGGGCACGGGCGTGATTTGCTCCTCCACGTGCACGTACGGGCGCGGGAGACGACGGCGAACGGCTAACGGCGATGGCGACGGCGAGCACGAGAACGATCGCGAGGGCTCCTGTTGCGCAGCCTGGCGGCCGTTCGATCTGTTTCCCGCGCGCGAGATGGGGAAATTTGGGGGAGGGAGACGACGCATATATATAGGGAGGGGCATCCGTCCCGGTTCGTAGGAACAACCGGGACGAAAGGGTCTTCCGTCCCGGTTGTTCCTACGAACCGGATGGATGCCTCAAATTTTTTTTTCCGCTGGGGTACGTGGAAGGCGGTCGTTGGGGGGGCATCCGTCCCGGTTGTTTGCAAAAACCGGAACGAATGCCCCATTTTTAATTATTTTTTGTTTTATATTGTTTTCCTTTATGTTTTATTTTGTTTTCCTTTATGTTTTCTATTATTTTATTTTGTTTTCTCTTGTTTTATTTTGTTTTCTATTGTTTTCCGTTATGTTTTATTTTGTTTTCTCTTGTTTTATTTTGTTTTCTATTGTTTCCTTTATGTTTTCTATTGTTTTATTTTGTTTTCTACTGTTTCCTTTATGTTTTCTATTGTTTTCCTTTATGTTTTATATTGTCTTCTGTTGTTAACTTTTTTGTTTTCTATTGTTTCCTTTATGTTTTTCATTATTTCCTTTATGTTTTCTATTGTTTTATTTTGATTTCCATTATATCCTTTATGTTTCAAATAATGACTCCACATGTTTCAAATACAGAACAAGGTACGTTAAATTTATAATAAGTGCACTTCAGACCAGTTGATCCATGCATTTACATAGTTTCGTCGCATACAAGGCATCCGGGTGATTTGTATTCGGTCAATGAACCTTCAAGGGGGGATGTAGAACAACAATCGGTATCGCCATTATACAGCCCGAACGTGGCTATTGAATGCATATATGCATATCAAAAGAACGGTCGGACGTATGATGGCGAATCCGGGTGATTTGTATTTGGTCGATGAACTGAATGATGTATCAAACCTTTTGTCAAACCTTCAAGGGATCGAGGATGTAGAAAAAAACAATCGTATCGCCATCATACAGCCCTGCCGTGGCTACTGAGTGCATATTTGCATACCAAATGCACGGCACGGCGTATGATGGCGAATCTGGATTATTTGTATTTGGTCGATGAACTGAATGATGTATCAAACCTTTTGTCAAACCTTCAAGGGATCGAGGATGTAGAACAAAACAATCGGTATCGCCATCATACAGCCCTGTTGTGGCTACTGAGTGCATATATGCATACCAAATGCATGGCAGGACTTATGATGGCGAATCCGGATGATTTGTATTTGGTCGATGAACTGAATGATGTATCAAACCTTAAAGGGGGGATGTAGAACAAAACAATCGGTATCGCCATCATACAGCCCTACCGTGGCTACTGAGTGCATATATGCATACCAAATGCACGGCATGACGTATGATGGCGAATCCGGATGATTTGTATTTGGTCGATGAACTGAATGATGTATCAAACCTTAAAGGGGGATGTAGAACAAAACAATCGGTATCGCCAGCATACACCCCTGCCGTGGCTACTGAGTGCATATATGCATACCAAATGCACGGTAGGACGTATGCTGGCGAATCCGGATGTTTTGTATTTGGTCGATGAACTCACTGGTGTATGAAGGTGGGCTATATATAGGGTCCTCTGGCTCACAAAGTGTTGTGCTAGGGTTTTGATCCAACGGTTAAGAAACACCCCTGATCCAACAGCTCACAAACGCTCGAAAGAAACACACCACTGATCCAACGACTCACAAGCGCTTGAAAGAAACACACGATCCGTGTGATTCTTTCTGATTGGTCCGAACAAAACCCTAACCATTTCGTCCCGGATGGTAAAACAGGCCGGGACTAAAGGGACGATCCGTTTCCCAACGAAACCCGAACCATTTCGTCCCGGTTGGTAAAACAGGCCGGGACTAAAGGGATCTATTTTCTTCTCACTATATATATGTATGCATTGCCACACCATTAGCATAAACACATATAAACTCACCACTCTCTCATGGCTTCTACCGTACCCACTCTAAACTTCATCCAGACGGAGGCACTTTCCGCCTAGAACTACCCCTGCCCGCCCGGCTACATCGTTCCCGCCGGTTGGATGCTGAGCACCGGAGGAGTGCAGGTCCCTCCTCTTCCTCAAGGTGTGGCGCGTCGGGCGGCCATCACGAACCACTACTACCACGAGCTCACGCCGGAGCAGCGGAGGAATCCCAGTTGGAATCCTGACTACCGCCCTACTTGGGACGCCTTCTTCATTAATCGGCGTGAGAGTGCGCTCGCCAGGTACGAGGAGAACGGCCCGCCTCCTTCGAACTTCAACGAGGCCGGTCGTTGGCTGTGGTGGGGCGGCGGGCGGACTCTTCAGAGCGTCATGAACTACATCAGGGATGGCGATAACCCCCGCCTGCGCTACCCTGACGCCCAGTCATGTAGTCGTGATCCTCCGAGGGAGTCCAGAGCACCGTCCGACGATCGTGACGACGACGACGGCGACTACGACGACTACGAGTCGGAGTACTATAGGCCTAGGCAGGAGTATGACTAGCAGATATCAGATCTAGTCTTGCCATTATGTAGATCTATGCTCTCCGTTTAGGTTTAGATCCACTCTTGCCATTATGTACTGCCTTTTTATCTATCCAAGATGCATGTTTGTGTGCAATATAGGCGCGAGCTCCGGTGCAACAATTTTTGTGAACACTTTTTCAACAGAACTATGATCATGTATTCCACGTTTATTATTACACATCACCAACAACATCCCTATCTAGTCTTCTAAATTTTCTTCGTGTAGAGATGGTCCATGAACCCTTTTCCCTTGCTTATGATCGCTTCGGCCGTAACCATGGAGCATCTTCATTATTTAACGAGATGGTTGGGTCAGCTTTCACTGTGAAGAGTGGAATTTCAATAAACTTATTATAATCTTCTGACATGTCTGTCGTGTCCTCGATTCCCACAATGTTTCTTTTCCCTGAAAGAACTATGTGACGCTTCGGCTCATCGTATGATGTATTTGTTTGCTTATTTTTTTCTTTTTTCGGTCTGGAGGACATGTACTTCACATAGAAGACCTGAGCCACATCATTGGCTAGGACGAATGGTTCGTCATTGTAACCAATATTGTTGAGATCCACTGTCGTCATTCCATAAAGGGGGTCTACCTTTACCCCTTCTCCATTCAGGTTGACCCATTTGCACTTGAACATAGGGACCTTAAAAGAAGGTCCATAGTCAAGTTCCCATATCTCCTCTATGTAACCATAGTATGTGTCATTTTTTACATTCTCGTTTGTTGTATCAAAGCGGACACCACTGTTTTGGTTGGTGCTCTTCTTATCTTGGGCGATCGTGTAAAATGTATTCCCATTTATCTCGTACCCTTGAAAACTCCCAATAGTCAAAGATGGTGACCCGGCCAACATGTAGAGCTGATCTTCAACAGTGGTGTCATTTATAAGATGTGTTTGCAACCAACTTCCGAAAGTCTCCATGTGTTTGCGTTTAATCCATGAGTCATCCTTCCCCGGGTTTGTGGAGAGTACAATATTCTTGTGTTCCTCGAGATACGGAGCCACGAAGATAGAATTTTGTAGAACTGTGTAGTGTGCTTTAGTGAAAGAATGCCCGTCCCTGGGTATCATTGTTTTTTTTTCCAACGTTTCTTTTCCCCTCAGTCTCCCCTCATGCCGCGATTCAGGAACAGCAATCGTCTTAAGGTCAGGAATAAAGTCAACACAGAACCCAATGACATCCTCTATTACATAGCCCTTCGAGATGCTTTCTTATAGCCTACCACGGTTATGAACATATTTCTTCAAGACTCCCATGAACCTCTCAAAGGAGAACATATTGTGTAGAAATACCGGACCGAGAATATGAATCTCTTCACATAGGTGAACCAGGAGATGAGTCATAATGTTGAAGATGGATGGTGGGAACACCAACTCAAAACTAACAAGACACTGGACCACATCATTCAGTAATCTTGCCAGAATTTCTGGATCGATTACCTTCTGAGATATTGCGTTGAGGAATGCACATAGCTTCACAATGGGTACTCGAACATTTTCCGGTAGAAGCCCCCTCAATGCAATTGGAAGCAACTGCGTCATAATCACGTCGCAGTCATGAGACTTCCGGTTTTGGAATTTTTTCTCTGCCATGTTTATTATCCCCTTTATATTCGACGAGAAGCCAGACGGAACCTTGATACTTTAAAGGACTTCAAAAAATATTTCCTTCTCTGCTTTAGTAAGAGCGTAGCTGCTTAAGTAATGACGCCTTGTATCTGTGTGCTTGTTGCTTGGGTCTTTCATACGTTGCTGGTCCTCCGGTGCTTCTGGCGTATCTTTTAACTTCCCATACACGCCCAGGAAGCATAGCAGGTTGACGCAGAGATTCTTTGTCACGTGCATCACGTCGATTGAAGACCAGACCTCTAAAACTTTCCAATAGGGTAGCTCCCAAAATATAGATTTCTTCTTCCACATGGGTGCGCGCTTATCAGGGCCGTTCGGAACTGGTTGGCTGCCATCACCCTTCCCAAAGATTACTTTTAGGTCCTTGACCATATCGAATAAATCATTACCACTACGGAGGTCAGGCTTCTTCCGGTTATCTGCCTCACCTCTGAAATGCTTCCCTCCTTTCTTTCTTACGGGATGCTTGATCGGAAGAAATCTACGATGCCCCAGGTATACAACCTTTTTACATTTATCCAAATAAACATTGTCAGTCTTATCTAAACAGTGTGTGCATGCATTGTGTCCCTTGTTTGTATGTCCGGAAATGTTACTAAGAGCAGGCCAATCATTGATGGTTACGAAAAGCAACGCCCGTAGGTCAAATGGCTTTTGTTCGTTCTCATCCCACACACGTACACCTGGTTTTCCCCACAATTGTAAGAGTTCTTCCACTAATGGCCTTAGATACACATCAATGTCGTTGCCAGGTTGCCTCGGGACTTGGATGAGAACTGGCATCATAATGAACTTGCGCTTCATGCACAACCAAGGAGGAAGGTTGTACATACATAGAGTTACAGGCCAGGTACCATGACTGGAGCTCTGCTCCCCAAAAGGATTAAATCCATCTGTACTTAGACCAAACCATAAGTTTCTCACCTCTCCTGTAAAGTCCGGGAAGTCTCTCTCGATCTTTCTCCACTGCGATCCATCGGCTGGGTGTCTCAACTTTTCGTCTTTCTTACGGTCTTCTTTGTGTCATCGCAACAACCTAGCATGCTCTTTGTTTCTAAACAGACGTTTCAACCGTGGTATTATAGGAGCATACCACATCACCTTAGCAGGAACCCTCTTACGGGGGGCTCGCCGTCAACATCACCAGGGTCGTCTGCTCTGATCTTATACCGCAGAGCAGTGCATACCGGACATTCATTCAAATTCGCGTACTTCTCACCGCGGTAGAGGATGCAGTCATTAATGCATGCATGTATCTTCTACACATCTAATCCTAGAGGGCAGAGAGCTTTCTTTGCTTCGTACGTACTCTCAGGAAATTCGTTATCCTTTGGAAGCTTCGGCTTCATTAGTTGAAGTAAACTCTCAAATGCCTTGTTAGTCACACCGTTCTGTGCCTTCCATTTCAGCAACTCCAGTGTGGTACAGAGCTTTGTGCTACCATCTTCGCAATTTGGGTACAACAACTTTTTGTGATCCTGTAACATGTTGTCCAGCTTCAACCTCTCCAATTCACTTTCACAGTCTTCCCTTGCATCAGCAATAACTCGGCCAAGATCATCATCGGGCTCTTCTGATGCCTGTTCTTGATCACATCCTTCTTCTGCATTGTCTTCCATTGCAGTATCACCGTATTCAGGGAACAAAGGATCTTCTTCTTCTTCTTCACTGTCTTCCATCACAACCCCTCTTTCTCCATGCTTGGTCCAGCAATTATAGCTGGGCATGAAACCTCTCCGAAGTAGGTGGCCGTGAAGGATTCTCGAGGAAGAGTGCTCCCTGACGTTCCGACAATCAACACATGGGCAACACATAAAGTCATTATCTTTGTTCGCCTGAGCTACAGCGAAAAATGCATTCAGTCCTGCTATATACTCGAAAGTGCGTCGGTCACCGTACATCCATCGCTGCCGTGCATCCATCTGCATCGTATAATTAAGTTTATCAAAAAACATTACAATAACATATTCAATAGAGAAATGACCACAATACATCGAAAAATATTACTTTTTTATGTATCAATTACATATGAAAAAGGTAAGTTTGTTAACCTCGGTCGAAGATACCATTTTCAGTGAGCTTATGTGTGGGTCGGGTATTTCGTCGAACACCTCGTGTGCATAGTAAAATAACTCACACTAACACCCACCTCTCTCACTCCTCCAAGCCAAAAAAAAGAGGGAAGGGTGGGCTATGAGGCAGTATATGTAGGGGAAGGGGGCATTGGTTCCGGTTTGTGGTATGAACCAGGACCAATGCCCATGCGCGTGCCACGTGGCCTGTGGCGAGGCATTGGTCCCGATTCATGCCACAAACCGGGACCAATGCCTCCCCATGAACCGGGACAGTTGCCCTCAGGTGATTTCTGCTGCCTCGGGCACACAAACCGGGACCAATGCATAGCATTTGTCCCGGATTTTTGTGCAACCGGGATGAATGGAATTTTGCCCCTGGACGATAGGGGTTGTTTCCACTAGTGGTTGTTACCTCCTCAGAGGATCTGGCAACCAAGGCCAAGAGCACACTCGAGAAGCTCTGGGAGGTACTCGTGTCCTTTCACGAGTGTCTGTTCCCCGAGGAGGAGGTTCCCTCTACTCTGAATGCCTTGATGGGATGTTTCACAACACGAATGTCTTGGCTGAATTTAGTCGGGAGCAAACACTTTTTGGTGCTGAGACGGTGTTGACGCTCACCCGAGCACATGGCATCCAGGGTAACTTTGAAGCTGGGCTGAGTGGGCCTCTAGTGGACTCGGACGGGCAAGAGGTAGACCTCAACCCCTTCCCTGAAGATTCCATTAAGTTAGTTGAGGAACTCCTGAAAATGCTCGAAGCTCAAGCCAAGCCTGCTCAGGCCACTGAAGATTCTCTGAAGGCAGCGGCCGAGAGCTAGTTTTTCTTTCTTTGAGTATTTTTGTAGTAGCAGTGCCTGTGTATAGTAAATCCGCTCTTTTGCTTGTAATGAACCTTGTCCTCTTGATAATGAATGAAATAACCTTGACTTTTCTTGTTCGACTCAAATTTATTTTTCCTGCTTGGCTTGCATAACTTGAATTCCTATTTTATATGTTCTCCCGATGGAGTAGCCCCCGAGTGTGAGGCAGGAGAATGCTGATGAACACTCGAGGAAATAGTAGCTGACCTGGCCCTCGCCGGAAAAATGATGGGAGAAAATTTACGTGGACAGAACGAAAGAGGAGAGAAGTCGGGGAACAGGATACGGGAGGAGGTGGCCTGGCGTGTGGGATAGAACGTGGACGAGTTCCTTTTTTGTGGCCAGGCTGAGCGCACGTGGCGCATGCAAAGACCCGGAGGATCCATCCTCCGGAGACATGGTAGCGTCCATTAGAAAAAACTGATCGTACTCTATCTTTTTTTCGTGTCAATAGGTGACTGTTCTTTCCTGAAGCATGAGCAAATCACAAGATCAAATTAAACCATGATCAATAGATCATGATCATTGTATCAACCGATATAGTGTCCTAATATGAATAAAACTTTGATAGTATAGCTTAAACACATCACAACTGAAAGAATTAATTAGTATTCTTCAACGTGATAAAAATCACAATCCAAAGATTGTATATTTATAAGGATAACACAAAACTATGAATACAAAGAAATGGGTTGTTCTAGGATATGTCACCGATACTATTTAAAAAAACTGTAAGAAATAATCTGCCACTATTTTCTTGAAAATAATCATACAGTCATGAAACCTTTTGAAAAATAATTAGGTCTGATTAGTTCATATGATTTTCCTATGTTATTACTAAGTGTACTTTTTGTCGCTTCTTTTGGGGTTTTCCGAGAATTTTTCTTTGATTTCTTATTCAAAGAATTTAATAGGAGACATCATTGGAATTTGTAGATATATATGTATACAAAATATGGCCATGAAGATGCCAAAAGTATGAAATGCGTGTGGGAGAGAACATATAATTATTGGGTTCAGTGTTTTGTGATGCAACTAGGACTATTATTTGTGAGATGTGTTCAAATATATTGGTGATGGGTTAAATGTTGAAACTATGTACCATCCAAATAAATTTTTGCACTTTAAGTTTAGTATGAGATATGAAACTATGTGGCACTGAAGTGAGTACAATGAAAAATAGGGGATGGTGGGAAGAGAGCACAACATACTCTTTTCTAGAATATGTTACATTGTGTTTTCGGGAAATTTCAGAATAACCGCTCCCCATTAATTAAAAGGTTCCCCAATTGTGGTATTTTATCTATAATAATATTAACAAGAATTATAAAATGCTATGATTTATATTTTTTTAGTATGTATGAAACCACAAATTTACTTCATGAACATATTAGATATATAAAGACGATGCCCTCAAATTTGCGAGGGCCACCTTGCTAGTTCTGAAAAAGTATACACCTAGTATGCCTACAATTTTTCATTGAATTATGTTTCATCGGTGAACTACACAAGAAAAATGTGGAAAACCAAAATCGATTTTGATATGTCTATTTAGAGCAGCGTTTTTGTGGTTATTGTGTATCGAAAAGTACACTTTTTTTTTCAACATAATTAACACGTTCATAAAAATCTTCTATATGTATCTTTGTATAGAGATCTTAATTTTATAAAACTATTAATTATCTTTTTTAATTTTAAACAAAGGTCTCCCTGGCTTATCTCTATTATATAACGTGGGCTACCGACCGTACGTAGTCTGGTTAACGTTGCGGCCGTTTTATAGAAACACCCCCAAAAATTGAGTTCACTTATAAATTTTGGACACTGGGCAAATTATAAATACATATTTTATAATGAAATTTTACACTTATATTAAACCTACTTTCATAAAAATATAGTCCTAATCAGTACACTTTTCTATTATTTAGATGGTGTAGTTAATTAAGACAAAGAATATTTTAGAATATTAAACATTGTGTTCTATGTTACACATTTTTTATGTATATCACTCCAAATTTTGTCATGCTAAATTAAATTGTATGTTGTAATGAAATTCTTATTGATCGATTTTCTAAGGTTGCATGAATTATATAGTGTATATGTATTTGGTTGTACACAAGTATATTAGCCCGTATGTATATTTATATCCTAAAATGTTATCATGAAAGTCGCTAAAGCTTACACTCGACCAAATATCTTGGTAGTATTTCTACTATATTATTTTTAAATTATTTAACGATCTTATTCTCTCTTCTTTAGGCACCTGGGTCTTCCAGTTCTGCGAATCCATCGACTTAAAATCCTGCAACTTCTTCTGCAACAAGTTTGGTGGAATTACTGAGCGCTAAACTTTTAAAGAAAGAGGAAGAACTCAAAACTTCAAGGGCTCAACTCGATGCTTCAAAAGGCAAAGAACAAGTTGCTTCATATGGTTAGGATTTCCTCTTAGCTGAAAGTGATTAGCATGTAAGATTTAGCTTCAACACTCAAAACTTAGATTTAGCATGTAAGATTTTAGTTGTCTCTCTAGCTTGTCCTGAGTAAGTTTTGCTTCATTTGATCCAGTGATTAATTTTCCTGTAGGTGTTCAAGAAAATGTTGCCGAGGAAACTCTGTACATTAAGGTGGAGCGCCATAAACTTTCTGCTTATAGCTCATCATCTTTTTGGGCTGATGCCGAAAAGTCTCGAGTACTCCTCACTCTGAGGACTCGGGCTCAACAAATTGGTGGGGTGATTGGCTCCTGTCATGTTGCTTTCTGCAACATATATGCGGCCCTTTTCCGCTTAACAAATTACTAGAAGGCCTTTTTAACTTGATGCGGAAGTTCAGCAGCTACGATCATGCCAAGACACTCGTCCGTCGTCGGCTCATTGGGGGAGCAAAGGTTGCATTAGTTGTTGCCAAGACTCACTACCCGCACATGAAATTGCTCAAAATTTGTAGAGGTCCTCTTGATCCTCGTGGTCGCCAACGCGTCAACATGACTTCTCTCTATGAAGCAGCTGCTCCCACAGAAGTTGCACTCATGCGCTTGGCGGAACAAGAGACAGATATCCAACTGGAGAGTGGATGGACTCCACAATTTTAGAGATTAGTTTTTTCGGTTGTACCTGTATATAATACTGTAACTGTTTGTGTTGTATATGAATAAAATTCCAATTTTTCTTATTGAGTATTCTTTCCTTTATAATCTTCCTTCGAGCTGTTTGATATATGTCTCTTGAGTTCTTCGATTGTTGCTGCTGTCCAGGATATAATTCTTTTCCTGGTTGAAACTGATCGTTGTACAACCCCTGAGTGGTTTAGGTGTGGCTGCGGCTGGAAGCCGCCCTAATTTTCTATTTTTAATTTTGTTGCACAACCCCCGAGTGTTTCGAGAGCGACTGTGGCTGGGATTCACCCCTATTTTCTGTTTGAACTTTTTCTTGCACAGCCCCTCAGTGTTTCGAGTGCGACTGCGGCTGGGAGTCACCCCTATTTTCTATTTGTACTTTTTGTTGTGCACCCCCAAGTGTTTTGAGTGCGACTGTGGCCGGAATTCACCCCTATTTTTTGTTTGAACTTTTTGTTGCGCAACCCCGAGTGTTTCGAGTGCGTCTGAGGCTGGGAGTCACCCCTAATTTCTGTTTGAACTTTTTGCTGCGCAACCCCTGATTGTTTCGAGTGCGACTGCGACGGCTGGGAGTCACCCCTATTTTCTGTTTGAAATTTTTCAGCGCAGCCCCCGAGTGTTTCGAGTGCGACTGCAGTTGGGAGTCGCCCCTATTTTCTATTGAACTTTTTGCTGCGAAGCACCCGAGTGTTTCGAGTGCGACTGCGGCTGGGAGTCACCCCTATTTTCTGTTTGAACTTTTTGCTGCGCAGCCCTTGAGTTGTTTCGAGTGCGACTGCGGCTGGGAGTCACCCCTAATTTCTGTTTGAACTTTTTCCTATCCAACCACCGAGTGTTTCGAATGCGACTGCAGCTGGGAGTCATCCATATTTTCAGTTTGAACTTTTCCCGCGCAGCCCCTGAGTGTTTAGAGTGCGACTGCGGCTGGGAGTCACCCCAGTTTTCTGTTTGAACTTTTCATGCGCAACCCCCGAGTATAGCTAGGTACATGGCTTTTGTCTGCACTCGGGTAGGGCTACGATTGACTCGTGATTATAACCGTAAAACAAACAGAAGAAAATCCTCGCAGCAGAGGGTAACATTGTTTGATTTGTTCGAACGGAATAGAGAGATGGCCAAAATCTCCTTATTCTAATTGTACTGAATTATAAACTAAGCGTAAAAAAGAAATAGTTGCGAGGCGTTCCATAGATTTTTGTAGAAGTTCCCAGTTCTTTTGTCCTTGAGCTTGTATGCGCCGTTCCCGAGTACTTCTCCGATGTTATAGGGCCCTTCCCATGGGGATGCCAACTTGTCGTGGCTCCACTGTTTCGGACGTAGCACCAAGTCCCCTACATTGAAGGCTCTGCTACGCACTCGACGGGCGTGGTAGTTGCGAAAGCCTTGCTGATATACCGTTGTGCACGCGAGTGCTTTATCCCGAGTCTCGTCTGCCAAGTCGAGTTCGTTCTCAAGTGCTTGATTCGAGTTCTCCTTTTTGCAGGATGCGGCTCGGAGCGCATTATGCCGCATTTCTGCTGGTAATACTACATCAGCTCCATACACCATGAAGAATGGAGTGTACTATGTGGATCTGTTTGGTGTTGTTCGCAGGCTCCAAAGTACTGAGGAAAGTTCTCGGCTCACACGCTAGCTGCTCGTTTGAGTGGTGTGAGTAACCGTTTCTTTAGTCCCGATGTAATTAACCCGTTCGATCGCTCCACCTGCTCATTAGTTTGTGGGTGTGCGACTGATGCGTAGCTGATGTTGATCCCTAGCTTTTTGCTGCAGTCCTAGAATCTTTTTGCTGTGAAGTTTGGTCCATTATCTATGATGATGCTATGTGGTACTTCGAATCTGTGTACTATAGACCTAATGAATTTTATTTCTGACTTTGTGTCCTATGATGTTACTAGCATAGCTTCAATCCATTTGATGAATTTGTCGACTGCTACGAGCATATGAGTGTATCCGCCATTGGATGACCGACTGAGTGGCCCAACCATGTCGAATCTCCACAGTGCGAAAGGCCATGCGAGTGGTATCATGTGTAGTTCTGTAGCTATTGCATTTGGCCGTGTTGCAAACATCTGACACTCCTCGCAATGTTGTACAATGGCCTCGACGTCATATTCCGTTGTTGGCCAGCAGAACCCGGCTCGAAAAGCTTTGCGGACATGGTTTCTGCTCCCTACATGGTGTCCACATGTTCCTATATGTATATCAAAGAGTATTTCTCTTCCCTCTGGGGTAACGCACCTCTGCAATATGTCTGATATGTTGCGCTTGTGAAGTTGTCCATCATGAATTGTAAACGCCTTAGCCCTGCGCATCACTCGGTGTACTTCTGCCTGATCCTCGGGAAGTTTTTTTCGGGTCATGTAATCTATCAGTGGTTGCATCCAGTTAGTTTCCACTTGATTTCTTGCTCTGCGGTATCCATGGGTGTTGGTTCTGCTTCTTCCTCCGACCGCTCTGCCTTGCTTGCCTCCGAATCCTCAGCTATTTCCGTAGCTGGTACCTTACGCTTTATAGAGGGTTGGTTGATCTCCTCGTAGAAAACGTCGGGTGGTATCGGCGCACAAGTGGACCCTATGTTTGCTAGAGCATCTTCTTATGAATTGCTTCCTCTACCAATGTGTTGTATTTCATATCCATCAAATTCACCCTCGAGTTTATTGTATGCTGCCATGTTTTCTATTGGCGCATTGCACTCCTTCATAGTTTGTTGTACCACGAGGTTCGAGTCGCCGTAAATGACGAGTCGAGTGGCTCCTCGTGCTTTGGCCATCTTCATCCCGTGGATGAGTGCTTCGTACTCGGCTTCATTGTTTGATGCATTCTGAAGTTCATCCGAAGTACGTATAATAATCTGTCACCTCTGGGGGGATGTGAGTATTACTCTTGCTCCTGCTCCAGATGGTCTCTTGGGCCCATCGAAGTACATTGTCAAGTTTCTTGACATGTCTGGCAATCTGGATTGTTCCAACTCGAGCCGTTTTGAGACAAAATCCGGAAGTAGTTGTGACTTGATTGCTTTCCGTATCAAATAGGTTATATCTTGTGGTCCAAGCTCGATCCCCCACTTGGCCACTCGTCTTGTTGCATTATAATTGTTGAGTATATCTGATAGGGGTGCGCTTGGTACCACGGTAATTGGGTGCTTCTGGAAATAGTGCCTTAGATTTTTAGCCGTCATATAACTCCATACGCCAGCTTCTAGTAGTGCGGGTACCGCTGCTTGGATGTTGATATTACTTCACTGAGGTAATATACCGGGCACTGCACCCTATAGATGGACCCTTCCTAGGGTCTTTCAACTACTAATACTGTGTTGACCACCTGCCTTGTTGCTGAAATATATAGATACATTGGCTCCTTTTCATGAGGTGCCACCAAGACCGGTGGAGTTGACAAGGTTCGCTTGAGTGCGTGAAGGCTTCTCAGGCTTCAGGTGTCCACTCGAACTTGTCTGACTTCTTCAGTAGTTTGTAGAAGGGGAGTGCTTTATTTCCAAGTTTTGATATGAACCTCGAGAGTGCTGCAATTCTCCATGCTAGCCGTTTTACTCCCTTGACATTAATTGGTTCCTTCATTGAAAGGATAGTCTTAATTTTTATCGGGTTAGCCTCTATGCCTCTGGCGGACAAAATATACCCGCGTAAATCTCCTTGATGTACCCCCAAATGCGCACTTCTTCTGGTTCAGCTTGATCTGATATTCGTCGAGTGCTGCAAAAGTCTCTCGAAGGTCATCGATAAGGGTTTCTGCCTTGTTCGATTTGACCACAATATCGTCTACGTACACCTATGCGTTTCTGCCAATTTGTGCCTTAAGACAGTTTTGCATCATACGTTGGTATGTAGCACCCGCGTTTTTAACCCGAAAGGCATCATGTTGTAGCAGTACACGCCAAATGGGGTGATGAACGCGATCTTCTCCTCGTCCTCTCGCTTAATGAAAATTTGATTGTACCCTGAGTACACGTCGAGGAAAGAGAGCCTCTCACAGCCTGCAGTCGAATCCTGGTCGATGCCTGAGAGTGGGAACTAGTCTTTAGGACAGTGTTTGTTCAATGAAATGCAGTCTATGCACATCTGTAGAAATTTCGTGTTTTTCTTGGCTACCGGCACCGGATTTGCGAGCCAAGTTGCTATTTTAATTTCCCGAATGAATTTTGCTGCGAGTAGCCTGTCGATTTATTCTTCTATTTCCCTCTGCTTCGGTTCTGAAAAATAACGAGTAGATTGTTGTATTGGCTCTGCATCCCTGTAAATTTCAAGTGAGTGCTCGGGGAACTTCCTGGGTACTCCTGACATGTCCGCTGGGGCCCTACGAAGATTTTCCTGTGCTCACGGCTAAATTCTACAAGCGTGCTTACCTATGCGATAGGCAACATTTTGGACATGAGTACTGTCTTTAATGGATCAGTCGGGTGAACCTGATATTCTGTTGTGTCCTTCACGAGTCGTTTTCTTGGTCGAGGGAAGTATCGAATGATCAGTCATGGCTGCCATGTCTGCCAGTTCCTGCTGCGTCCGAAACGACTGCGATATTCTGTTGAACTCGACGTCGCAACTATCATATTTTTTGTAATTTCTGCACTGTGATTACCCCTAGTTCCTGGCATTTTGAGCATCAGGTACGCATAGTGGCGAACTGCCATGAATCTCCCAAATGTTGTTCTGTCGAGTATTGCGTTGTATTGCGACGACCAGTCGACTACGTCGAAGTCAAGCTTCTCTATCATGTAGTTATCACGTTCTCCAAAGACCACCTCGAGTGTTACTGTTCCCAAGGGTTTGACTGCTTTTCCTGGCACAATGCCATGGAATGAGTTTTCTGGTTGCTTCGAGTTACTTATTGGTATATTCATTTCCTTTAGTGTTCCTGTGTAAATGACATTGATCCCGCTTCCTCCGTCCATGAACACTCAATTCAGATCATAGCCTCCGATTTGGGCTTCGAGTACCAGTGTTGCCTTCCCTGGGAAGGGGACTCAAAGCTGGTGATCAGCTCTGGAGAAGATGATGTTTGCGTCGGATCAGTCCAGGAACTCGGGCGTTGCAGGAGGTGATATTTCCGCTAGATTCGCCTGCCTGGTAATGAGTTTTTGACTTATTTTGGAAGGGGCATGTATCATGTACACCTTTCCTTTCGGCTTCGAGTATCTGTCCTTTTTCGGGTAACCTGCCCTATATTGATGATGTATTGCCGCAGCCTGCTGTGCTCTAGGTGCTCCTTGTGCTTGGGGTTGTTGCTGAGGTTGAGCGACTACTGGTACTGGGGAAGGTGGTGGCGCACCTATCTCTAGTGCCCATGGAACAGTCGGGAACCCTGCCTGTTCGCCTTCTCTCTGTTTTCTGTAGGATGCTTTCATGAGGAGGTTGAATTTGCGACAGTCTTTCAATTTGTGGCTGGATCTGCAGATTCCCTTGTCATCGTTGTACATATGGTTTGGGCACGACCCTTCGAGTTGATGCTCGATTGACATGGGCGGTAACCCGTCTGCCCGGATCTTTCGTGGCTACTACTCGTGCTTCTGCTCTGGCCCGTGCTCACGCTCATGTTTTCGCGGTTGTTCTCGCCCTTGCCTGTGGTAGTCGTTGTTGCGTCTGCCTAGGAACTCGGCTGCCACTAACTCGGGTTCCATTTCATCAAAGGCCCGATTTTCGCGCTTCCTTGTCCTGTTCTAGCCATTGTTATATCTTCAATTTCCCTCGTGAGCATAGGAGGTTTCCATGTGGTATTCCTCAGGTGAAGGTGGGTGGTTGTTGTGCGCTGATTCTTTACCCCCTGCCCAAATGTTTGCTACTTCCATGAGTTTGCTCACGGTTCTCACCCGGACCCGGCTAATGTACTCCCTTAGGTCCATTTGCCGGAGCCCGTCTCTGAAGCTGTCGATTACTGTTTCGTCCGAGATCTCGTCTGTGCTGGTTTTTAACGCGGTCCACCTCTCTTTGTACCCGCGGATGTTCTCGCTTTATCTTTCTCTGCATGGCTTTAGATGCCCAACTGTTACCGATCGTTTGTAAGTAGATATGAAATTCTGGATGAAATCATACACAAACTCTTCCCAGCAACTGTATTTGTTTTTGGGCCGACTCTTCAGCCAATTTCTCGCCGCTCCTACGAGCTGCAGCTGTATATATTGCATTATTGTCACCTTGCTCCCCTTTTGGTACCTCATGGCGGTCAGGTAATCGTCTAACCACGCTTTTGGTCCCCGGTCGCCGTCTTACTTGGGTGTTTCAGTTGTCAGCTTGAACCGCTTCGGCTTCCTGGCTTGGCGGATTTCTCGAGTGAAACCAGGAGGACCGCAGAGTTCCTCGTCCTCCGAGTCAGTTGAATCATACCTCGGGTTCTCCACTCGAGTTCTGGTTATCATTGGAGGTGGCAATTCTGCCACTCTTTCCTGGTGTGATCTGTGCACCTTGTTTTGTGTGAGTCGATTTCGCAGATCTTGCGGGTCCTCCTCATGACGTGTCACTAAGGTTAGTTTTGCTTTTTCCTCCGCTGGCTTCACGGGTGCTGCTGCTTGCGGGATGGGTTTCTGCCATATCTCTGCGCTTGCCATGCTGAGGCCTCACAACATCTCCTCGTGTACTTCTCCGCGGGGATCACCCGACATTGGTTTTATGGACATTAGGTATGTTTAGACCTGTACAAGCCTTTCCTGAGGCGTTCTAGGTGTCAGTTTCTCCGGTATATTAGGTTCTTTCTGGTCGTGATCGAGATCTAGCACCTTTTGGGTTCCTTTCATATACTCGGTTGTCATATTTGTTATCCGCGACTGTCGTTTGGGAGCGGTTGGTTTCTTCAACCCACTGCCTGAAGCTTCAGTTGAGTGCATCTCTCGGAGACCTGTGCTGTCTAGCTCTCTGTACATCTTGTTCAGCTTCTTTTTTTTGCTAGGCTGTCTTCCACCAATAAGCCATCCGTTCCTCCGTATTGGCGTCTGTTGGGAGGGGGAGGCCTTGCTCAACTAGCGTAGTGACTAATCCCATTGTTTCCTTTGACACAAGTAGCTGGGAGTGTCCTGTTTACCCATCTCTCCTTTAGTCGCAGATCCAGAGTTGGCGGGTGGAGGGAGTTCACCGAGTTCACCGTCGTCTCCTTTTGGGTCCTCGTTTTCTGGTGGCGGGCATTTCTATGGGGTCTCGTCGGTCTCTTCGTCAACTTTGTCTTCGTCTTCTCCAATTGCGTCCACGTCAGTCGCGGCGGTCGCCTTGGGTGGATCGGTAACCTCGTCTCCGTCGTCGCTTTCCGCGGATGATGATTCGACGCGTCTTGCCATTGCGACGACGCGGCTTGGCAAAGTCGATTGACCCGAAGCGGATCGAGTCCGCCCAGATCGCCGAGTCGTGGCCTGGCGATGATGAAGCTGAAGGAGTCACGGATGCAGCGCCCCGGTTTCCCACAGACGGCGCCAATGAGGAGGGGGTGGCCTCAACAATCCCCACGATAAGGGACCCGGGTTTTTGTGAAGGAAAAAGACGCTGGTGGACTACTCGACTTGACGGGTTACTGCCCGCCGGAGTTTATTTCGATGAGGTGAAAAGTGTTGATTACAGTGGGTGTTGTTCGCAGATTGGATCTGTCGTAGCTCTGAATCTAGGGTTGTCTGTCACGTTTGTCACTCTCATCCCGTTCTTTATATAGGTAGCAGGATCTCAGGGGCCGTACATGAGAGGGACTCGCCTGTAAGTCGGTTACTACCTTTTCCTATTCTTGCCGCTTAAGTCTTTCCTTCGGCTTCACATAAGTTTCCTCCATGGGACTTTGTAGCTACTCGTGGAGCCTACCAAGGCACCCCTTAGTGGGCCGCACCGGGTATACCCATCATAGAGGGTCTCTGGGGTACCCCCATGTCAGTGTACGTGTACACGCACGCTTGATTTCTGCTGGACTGGATTGTGCTACCAGCTCGCCATCGGGCAGCTTGGGTGAAGCCTCCAGTTTAGATGATGTGTGTTGGTGTGTTAGGTCAGGGCACGTGGCTCCGATGTTGACTACCCCCTTCGTCAAGTGTAGGTTCGTAAGTGTGACGAATTTGTCGTCAGGGAGGTGGCATCCGGTTGATCACTATAACTCTTTGTAAGGCGTCGTGGTCTCTCTTTTATTAGTAGTAAAAAAACCCGGTTGTGTGTATCATTTTGATGCAGAAGATGAGGGTAGGATCTCCATTTCAAAAAAAGGTGTCGTTGCTTCACTCTCACATCTGCTCCTCTCGCTCGCTCTCTTACGGGCGCAGCCCGGCCACTCTCCCCTAGTGCGCGGATCGACTGATGCAGCAGGTGGACATGGCGGACGGAGGCGGGAGGACGCTGAGGGATGTCATCCCGGAGAAGGATGAGGACCCATAGGAAGGGTGAGAAACGACACACACCTTCCTGGATCTAATGAAGTCACCAATCTAGTAAGATTATGTGATTCTCTATTTTATTCTCGTCGTTCATGTCTGAAGATCACCTCTGGAAACTCATCACCCCTGGGGTTGATTTCCTTAATGATTGTGCCATTCTGTCCTTGCATCATCCCACCCTGAATAGCTCTAGATACATTTAAGCAATAAGTTATGGTATATACTGTTTCCACATTCAAGTCTTTTCCAAGAACCGCGCTTCCACACAGGCTAGAGACTCCAACACCTCAGGATCAGTTATGCCATCCCTTGTCATGGAGGAAGCTCCCATGTATTGACCCCTCTCATCTCGACTTATCACACTATATACCCCCTTGTTTTGTTTTTCTGATACCGCTCATCAACTTGTATCTTGACCATCCCTAACGGTGGAGGCATCCAACGAACTCTCCTCCTTTGTTGAGTTGCTCCTAGATAAACCCTAGCTTTCGACATTTTTCGCAATGCAAATACTTCTGCAATATATCTAGAGATAAACATATGTGTCGACAATATGGTGGGAAAGGAGCTAGGATCTCATGTATTATCTACCTCCTTTCCCACCATATTGCCCATAGGGTTACTAGTACCTCAATAATTTCTCCTGGTTCAAGGTGTTTGCTTAAGGCAAAAAGCCACAATTTTGGGTCATCTGTTTTGTCGCCAAACAGGTAGTTAGAGAAACAAAAGAGACAATTAGAGCTGGCCTCCTGCTGGGCCAGATTGGCCTAGCTCGACCAGCCTAATCCCGTTGCTTTAGACCTCTCAGGTTTATAGAGGCCTTCCTTTTTATTTTATTTTTTCTATATTAACTAGTAGTTAGGCACGTGCAACGCACGATCCCCGTAATTATAAAATTTGAACTTAGAAAAGAAACAACATCAGATATGAGAAAATTGAAGGCGTCGCCGGCATCAATTCTTTTGGAACTGACCAACACAATCCAACAGCTGCGAAGGAGATACCTCCAAGGTTGCCATGTTGATTTGCAAGCAGTTAAAAACTACTATCGGGGGATTGTCATTGACGCTATCAAACATGAAGCTAGAACCAAATTTCTGAATTAATCGTCTTCGGATCGCACTGTCATACTACGTGCCGATGTAAAACTGTCATGTATCATAGTAGGGCACGGAACAACAAGTTGCATCTTAAGATGTGGTGGAAGCGCCCTGCTATATTTTTTTTTGTAATTGCGGCTTTGATCGGTCAGTTACGCCAAGCCAAGCTCTCCTCCCCGACAAGACAAGAAAAATAGAGATGTGTATCCTACCGGTTCGTTTAAGTCACTTGACGGTGGAACCTTTTATAATTTTATTAATGTGCGTTGGATAGATCATCATCAGAGAGATTTTGTGAGTCAGATCCATGTTGTTTGACGGCTGAGATACGTGCACGGGCAATGCACTTTTATCCTTAGGACATACTCCATCCATTCAAATCGGATGAGTAAAAGGTCAAACGATTTTACTGCACATCTATTTTATTTTACCATGGCAACACTTTCTACTCATGGGATCACATTGACCTGATTGGATGGATCTATTTGTTTATTAGAAATTTCTCCGCTCATCCTCAAATCAACCAAATTGCGGTTTGAACAAAATTCAATTGAAATGTTCGTTTCTCCATAGCTATTTCAGGTTGGCATGCCAACTACTCGATCACTCTGAAAATGGCAATCTCCAAGTCTGATGCCTCAGGACTTAAGAGCATTTGTCTAAGCTCAGGAGCCTAGAACTGTTCAGCAGACTGGCTCTGCAGCTGGGAGGCTTCCAGTGGGAGCTGAGATCCTCAATCTTGTCCTCGTGGAAAATAACATATGTTTCTGAATTTTGGCTCTTGAAAACATTTGGCTTTTAGATGACATAACAAAATCTAGAAAGAGTAGTGTTAGCCGACCAACAAAGGGAAATAGACTAAGCTAAGTGAGCAATTGCAACATCTCACATTCTCGATTTTCCTCACAGTGACATGGCTAACGTCAGCAATAGATTTCATGTCAAGCTCTTTGCAGCTCTTGTTCTAACTTCCGCGTTGCTTTAATTTTCCACTGGCATCGCCATCTTGTCCTGGAAAATATGGTTGAAAAAGATCAACACTGTCAGATGTTTTTTTAGGTACTGATCAGTGTTGCAAGAGCAACGGGAATTGATTGCCTTCCTGTATAAGACATGTTTCATTTTCTATGAAATGGAGCTGGGTATGTAGATCCCTTTTAGTCTAAAAACATAAATCAATTGGATACCAAATAACACTACAATCTAGAGAGAGAGAGATTGTGTAATTGTGTATACAAAGCTATGCTACTTCCTGTGCATCAGCGATCTAGCTAGTTGTACCAGAATCATATATTTTGACAAGGAGCTATACAAAGAAATTTGTAATGTCATGGTGTACGAAGTGTGTATTTAAGGCTGCATAGAGATTGTTGCTTCCAGAGGTTGTGCATCGTTGAATTTCTCAACTCCACTGCACCGTGATAAGTGATCAAACGTAGCTATGCGAGGACAGATACTAAATGTGTGTGCTGCCGAGGACAGATACTTTAATCCATAGGAGTCGTTATTATAGGCGAAATTGGCAACTTCATTGCATATAGATGTTTTTGGTATGGCTCCATCTCTCATGTGCTATCTGTTGAAGCCTATGAACATAACCTGTATTCTAAACATGCATATGCATATTTCTGGTGAACCGTAGATGTTGGTTTGACTCCATCTGTCGAGAGGTTGTTAATTTGTGGAAATCTAGTGGGAGTCATCGAGCAAGCATCATGCCATTTTTTGCTCAAATCCGGTAACTTGGCAGATCAATTGGTGGCCAAGTTTTAATCACGTTCAATTTCTAATGGCTTCACTACATGGTACTACAGTATTAAGCATGACAATAACCTGCTGGATGGATGACGCCCACGAACACAAAGATTTCAGAATTACCTAAATTGCCGCTCCAGTTCGTGGCGTTCACGCGGGGATTCGATCGGCCGGCGTCGTCGTGCCTGGTCGAGGGGAACGGTGGCGCCGAAGCGACGCAGCGGCGCGGTGTTCTCGTCAGGGGACTTCACGGCGAGTCGCGGGTGTAGGCGGCGGCGAGCCGCGGATTGTGGGCGGCGGCGAGCCGCGGATTGTGGGCGTCGGCGAATCGCAGGTGTGGGTGGCGCGCAAGTTCCGCGGCCAATCAGGTAGGGGCTTCATGGCGCTTCAAGGCAGCGACCAGCAGCCAATCCGGTAGGGGATTCACGGGGCTTCAAGGCAGGAACCAAGTACGGACGACGGGTTTAACTCTGGAACATGTTTGATGCTCAACATTGAAGTGATCCGGGTCGTTGATCGAAGAGTATTGAACGTGTGAGATTAATTGTATCTACGAAGTTTGCTCCTTAGTTACTTGGAGGTCCAAACCTACGGGGCGTTGTTGGTAGGTCCCAACTATGCAGTACCAAAATCAACTCAGAATTAGATTCAAACAATGAGCAACAAACAAATAGTTCACGAGGGAACCACTACTGGAATCTTCGTTGAAGGCTTCTTCACCACCCTCATTGATCCCCTGCCCTTACTCTTGCATTTTTTTCATAACTTGGTCCAAAGTTGGAGGGGAGGGGGGGCGGTGGCCCGCGGCTTGCACTTTTATCTCGCCCAAAATTCTAGACACAGAGCACATCCAGATCCTCAAGTCTCACTCGCACATCATGCACAAGTCCCCCTCCAGGTCACTGCAAGTTTCCAGACGCCCGAGGATTTTTTTTGAGGTTAGTCCTCCGTTTAATGTGTTGTACATCGCGGGAATACTCTCGTGTTGTGATGGCGTATCTCTGGTTTCGGCGTTGGAGGAGGCAGCAATTTTTTTATCTATACCCTCTCAATAACATTCCTTACAAACTAGTTCAAAGTGGTGGTGGTGGGAGGGGGACGGTGGCCCCTCTACTAAGCTCCTCCACTGCTACTAGACCAAAAGACAAGTGTGTCCAGCAACGCAAGGCGTGGAGGATTTTTTTTTAAGGAAGTACTAGTATTCATATAGTAGTAAGGAAAGTACATGACGGACAAACGTACAAATACGACTACAGCCAAAGAGGATATAG
This sequence comes from Alopecurus myosuroides, assembly GCA_028641055.1. Taxonomy (NCBI): domain Eukaryota; kingdom Viridiplantae; phylum Streptophyta; class Magnoliopsida; order Poales; family Poaceae; genus Alopecurus; species Alopecurus myosuroides. The sequence goes on from CM054058.1 coordinate 525,459,334, forward strand.
GCGCTAGGGCTGGATCCACCATTTGACGAGGACTTCAGCAACAAAGAAAAAACCAACAAACATATGAAGACCTGCATCGCGCATGCCGCCGACGAAAATAGAGTACCTCAAAAATCAACCTTGGAGCAGAAGAAGTCCCTAGCCAAGAGGCGTTCTTGAGTCGCAGCAACCACCAACCCTGCAGAGTTGGATCTAAAAAGAAATTGGACAAGCATCGGCCGGCGACACGAGCCAAACTCGTAGCACTCCAGCCCTGGGCTTGACGGCAACTCACCCTACGAAAGAGGCAACCAGGGCTTCCATCCACACGCCACAACCGAGATAATAGCATAAAACTACCACTTTTCGCGTTAGATTCCGGAAAACTACCAGTAGACGTTTGAATCGCAGAAACCTACCGGATTTTTCGCTGATTGTCGCCGAATGCACAAATCGCTGTCCGAGCGCGGATTGACACCGAAAATGACAGGTGGGGCCCAGTCGTCAGGATGGAGCCGTTAACGCCCGTTAACGCCGCATCCCACGCGCGCGTGTACAAACCCCCCTCGTCGGTTTCGGCGGACACGGCAGTTGTTTCCGTTCCCCTTTGTCGCCGCCGACGCCATCGCCGCCCCCGCCGCTGTCCGCGCTGCCGGCCGTCACCTCCGCCGCGATGCCGAGCTGGGACGAATCTTCTTCGTCGACCAACGATGTGCTAGCTGTAAGCTTTATCTCTGCTCAGCATTGTTGGATTTAGGGTTTGGGTGGTCGATCGATGTGAAAAATACCTCGATTTGGTCGATGAACTTCCGATTTCTTCCGATTTCTTGCGGTTTAGGACATCACCCCTCTGGATCTGTCTCCTGATACCGTGGAGGACCCCACATTCTTTGGCCTTGCAACTGATTGCGCTGCGGTGTGCCGCGTCCACAAGCTGAAGCCTAGGAGGTGTGTGGCATTCCAAGGAATCAACACTGGCCGTAGATTCTATCTGTGCTCTGTTCTGAACGTAAGTAATCTCTGTTGTTACATTGATATCTGAAACTTGTGGCTGTAGTTATATCTGTTCTTGTATCTCTGTCTGAAACATGTAGCTGAAGCCTAGGGATTGTTCTTATGTAGCTTGAGCAGAGAAGATTTGTTACTAACACATATGGTGAAATTGTTTGCAGCAAGTGGAGAACTGCGGTTTTGTTTCTTGGGTTGATGCTGAATGGCCAGAAACAGCCCAGAATGCACTAGGAAAGCTGTGGTCAATGCTATATGATAGCAAGAGTGAAAGAGTTGTTGAGAAGTGTGATCATGTGCAGCTTATCCATGATCTGGCTTTAGAGAAGCACAAACTTGAGAAGCAGTACTCAAGCCTTGTGGAGGATGTCAACAAGTATTGCTCTGCCACTCACAGGCAGGTTATGGAAGAGAACTATGCAAAGATCATGAAAGAGGGAAACACATCTGAGTTGGAGGTGGATGAGGAGAAGGAAATTGATTTGCTAAAGAAGAGAATTGAAGCACAAGATAAAGAAATTGCAGAGCTGAAGCAGGTACAGAGAGCTCAAGCTGATGTGATGAAGGTGAACCAGGAAAAATTTGCTGCTGAGAACATAGCCCTGAAAGCTGAGAAGAAAAAATTGGAGTACATGATATTTAAGATGGTGAATGCTAGCCAGGCTTTGAAGGAGAAGCTTAAGAAGATAAAGGAAATTACAAATGAGTAATCTGTAATTTCCTGTGATGCTACTTTGAACCTATGAATGTTTGTACTGTTAGTTTAATCTGATGAGTACTGTTAGTTTAATTTCAGAGAGATGAACATGTCAGTTTGGATTGTAATGGCACATTTGAAGTTTATTTGAACCTTTATGTTTGAATGAGATGTGTGATCCATTGTTTGTACTGTTATTTCTGCCTGTGGTATGGTAAAGTTGAATTAGAAGTTGTCGAGAAGTTGTCGACACTTCTCGACAACCCTAGACTAGTATATTGTTATGAAAATGATTACTGTGGGTGTCGAGAACTTGTCGACAAGTTCTCGACAAACCTAGACTAGTATATTGTTATGAAAATGATTACTGTGGGTGTCGAGAACTTGTCGACAAGTTCTCGACAACCCTAGACTAGTATATTAAAGGGATCACTCCGGGTTGTCGACAACTTCTCGACAACCCCACCAGACCATAGCCTATCCAATGGATCAGTTCTGGTTGTCGAGAAGTTGTCGACAACTAATGATCTTCTAGGGTGCTATGTAAAAGATTTAAAATGGCCTAGCTATTGACAACACATAATTAAATGGATGAATCATCAACTGACAAGATATAAAGGTCTGAAATGTCATGATGAACTCACAGATGGTCTCTTACATATTATAGTCTTACACAAACTGACATAGTTTTGACACATAACAAACTGACATAGTTTTGACACAAACTGACATCAAGTTTTGCAACATAAGTCTTGCACATACTGAAACACAAATTAACACAATGTCACTCATTTGTGGCTGCTATGCTTCCCAGCATTGAGATAGCCTTGCATTCTACTTGTCACCTTTGTCTTCCTTTTGCCTAAGAAACTAGTGCCAGGCTGTGAATCACTGGAAGTTCTTGGAGCAGAAAATGGTCTTGGACCTGAAGCTGGAGGTGCTGATGTAGGTGGACTTGGTGCTGGAGAAGTTGATCTTGCTACTGCTGGAACTGCTGTTGCTTCTGCTGCTGAAGTTGGTACTGCTGGAACTGATCTTGCTACTGCTGGAACTAATCTTGCTCTTGGTTCTGGTGAAGTTGATCTAGCTGCTGCTGGAACAGATGTAGCTGCTACTGGAGTTGGAGGTGCTGATGTAGATCCTTGGGTTGGAGGTGCTGTACTAGTAGCACCAGAAGTAGATGAACCCTCACCAAGGTTGTGTCTGCTAGCCTGGATTGATATAAACATGTGAGAAGTGTAAAAATAAAAGTAGTACAATATAAACATGGGAGCAGTTGAAAAATAAACATTTGAGAAGATACATGGTGAGCATTTTTCCTGATTTGCAGCTCTGGCTTCAATGTAACTTTGCAACTTGGCCACTTATGCCCAACCAAATTGCAGTTGCTGCAAGTGACAGAGGTCATCCTGGAAGAATCTCTTGGTGCAGGCACCTCAAATTGTCCCTTCCTTCTGTTCACCTGCTTTCTTCCAGGCTTAGCATGGAAGATAGGTGGTTCAATATCCTGTGTATTTGTCCTAATCCAGTCAGAAGGGCCAGGTACAGGGTATATGGTATGTTTGAAGGCTTCTTTGTACATTGGCTTCTTGAAAAAATCATGGACATAGTCCTCTGGGTGTTGTTTCAGTTTCATGATCACAGCTACTGCATGGTTACAAGGAATACCAGTCAAGTCCCACTTCCTACACCCACAAGTCCTTACCCTAAGATCTACTGCAACAATCCTGCCACTAGAACTGGTGACTTGCCATAGTCCAACTTCACTGTTAACAGCAGAACAAACTCTAGACCACTTCTTTGATTCTTCCAGTTTCTCTGTGTAGAAAGGAGTGATTTCCCACCTGGATTCTTGTAGCTTCTCCCTTGTCCCACTGTACTTGACCATTAGTTTGGTCCTGATCCCCTCAAGCATTGTTTGAATTGGTTTGTTCCTGACATCCAGAATCATCCTGTTAAACACTTCACTTATGTTGTTAACTACAAGGTCTGTCTTGCAGTTTGTATCAAACAAATGCCTAGCCCAACTCTCTGCTGGAATCTGCACAAGCCAGTTGTATGCTTCCAAGCAATCATTCTTGAGACCTTCCATTGCTATGTCAAACTGATTCTTGGTATAGGCATAGCTTGCAGCATCCATATATTTCTTCAGTTCTGGTCCCCTGAATCCAGCCCTCTGGAAATTGGCATAAATATGCCTTAAACAGAACCTTTGTGGAGAATCTGGAAACACCTTGGAGATGGCATTGAGCAGTCCCTAAACAACCAAATGGGCAACATTTATTAATACAAATGCAAAACCAAGTTGACAGTGAAACAAATTATACAGACAACACTTGCCTTTTGTCTATCTGATATTATTGTGTATCTTCCAAATTTTCCACTCTCTCCAATACAATATCTTAGCTGTGTTAAAAACCACAACCAGCTGGCTTTATCTTCCTTGTCAACTACTCCAAATGCAATGGGAAATATGTTATTGTTACCATCTCTTCCTGTTGCAGCAAGAATTTGTTGTCCTGTTGTCAACTTGATGAAACAACCATCTACACCTACATGGCAGACAACAATATACACTAAATTATGCCACTGACATAGTGAAAAATATGGAAGTATTAATTGCATAACATTGTACTGATATCTTACCAATAAATGGCCTGCAACCATTAAGAAATCCCTCCTTTGAAGCATTTAAACAAATAAATAAGCCATGGAATCTGGGATTTGCAGTAGGATCACCAAGCACTAAATTAGTAGTCACAATACATCTACTTCCTGGGTTAGTGTCAATGATTGCCTGCAAATAATCCCTAATTCTTGTGTACTGTGCCTGCTGATCACCAAGGACAGCATCAAAGGCCTTCTGCCTAGCTCTGTAAGCTTTGCTTCTTGGAACATCCACACCAAAATGTTTCTTTGCATTCTGAATTAGTGTGTCCACACAAGTATTAGGATCAGTTCTAATTGAGTCCACAGACTTTGCAGCTAACCAATCTATGGTCACCCTTGTGTTCTCTCCATGAGGTGTGCAAGTGTGCCTACTATTGAATTTCCTTATGCAGAAGGTTTTCTCATGTGCAATGGTGGAAGCAGTGAGATAAAATGGACACCCCTGAGCTTTCCCTTCTTCTGTACATGTGACAATTATCCTAGTAGGGGTGTTTCTGTGATATGCAAAATTTCTTAGCTGTGTTATGTGGAAATTCCTTAGAGCTACTCTAAATTCATACACATCTTGAAAGCACAACTTCATAGCAAATTGCATTTGGGCATCAGCTCTGTTGGGATCATACCAATTTCTTTTCTGAAATTTCTTTAGTTTCTTCCTCTTCTTCCCACTAAGTAGCTGAAATTTTTTTACAATGCCATCATCATCACTGGAACCAAGTTCATCTGGGCTGTTCTCTTCATCAGCTGAGGGCACAAAATCAGGCAGGTATGGATCATCAGGCTCATAGTGGGACCTGCTAGTTGGCCCTGGATTATTGGGTGCTTTCTTCACAGAGAAGTACTCTATCTCACATTCTCCACCAGATTGACTGGATTCCTCTTCAGGTTGAAATATTTCTTCAACATCTGTATCCCCTTCATAATGTAACAAACTGTCCCCCCTTTTCTTTTTCTGCATACTGAGCTTTGCCAAGATATCAGTTGTTTCTTCATCAGGTTCCCTAGCCCTTTTCTCCCTCTGGATTTTCCTAACTAATTCCCACTCCTCCTGTACCATTCTGTTGTGCTCTTCAGGGTTGTACTCACCTCTGTCATAATAGAAATCATCATCAGATGTTGTGTCATCATCAGCCAATATGTCCTGGTCTCTCATCATCTTCTGAAAATTGCTGCTCTGCTGTGTACCAAGATGTACCACATCTGAAATATCAACAGCAACTGGATATAGTCCTTCTTCATCTGAGGAAATATAGTTCACACCTTCCTTGTCCACTGACAATACTACTGGCTCAGTAATTTGTGCAGGCTCACCATCTTCTAAGTTAAATCCCACTGGCCATGAATCATTTTTCTTCAGAACTGTTATAGTCAGTATCTTCTCAAGCTCATACAGAGCTAACATTTCCTCCACCTTTCCCATGCTGTCAATTACCTCCATTCCTTCATGTCCACAGCCCTTTTCCTTAACATAGTACATGCCATCTCTAATTCCATAGCCATGTCCTTCTATCATTGCTAAAAGATTCAAGACTGTAATGTCACTTCTACTAAGAGTCCTTTCCAAATTATCTAGCCCAGGAAATTGGAATCTCACTTCCCAAATCTCATCATCAAGACTGCAAAAAGTACATAAAACAGGGGAATAATTACTACAAAAAGTACATAAAACAGGGCTACTAACAGTACATAAATCTCATCATCAATAACTACAGACAATACCTAAAACAGGGCTACTAACAGTATAAAAAACAATTGATAAATCAGAGCTATGGTTTCAGTCCTAACAGTACAAAAAACAGGGTAATAATTACTACAAACACTTGAAAAAACAGGGGAATAATTAGTACTAACACCACTTACAAATCTGTGATTTCCTCTAGGCTAGATCTAACCTACAATCTGTTTTGTTGTGCTACCCAAAATTGCAAAAAAATTACAGGTTTGGTTCACAGATGGGGACTTACTCGATTGGGCCCAAAGCAGAGCACCACTGGTACGAGCTCTTCGCCGGAGATGACAGCACCGCCATGGCCACCGCTCCAGCAGCTCTCGCCTCCAGCGGATGCGGCCCAGCCTCGACGTGAGAGGCCCCGCCCACGACTGCGTCTTCTGCAGCTTCGACGCGACACGGCGTATCGACACCGCTCCCCGCCCGTGACTGACCACCGACGAGATCTCGACCACCGACACCATCGCCGCCGGGAGTGGCCGCCGCCATGGCCGGAACAGGAAGAGCTCGTGCGAAATCTCGAGCGAGAGGACAGAGATGCAGTGCGACTGGAACCCTAGCTCGTACAGACAAGTGGGTTTGTACACGCGCGCGTGGGATGCGGCGTTAACGGGCGTTAACGGCTCCATCCTGACGACTGGGCCCCACCTGTCATTTTCGGTGTCAATTCGCGCTCAGACAGGGATTTGTGCATTCCGCGACAATCAGCGAAAAATCCGGTAGGTTTCTGCGATTCAAACGTCTACTGGTAGTTTTCCGGAATCTAACGCGAAAAGTGGTAGTTTTATGCTATTATCTCGCCACAACCCGATACAGCCATCAGTCCATCACCACCACCAACCTCAACGCACTAAGGCAACCGAACTCCTGTACCCCTGGTCAGATCCCGCCCAAATTGACCGGACACAACCTCCACCATCTCCCCAGCAGAACCGGAGCAAGATCCACCAGAACAAGGATGGAGACGGAAGGACAAAAGGCCACAACAGCGCCACCGCCTCCGCTTCAGAGACGCCGTCAAAGAACCCATAGTAATATCTACGCACCGTAGAAACCAGAGGCACATCGATCCTCCCTAGATACGCGCGCTCGTGGTACATGGCCATCTTGTGCATGCACGTCAGCTATTATATGCATGCATTACTCATATATTGTTTGACTTTTGTTTTCCATTTCTTTTCTTCAAATGCCATGAACAAGTATCTTGACTTGGTACACTAAGAAATTTAAGTCCCGCCGTGTATTAACTTGAACTCCGTCGACACCGTCAAGCTCCACGCTTCTTGGTCTGTGTGCGCTCTCGACTATGGCACCTCGGCCCTCATCATCATGTCGTCTCGGTCATGCTCGAGCGACTTCTGGGTGACAAGTTCAGTGCTCCGCCACGGGGTGTGGCGAGGGTGATCTCACCGAGCTAGACGAGGGTGATGACTCATGACCGTTGAAGGCAATGTTGTAGGAGCTGGAGCATACCGTTCCGCGGAAGAAGTTGCTCGCAATGGTGTCAATGGGGCAACCGACGCGTGCCCACAAGTTGCCCGACAGTGAGACAACGGGGCGACAAGGTCGAATGTGGCGCGAGAGGTGAGGTATAAACTAGTGCTAGCCAAGATTGCACCTCTCAGAGCGCCCATCCTCACCGGGGTAAGCGTAGCTCGATGGAGCAGCCGGTAGACGCTAGAGGTTGATGAAGCGACCAACGGAGGCGTCGATGGTGCAAATGGACTTGTCACCCAGAATTTGCTAGACCATGACCGAGATGAGGACGACGAGGACGGAGGTGGCGCCGGGCACACGAGGTATAAGCTGATGCGGGCCGAGGTGGCACCGCCGAGAGCGGACACCCACACTGGGATGCGTGGAGCTTGACAGCATCGACGGAGTCCGAGTTAGTATGTTGTGGGACTTGATATCTTAGTGTGCCAGGTAAGGTATTTGTTAATGTCATTTGAAGAAAAGAAACGAAAAACAAAAATAGTAATGCATTAGCTCACGTGCATGTACGAGAATATGAGATGATGTACCAAGAGTGTGGGTACCTATTAGTTTGGATCGATTTGGCTGCAAGGGTGTGCTTACTTGAGCTGATGGCCTTAGAGCATCTCCAGCGGCTCATCTATATGGACATCTGAACCAAATATAGATGACGGAGGGGTAAAAAAACGTTGCCAGCAGATCATCTATAGCATCATCTATTTATACATGTCCCCAAATTGTTCTACCCATCATCTACATTTGGGGGGTGGCTAGATGATCATCCAAACCAAATATGGGAATATTTTATCGATTTCAACATCCACACTCATGTTATTTTATTTTATAGAGACCAAAGGGAAAAACATTGTAGAAAAATAAACATGTACTAGACACTAAATTTTGACATGTACTAGAACTATTTGCTTCTACTAAAACTATTGAATTTATGGACTTGTTGAACGGAGGATTTGTTGATATGAATTTTGGGGTATCACACAAAATATAGTCGTTCACAAAGTCGTTGTTCAAAACAGAGTCGTTGGAAAAAATTGATGAATGATAGTTATAAGATAATATTAAAATATAGGAGAGATAATATAGATGTCCTGAATATAGATGTTCTGCTGTGAAACTAATTACATCTATGCATGAATCTTTCTAGACGATTTTCTATATAGAGTTATGGATGATCAAATATAGATGAGCTGCTGGACACAAACCGTCCACAAAGTGGCCTACCCCGTCGCGTCCACTTGCGCCCCGTCCATGCCATCTCGCTCTCTGTCGTCTCCCTCAGCCTCCCAGCACCGCCGGTCTTTCGCCCACCGGCACCGCTCCACAACCGGACCTCTTCCGGTGCCTCACTCGACCCTGCTCCCGCCATCGCCTCCGGCGACCAGAGCTAACCACCTCGCCACGAAGCTGTTCGGCAATTTTCCCGGTTGGGCGCCGGCCGTTGTTTTTGTCAATATTTTGAAGCCATTTTCATTTCTACAGATGGACAACGATGTTGAGATGATGGTGAACTTTCTCCTAGAGGAAGAAGTCGATATCGACGACGAGGAAGATGAGAATTTGCTTGTTCTTGCTTGTCTGGCACAACTCCTCGAAGAGGATGAAGCCAATAGCGAACCAAAGCGAGGAGGCTCCAAGTTTGGGAGGAGAAAGACGAAACCGAGGATGAGAATGAGGGCCACTGCATGCTTTTCGCCGACTATTTTGCCAAAGAGCCAAAATTCGATGCAAAGGATTTTCGACGGAGATTTCGGATGAGCCGAAGGCTGCTCAACACATTGGTGCAGAATGTGAGAGAGCACGACCCCTGGTTCAAGATGAAGAAAGACACCGTGGGGATGGTAGGTTTCTCCTTAATTCAGAAGTGGACTGCTGCTATGAGAATGTTTGCATATGACCAGGATGACTATCTCCGCATGTCTGAGCTATTAAAGCCATGTACAAGTTCTGCAGTGCGATAGTGGAAGTGTTTGGCCCAAACTATTTGAGAGGACCAAACGAGGAGGAAACTGCTCGGATCCTGGCAACAAATAAAGCAAGAAGTTTTTCTGGAATGCTTGGAAGCATTGATTGCATGCACTGGAGCTGGAAGAGTTGTCCATTTGGCTGGCAAGAATTGTACAAAGGGGGTCATCAAGGAGTTTGCAGCGTGGTCCTTGAGACAGGCTTGAATTTGGCATGCGTTCTTCGACATGGCAGAAACTCACAATGACATCAATTTGTTACAGTGTTCCCCTGTGTTCGCGAAACTTGTTGAAGGCCATGTTCCGCCAGTGAACTATGTTGTCGATGACCACGAGTACAACAAGAGGGACTACCTAGCGGATGGTATCTATCCAAGATGGTCCACATTTGTGAAGACGGTTTCCAATCTTCTATGCATGGGTGATGGACGCGTGAGACGATATACCAATAGTTCGGCGGCAATTACAGTGACTCCTACCTAGACCATGTCGGATTTTGCTTGGCCCCAGCTAAGTTGATCGGCGGCCGGAAATGATGGTGCCGACCTGCACGACTTTAGCTCCATCAGGATTGGCGCCGACACGAGAGGTCATATCTGGGAATAGTTCCTCGGAGGGGCCAGATTCATCATGAATAGTATGTCAAGAGGGTCATTTATGGAAAAAAAAATTACTAAGGCGTGGAGGATTTTGAAACCAGGGACAGAACCGGCAATCCGTCCGCAGTAGACAACTCCACTCTGGTGCGGTCTTGGCCGCTGACGCGGGGAAGAAAAAAAGCAGGCCGCCGCACCGCAGCGCACCCGCTGTTATCCAATACCTATGATGCCTGGGCCCAGTGATCACAGCTGAACGGGTAGGGCTGGCTACGGGTGGAAATCGTTTCGAGCAGTGCGTCACGGTCACGTTGTCCGGTCGCCTCGGGCGCTGGGTGGGACCCTGACACGCGGCGACCGTTCTCAGGTGCATGTAAGGCCCACAGTCAGGACGGCTAGAGGCCTTGTGTCCAGGTAGCTGGAATTCGCCACACGCACACAAAGCAGCAAATTGCTTGTGCCGTTGAAACCGAGCTTGTTTGGCTAACAAAATACTAGTACTAGTATATACGTATGTACTATACGGTACCAAGACCCCAAAAAATATTTTTATAACCGCTATAGTCAGCTTTGTATCTCTGCCATATACTATTTGGCACAGTAAATATATCACCTTATTGATTGTCCAAAAATAAAGACCCAAAAAATGTTTGTAGTCTCAAACATAGGTAGCAATAATGTGTATATTACCAAGACAAAAAAAATGCGAGCATCCATGGCGATGTTAAATGTTAGAGCATGCGACAAAAGATAATATTGGGACATGGTCATGTGTACCGTTGATGCATTTCGTGTTGGATGCACGGTACCAGCTGTAGGAGAGAACGAGCCAACGTGTCCAATGGTTGATCGTTCTTTCTATTTCCATAAATATTCCGTTTCAAGAAGGAAGGGCGAGTATTCTTGCCGATGCATTCTCGAATTCACACCCCTCATATTTTTATGACTCCTGACATCAAGGAAGAACGTCTTTCCTCACGAGAGAAATGAGGCCATCACGCCAACCGACGCCTCATGACATACCCACGAAAACATCATGGGACGGAACAAGGCACATGATACCGTAGGATAGCACTTTCGACAAGGGGTCGTCGATGTTGAAGAAATTCAAGCCAAATGTCAAATTCCTAGGGCAATCTATCAATCATAGAGCAAAGTTTCGGTCCAACACCGTCAAAAAAAAAAATTATCGGCCAAGAGTACCGATCGAGATTCCACTTTCAAAAAAAAAAGACACATGTTCATATCCCAGATTTTTCAAGAATACATACTGGCAGATTTTTCCCAAACCAAAATTTTGAGGTGGGGTAGGTGTGCCCATAGCATTTACTCCCTCGTCCGGGTCCCAAATCAAATTAAACACGCCGGTTCAGGCCCACTCATTTCAAACACACGAATGCACTTCAAACGCAAGCTATTAACTGACTCGAGGATGCTCAGGATTTTTTGATTAAGAGTCTCTTAATTAATTAATCTGCGCCCAAACACAATTCAAACTCGCGAGCAGCTCCATCCATCCACTCCAGCTAGCGAGCGAGCTGAAAGCAGAGCCCTTTCTTTCTTTCCCCCACTCGCCACTGCCGTTGCTTCACTCTCACTGCTGCTCCGCTCGCTCGCTCACGGGCGGCACCAGCCCAGCCACTCTCCCCCTCCACTGCCCCGCGCGCTAGATCTCGCCGGGACACCCTACCCAGCCCCCGCATTGCGGCGGAGTGACGCACGCGCGCGGATCGACCGATGCAGCGGGTGGCCATGCCGGAGGGCGGCGGGCGGACGCTGGGGGCGGTCATCCGGGAGAAGGACGAGGAGCTCGCGCTCTTCCTCCAGATGCGCCGCCGCCGGGACCACGAGGCCGACCTGCTGCTACTCGACACGGACGCCGGGGACGGGGACGACGACGGGCGGCTGCTGCTCGACCCGCCCCCGCCCCCACCCCCGACGCACGCCGGTGAGTACCAGCACCCCCCTCCCTCTCCCGGACCCGGCCGTTTCCCCTTAAATGCCGCGGCTTTTTGTTTCTGGTGGGGGAAAACCCTAGCTTACCCCTGGTCTGGGTTTAGCAGAGCCCAAGGCGGCGCCTGCGGGGGCGTACAGGATGGGCGGCGGGTTCCGGAGGGCGCCCGGCGGGGCCGACGACTTCCTCCACTCCGACGCCGGGGACAAGAGCGACTACGACTGGTAGGTGCCCTCCCCGCTGCCTTCGATTGCCCCGCCGCCCGGGCAAAGAAAACATCTTTGGTTGGGGCTAATTTGGACCTTACCATTGCGAGCTTAACTTGTGCTTCAGCTTCAATTAGCTGGGTTCAGCTCTTGATAATTCGGTGTTGGGACACTCAAGTTTGAGCTTTTTGGTGTTGGTAAATGCAGTGTTGCTTTGCTTTGGTGTATGTCGGTCCGTCAGTATGTCTCACGCACGAGGGGCGAAAATCCTGGAATGTAGGATTATCTGGACCTTACCAGTTCAGGAGTTACTACTAGGACCCATTCTTCAATTGGCAGCTAAATTAATGTGTTGCTGTAATGTATGTTTAGAATTAATGCGTACTTCAGTTCATATAACTGGAGTAGTATCATCATGTAGTACTGGGTTGAGCTGCTGATTGCTCTGCTCTTGGCACCCTGGAGTCTGAGCTCTCCTGGTAAATGTGTGTTTCTGCACGAGTGAAACAAAACCTGAAAATGGAGGGGGTTCTGGTTCTATACCTTGCCAAGTAAGGAGTTGTGATGTTCCAGATAGTCTTAGCTGAGGCCCCATTCCTGAACTGAACAGGCAGCTAAATTAATGTACTGCTGCTGCTGTATATCTGGAATTAATGGAGCAGTATCATGTGCACACATCTTATAAGATTTTGGGGTTGCAGCGAAATGTGCTTTCAGCTTCTGTTGCCGCGTCTACCCTGTCAAATTTTTATTGCAAAGTTTGTCTTTTGTCCGAATTCAATGTTCTTGGTTACAATTTAGCTCTTGTTGCTGGATAAAGTCTGGGTCTTAGGTGGTTGTTGGAGGTAACAGTTAGCTACCCAGGCTGCTGCCACTGCTTTGTTCAATCACTTGCATAGTTCACACGTGGTAATTAAGCTGTCATATTTTTTTTCTGCTAGTCGTTGCGCTTTAGGACGTGCGATCTGGATGGGGATGTGATTGTGATATCTTACAGAGCTCTGTTTATGGAGCTGTCGGTTTGCTGGGTTTTAAGTTGGTCCCGGTTTCTTCGCTTCGCTTTTTTGGTTGCTTAGCTAGTTTGGTGTCCTTGTCTCCTTGATCTGGTGAGCTATCTGTGATTTTTTTTCGCTCTTTCTGAAGATGAAAAATTGCATGTTGGACATGTATTTCAACATTTCCGTACCTTAGCCCCTACAAGCTATTGATCTTAGCCCTAGTCTAGTAGATTTGAAGTGTATTTGATTGGTGTGTTTTGACTTGTTTGCCAAGCTTTTGTCCTTAATGCTGGTTAATCATTAGTGTGTCAGTAGGTGTGAGCGTTAGGTCTCTAGGCAGCCATGTTAATATTTGTAGCATATTCTTTTTGTTAAGAGGACTATTGGATTGCTTGGTTGGTAGGTGGCAGCTGGACTGTGGAACAAGTTCACATGGTGTCTGTCTAGCTTGGCTGCTTGAATTGGAACTGTGTACTGATTAGTGGCATCTGTTAACATGAGTCACGAAATAAATAATGCAATGCCCATGTCTTTAATGCTTACCAGACAATAAATTGCTGTGTTGCTACATGAATGCCGCCATGGAACATTTTCTTTGTCAGCGAACTTCATTTTGATATTTATTTTTATGCTAAGTTAATCAAACACCATATGATGGTTTCTGATGTCTTCACTGACCCAACTAGCATGTTACAGATTTTTATCCTTTTATTGCCTGCGGTTTGAAGCACTGTCTGATGTCTTCAGGGACGCACACAATGCAGTTTCAGAGTACTTATCTGACCTTTCTGACAATGTTCACTTTCAGGCTTCTCACTCCACCAGGAACTCCACTATTCCCATCTCATGAAGCTGCACCAAAAAGGTCTCCAGTGAGCCAAACTGGATCACCAAAGACTCGCCAAGCCACCTTGAAATCTAGGGTGAGACATTGGAACATGTGCTTGTCTACTTGGTTCCTATACCCATTCTGGTGAATACTTTTCATTAACCCAGATGATTCAACAAACTTCCTCATGGTAGATATAGTGATATGATGCAACTAAATCTGTGCACCACTTTAGACTTCTACAGTATACGAGTACATGCTACTTCACTTTAGAATTAATTTGGATTTTCATGCAGATAGGCTCTCCATAGATTTATCTCAAAATACAGTTGCTTCATTGTCTCATAACTTCATGATGGATTAATCTCAACGATAGTACTTTTGATTCGTTTGTAATGCTAATCGTTTCTGAAGATCTAAAGTCTAAAGATGGTACTGAAGATTTTTTACTTCTGGTAATTAATTGTTTCTGTTGTTAACAAGACCGTTATAAACTAGTTTGCTCTTAAGTATGTTGTGTCCTCATAATCATTAAGATGTTCTATCTTTAAGAATTTTCTTTTTTATCTGGTCTTGCATGGTATTTTAGCTGGCCAATCATCCAGATCCTCCATCAAGAACCACGCTTCCATTGAGAACAGCATCGTCGAACAGCCTGAACTCAGCTGCAACAACTCGTCGGCCATCGTCATCTGGGGGTCTTACGTCTAATTCTTCGAGGCCTTCAACACCAACTGGACGTGCTGCATCGACCACTACATCCAAAGGTTCAAGACCTTCAACCCCCAATTCTCGGGCTACTCTACCTGCCAAGACTGGACCTACTGCCCCAAGATCTTCAACACCCACTTCCAGGTCAACACTTCCTTCAGCAAGGTCAACACAGCCACCAGCAAGGTCAACACAGCCTCCAGCAAGGTCGACACAGCCTCCAGCAAGGTCGACACAGCCTCCTGCAAGGTCAACAACTCCATCAAGGACATCTGGCTCTGCAGGTGCCACCAGGACATCAGTTCCTGCAGGCAGAGCATCAGCACCTGCTAGCAGATCATCAACGCCTACTTCCAGATCGTCAATGCCTGTTACCAGGTCAACTACACCTTTGTCCAGGCCCTCCTTACCAGCACAAAGCAAGCCCGCATCAAGGTCATCAACCCCAACAAGGCGGTCTTCTGCCCCTGCCACCCAGCACAGTAATTTGCCCAGTCCAGTTCGATCTTCTTCAATCTCCAGACCAGGACCTACAATGTCCAAAACTTCTGCATCAGCAGTGACAGCAACAGCGCCAGCACCTTCAAGGGGCAGCTCACCTACTGTCAAATCAAGACCATGGAAACCATCTGAAATGCCAGGCTTCTCGCTTGACGCACCTCCAAATCTGAGGACTTCGTTACCAGAAAGACCAACTTCTGCTACTCGGGGTAGACCTGGAGCGCTTAGTTCTAGATCTTCCTCTGTGGAGCCTGGGCCAGCTGCTCGACCAAAGCGCCAGTCTTGCTCTCCTTCAAGAGGGAGGGCTTCAAATGGCAGTGTGCCTTCAGGGAGTTCCATGCCGGCGGTGCGAAGATCACATCTTAACAGAAGTGACAGCGTTAACCCGGTTCAGATGGGCAATAAGATGGTTGAGAGGGTGGTGAACATGAGAAGACTCGTTCCTCCGAAACATGATGATCAAAGATCCAGCCTCGGTAGTCTGTCCGGAAAATCGTTAAATTCTCCAGATAGCTCTGGCTTCGGTAGGTCGTTGTCAAAGAAGTCACTGGACATGGCAATGCGGCACATGGTAAATTTTTTTCCTTCACTCTGTTTAGCCAACACCTGAAAAATTCTTCATTTTGACTAAACCTGACGAATATTGTTGTACACAGGACATACGGCGCAGCATTCCAAACAATTTACGGCCGCTTATGACGAGCATTCCAGCATCATCTGTGCACAGCGGCCGCTCAGGGTCCACGAGGGGCAGACCAATAAGCGTTTCTGACTCGCCTCTCGCGACAAGCAGCAACGCCAGCTCCGAGCCGAGCGTCAACAACAACCTGACGTGCTTTGACAGCATCGACATCGATGATGAGCTGTGCCTCGATAGAGCAGGACACTATGGACGATGAGTCGCCTCTATGCTAGTGCTAGTATAAAGTTCTGACTGATGAATTCTTACGACCACCGAATGTTCAGAGTGGCAGTGCAGAAGATCATCTCCAAGATGACCTGATTACCTCTATTCTCATATGTAGGTTCTATGACCGTCCTATATTTATCCATTCATGTTACGTGGGAGTGCTCTATGTTCAACTACCATCTGAACACTTGTATGTTATTGATATGAAAGAATCCGTCCTTTATCTGTTCATTCTTCAACCTGTTTACTAGGCCGGTAGCGGAGCATGCCCCTCTGGCTGAACTGTGTCGACTTCCGTTGTATTGGTGATGTATTTTTGTTAGATGTTTCTTTGAAGTACATGATACTGGAGTTGCCAGTTATGGTAGTTCATCTTACTGAATGTAGAATCCCAAAATAGTTACCAGTGTGAATAACTATAAACTGATCAGAAAAATGAACAGATTGCAGTTACAGCCGAAACAGTGTAATGGACTATATTGCTCTACTCTGGTACACTAGCTACCACAAGAAAAACTCCTGCCTTTTATTTTTGCTACTGCAAGGAGCTATCATGATCGAGGACTTGCGACGATGACAAAACATCTCAGAGATACAGTTGGAAAGAAGGGAAGCCTGCTGAGTTTTTTAGATTATATCTTCAGAAGTCGAAATTGGTAGCTTGTGAAGGGTCAAAGAGGAACGGGTAGGGCAGGCAGACCAGAAGCGCCAGGAACAGGATGGCGACGCCAAGGCCGATGTAGGTACTATCAGGCTCTGTTATTTCCTCAGAGAGAGGGGCGACTGGGCCCCTTTGCAAGAAGAAGATGAGCACCACAAAGTAGAACGCGACGTCGCTGAAAAGCGACGAGAGCCCGAGCAATCCAATGGTGAGGCTGCTGAGCCGAGAAGACACCTGTCACAAAATGTAGGTAAGTTTGGGTTCATCGCAGGTCAAGAGTGGGCAAGCTTCTTCATGGTTTCAGGTAGCCTTTAATCGCGTCTTATCATTAAACAGTGGTATCTTTTACCTTTCTTCCCCACATGGCGAACGCTATGCGACCACCATCAAGTTCTCCTGCGGGGATGCTATTGATGGCGTTGATCAGGAGACCGGCCCACGCCCACAAAACCAGTGGGTTGATGGATAGCTGTGTCCCTTCTTTTAGAACATCTCCAAGAATGAGCTTTGCTGCACCAAGGAAATAAGGATCAAATTGAGAAGAATTTGCATAGTTCAAAAGCATGCTTTTTTTGTGCTGTTCGTAATTCAGCACATTCTTGCATAATTACTTGAGTGTTGGCAAGTATTATGGAAATGCAGAAAGAGGAGGATGCCCTTGTCTAGTATACTTACCAAGACCACCGAGAAGAAACGATTGATGAAATACGGCTGGATCTACAATGATGCCGAGACCATCGCCTGGAGGTAAGGTGAAGCCCAACAGCAGAAGAGCAAACCCAAGGGTGTACCCAGCAATCGGTCCAGCAGCTGCTACCTTAAGTAGGTCCCCACGATTGCGGACAATGCTGACTATTCTGGTAATGGAACCAAATGATCCTATCTACAACAAATACAGAAAATGAGATACTCATATATCAATACCGCACTAGATAAGTTAGGAATGGTGCAAAATTATCTTCCAACACTCCAACTTTTACACAAGGCCTTCAGTAATAGTTGATTTTCTTATGCTAAAAGCTCACTTCAGATTAAACATTGCTTTCTTATTGCCAATAAGCAATGCAACCGAAATGAAGTTTAATAAAGCTCTCCCAATTTTATGTCATAATCCGGAATAGCATGTTTCCACTAAATAAATAAGCAAGAAGATCATCAAAGATTTATTCACAGGAAATGAAATTTTTCAAAGCTAGAAACAGATTCTGATAACTAAAACATATATTCCTTGGTTTGAAGTTATCGCCCCGCAACTTACCTGCCAGCTAGGAACAAAATATGGTATTGAGAGCTTGACCCCGGCATCCTTAGCAGCAAGGATGTGTCCAATTTCATGAACACCTACTATGAGTCCAGTTACGAGAGCACCAGACAGTCCTTCTTTCAATAGCTCAGGGTTATCAAATGTTGATCTGGGGAAGAATTTTTTTGTGAAAAGAAGTACTAGACTAGTATACCAGGCATGTTAAGTACTGGAATCAATATAAATTATTCTCACATGTTTCGGACTGTAAAACTAATGTAACTGGCAGTAGATAAATTCACATGTATTAGAAGACTTTATCACGACAGGAAGGCAGAAGTTTAGCATCATACTATCCACATGAGACTTTTCTTAAATTAAAAAAAAAACAAAGGTCACATGTTGCAATTCAAAGAGGACACCAAGCTAGAGAAAATGGAAATTGATTACATGAGTTCTTATGAAATTAAAAAAAAAAACATTTTAATAGAACCAAAGATGAAGCAAAATGGTGAATAAATGAAAGAGAAACCTCATACAGCAAGTTGTCCTGAAGGATAGGTACATTTCGAAGCAACAGGGTGAAGATGGTAACTAATCCGAATCCTGCTGCAGCAGCCCACTCTGGGATGGCTGAAAATTCAATTTACGGAGAATCAGATCAGCAAGCTGAACAACTTACTAATGCTAATCTTTAGGCGTTTTGACACATAGGAACATTGTGAAACCACACTCTGTAGTGAGAAAAACATTACCTCCAGTCGCAGGCTCCAATGTCCGCCTAGGTACAACTACTGCAACTGGTTTCTCGTCCTCTGGATTGATGAGAAGAAAAACCCTAAATTCATCACCAAATTTGTTCTGTTGATAACCGAGAGCGGCACACATGTCAAAACATTCACATATAAGCGTAGATTTTGTTAGACGATCGGCTTTTCGAGTATCCCCTTACCTCTAGTCTAGTTGTGATCTTCTCAAAACTTTTGGCTGGCACACCGCGCAAGTTCCCCTTGAATAGTACTCCTCCCTTATGCACACAAGTGAAGGTGGTAGTAAATATAAATAAATTAGTTATTCTGAGCATTTGACGCCTATTTACATGATGCCATTTCAAATGAGAATATAAATCATATTACTGGCACATGATTGATATTTCACTGGAATCCGATGTATGCACATGAAGGTGAAGCATGACATCTCAGATTCTCACCTCATACGGCTCATGGCTGCTGACGAAGAACGTGTCAAAACTGAAAACTTGATCCTTTAGAATGTCTACTGTTTCCTTGGGGATAGCGACAACGTCATCAAGCTGTTGCTGCAGATCATTGAGATTGAACAGGTGAACACCAAGGCTCATCACCCCATTGGGTTCAGAATTACAGACATTAAATAATTCAGTACAAAAGAATTACCTTCATTCCAGGCAAAGGCGAGCCGCTAGCGACGTCGACAGCCTCCAAGGGTGCCTGTTTTTGACAGAATTTTATCAGGCATGCCATGGTAGCACCCTCAATGTCTATAAGGTGAAATTTGTCGTGACGTCATCATCAATACTGCGAAGATACCTGTGCAGCACTGTCAGTGGCATCTTTGTCGATGCTCTGAACCGTGTCGCTGGTGCTAGCAACATCAGCAACCTTCACATCATCCTGTTTCTGCCAGAAGTTTATTAGACTTGCGAGTGGGTGTGTTCTCAATGTCTATAATAAGGTGAACGTTTTTCGTGGTACATTACTGCATGCGGGCATAGCATACCTGCGTGTCGCTGCCGGTGGCCGCGGTACCAGTCAGTCTGCCGATGTTCTGGATCGTGTTCTGGATGTTGGTGGTAGCAACATCAACAACCTTGGCCTGCTCCTGTTTTGAACAGAAAATTATCAGACATGCCATGTCTATAAGGTGAGATTTGCCGTGCTAAATCACTGTGCGTATATATATATACCTGTGTGTCGCTGTTTGTGGCTGCGGTACCAGCCAGTCTGCCGAGGTTCTGGATCGTGTTCTGGATGGTGTCGCTGGTGCTCGGCAGGGGCGGCAGCGGCTCTGCATTCGGGGATTCATCTTTCGTCTGGTGAGGGCATGGGAAAGCTAGATAATTACAGTTCAGTTTACATGCTCATTCTTCATCTAGCTAGTCTGACAGAGTGGCAATGCATTCTAAATCACACGCAGACTGACTGCAGAGAGCCAGTTTGAGAAGCAGTTAAGAGTACACGAGAAAAAAAAAATGTACATTGTCTGCAGTGGAGTCTGTCCCTGTCTCTGCAGCTGCAGTTGCTTCTGCGATAGCACTATCAACCGGGGGCGATGAAGCTTTTATCTCGTCGTCGCCGCCGCCGCCGCCGTCAGGTTCAGGCCCGTCCGTCGCCTGGCATGAGACCCTTCTGCTCCTATACCTTGATGAAGGAAATTGTTTGCGAAATG
Source organism: Alopecurus myosuroides (assembly GCA_028641055.1). NCBI lineage: Eukaryota > Viridiplantae > Streptophyta > Magnoliopsida > Poales > Poaceae > Alopecurus > Alopecurus myosuroides. Next base: position 525,479,908 of record CM054058.1, read on the forward strand.
GAGGGCTGGATGAGCAATCAAATCGAAGTAACTGCCTGAAGCCTCCTGTGCCCAGACGAAGACCAAGAAACGCGGCTCTCACCTGTGAGGAGGCCCGGCGGCGAGCGGGAGGGAGGAGCGGAGCACGACCGTGAAGCGAGCGCTCCTCGCCGGCGCGGCGGTGGACGCGAGGAGGAGGCGATGGCAGCAGCGTCCGTACGACGACGACGAGGAGGACGGCGCCGGCGGGCAAGAAGAAGAGGTCATGCTGGGCGGGAGAGCGGTGGAGTCGAGAGGGAGGAGGAGCGCGCGCCTTATCTCTTTCTCTCCTTGGAAACGGTGGAAAAAATTAGAGGTCTTTGCCGCGGCCACGATCTAGCCTCGAACCGAATCTCAAAGCCGGATTTCTTGACACCGGTGATATGGAGAAAGTACTGTGTGGAAAACAACTTTCAGTGAAAATCACGAAAAACATGTTTAAAATTTCTAAAAAAAATCACCAAAGATACATTATATTGGAAAGATAGAGTTCTTTAGACATCGAAATTTGCAAGGCTAAATTGAAAATTATTTAGGATCGTAGGATTAGTTATATGTCTGATTTCTTTTCTTCGGCCACTATCTTCTTCAGCCCTGACCTATTTTTTCAATAAGGAGCCCTGACCTATTGCCATTGCTTGCTTCTGTCCCCGTTTGGACCATTCATACACCAAACAACAAAATGTTTTTCATGGTAATAAACGGTAAATTGAGGTAGCACTGCCCGATTAGAGCAAATAAAAAAGTTTGGATGCTGCCATTGAACAAAAAATACACAACTTACATCGGCCAAATGGACTTTAGTTGTAGACAATCATCGATTCATATCGGAACAATGTTATCTAGCGGTGTCAACACAAATTTCACATAAGTAGCTGATTAGCAAGTCAACGCTTATTTGATGGGCAACGAACCACATCACCGAAGATATACCCCTCTCTTTCTCTGAATTCATCTCAGCCTTCTACAACAAAGTCTCATATCTTTTGACCCAATTTTTTTATCAACTAAACCTAGCAAAGACATGATCAATGTACGTCTTGCTCCAATCTGATGTTCACATGTTCTTCGCTTGGGTATCAGCTTAATTTGCGGGGGAAGGGGAAGGAGACGGCAGTAGGGACGACAGGGCCTGCAAAAGGAAGAAAGGAAATGGCAGCTCACTGCCTCCACGACGGAATCTAAACTTGATCGATTTTAAGATTACGTGCGCCCGCATGCCGCCATCCTCAGAAGGGAGGACATGCCCGTCCGAGATGGATCACCACGGTGTCGGTGCACCACCCCTGCATCCTCCAAAGGGGATGAATCCACGGGTCTGCCATAACGGCGAGGCCACGCGTGATAGCCGGTGATGAAGAATATGACGCACATAAGCCACTAATCAATTTCAGGAAAAAAAACTTGAAGAGCTTTGCGCTGCACTACTATTGTGACGGATGGTGAAGCTAGCAGCTCCGTTGCAGAGAATAGAGCTTGGTCTTCATACTTCACTCTTCTCCCATCCCCGCATAGGAGTAGAGCAGGAGGCAATGATACTAGTAGGCATAGGTGGAGTAATGTGTATGTTGGGAGGCCACCCCCCTTCACCCCTCTCAGTTTGAAAAATCGGTGAAGAAATTATAAATATAATTCATATGCTGATGAGCTTCATTAAAAGGATAAATTTTAGAGTAAAATGGAGACTTGAGCTATTTCCATTCAATAAGTTCGAATTATCCAGTAGACTATACCATACCAATGGTTTCCCATTTGGTGATAACATAATAATTTTCATTAACTTCATTTGTTGGCATAACTTTCCCTACGAGACTGCGAGTGGGAGAGTCAGACCTCGCTGATATGGTTATAATCTATTGGTGGGGCATAGTGTAGGCCAAGGGGCCCTCCGCCCCCCCCACCCCAATCCCCAAGTTTGGACCAAATTGTGAATAAATTTACTAACTCGGGTGGTGAACTACTAACTACTGTTGCAGAAAACGACTATGGACCAATAGGTAGGCCTGCAAAAGGAAGGAGATGGCAGTAGGGACGACAAAGCCTGCAAAAGGAAGAAAGGAAATGTCAGCTTACTGCCTCCACGATGGAATCTAAACTTGATCGATTTCAAGATTACGTGCGCCCGCATGCCACCATCCTCAGACGGGAGGGCAGGCCCGTCCGAGACGGATCACCACGGTGCCGGTGCACCACCCCTGCATCCTCCAGAGGGGATGAATCCACGGGTCTGCCATACGGTGAGGGCAGGCATGATAGCCGATGATGAATAATATGAGGCACATAAGCCACTAATCAATTTCAGAAAAAGAAACTTGAAGAGCTTTGCGCTGCACTACTCCATTGCAGAGAATAGAGCTTGGTCTTCATACTTCACTCCTCTCCCATCCCCACATAGGAGTAGAGCAGGAGGCAACGATACTAGTAGGCATAGGTGGAGTTATGTGTATGTTGGGAGGACACCCCCCCCCCCCTTCACCCCTCTCATTTTGAAAAATCAATGAAGAAATTATAAATATAATTCATATCCTGATGAGCTTCACTAAAAGGATAAAATTTAGAGTAAAATAGAGACTTAGGCTATTTCCATTCCAATAAGTTCGAATTATCCTGTGGACTATACTATACCAATGGTTTCCCATTTGGTGATAACAGAATAATTTTCATTAACTTAATTTGTTGGCATAACTTTCCCTACGAGACTGCGAGTGGGAGAGTCTCACCTCGCTGATATGGTTATAATCTATTGGCGGGGTCTAGTGCAAGCTAGGGGGCCCTCTAACCCCCACCCCCAACTTTGGACCAAATTGTGAATAAATTTACTAACTCCGGCGGTGAACTACTAACTACTGTTGCAGAAAACGACTATGGACCGATAGGTAGGCCATCACGACCGAGAATCGATAGGCAGGCCATCACGACCAAGGCACACGTGATGAAACCGGTAACGTAGAAGGTGAAACACAGGAGGAGCAACACCAGAAAAGAAGATTCCGGGATCAGTAAGCTAGAATGTATAGAACAATGATATGGATACATATGCGAGTACGGTGATACACCATTGTCTCAAAAATATAGATATGTGTACATTTGTATTATATAAAATACAATAAATATTTTTCTTAGGTCGTTACAACTTTGATATGATATTGACGAACATAGGATCGGTCACATTTGAGCATAATATGATTCCCTTCCTTGATATCCCGATAAAATATTGGCGGAGCTTAGTTCAAACCGAGGGGCCAAGAACGCAGCTCTCTGTGTGTTGTGTGCTTACCTACGTTGCCTGAGATATTTTGCTGGGGAGATGGGCTCGGTTTGCCCTGCTCTTATCCTGGTGTCGGGGGGTCGATAAAGGTGGTGAAGAAGTCTCTCACGAAAAATTTTAGTAGTGGTTCCCTTGTGAACTTTTTTTTGTTTCTTAGTGTTTAAATCGAATTCTTAGTTGTGTTTGTGTGCCATGGATAAGTAGATGGAGAGGAGAAAGGGCTCTGCGTTGATCTAGCTAGCCCGTGTGGATGGAGCTTTGAGTTTCAATTCTGTTTGGGTGGAGTTTAATTTACATCCTCGACTCGGTAATGATTAAATTTGCACTCACTTGGTATTTGACGTTTGTTCTGTTTAAAATGAATGGACCTGAGCCGGAGTATTCTGCGGCCCCTATATATAGTATGATCTAAGCGTAACAATGCCCAAGAGTTGGTAGAATAATCCCGTGTTTGTCTTGCAAGACGCTAGAGGGCATGGCACCCCGCATCCATTTTCCTTACCAGATGCTGGAGGGCTTGGTGCCTCGCCGCCATTCGCCTCGCTGGACGCTGGAGGGCTTGGCACCCCGCCGCCATTCTCCTCGCCGGGTGCTAGAGGGTTGTACGCCCCCCTCCCCCCCCGTCTAAGGCCCTCGGAGGTATGTGCTCCCACTGTAAGTCATTTCCGCCGTGCCTGAGAAAACCTTTGCACGCCTCCGTTACCTTTTGGGAGGCCAACGCCCCATAGAAATTGTCTACATCCTTTGGCCCGCGGGTATGACACAAGGTTAGAATCTGAACTCTTCCAGAGTGTTATCTCACTGATGGCTCGGCCCCCCTTCCACATTACGCGCGCGCGGGGGGGGGGGGGGGGTGGTGGTGGTTGCACCGCCCTACCCCAACTTTGGACCAAGTTATGAAGAAAATTATGTACATTGGGGTGACCTATTAAATACAGATTGAGGCGCACGACAGGGATCACTAAGGATGGTGAAGAAGCTTCCAACAAAGATTCCAGTAGTGGTAGCCTCATGAACTATTTTTTGTTGCTTAATGTTTGAATATATTCCGACTTATGTTTGTGTGCCATAGATACATACCGTTGAAAGGGAATTTCGCCCCTAAGTGTGTTTTGATATTTAATGAGAATAAGGATGTTTAACTTAAGCTATCTAGATTATTCTGAATAAATAAGAAAATGGACTAATGGACCGACTTTTTAATTTTGGTTTAGGGCTAGGTTTCCGTACTTTCAAGAGGGGATACTCGAGGGATTTACATTGCGGAAATTGATCGGTTAAAATATCCTTACACCACCGTGTATGTATTCAAACGAATACCCAAGATTCCTAGCAAAAAATAAATATATATGTCAGCCCACGGTACAGTCCTCGCCCTCCTCTTCACCCCCACCTAGAATGGCAGAACTGCCCTGTAGGCCACATTGCAGGTATGGCACCCCCCCTCCTCTAGTCAATTTTCTAGGTTCTATTTAGCCGATTTATTCCGGACATGTTGATCTGCTCCGCCTTGTAGCCTGTACTAGACTACTATTAGAAGTAGATCTATTTTCTCAGATGCAAGTTTTTAATTTCCCAAATTTCCATTGTAGATGAAGAAGAATGGTGGGGGCAGGCAATAGCATATTTTATTTGTGGAAAAAAGCTTGAAAGACAATCCACACTCAGACAGTTGTTGCATCGACTACTTTTACAATTGGCGTTGGTGCAAGCACCGGATGCTGAACATGAACCATCTCCACCAATCGTAGAAGATGACGAAACAATTGGTGGAAATGATGAACCGACAGAAGCAGATTTGGAGGCACTCGAACACGGTCCGAGGAAGGGGATTCCCGTATTAGTGTATGATGTCAACGATCAAAACAAAGTAAGGAGATACATTGAGATGGGGCCATGTCGACCAAAAAGAATCACAAGTTTGACTTTTTTTTTATGTTTGGTTTAAAGAATTTTCATGGACAGAGTATCGTGTGGTGTGGAGAAAGATGCCGCTTTCTGGTTTGTTTGCTATCTTTTTTTCACAGATATATATTTCGACACGGAGGGAGTAGATGTTGGGTTTAGCTCAGACCTGGCCAGCGGGCCGGCACGGCACGGCCCAGGCCCGCCAAGGCGTAATCGTGCCTGGCACGGCACGGCCCGCCAGGGCACGTTTAGTAAACGTGCCGTGCCGTGCCGGCACACGGGCCTGGCCGCCAGGCCCAGGCACGATCCCTGAGCTAAACGTGCCGGCCCGCGGCACGATTAGGTCCACGTGCATATTTTGACCCACGTGCTTTTTTGACTGTTTTTCTTAGAAAATGCAAAAAATGGCCTAATCTCGCTGAAAATGGCCTAATCTCGCTGAAAATAGGCCTAATCTCGCAGAAAATGGGCCTAAACGGGCAGAAAATGGGCCTAATCGCGCTCCAACGGGCAGAAAACTACGCCCAGGCGTGACGGGCCTCGGCGTGCCTGGCTGTTAACGGGCCGTGCCCGTGCTGGCACGCGGGCTCAGACTGCAGACCCCAGCACGGCCCCAGGCGGGCCACGGGCCGAGCACGGCCCGCCAAGGCATGTGCTATGCCAGGCCCACGGCGGGCCGTGCCTCCGTGCTCGCGGGCCGGCACGCTGGCACGGGCCAGATGGCCATGTTTGGTTTAGCTAGGCCATACAAATTTTCAAGTTTTAAAATGGGGGCTAAGGGCATCTCCAGCCGTTGCGCCCCCCCAGGGCCCAAAACGCCGCCGTTTTGGTGCCGCCGCGGCGCTAAACGGCGCTATTCTGGAACCTGGGGGGGCGCGTTTCCCAGTCGCGTCCCGAGCCCAACAATCGGCCCAAACAAACGCAGTTGAAAAACTAGTCGAAATTTTTATTGAAATTTGAAACTGCGTACATATTCGGCGCGAATTTAAAGCTAAAACGATAAATTTAAACTAGATGACTACGCCTACGTCTACGCTTCGTCGTCTTCGTCGTGGCGGTGCTGGTTGGAGGGTCGAGCTCCGTCCTGGCTCGCCGCGGCGAGACGGCGCTGCTCCGCCCGCTCCGCTCGGGCCTGCAGGCGCAGCCGGTGCAGCTGCGCCTGCTCAGAGGGCGGGCAGCCCGCCGTGCTTCGCGCGCCTCGTCGTGCTCGGGTGGCTGCTCCGGCGCCACCGGCTCCGGCGCCACCACCTGCGGCTCCGGTGCAGCTCGCTGCGCTGGATGCAGCTCGTCGTCGTCGCTCTCGGGCCACGCCTCCCAGAGGTTCTCCATTGCGGCGGGGTTCGAAGGTGGAGAAAGAACGGCGAGGAGGAGTCGAGAATGTGCGTACGGGGAGGGCGCGGGCCCCGTTTTTATAGCCTCGCTGGGCCAGTTTGGACTTTGACTGGGGCGCACCGCCATTAATCCGGTGGACTTTGACTGGGGCGCATGCACTGGCCGGCCGCCTCCGGCAGCCTTTGACGGCGCGGGCGCCGAGAAGGAAGTCACGGGCGGGGGTTTCTGTTCCCACGCTTTCCCGGCGCGTCACTGACAGCGTTGGCCCGCCCGCGCGGCCTCGCAGTTTCGCCCCCCCGGGTGCCGCGGCGCTAAATAGCGCCGAAACGGCGCTATTTGGGCCTCTAGGGGGGCCGAGTGGTGAAGAAGCGGCGCTATTCGCCGCTTCCGCCGCGAAAAAAGCCCCTTTGGGGGCTCTGGGGGGACGGCTGGAGATGCCCTAACCCCCCGTTTGGATGTAGGAAAATTACCCTGGAATTGGCAATTTGGAATTGAGGGCCCGAATTCTATTGTTTGGGGGGGGGGGGGGTTAAGGAATTGGGCTTGGAAAAGCCTGGGCAATTCCAAGATTCCACCCCGCGCGCTCCGCCCTGCGTACCTCGATTCCGAGCCCTCACCCTCGGAAAAGCCACGGAAAGTTATTCTCGTACCCGTACGCCTCCTGGACTCCGATCGACTCGCCTCCCGCACTGTCCTCTCGATCCCGCACCTGGAGGCAACCGGCGGCGGCGGCGCAGGTACGCTCTTCCGCCCTCTCCCTCCCTCCCTCCTCTCCCCTCCCTCCCTCCTCTCCCCTCCCTCCCTCCCTCCTCTCTATTCCACGGCGGCCGAAATCATGGAACGGCGGCGACGGCCTTGTCTATTTCCACGGCAGCGGCGCCCTTTCTCCACGGCGGCGGCCCCCTTCTCCCTCGTGGGGGTTGTGGGAAACGGCGGCGGCGCCATTCTTCCACGGCGGCGAGCCGGTGCAGGTGCCATGTGGGGGAAGGAGGGGGGACGCCGCCCAGCTCTATTCCGGCGAGCCGGTGCAGGTGCACGACGGGGGGCGGACGGCGAGCCTGCTGTCCCGACGCTGCCGTGGTCCATCCCGGCGAGCCTGCTGTCCCGACGCTGCCGTGGTCCATCCCGGCGAGCCTACTGTCCCGACGTGTTCTCTGTTTTTTTTGGCGAACGGGGACATGTATTTCTCTGTTTTTTTTGGCAGCGGTGTAGAAATTACATTGTGTTATAGTCTCTGTTTCCATTCGATGTGTATGATCAGTACTCGTTGACCAGATCGCGGAAATATGCATATACCTTATGATCAGTACTCGTTTCCATGAGCTTCTTGGGTTTGTCATAGTCCAGTACTCTCCCTGGTAATATGCATATACCTCATTAGTAATGGAACTATGAAACTCTATGCTGCACCATATAACAGCCCTAATGAGTAATGGAACTCTATGCTATTTTGTGACCTACACAAAATATTTATGTCCCTTGTAGTTCTCTGTTTTTTGGCCATGTGCACATGTAGTTCTCTGATTTTTTTGGCAGCAATGTAGAAACTAGAGCCTAGAACATACACAAATGCACATGTGATGCTTCCATTAAACATATGCCTTTTTTTGACCTACACAAAATATTTTTGGCCCATGGAGTTCTCTGTTTTTTGGCCATGGGCACATGTAGTTCTCTGTTTTCATTTTCTTCATCTTGTGTATACAATTTGTACTCTTCTTAATTTGTTATTTATTTTAAATGTGTAGGTTGGCAGGCAGATTGACCATTTTGATTGCGAAGTTAGACGGATTTAGCCAAGGTATGTTCTGTAGTCCTAGTTCATGTGTGCATGTTATGATGTTATTTATGATGTATACACTTTTTGTGCAATGGAACATTATCTATTTGGCTCTGAATAATTCATGCATGTATATGGTGTGTGCATTGTAGATTTTTTCATCATGAATAATGAAGAGTTGGTTGCCTATATTACCGAGGAGAATAGAAGAAAAAAAAGAAAGAGGATATTGTTAGCAAAGAAGTATTTTGAATTGTCATGCCTAGCATTTGCTTATCTTAGTTCTCATCGAGCTCCGAGAAACGTTGGATGCTTTGATGATGATGAGGAAAAGATAGCATATCGGAAGTATATGTTGAAACAAACTTATGAGGGGTCTGAGACAACTTGCTATGATAAGCTACGATTAACTAAAAGAAACTTTCATGATCTTTGTGCTATGTTGCGCAGGTACAATGCTTGCATTAAGCATGTTAAGGATGTATGTGGTATTGACATCACGAAGGACAACATAACAGGAAGAATTAAAACATTTGACAAGCAATATGAGATCATTTCAAAGATGCTTGCTCAGAGCGGTTTTGGATGGGATTGGGAAAAGAGCATGGTGTTAGTTGAAAGTGATGAAGTGTGGACTCGATATGTGGAGGTATTTTTTCAAGCTTACTCTATGTTCCTATTTTTGTGCTTATTTTTTGCAACCTCACTATCCTCTCTAATACCATGTTTTTATTGTGTAGGCTAACAAAGATGCACGTGCCTATAGGACCAAGGTAGTGCACAACTGGGAGTCTATCAATACCATATATTCAAAAGACCATGCAACTGGTGTTGGTGCTAGGACAGGTAATGAGTGTGTTCAAGAAGCAGAACACACGCCCGCTGTTGAAGTAACTCCTGAGGTGCCTAAAAAGAGGCAACGCACTGGGGATGCTATCATGTCAATGATGGGAAAGATGCAGACGTCCTTTGATGATGTTTTGAATACAACCGAGCCAACTCTGATGGCAAAGTTTACTCCTCCAGCTGAAATCCTTGCTGCACTTCAGAAAGTACAGGGTTTGGAGAGTAAAGATATGCTAAGAGTTTATGGGAAGTTGATTAAAGATGAACGCATGTTTGAAGCGCTCATGGCACTCCCAGAAGACTTGAGGAAGCCATGGCTCTTGACCTTGGAGTGATGATTGCTATCATGTTTGGTTCATGTATGAACTTCGATTTACTTTGATGTTTGCGAACTATCCGCTTATGCTATGTGTACGAGACATAAACGATCCACCTATGCTATTTCTTAGAGACATAATTATTATCTATGTCGTGTTGTTGCTACTCTTCTAGAGACATGATTATTTTGTGCTATGCTTCTCGAACATGTTTTCCATGATTATTCCTACTTATGTTGTTATTATGACTTTATTCGAATTTTTATATATTATTTATGTGTGCAAAATATTATATAAACATTCAAATATACACGTACTAATTTTTGATACATGTACACATGTTTATATTGTCTAAACTCAAAAAAGCGTCGAATTCCATGGTATGTACATCCAAACAGGAATTGGAATTGGATCACACCCAAACAAATTCTATGCACAACCAAACAACAGAATTGGAATTGCAGCTCAATTCCAATTCCAGCTTGGATTTGGAATTCACAGGCCAATTCAATTCCAAGCAGTTTTTCCTGCATCCAAACAGACACTAAGCTTTCATGCGTGCGTTACCGTACTTTTTTTTGGAAAAATAAAAGGAGAAGCGAAACCCGAAACGGCGCGAGTCGAACCGACTGAACCGCTTCTTCGTCTCCTCTCCCTGTCGGCCGTCGCGTCGCTCCCCACACCACACTTTTCCTTTCCTCTTCCCGCCTCCCGAGGCATCCGCCGCCGCCACCATGGCCCCCACAATGGCCACCCGCGCCCGCTTCGTCTATGGCCGCCGCCGCGCCGCTGAGGAGGAGGAGGAGCAGGAGGACGCCTCCTCGTCTTCCTCCGACGAAGAGGAGGAAGACGAAGAGGAGGCGGCGGAGGTCGAGGGTTCCGACGAAGAGGAGGAGGAGGCGGTCGCCGAAGAACCAGCCGCAAGGAAACCCCCTGCGGCTCCGGAGCCGGCGGGGAGGGGCGGGAGGAAGGGCCCCATCACCATCAGCCTCAAGAAAGTCTGCAAGGTACTGCCCTCCCCCCTCCCGCCGCCGCCCCCCTATTTTTTTTGTCGCCCTTTTGCTCCCGGTTTCGTTCTCCGCCGCCGACCGCGTCCACAAAGAACGCTCATTTGTACGGCAATCGCTTCCGCAGTAAGCGCTCGTGGCTGATTTGGGGGTTAAGTAAAGCAGAGCAGAGCAGGAGCGACTGCTGCGTCCGCGGTGAAATGGCTGCTCCATTTCGCATTTAACCGGACTGACGATTCTTCTTCACTATCCACTTCGGTGTCAGCTGAGAAGGTGTTGATGGTGTCTGAACATTTGCACCGACCGTTTCCGATGTGTGATTTTGTGGTGTCTGGCTGCAGGTGTGCAAGAAGGCGGGGCACGAGGCAGGGTTCAAGGGCGCCGTGTACATCGACTGCCCCATGAAGCCCTGCTTCCTCTGCAAGATGCCAGGTCCTGACACCTCTAAAACCTTCTTGTTTGTTTGTGTGTTGGGATTGGGAAGAACATGAGCACACTAGTGTAGCGATTTCAGTTGGAAGGTTTGGGTAGTTCAAGAACTCAGGCTTTATATGAATCCGTACCTGTGTACATGCTCAGAGGAGTTCACCCACGCTTCTGCTTAGGATTGACGGGATGAAAATAATCCCATGTTGATGAATTGTCCATGACTACTTGTGTACTGCCATTTACTTTTTACATTCCCAATTCGCTGATGCCATGATGTTTTCACTGCTTCCGCTCCGCAGGTCACACGACCCTGACCTGCCCGCATAGGGTGGCGATGGAGCACGGCGTCATCCCGGCCCCTAGGAGGACCACAAACACTTCGCTCGACTACGTCTTCCAGAGCCAAGTGAAGGGCAAGATCCCTATGGTGCGTGACTTGATGTCTGCTCCGTGTCGTTTGTCATCAGTTGCAGCACTCTGTGTCACAGTTTATGCTGTGTGGTCCATTTCCGTAACATATGATTCCCTCACTCTGATTCTAGGTTAAGCCGCGGTTCCTGGTGCCCAACCAGTTGGAGTGTGGGAACATAAAGTTTCACCAGAGACGTGTGACCTGCTTGGAATTCCATCCGACCAAGAACAATGTGCTTTTATCGGGAGACAAGGTATCACAGTCCTACCACTGTGCTCTGTTCTCCACTTAATTCCTTACAAGTGTGGTCGAATTGAAGGTACTTATATACGACTGCTGATCGGCCTGGTTGTTTTTCTGTCCACGCAGAAAGGGCTACTAGGAATCTGGGATTATGTCAAGTTGCATGAGAAGATCACTTACGACTCTGTGCACTCCTGTATTTTGAACAGTATGAAGTAAGAGGCTTTTTTGTTCAAGAACAGTACAAGTTGCGTGGGATTATGTTAGTTCTTTCTAGTTCAAGGATGAAAAATGAAAACTTGTTATCATCTGATTCAGGTTCGACACTGCCAATGATGGAGTGCTATACACAGCTTCCTCTGATGGGACTATCAGCAGCACAGACTTAGACACTGGAATTGGGTCACCCTTGTTAAATCTCAATCCAAATGGCTGGAGTGTAAGTTTTCCTGTTCCCCGTAGTTTTGTGATCAAGCTTGTACAGATTTCCGCTCTAAAAAATATTTTATACAGATTGCAGTTCAGTCTTATATTTATGCATCTCCTTTCGTTAGAGTTAGACAAAAATTTCCTCGCACTGTCTGAACAAAATTTGCATCCACTTTGGGATTGATTTAACCAACCTTGCATGTTGCTCTCAACAGGGTCCAAGCACTTGGCGCATGATATATGGAATGGACTTAAACACCGACAAAGGTCTTCTTTTGGTGGCGGATAGTTTTGGGTTCCTTTACTTGTGAGTATCCTTATGAGCACTTCTATACCTTCTCCTGAGATTAATAGCTTAGGTGCAGTATATGCAGTTTCCTTTGAAATTTTTGACTTGGATGTTAATATCATTTTCCCCATGCATTTGAGTTTTGAGATGTTGTCTTGCCCCATATATTGCTTCGTCATACCAGAGTATCTGACAATCTGTTGTGAGCTATGCATCTATCTTATGCCTTAATTCTTGCAGGCTGGATAGACGGTCGAAGGAAAGAATCGGGCAACCGATTCTTATACATAAAAAGGGTAGCAAGGTGACTGGCCTCCATTGCAACCCTGCTCAACCCGAAGTTCTTCTAAGCAGCGGGAATGATCACTTTGTGAGTATGCTCTGCTCTCCACACGTACATATCCATTTCTTTGTGTCTAATATTCCTCATCACTTCTGTAGGCTCGTATCTGGGATACAAGGAAACTTGAGCCCAAGTCCGCTCTTGCCAGCCTTGCTCATGGACGGGTTGTTAATTCAGGATATTTCTCTCCCCGGAGTGGAAATAAAATCTTGACGACATGCCAGGACAACCGAATTCGTGTCTGGGATTATATTTTTGGCGATCTTGAATCTCCGAGTAGAGAAATTGTGCACAGTCACGATTTCAATCGTCACTTGACTCCTTTCAAAGCTGAGTGGGACCCAAAGGTTCAGTTGCAGCAACGAATTACTTCCTTTTTTTTTCTCAGATTCTTCATTAGAACGCCCAATTTTAATAGAGTATTTATGCTCTGCAGGATTTCTCTGAATCTGTTGCAGTTATTGGTCGTTACATAAGTGAAAACCACAATGGGGTTGCTCTACATCCCATCGATTTCATAGATACCAGCACCGGGAAGCTTCTGGCGGAGGTGATGGACCCCGACCTAACGACCATAAGCCCCGTGAACAAGCTACACCCGCAGGATGATATCCTGGCCACAGGAAGTTCGAGGTAAACCAATAAATCTGTATTTACCCAACATCTTTCTTTACCATGCCTAGATCATTTTCACTCTTTACTTACGAGGTTCTGTCCATGAACGCAGGTCCATCTTCATCTGGAAACCAAAGAACGAAGCCGACTCGGATGCTACAGAAGAGAGGACCAGCCAGAAGATCAAGGAATACGTGTACGGGTCAGGTTCGCAGAAGAAAGGGAATGGCAAGCATGGCAACAGTAGTGACGATGACGACTCAGATGGCGATGGAAAGAACAAGAAAGCGAAGAAGACTCGCTTCACTCATACTGCGAAGGGAAAGGGAAAATCGAAAGCTTAACGATGAATGTAGTTAGCGCAGCAGCAATTTTGGCAGAACAAATGTGTTAGCAGCTGCTGCTTGATCTTTTCTGGGTACCGGTCTATCGTAGGTAACATGCTGAAGGCATGTGGTAGTATGCCACAACCTTCTTAAGCAACATAGTGTTGTGTTGCTTTTGAATCCTGATGAGCATTAGGCGTTAAACATATGTATGTATACGATCTTTTTTATGTATATATATCCACACACTCAGTAGCTTTAATGCAGTTTTTTTTTACATGAGGCGATGACCATCTGCTGTATGTTTTTGTTGCCTGCTTGTTTTTTTTTGTCCATGATGAAGGGTGAAGAAACAACTATCGTGATTGAAAGCAATGTACATATGTGAAAGTGTGAGTAGATGAGATTATGTCACTGAGACACTTATAGCAGAACCAACTGATGCACTAACAGTGAATTTCTATTGTTTCAGTAAACATAATCACATGCCAAACAAATTTTCTTGCGTATACTGATTGTTAGTTCACTAAACATCTGCCAATCAGAGGCTCTGGACTACAGTTTGTTGTCTGGTCCGAGTTTATTAGGTTAGTGCCGGCCAAACCCAAAAAATTGCTCCATCTGTTTTCTTACACCTCTTGGTCAAGATGCTCCAGCACCAAGACGGGTTCTTTTGGCACCTTCAGAAATATCTGGCTTTTATCCCAGCCAGCTCCCTCCATTTGTTTGATGAAGTCGGCAAATTCATCCTCCAATGCAGTGAGGCTCTCTTCTAGCCAGACGAAAACATCACCGTCCTTCTGCTTTTGCTGATTCTCGTGGAGCCAATGCGCTTGCCATAGGCTCCTTAGAACTGACATGCTCGTCGCAGCCTCCTGAAAACAAGCATGTGTTTGTTCATACGAGGCCTGATTATTTTCGCAAACCGATATTTAGTAGTACGTCACCTTGAATGTAATAAGAAATGCTGGCTCTCTTGACCCGAGCTGCTCGACGTAGAGGATGTACCTCTCACTCTTGTATAGCTTCAGTAGCATGTTTACCTGTTTCAAGAGTTGAAGGACATACATGGGCAAGTGGTAAAAGCCATAGGTGGTTATGAATTGGTTGCAAGTACCAGTCTGCTGGTTTCAACTCTGCCAGACTAAGCAGCTGCTTTTACCTAAAAATGACTGCATTTACATTGTCCTTGATATAATTATTCTTCACTACATTATTCTTTGATGGGGAGAAGTTCACAACTTGGCGCAGAGTACAAATTTACAAGATACTGGATATGAGTTTCACTTAAGGCTATATTTTGAGTTCAAAACTGGCTGCAAATTAATGCCAGTGCCAGTGGAATACCAAGCAAATTTTATTTTGTTCCTTTAATTCAAGCTGCCAAGGAATTTCCATTTCAGAGAAACATTGTATGCTGAAGCAATTGAACTGGAAACTCAATCTACCAAGATGAATGTAATCAACTTCTAAGCTTTGCATTATGAATGCTAAAGACTCATACCATGTCAGTGGATTCCTCTCCACCAAGCATCCTCTCCATGGGCACACCAAAAGAAATTTGGGGATGCAAGAATCTCTCCCATGTTAATATATTCTCTCCCTCATTGCAAGCAACATAGCCTAAAACAGGACATTCAGTTAAAAAGAAACAAGAGGACGCAAACAGGTGTAATTCTTTTCCCCATGAAACAACCAAGAAAGATTCAAAGTCACAAGGGAAGAACATGTCACCAGGTACTGTATGATGTGCAACATGTGATCTCACAAGAATCCGAGCACGTTTTAAATTTACCTACCAATAAGACATAAAGAGGAACACATGTGATGAATCAAAAAACTATCAACTCCAACCATTTATGCTATCCATTCATGTATATGACTGAAAAACATGGCCTAAATGCAAACATTGAGCTTTATTAAATTCACCAAACATAATTTAAGTCAAGCACCTTACTGTGCGGAACTTGAGAACTATTAGGGATTGATATCGAAACCAGAGATGTAGAAGGCGAACACCCAGCCATGTCGAAGTAAGAGTTGAGTATGACGACTGTATGCCCGATGTGTCCTGGAACAAAATACCAACTAGGAATGAATTATCAAACAATGACGAGGTAAGGTTGGCATCCCCAAAGGAGGTTTCGTGTACTTAATAAATAGTATTACCAGAATAAGTACACCTATAGAAAGGCCTACCAACTGAGCACCTACTTCCCATACTTCCTCCTGAAAAATACATCAGAGTAGAAATTAGCAAAATTATTAAGAGAGATCTCTTATATACTGATCCAAAAAAAGTGCAATAGCGCATAATCTCCAAACAGACTTTTGGATGATCATAATATTGTGCTCTTGTTCCGTACACAAAAAGTACTACTATTCTGCGGTTTAACAAAATGATTGAATAATTGGATATGGACACTGAACGGACTGTTAGATAGGGTACTAGAAGAACCTAGGTACCTTTGCAGCAATCTCCCCTAGATTTCCAGATTTCGCGAAGTGATTTTGAATAACACGATTAGAAGGATCTCTAAATCCTCTTCCTACAGCCTGCTCAAGAAGTCTGGGGTCAATGATTTTCTATGCACGGAGCTCTCCACAAAGTTGGAGTTACGCTTTAGTCACATATGAAAAAAATGGAAGAAATTAATGTGTGTTGTTTACAGTATACCTTTGCAAGATTCCCCAATGATGCAAGTGGGAGGAAGTAACCAGGATAGAGGGGAGTGGTGAGATCAAAGATGCTGCCATAGATAGCAGATAATACTGTAAGTGGGTTTTGCTTCTTCACTTGATTTCATATATTTGTTGTAATTATTCGACAGAGATAGTGCATGAACCTTCCACAACTCCCAATGAAATCTGCATACATCCGCCACTTCTTTGGGTCATCATCAAAAAGTGTTCCGAAACGTCCACCTAAAACAAGTCATTCGTAAATCTTCTGGGACAACATATTCTTAAAAAGCAGGGACAATCATACCAATGAGAAGACGCCCAAAGGCTCCTATGCCATCCTTTGATACCCATCTACAGAAGAGAATTTACATGAGCACAAACAAAATGGGTGATTTAACCACAAGCATAAAATTAGTTGATCCACTCATTTATGAAAATGTTTGGCTGTTAGAATGTTGGTCTGTGCCCTCTGGTATGTTCAGACAATATTTAGTAAAGACTCAAGGCTCATGAGTAACAAAGAACACTTTCAAGTTGTGAATACAAGCACAATAAAGGTGATCAAATAAGGATGGAACATAATTATAGTTTTCCCGAGGGATGGAACAAAATCAAGCTAAACCAATATTAAGATTTCTTGTCTTCCAAAGAACATAATACTAATGTCCTGAGTTCCTAATAGCCCATACAATGTAGCAAAGACAGTAATGACCTGATAGCAGCAGCAGAGGCAGCTGCTGAAGTTCCTGTAAAGGACCCAACACCTACAGCCTGTGCCAATCTATGATCAGCAAATCACCAATTTAACATAACAATTATATCTCACTGAATTTATCAGCTCATCGTTTTAGTCACTGCAACAAGTATTTACTTCTGCACGAACAATTTGACTGATATATTATGGGATACCTTGAGCAGGCTTGATGTAACCAATGTGTGACAGATCCACCCCGTCACGTTCGTGGGGAACTGCAATAGCATGTATTGCAGGTAATCATCCGAAACAGATTCTGAAATATATAAGAATTACGGATTTGAGGAGTGGCATATGGTTTCAGACTTTCAGTATCCGTATGCAGGACAAGAAGAAATCTTAGCTGAAACCAAGCTCTACATTTGACAGTATTTGATAAGAGTTGTAACATCTGTAGTCGCGGCATGCACCAATATTAGCACAAGTAACCCATGGAACTGTCAATCAAAAGAATCTACTCGCTGCATTGTGACCAGGAAAAATAACATCTATATTCATAGAAACCTGCAGAGTTCATACTCCGTGACAAAGTGCAGAAGTAATGTAGACAGATGGATAAAGAGCAAATCTCAATCCACTGCATTCACCTGGAAACCCAGCTGGGAGCACAAAATCCCTGTAATAGCTAGCTACCTCTAATGCAGGACCACAAGATAGCTGAAATCAAGCTCTAAATTTGACGGTAACTGATAAGAGTTGCAAGATCTGTAGCAACAGCATAAATCCATATTGGCACAAGTAAAACTAGAGAAATTTCAAGCAAAACAATCTATGTTCTGCATAACGATAAGGATAAAACAGCTCAATTCACAGCATTTCCTTGTCTGTAAATCCGAACCCTCCACAGTTCACACTCCGTAACAGATTATATGCAATAACCAAACCAGACAGGGATGCCTGCCAGCATTCACCTGGAAACCCTGCTGGGAGCACGAAATCTCGAACTGCCCGGGGAACCGACGAACTGGGCTTTTCGTCCTCTTCGACGGCGTTCAACGCGGGTTCGTGCTTCTCCCATTGGACCTGCAGCTTCGAATCGCCGTCCAACAGGTACCTGCTCGCATGTCACGTCGATCAGATGATGAACTCTATGCAGATTCAGTCAGGTGTATCAGCAAAAGGCACGGATTAGAGAAGGGAAGAAACCTCTTGGCTGCGCCGTCCCGGTACCTCTCCACGAGCACGGGCCTCGCCTTCCTGCAAGAGCCAGGCACGTTTGGTTTCAAAGAAAGGTGGAAATTTTGCGGCAGGAAGGGGGCGGTGGAATCTGGGGACGAACTCGGGGTCGCCGCCGCCGCTTCTGGAGGCCGGCGCCGCCGCCAGGAATGAGCGTGGCCGGGGCCGTTGCCAAGGGGGAGCTCCGCCGTGGAGGCGGCCGCCGACGGAGAGCATGCTCCGGCGCTATGGACTGAGCTGAGCTGACCGGTGGATGGAACTGGAAGGATAGGCAGCACAGCTTTGCAGTCCACTAGTTTTACTCAAACCTGGCCATCTGGGCCGGGCCGGTGAGCCGGGCCAGTGAGCACGCGAGCACGACATACGGGGGGCCTGGCCCGGCACAGAATAAACGGGGCATGCCCAGCTCGTGGCCCGTCAGGTACCGGGCTTGTGCCGGTAGGCTGGACACGCGTGCCTTCCCAGCACAGCCCATTTACAGCCTGGCCCGTGACCAACACCCGACGGGCCAGGGAGCACCGGCGCGCGCGGGATTCGCCCCATACTGTCTGGAAGCAGGGATTTACCTCCCCCAGCCCCTTCCCCCCGTAATGGCTGCTTTTCCGCTAGCACTATCTGTCACTTAATGCGGGTCCTATTAGGAGTCGCACGTGTGAGTCCCCCTCATGGGACGGCCCATCTCAGGTAAGTTCTCTTTTTGTTTTTCTGTCTTAAGTTTTTCTTATTTTCTTAGTTTCTTTTTTCAAAGCTTGAATAAACATCTTTTTAAATCTGAATAATTTTAAAATTGTCCATTTCAAAAATTGTTCACTATTATTAAAAAATTGTTTGTTTTCAAAAACTTGTTCATCTTTTGAAAAAAATCATTTTAAAAAACTAGTCACTTTCAAAATGTGTTCACCATTTTTAAAAACTCTTTAATTTTCAAAAAATTTTATTTTCAAAATTGTTCAGCATTCTCAAAAAATATTTATTATAAAAATTATTCAATTTCAAAAAATATTTTATTTTAAAACTTGTTCATTTAAAATATTATTTATTTTCGAAATTGCTCATATTTTTTTTAAAAAAATATATTATTTTTTCAATTTCACAAAATATTCAATTTAAAAACTTGTTCATTTTCAAAATTCATTCATTAAAAAAATCGTTTCGTTTTATCAAAAAAACTGGACTAAAAAGGGCTACTGGGCCTGGCCCATTTATCAGATCATGTCCGGCTCCCGCGCGTGATCCCTTGCTAGCGCTCGCAACGAGCTTTGCATAGGGGGTCCCAGTTTTCAGGCCCAATTTGCTGCTTGGTGTAGTGCGTTTTAGGCCATTTTAAAATAGGATTTGCATAATTTAAAACCTTTTTTTAATAGGTAGCCGTTGGAGGGCTATATTAGTAAAAGAAAAATCAAAAAATTTACTATAGAAAGGGCTTACCACCCCTGTCATTACTCACACTCAAACATGGCTGGTACCAACCAGTTAACCAACTTTTATGGGTGATATCAACCCCAAGTTTGACAATACCAATTTTAGGGTTCCTAGACAATTGTTCTTAAGCGGGTGACCCAAGGTTTATCAAACTAAGGGAGGTGTACGTTGAACGTATCCCTTTCAAACAACCCTACATTTAAGATAAAAGAAGTATCTTGGTCAATTGTATAGATGCACTTACAAAGGTACCATGCAAAAAAAATTCATCTTCAAAGGTACTTTCATGCGCCATTTTTTTATTATTATTATCTACCGGCATTTCTGAATGGACTAGTGCTCTATACATGGAGTCTACTGAGAACTTACCGTTCCCAGTTAGACTCCAGCGAAACTCATCGGTGCCTTGTGATAGTTGGATAAAAGTCAATCTATCCAAGAGAGTATTCCAAGACTGTAGTCTCGGTCTAATAACATCTCGCCTGGACCTCACATTAGGTGGATATGTTTGCATAACCGTAGCTAGCATATAACCCTTATAATGAACAATATTGTATAGGCTGGATACTGTTCTCGAAGGGTGGTATTTCCTAACCATCTATCCTCCCAAAATCTTATCTCAGATCCATCCTTTATGCTAAATACCCCAAAACGAAAGAAATGAGTTTTTGTCGCCATTAGGCCAGCCCAAAAGTGAGAATCACATAGTTTCCAAATAACCCGTGATAACGCTTTAGTGCCGATGTATTTTCTCTTTAGGAGGGTTTGCAAACCCTATTCTCCGTAAATAACTTAAAAAGTCATTTACCTAGAAGAGCTGATTTTTGACCTGAAGGTCATGAATCCCCAGCCTAGCTCCTTTATCTTTGGGTCGACACACCCCATCTCATCTTGCTATTCGATTTTTTTTTCACTATCCCCTTGCCAAAAAAACCTCGATCTGAAGTAATCCAACTTCTTCAAGACTCATTTGGGTAACTGGAAGAAAGATATCATATATAATACCATGTTCGTCAGGACTGAGTTTATGAGAACCAATCTTCCACCCAGGGATAGTAATTTCCCTTTGCAACTCACCAGCCTTTTCTGCGGACGTTCTTCAACATCTTTCCACTCTGCATTAGTCAATCTCCTATAGTGTATGGGAATACTCAAATACTTAATAGGAAATCGACGTTGCTCACACCCAAATAGTTTGGTATAATGAGCAATTGCTTCCTGGGCTTCGCCAAATCAAAACAATTCATTTTTATGAAAATTAATCTTTAATCCAGATAATTGGTCGAATGCTAATAGAATTAACTTTAGATTCGTCGCCTTATCTAGATCATGATCCATAAAAAGTATTGTATTGTATGCATATTGAAGTATAGACACTCCTCCATCCACGAGGTGGGGTACCAACCCTTCAATGTGGCCGTTTTCTTGAGCTCGTTCAATCATGATCGCTAACATATCAACCACTATATTAAATAATATGGGCGATAATGGATCAACTTGCCTTAATCCCTTTTTAGTCTGGAAAAATTTGCCGACGTCATCGTTGACTTTGACAGCAACACTCCCACCGGACACAAAATTATGAATCATAGCACACCACTCTTCCGAGAAACCTTTCATTCTCAGAGTATGTTTGAGGAACGACTAATTTACTTTATCATAGGCCTTTTCAAAGTCAATTTTGAGAATTACACCATTTAGTTTCTTAGTATGCATCTTATGAATAGTCTCGTGTAAAACCATGACTCTGTCTAGGATATTCCTACCCTGCATAAAAGCAGTTTTTGTAGGTTTCACCACATCATCAGCCACCATATTCAGCCGAATTTTTGCAACTTTCGTAAAGATTTTGAACTAACATTTAGGAGACATATAGGTATATACTGTTGTATCCTTTCTACTTCCAGAATCTGTGATAAAAAAAACGATTTCCCCAAAGTTTAGGCGAAACAGATCGAGTTGTCTGGCATGCAAGCATCGAAACAATTCCGGTAAATCATCCTTGATGACTTCCCGTAAGTGTTGGTAAAATTCTGCCGGGAACCCATCCGGTCCTGGTGCCTTATTGTGCTCCATCAAAACGACTGCCTTCCTAATCTCCTCTTCAGTGAAGGGAGCGTTAAGGAAAATATTCTCTTCAGTAGAGACTTGGAGAATATTGTCTGTTCACGACTCATCCATGGTCACATTAGTTTCCATCGGAGCCCCAAACAGACCATTATAGAACTTTGTGATATAGGCCTTAAGTTGATCCTGTCCTTCGATCGGGCTTTCATCCTGTATAAGCTAATGTATCCACTTTTCCCTATGTCGCTCATTAGCAACATTATGGAAGCATCGGGTATTCGGATCTCCTTCAAGAATGAATTGTTCCTTCGATCTCTGGTACCATTGGAACTATTCCTCTCGCAACATAGATGCTACTTTCACATTAGATTGGCTTTTGAATAAATCTTCTGCGGAGTTAGAAGCCTTACTCTACGACCAGGTCAAGTTCATCAATAATGGAGCACATGCGCTCTTTTTTTTAAAAATCCCAACAGTGTGTCTAGCCCAACCACGAAGATATCTACACATATTGTGTTTCGACATGGTTTAGTGTATAATTATTTTGAGACGGAGGTCGGAGGAAGTATGTAGCAAACGGTTATGCACGCATGGTGAGAGAGCGTTTGAGCACCAGAGAGATGGTTAGAAAGGATTTGGCGCAGGGAACGAGAAATGGCGTGAACATATGACGCAGAGATGGAGAGGCTGTCAAATGTGTACACCTATGACGCAGGACGCATCTAATACGTTATTAACTAGCTAGATGGCCACCTCTTGTCACCTTTTGGTAAACTTGGAAGTTGCTAGAGTGGAGGCTAGATTATTAGTGGTATTAGAGATGTACTATTGGTATGTGTACGGTATGGTGTAGTATACCAACCGTATACATACCCCACCTGTAAAAGCCACGTGAGGGGCTCTTCCTCGCCTATATAAACACGTACCCGGTGACCCGAGAGGGTTACACCGTTCCACCCAAGACAAACAATCGCTAACATGGTATCAGGCCTTCCTCTTCCAATACGCTAACTGCCGCCGCCGCCTACGTGGTCATCTGCCACCATCGCCGCCGGCCCCTTCTCCTACAGCTCCACCACATCGTAGCTCCCCAGGACCTCCGCCTTCCTCTCCCAAACCCATTCACTCTACTAGTTTTTTCCCTACAACATACAAACCCCCATACACCAAAACCCTAGATCACTTCCAAGGATTACGTTGATTGATCGTTTCCGATCAATCGGACAGGACCTCGTTGCACTACTTCGCGGCTACGACAACGACCTCACGACCCATGGCGTCCTCATCCACTACACCGGCCTCGGCCTCCATCGGATTGCCACCCTCCATCAAGCTCACTCGGGAAAATTTCATGTACTGGCTGACTCAAGCTCTTCCCACCCTTCGAGGTGCTCGTGTTATGGGCTTGCTCAACGGAACCGACTCGCATGAATTCATTGAAGTTGACGATGAGAACCAGAAGAAAGTATTTGTTCCAAACCCGGCCTATGATGCTTCGATAACAAAGGACCAACTCGTTGTTAGCATCCTCGTCAACTCCCTTGCCGAGGATGTGCTTCTGCATGTCTTTGGGCTCTCTACTGCTGCTGCGGTTTGGCGTGCCCTAAATGATCCCTATTCAGCTCAGTCCAAGTCCCGTGTGTCTACCATCCGCGGTGCCCTCACGAACACAAAGAAAGGGGACATGATATCCCAGGATTACATCAAAAAGATGCCAGGATTCGCTTCTCAGCTCACTGCCGCAGGGAAACCGGTAGACGACGATGAACTTAAGGACTATATCATGAATGGTCTTGACGGCTCCCTCAATAACTTGGTTGCTGCTATCAATGTTGTCCCCTCGACGTCGCTCAATGACATGTGCTCTCAACTTTTGTCTTGTGAAATCTGTGGTCACATGTTGTAAAACACCGGACAAAATTCTGGCGGGTCCTTTGTCTCTTCGGTAAACGTGGCTGTGAGGCATCCGAACCCATATGGGGGAGGGCCTGCTCGCCCACGGCCTGTGCCACCGGTTTATCCTGCTCCGCCGATGCCCTACAACCCGCAACAGATGCCCTATATCCCACCGCAGCATGCATACGCACCACCACCACCACCACCATACACTCCACATCCTTATGCTCCATCATACAACCAACAACCCTACCAGCACCCCTACAACCCATACCAACCCATGCCACCTCCATATAATCCTCATGCCTACCCTATGCCGCCTCCACCATATCGCCCTCCACGTCCCCAACAACCACCCCCACAGCCGCGTCAGGATCAGCAGCGCGCTCAAGGGCGTCGACAGAAGAGGGGCAAGAAGGACCGTGTGGCATCACCCTGGCAGGATGGAGTTTATTGTCAGATATGCAAGAAGGAGGGACACTCTGCAGGTGATTGTTGGTGGCACTATGGTGATGATGATGATGACACACCACCACCACCACCTAAGGAACCCAAAGGTGCCTATGGAGTAGACACCAACTGGTGTGTTGATACAGGAGCCACAAATCATGTCACTGGACAGCTCAACAAGTTCAATGTTCAGGAAAATTATCAAGGTCATGATCAAATCCACACTGCTGGTGGACAAGGTATGAATATTGCACATGTTGGTCACTCTGTTTTGCACACCCCTAATAGCTCTCTACAACTTCGTAATATTTTACATGTTCCTGAAGCTTCCAAAAACTACCTTTCTGCTCATCATCTTACACTAGACAAGAATACTTTCATGGAAATTCACCCGTTCTTTTTCTTGATAAAGGATCAGGTCACGAAGCAAATCGTGTATAAAGGTCCCTGTCATGATGGCTTGTATCCCCTTGTTCCTGTCTCGGAGTCATCCAAGCATGCTCTTGCCACCATCAAACCTTCATCCTCTACATGGCATCGTCGTCTAGGACACCCTTCCTCCTTTTTAGTTCAACATGTTCTTAGGAAGAATAAACTTTCATATTCCCCAGAAATAAATCCTTACATATGTGATCCATGTCAACAGGCCAAGAGTCATCAGTCTCCACTAGTGTTTCCACCGTTCCCTTGGAACAAATATTTTCTGATGTATGGGGTCCAGCTCCTCTTTATGTAGGCAAACATGCATATTATGTAAGGTTCATTGATGACTTTAGTAAATTTTCATGGATCTACTTGCTTAAGAAACATTCTAAGGTGTTTCAAGTGTTTCTTGATTTTCAACAATATGTTGAGCGTGAGTTTGGTCGCAAAATTCTCACTATGCAAACTGACTGGGGTGGTGAATATGAGAAATTAAATAGCTTCTTTCAACGTGTTGGCATTGTTCATCATGTTTCATGTCCACATGCTCATCAGCAAAATGTTTCAGCTGAGCGCAAACATCGCCACATTGTTGAAGTTGGTCTTGCATTGCTTGCCAATGCTTCTATGCCTCTAAAATTCTGGGATGATACTTTCATTACAGTCACCTTTCTTATTAACATGCTTCCTTCCAAAGTTTTAAATTTTGATATACCCACTGAACGACTCCTTCAAATTACGCCCAACTATGATTCTCTCCGTGTTTTTGGTTGTGCATGTTGGCCAAATCTTCGTCCTTATAACAAACACAAACTTTCTTTTCGATCCAAGAAATGTGTTTTTCTAGGTTATAGTCTTCGCCATAAAGGAGTAAAATGTCTAGATCCTGATACAGGCCGTCTCTACATCTCTCGAGATTTTGTTTCTGATGAGAATATTTTTCCTTTTACTTCCTTGAATCCAAACGTAGGCCGTCGTCTTCGTGAAGAAATTATGCTTCTTCCTTTCGACGATCCTTCCTCGGCATCACATGATAGGGGTGTGCATCCTAATGACCATTAAGTAACGCATCTGATCACAATTCAGAAGAAGAAAACCGACCAGGTGCTGACAGAACGGATCCCGAGCCTGATTTGCTACGCAGATCAGCCTCGGATCGCGGTCCTATCGGTTCTGACGGCATCAGCACTGAAGGCTCCCGTCCACACTAGCGAACGCTCGACACGTCGCCCTCCCGCGCGGAATCCACGCCGACCCGGTCACGTGCGGCCTCGCCCATGTCTCCCACCCGTCTATCGTCACCTGGTCCCACGACGCGGTCCCGCTCGTCGCTGTCGCCTCCGTCGCGCCAATCCACGCCTGCCACGCCTCCAACGACGTCATCCCCTGAGGCCCCTGCGCCCGACAGCCCCCTGGTGACTGATGCATGTAAAATGCATAGATGAATTTTGCATATTTTCACATGGTTTTCTATTACATATTGCATCATATAAGGGTATAATTCAATGTTTTATAGTATTTTGGGGTTAAATTACAAAGTCCCCCAACTTTTATGGAATTAACCCTGCCTGTCAGAAACCCCGTTTTCTCTATTTTTGACTTTTCAGGGGGCAAACTTCCGCGAAATCACCTGAAAATCTGCGGGGGTCATTTTCTTGGAAGGAGAAGACTTGCGGGCGAAGGATCCACGAGAATTAGGCAAGGAGGCCCAAAAGAGGACCCTCCACGCGGCCAGATTCCTTGGCCGCGTGAGAGGCCCCCTTTTGGCCCATGTGGCCCCAATTCCTTCCATCTTCGACTTACCGACTCCGTCTTGACCTAAAACTGACTATAAAAAGGGTCCCCCGTACCCTTACGGAGAGGAGCGCCGCCGAAACACCGAAAACACCAAAACAGAGACCAGAAGTTCCAGATTGGAGGGGGAAAACTCCGGCGGGGCGCCGCCGGTGTGATCTCCTACCCCTCCAACGTCATCACCATCGACATCTCCATGAAGAGGGAGTAGTCCACCCCAGGGCTATGGGTTTGTGGAAGTAGCACTTGTATCTCTCTCTCTCTATGTGCTTCACTAATTAGATCCGTATGAGCTGCCTCACATGATTACGGGCACCGTTGTAATTCCTATGTGGTGGATCTTTTCTATGAGTTATTGAATCTGAGATTGCAATTGTTTCTCTTGAGTTATTTGAGTAGATGTGTCTTATGTACCCCGTTCTTATTTGCTAGATTTGATCAATCTAGTTCTTGAGAGCGTGTGTGGGGTGATGAGTGCATTAGTTGGAGTAACGGGGGGTGGCTAGTGCTGTGAAAGTGACAGAAGTTCAGCGATCCACTTAGGTTTTGTTAAACCTTTCTTAGTTACCTCACTAGGGATAAAAAGGAGTACCTTGTTACTGGGGATTTGAAGTGACACTAGTCAATCACCATGACTAGATCTAGCAAGTTCTTACTTCAACTTCATGTCATATTGCTTAAAGCTATACTCTGGTTTTTCCTTAATTATCGAGGTGTTATGATTTATTTCGCATCTTGGTGGAGTATAAGAGGGATCAATATGACCGTAGAGATCTCTATGCTAGGACGTGATGCCCATATGAAAGTACTCAATGTTAAACATGTTATTGTAATCTCACATGTAATTCTTTATGTCCACCGTCTACCACTTTATTTGAGAGAATGCAAGTGTGAAACCATGAACCCCGGTCCTATTTTAATTATAAGAAAACACTCTAGTTACTTTCCTGCAATTTACTTTACTTGCACTTTACTTTACTTGCATCTCCAATTTGAATTTACATTATCTCCATCACCACTTGCATCACAAAAATACAAAAACAATCCATTGCATATTTATTTTCTCATTTGCATTTAGTAGTAGATTTAATTATTGCACATTTACTTTCAGTTTTGCATTGCAATTTAGAAGTCTCACACCTTGTGATTGACAACCACTTGGTGAGGTTGAGGGCACAAAATTCTCTACTTGTTTGCAGGATCCTGGAGGAAGCTTGGAAGACAACTGCTGAAATACTGGCTCCCCAAGAGTTCGATATAAACCCTCGAGTCACCCTCGTGGGGAAGAAGGCTTGCCACTAGCTACACACTCTGCACTTGGAGTCTCAACCTAGCCATCAGTGACTGACAGCGAATCCATCACTGATTCCAGTGCGGATCGCAGCGCCGATCCCAGCGTTGATCTGGGCACATCGTCAGGATCTTCCGTGCAGCCGTCAACTTCACCACTTCCTGCTGTTGGGGTTCAAAGACGCCTGCAAAAAGGTATACGGCACCCGATTTTTTTACTGATGGTACATCTACAGGAGAACCCAAGAATCTTTCTGAGGCTCTAAAAAATGACAATTGGAGACATGATATGCAAATAGAGTATGATGCTCTTCTTGCTAACCACACCTGGCATCTTGTCCCTCCTAGCACAAACAAGAATATTCTTGATTGCAAATGGGTTTATCGTATCAAAAAGAATGCTGATGGTACAATTGATAGGTATAAAGCACGACTAGTTGCTAAAGGATTCAAGCAACGTATGGTATAGATTATGAAGATACCTTCAGTCCTGTTGTTAAAATTGCTACTATCAGACTTGTGCTCTCAATTTCTGTTTCTCGAGAATGGAGCTTAAGGCAGCTAGATGTAAAGAACGCGTTTCTTCATGGTGTTCTGGAAGAGGATGTCTACATGAAACAACCACCTAGTTTTGAGTCTTCCGCTACTCCAAACTACATCTGTAAGCTTGATAAGGCTCTGTATGGTCTGAAACAGACTCCTCGAGCATGGTACTCTCGTCTCAGTACAAAACTTCAACAACTTGGGTTCAAACCTTCAAAGGCAGACACTTCATTGTTTCTGTATGATCAGTCAGGTATCACTATGTATATTCTCATTTATGTGGATGATATTATCGTGACTAGCTGGTCCAACCAAGCTATTCAAGTTCTTCTTCATCATTTGAGCTCTGAGTTTGCTCTTAAGGATTTAGGAGACCTGCATTATTTTCTTAATATGGAAGTTCATAAGCAGGATGATGGACTGCTCTTAAATCAGGAAAAATATGCAAATGATTTATTAGCCAAAGTTGGTATGAGCTCCTGTACTTCTTGCCCGACACCTCTTTCTACTACAAAGTCGTTGGCCTTGACAGCTGGTTCTCCTCTTGGCCCTGATGATATAGCACATTACAGGAGCATTGTAGGAGGTCTTCAGTATCTTACTCTGACAAGACCTGATCTTTCTTTTTCAGTTAATAAGGTATGTCAATACCTTAATGCTCTTACAACCACACATTGTTCAGTTGTTAAAAGGATCCTCAGATACATTCATGGCACACATACAGTTGGACTAAATTTTCAGAAGTCCTCTTCGACACTCCTTAGTGCTTTTTCTGATGCTGACTGGGCAGGTGATTTAGATGACAGACACTCTACTAGTGGTTTTGCTATATTTTTGGTCCAAATCTAATCTCTTGGAGTGCCCAAAAACAGCCTACTATGTCTCGTTCCGGTACAAAGGCTGAATATAAATCTCTTCCTAATGCCACTGCTAAACTTATTTGGGTTGAAGCTCTTGTTCGTGAACTTGGCGTCAACCTCAAGGAGAAACCATGTTTGTGGTGTAATAATCTTGGTGCCACCTATCTATCTGCTAATCCAGTGTTTCATGCTCGCACTAAGCACATTAAGATTGATTTCTTTTTTGTTAGAGAACGTGTTGCTAGCAAGCAACTTGATATCAGATTTATCTCTAGCAAGGATTAGCTGATGGTTTCACTAAAATATTATGTTCCAAGAAATTAGATGAGTTCAAGCGTAATCTAGACCTCTCCCAGGTCTAGATTGGGGGGAGGGGGTTATTAGAGATGTACTATTGGTATGTGTACGGTATGGTGTAGTACACCAACCATATACGTACCCCACCTATAAAACCCACGTGAGGGGCTCTTCCTCACCTATATCAACACATACCCGGTGAACCGAGAGGGTTACACCATTCCACCCAAGACAAACAATCGCTAACAAGTGGGTGGAGGCGCCCTATAGCAGCTAACCTCCATTTGCCAAACGGTTGTGCATTAATTAGCGGGGCATACAAAATCACTTCAACTTGAGAAATGGTACGTCAGTACGTGCGATCGATACGATTCTACTTTCTTTTTTATTTAGAGAAAGATCGGGCACCTGCCAGACTCTATTTTTCGAGACTGGGACGACTAACGCACGGCCGGGTCGTGTAGCTGGATTATTATAGCTAGTGGCCGGAGGGGATTTTGTTCACCTTTTCTTTCTATAGACTAGACTTGTTGGTTCACCACCTCTTCTTTTTCTACTACATGATTTAAAAACACCGATTTTGAATAGTATTTCTCTTTTAGCGAGTTTTTACCAAGACATTTATATGTGTCTCATGCCAACGATGTGAGCGCGCGTGTAACACATGATCGACACACATGTCTTTACATAAAATGATCAAAAAAGGCTATCGGTAGTAATAAAAAGAAAAAAAATTGAACAATGCGTCAACGCCAGACGATTTAAAATTGATAGAAACACAAGATGACGGGGCAAGGGGGATAAGGTCAGGGTGAGGATGCGGCCAGAGGGGTCGCCGCGAGGGCCAATCTTGGTGTTAGTGGACAACCGTTCGACGTGCTTTACTACCCTAGGGAGAGCACGCCGGAGTACGTCATGGTGGCTGCCGTGGTTAGAGCGGCGATGCACACCAAGTGGTGCCCCCGCATGAGGGTCAAGAAGGCCTTTGAGACGGACGACTCGTCGAGGATCAGCTGATTCATGGGGACTGTCGGCCATGCAAGTCTGACCCCAATTCACCTTTGGATACTTATTCAGGTGCATGCATCTCCACTTCTCCATCATGTGTATTCAATTCTGTACAGATCCTCTCAAGGACAACACCACAAAATTATGCTAGATGTCAATAGCACTGAATTGTTGCTTGGAATAGCTTCATGCATGTGAGCTGGGTGCTAGGATGAACCATACTTGTTGCAGAATGTGAAGAGGGTGATTCCATGGTTCTTCAAGGGTGTTTGGGCTCCAAGCATAGGCATCTCATGTGATACACAGGGTACACCTCTAGGTGTTTCTATGTGAAATTGTCATTGCATTTGTGCTTTACGATCTGATTATCACTATTTTTATCAAGTTCCCTTTGCTTTTCTCACTCTCTTTGTAGTATGTTTGCTTACCGTAGATTGTGTGCCAATAGAGCCTCTCTTCTAATCTTATAATGGGGAACATCTCATATATTGCTAGCACGATATTCTGTCTTCTTAAATATGGCTTGTTGAATCGTGTATGTACCGGTGTATAGATGTTTGTAATTTTTTTTATGTGTTGTCTTCTGTAGTCATTTTTTTTATGAGAGGTTTAGTCCCGAAGACAAGCGTGCTGTATTGTGCATCATATATGACAAATCTGTCATATTTTGTTGTCTGGAAGTGAATGTTCTCTTGATGTTTAGTAATGCTTTGGTTATCCTGATGTCAATAGCTCGAGTGTCAAGCAATATGTGTTTGCATTTAGGCAATTTATCACATGATTTGGTGACAGAGAGGTTCAGTACCCTGCCCCTGAAATATATCCTAGAGTTGCATTTCCTGATATCTTTGAGCTTCTTCGAACATAGAGCGAGACATATTGCTGGGAAAATACCGTTGCACTGCACCTAATTTCTAGGTGGGCTGTGACATAATATTGCAACGGCAAGATAGCAGAATGGGAAAACCATGATAATGCATCTTAGAAATTTACTCTGAATTTCTCTGCAATTGTTTTAATAAAACTCAAAATGCAGAAATGCTTGCAAATTTGCTTTGTTTCTGCCTGACCCCAGAGCAAGAGATTGAGAGGGTGAGTGCCTAGATGAGATTCGGTGAGTCCGGGGGCCGGAGCTCGGCTTGCCGGCGCCTCTGCCTCTACCCTGATGCGCACCGGAGCTTGACTTGCCGGTGCCTCTATCTCTGCCCGGATGCACGGCGGAGCTTGACTATTATTGACTGACTGCATGATTATTATCTTATCAGTTATCAATATGATCATTGTTATATGGAAAAAAATGTAGTGTTAAATATCCTACATCCCATCCAATATCCAAACAAGAAACGAATACACAATTCTATGACAAAGAGTGTACTATGTAATGCAGCGCACACACGGTTAATTTAATTATGCAATGAGCCTTGACGATAAGTTACGAAGACAAGAAAATGGACTATGTTGTTGGTTGAGAAAACAAACAATTAGGAGCTTATACGGTTCTCCAACAATAGTATACTACTTATTCAGTCTAAATAAGTACCTGTGAATAGTTGGTAGCAGCATGGTCCATTTTTTTCTGTACTGATCAGGAATAACAGTACCCGTGAATCATTGTAACAATTTGCATAAATTCAGTTAACTGCCACCAGATATTTAACCTGATATAACATCACGAAATTACATATATAGTAGCGAATGTATTGCTGTGAAGAACGATATCCACATCACCTGAAACTTAAAACAAAAAGAAATATTGTGAAAACAAATCACAAGACTATGAAGGAGTAACACCGGTAGCATTCATGCATGTCTCCATGACCATCATCTGTATCTAATGCATATACAGTTCTTGAATAAGTTCAGTTAGCAAGGTTTACAACTAAACATTCAAATGGACGGTTATCAAATAATTGAACAAGTATATCTCGGGCACAAAGAATTAGCATGTGAAGATGTAATTACCAGAAATGGCGAAGTCACACGTGCCTCATCAGCCAGGACAACACCATCCTCAGTCTTCAACCAGACGGCCAGACCATGGTCGAGCCCAACTGAAATACATAGCAGATTAGAATAGATGCAGATAAGAAATCTGAGAAAAATCATAGAGGCGTTTTACCCTTCTCCTTTCTCTTTCACTATTTTTGTACAGGGAGCAGAGAACGCGTGTGCTCGACGACGTTGAGGTGGATGCTGCTGATGAAGAAGGAGTTGTATTGTATGGAGTGGAGTGGTCTGCCACACAGCTTCCGATTTTGCCTGTCCCTGCGCAACCACATCGTACAGGGGGTGGGGTGGTCATGGAGCCGACGGTTTTTCTCTCACCGTCTCACCGGCATACATACGAGTCTGCATCTGTCCTCGAGGAGGCGGCCGAGGAAGCAGGATGGAGAGGTGGTCGGTGTGGGTGAGCGCGGGCCGGCATCGTGGAGGCGACGTCTTGGTGCGCCAGGCGTGCCAGCGAGCAAGAACGGCATGGAAGCGGTGTAGCAGGGAGCACATCTCTGGGAGGCGGTGGTGCAGGCCATGGACGGCGGCACGTGAGAACAGCAGGGGGACGGCGGCGCGGGAGAAGAAAGTGGGGCAAGGCAGCAGAGCAAGCCACGCGTGGCAGGGAGGTGCTGGCGCAAGGCAGGGATGGCGCGGCTTCGCGAGATTAGGCACGCGTGGAGGCGGCGGCTGATTACGGCCGGGAGGGAGCAGATCGTGGTTGCGTTGGTAGATTTTCTTTCGTCCGCTCAATGTGCGGAGGCTGGAGGGTCACGCCGGGCGTTCGGGTTTTCCCGAATTTTCGGGTCGGGTTATTCGGGAAAAAAAAAATTCGGGTTACTGGAAGTGATTCCCGAAATTCTCAAAAGAAAACTGCTACCGACAATTCGGGTTCCCGTAAGTTCGGGTTCGGGTTCGGGAAATCCCGTATTTCCCGAACTGGCCGTGGATTACTCAGCTTCGGCGGCGTCCTTTAGTGCCGGAGGCCTGGAGCACTCGGCGCCATCCTTCAATCGTGGGGCACCCAGCGCCCTCTTGAGTGGAACGATGGAGGTGTCGGGCCGGGGAAGATGTAGATGGGCAGCCAATTGCTTTTATTCATCGCACGTTAGATCGTGGCGGGGCGACTGGTTGTGGAGGATGGAGGATGGCCGACGAAGGCTGTGCAGTATGGCATGGTGCGGACGGGTGGTGGGGCTCGGCCGCCGGCGACAGATTGGGGCTCGTGGGGCGGGGCTCGTTCCTAGTGAACTGTGGTTCGGGGAAGATGCGCCAGCAACGGCGGCGGCGGATCGCTCAGCGCCTCAGCCGCACCGGCGTCGTGGAGCTGGTCAACTGGCGACGTTGTGCCTGCGCGTGGTGCCTGCTTGCCTAGCTCGGGGCAAGGGAACTGGGAACGATTAGTCTTTTTTGGCTAGGTCCTAGGAACGATTAGTCAACTTGGGCACGCGATACGGAAAGCACTTGCCGCACCTTGGCCTTGGATAGTGGGCACTTAGGTTGGGCTGAGCATGGCGCACCCGCACCTAGGCCTTGGACAGGCTGAGCATGGCGCACCTGGGAGGATGGGCCTCTGGCCTCGATTTTTTACGGGAAATTCGGGATTCTCGGGTGTTACAGCAACAAGTCCGAATTTCCCTAAATAATTTCGGGTTTTTAGAATAGCTACCCGAAAAAGTGATCGGGATCCTCGGGTTTGGGCTATTCGGGGTCGGGTGTCGGGTTGTTCGGGTGTCGGGTTCGGGAATCGGAAAATATACCCGGCGTGACTGGAGGGTGACGTAGGAAGCGGAACTTTTCGTCCGCGCAGTGCGTGGTCCGCCTGTGAGAATTGCTAAGTGCACCCAGGACGTGATGATTCGATTTAGATAAGAGGGGTTAATCTAGCTGTTGCAATTCGGCTATGTAAGTACGGCTGGGTGTACTTAGGAAAGAATATGTTGTTGGAATATATATGTCGAATATGTGTACGAGTAGGGCTACGCTAGGACTTGTAATTAAACGGAAGGTTAGGTGTTTGAGTCGGACACGTGTAACCTAGCCTAATATATAAAGACACCGTGAGTAGCCCAAATAGACACGACGAAAACTGGTAGGCTAGATACAAGATCACGAGGGGACGGTCCGGCGCCCGTGGCAGGGGCGGCCGGACCAGCGTGGCGTTGGGATCTGGTGCGTCGTCTTGCCTCGGCGGGCTTGTCGTCGATGGCGACTTGATAGCAGCAGCACTGGTAGAAAATTGGCATATAGTCCCGGTTCGCCAGGGCCAAAAGTCCCGGCCGCGCAACCGGGACTAGCTATGCGCGACTAAAGACCCCCCCCTATAGTCCCGCCGCTTACGGACCGGGACTAAAGACCCGTCCACGTGGGCGCCAGGAGTCCGTCGCGGCGGAGGACCTTTAGTCCCGGTTCTTGTGGCTAACCGGGACTGAAAACCTGCGCAGGTTTAGGGTTTTAGGCCCCTAAACCTGGTTCCTTTTTAATTTGTTTTGTTTTATTTCTTTTATATTTTATTTTGTGTTTTATTTTAATTTTGATGAAGTTTCAGTACACATATATATATTTTACGATACTATATACATGCATATATATATATATATATATTTCAAACAAGGAGAATTCAATAGGAATATATAATATATATTTAATATCGGGTGACCATATATACAACCTCGAACAAGTTTCCATATTACACAATTAAGATGGATGAGCATACACAAATTCGAACAAGTTTCAAAGTACTCAGGGCTCATGCTTATAATAGTCATCGTCGGTGGACGCATGGTACTCTCCTTTCCTATCGATGACATGACTAAGGAAAAATCCTGCTATTTCCTCTTGAATTGGTCGGAAGCGAGCTTCTGGAGTAAGCGCCCTCCGCAAGTTATTGAGACCCCTCCACGTGGTCTCGTCCTTCTTCCTCTCAGAGATTTCTTTCCGTATGTTCTCACAGACATAGTATCCACATAGACCGGTCCCCGGTGGCTGCTTATCCACACCTTTGACCACATTTTTAAATTGTAGCTGTTCTTTGAATCCACCGACATGTCCCTGTGAGAACCGTCTCCAAACTCTACATTGCAAGTAAAATTAAATGAACAAGGGAGTTATTAGCTACTGCATATTAGGAAATGAACAAAAGATGAGACCGATCGATATAGAGCGGAAATGATTGAAGATAATTACCTTTGCATCATTTTTCTCATGTCGACCCAAAGATTTGTATCTGAATTCATAGAGTCAATGATAAAAACAGTGGAGGTGTCAAGTTCAATTTTTAGCAGAATCCAGTGGAACCTGCGGACACGTTACATGCACAGTCATGCATAACTTATCGATTAGACATACCATGCATGGAGTAAACAAAAGAGAATGGGAACATGAGAGAAACACTCACCCAAAATGGTAAGGAAATAGAATATAACTTTTGGATTCATGCTTTTTAAGGAATTTGTACAAGTCTTTCTCCACGTCTTTGGGGTGACGTTCTAACATAGTTCCATTAATGATTTGTGGGTCAATGAACCCAACATCATGGATGAGTCTTATTCTGCATTCCCAAATCTTCAATCTGCATAATAGCGTACGCAACAATATAGTTAATCGGGACATAACTGAAACCAAGACGTGCTTTCTTTGGCTCCTTCCATTCCTGGACGGTGATCGGGACAGTGTCTCTAACAATGACTCCGCATTGGTTGATAAACTTTGTGGTGTGCTGTAGGGGCTTGTCGGTTACACCGACTGATTCGATGGTATATATTTCGGAATCTTTCATCGCCTTGGATTTGCCACGCGTTGTCGTACTCGATCCGGCCGAGGGCTAAATTAAGAAAGAGAGTCGCGCGCGTTAGTGTATATGTATTCACATTTCAGTAAGTTTGTATCACGAGAGGCTCAATGTATATATATATATTTATATACCTCGCCGGAGGTGGTTGTTCTTTGCAATTGGAGATCGTCGTTTGTCGACGGTTGACCTCCGTCATCAATGTCCATTCCTTCACCTCCTTGATCATCCACAATTTCTGTTCCTTCTTCACCTCCTTGATCATCGACAATGTCCGTTCCTTCATCTTCTTGATCCTCAAGGTTCAGATAAGAAGAGATTACATCATGTTCTCCGGCTATGATATCAAATATAAAACCTTCAGCCTCTTGTTCCGCCGTCAGGTCTCTATTGTCCGCCATATATGTCACTCCTGCAGACATGCATGTAGTAAAAATTAATTAAGTATATAGGAGACTTAGCAAATATTGTCGTAGAAGGAGGGAAAATAGATTGCTAGGGTTTTGGGTGGAAGAACGATAACCACCGGAGGGGGAAAACCATACTTTAAAGGTGTGTCCAAGATTAGTTTCTCAAATGACTTGGAGAACCCCATAGCTAGGTTGCATTTGCTTTCCTGGTCATTTTGGTATATTACACTTAATATTCTGAATTTATTGAATTAAAACTTATTTTCATCATTATTTTAATGAATTTAATACAAATTCAAATATGGTCTCATTTTGAAATTTGTCAAACATGATTGAAAATGATATAAACAGATAGCTTACATTTTTCTGAACATTTTGCATATTTTTCCATAATTTTTGGAATTATAAATTAAAAGTTATTTTATTTAGAAGATTAATTATGTTCTGTAATTCCATATAAAGTGGGCCCCACGTGTCACGATGACGTCATCCAAAAAAAAAATTTCTCGCCAACAGTGGCCAGGTGACGTCATCATGACGTCACCCCTGGCGTCACACGGTGGCCGGCGGTTGCAGTTTAGGCTCTCGGGTCTCCGGCGATTCCGGCGATTCCGGCAACGGGGGAGGGAACAGAGATGGGGAGGAGGCCACGACCACTGTTCGATGGCGCCGTTCGATGGCGTTGGTTCGAGGGCGACGGCGACGGCCCGCGGGGAACCTACCGGAGAGACGGCGACGGGGCGGGGTGGAGCAGGGTGGAGGAGAAGGGCGCGCCGACGGCGACGACGACGGCGCGGTCCTCTGCGCGGGCGACGGCCACGGCGACGAGGCAGAAGACGAGCGCGACGGCGACGGCGACGAGGCAGAAGACGAGCGGGCGCCGGCGCGAGGGTTTGGGACTTAGAATTTTGGGGCAGGAAGGCACCGCGCATATATAGGTCCAGCCTTTAGTCCCGGTTCGTGACAGCAACCGGGACTAAAGGTCCCCCGGGGTACCCTCCGCGGGCCTTTAGTCCCGGTTGGTGTCACGAACCGGGACTAAAGGTGAAATTTTTCGCGGCGTTTTCGTTCGCGCGCAGAACGAGCCTTTAGTCCCGGTTCGTGACACGAACCGCGACTAAAGGTGGTTATTCAAATACTTTTCCATTTCCCAAACTTAAAAATACAAATAATATATCAGAAAATTCAGAAAAATATAACTAATTCTTTTTAAAATCTTAAAAATACAAATAATATATCAGAAAATTCAGAAAAATAAAACTAATCATAAAGATTCACACACATCTTGAATATATATATATATAGATAAAAAATGCAGTACATAATGGCTAGAGTGGATCTAAACCTAAACGGAGATCATAGATGCATGATCTGATATCTGCTAGTCATACTCCTGCCTAGGCCTATAGTACATGTACTCGTAGTCGTCGTAGTCGCCGCCGCCGTCGTCGTCACTATCGTCTGACGGTACTCTGCACTCCCTCGGAGGATCACGACTCCAAGACTGGGCCTAAGGCGGGTAGCGCAGGCGGGGGATATCGCGGGCCCTGATGTAGTCCATGACGCTCTGTAGAGTCCGGCCGGACCACCATAGCCGACGACCGGCCTCGTGAAAGTTCCTAGGAGGCAGGCGTCCTCCTCGTACCTGGCGAGCGCCCTCTCACGCCGATTGATGAAGAAGGCATCCCAAGTATGCTGGTTATCGGGATGCCAACTGGGATTCCTCCGCTGCTCCGGCGTGAGCTCGTGATAGTAGTGGTTCGTGATGGCCGCCCGACGCGCCACACCTTGAGGAAGAGAAGGGACCGGCACTCCTCCGGCGCTCAGCATCCAACCGGCGGGAACGTTGTAGCCGCACGGGCAGGGGTAGTTTGAGGCGGAAAGTGCCTCCACCTGGATGAATGTTAGAGTGGGTACGGTAGAAGCCATGAGAGAGTGGTGAGTTTGTATGTGTTTATGCCAGGGGTGTGGCAATGCATACATATATATAGCGAGAAGAAAACATACCTTTAGTCCCGGTTGGGGACACCAACCGGGACTAAATGAGTTAGGGTTTCGTTTGGACCAATCAGATAGAATCACACGGATCGTGTGTTTCTTTAAAGCGCTTGTGAGTCGTTGGATCCGGGGTGTGTTTCTTTCGAGCTGTTGTGAGCCATTCGATCAGGGCTACGGTGTGTTTCTTTCGAGCTGTTGTGAGCCGTTGGATGAGATGGTTTCTTAACCGTTGGATCAAAACCCTAGCACAACACTTTGTGAGCCAGAGGACCCTATATATAGCCCACCTTCATACACCGGTCAGTTCATCGAGCAAATACAAAACATCCGGATTCGCCATCATACGTCCTGCCGTGCATTTGGTATGCATATTGCACCCAGTAGCCACGGTGGGGCTGTATGATGGCGATACCGATTGTTTTGCTACATCCCCCTTTAAGGTTTGATACATCATATATTCAGTTTATCGAGCAAATACAAAACATCCGGATTCGCCATCATACGTCCTACCGTGCATTTGGTATGCATATTGCACCGAGTAGCCACGGTAGGGCTGTATGATGGTGATACCGATTGTTTTGTTCTACACCCCCCCTTAGCACATCCATCCATGCTTGGATCAGTGTTCACTTTGAGATCGGGTAGTAATGTGCAACTATTTGCTTGGTTGTGTTAGGGTGGCGCGTGGCGCGGGAGTTGCGACGCGTGGCGCGGGAGTTGTGACGCGTGGCCAGGAGGGCGCGGTATAAACTGTCGTGCCTCGAGCACGTCTTCTCCTCTCCACGCACCGTCGCGCTTCCACCATGCCTCCGAGGAGGAACAGCACCACCGGCTTCCGCGGCGTCCGAGCACGGCAGAACGGAATGTTCAGCGCAGATATCCGCTGGGGGGACGACCGCATCCCCCTCGGCTCCTTTGCGACGGCGGCGGAGGCCGCCCGCGCCTGGGACGCGGCGGCCTGGCGCCTCAACCGCCCGCGGTCGCTGATGAACTTCAACGACTGCCACACCGTCTGGGAAGCGGAGGCCAGGGCGCCGAAGCCGCCGACCACCTCCACCTCCGTCACCGCGCGTTTCAGGGCCTAGTCGACGCCAGGGAAGAACGCGTCGTCCGCGAGTATTACCGGAACAACCCGGGGGAGGAGAGCGCCGACGAGGAGCTCTGGCAGACCCGCGCGGCTGAGCGGGCGGAGCGCCGCCCCGAACGCCACCTCGCGTTAGATGCCGCTCGGGAGGCGAGGACGAGGGCGCTGCAAGAGCTTCGTCGGGCCGACCGCGCCGGCGAAGTCTGGGCCTCCGACGATCCGAGGTGGGGGCCTATCTCGGACATACCATCATGCACCTCCGACGACGACGAGGAGGTCACCGACGAGTTCGCCGACGACGATGACCCGGAAGAGGTCACGGACGACTTCCCCGACGACGACGACGAGGAGTAGTGTTTGTATGTTTTCTGTTTTTAATAAAAGTTATGAAATCAGATATTTTATCTCACAAGGTTTTGAGACATTTAAGTAACCTTATGTTTTCCATGATTTCCACTCGTTTTTTCAAATATTTTGCAAAGGAGTTAGTCTTAAACACACCAGAGATAATATAATTCACATGATCCATTCAAAAAAGTTTGGTACACAATAAATTATTACACATCAATTCTTCCCTTGTGTCCCTGCTTTCTTACGATTTGGCCGTATCCATGGAGCATCCTCATCATTTAACTTAATGCTTGGGTCAGTGTTGACTTTGAAGGGCGGAATTTCACCAAACATATTATAATCTTCTGACATGTCTGTCTTATCCTCCACTCCCACGATGTTTCTTTTCCCTGAAAGAACAATGTGGCGCTTTGGATCATCGCATGATGTACTGATCGTTTTCTTATCTTTCCGTTTCCTCGGTTTGCTACTCATGTCCTTCAAATAGAAAACCTGAGCGACATCTTTGGCTAGGACGAATGGTTCGTCAAGGTAACCAAGATTGTCGAAATCCACCATTGTCATTCCGTATTGCTCATCCACCTTTACCCCACCTCCTGTTAGCTTGAACCATTTGCACCGGAACAAAGGGACCTTAAAGGAGGGTCCATAGTCAAGTTCCCATATCTCCTCTATGTAACCATAATATGTGACCTTTTGCCCAATCTCGGTTGCTGCATCAAAGCGGACACCGCTGTTTTGGTTGGTGCTCTTTTTATCTTGGGAGATCGTGTAAAATGTATTCCCATTAATCTCGTACCCTTGGTAAGTCGTTATAGTCGAAGATGGTGTATTGGCCAACATGTACAGCTGATCTCCAACATCATTGTCATTCATTAAATGTTTTCGCAACCAACTGCCGAAAGTCTCCATGTGGGCCTTTCTAATCCATGATTCAGGCTTCCCCGGGTTGTCCGAGCGTAAAATATTCTTGTGTTGCTCGAAGTACGGAGCCACCAAGCTCGAATTTTGCAGAACTGTGTGGTGTGCTTCAGTCATAGAATGACCGTCCATACATATCGTTGGTTTCCTTCCAATCGTGCCTTTTCCACTTAGTCTCCCCTCGTGCCGTGATTGAGGAATACCAATCGGCTTAAGGTCAGGAACATAGTCAATGCAGAACTCAATTACCTCCTCATTTCCATAGCCCTTTACGATGCTTCCTTCTGGCCTAGCACGGTTACGAACATATTTCTTTAATACTCCCATAAACCTCTCGAAGGGGAACATATTGTGTAGAAATACATGACCGAGAATGGAAATCTCTTCGACTAGGTGGACCAGGAGGTGCGTCATGATATTGAAGAAGGATGGTGGAAACACCAACTCGAAACTGACAAGACATTGGACCACATCGTTCTGTAACCGTGGTAGATCTTCTGGACTGATTACCTTCTGAGAGATTGCATTGAGGAATGCACATAGCTTCACAATGGCTACTCGAACATTTTCCGGTAGGAGCCCCCTCAAAGCAATCGGAAGCAATTGCGTCATAATCACGTGGCAGTCGTGAGACTTCAGGTTTTGGAACTTTTTCTCCGCCATGTTTATTATTCCCTTTATATTCGACGAGAAGCCAGACGGGACCTTCATACTGCTCAGGCATTCAAAAAAAATGACCTTCTCTTCTTTCGTAAGAGCGTAGCTGGCACGACCTTGAAACCATTCCGGATGCCGGTCATCTGGGTCTTTCAAAAGTTGCTGGTCCTGCCGTGCTTCCTTTGTATCATTTGTCTTCCCATACACGCCCAAGAAGCTTAGCAGGTTCACGCAAACATTCTTCGTAACATGCATCACGTCGATTGCAGAGCGGACATCTAGGACTTTCCAATACTGTAGCTCCCAAAATATCGATTTCTTTTTCCACATGGGTACGTGCCCGTCAACTCCCTGCGGAACTGATTGTCCGCCAGCACCCTTTCCAAAGATGACTTTCAAATCCTTGACCATATCAAATATCTCACCTCCAGTACGTTCCGCAGGCTTCGGCCGGTGATCTGC
This sequence comes from Alopecurus myosuroides, assembly GCA_028641055.1. Classification (NCBI taxonomy): domain Eukaryota; kingdom Viridiplantae; phylum Streptophyta; class Magnoliopsida; order Poales; family Poaceae; genus Alopecurus; species Alopecurus myosuroides. The sequence goes on from CM054058.1 coordinate 525,521,797, forward strand.
CTTGCCATTGAAATGCTTGCCTTTCTTTCTTACGTTATGATTTCGGGGAAGAAATCGACGATGACCCAGGTACACGTTCTTCCTACAATTATCCAAAAATACACTTTCAGTCTCATGTAAGCAGTGCGTGCATGCTTTGTATCCCTTATTTGATTGTCCCGAAAGGTTACTGAGAGCAGGCCAATCGTTGATGGTTACAAAAAGCAACGCTCGTAGGTTAAATTCCTCTTCTTTGTGCTCATCCCACATAGGTACACCAGGTCTGCCCCACAACTGTAAAAGTTCATCAACTAATGGCCTTAGGTACACATCGATGTCGTTGCCGGGTTGCTTCGGACCTTGGATGAGCACTGGCATCATAATGAACTTCCGCTTCATGCACAACCAAGGAGGAAGGTTGTAGATGCATAGAGTCACGGGCCAGGTGCTATGGCTGGAGCTCTGCTCGCCAAAAGGATTCATGCCATCAGTACTTAGACCAAATCTTATGTTCCTTGCGTCAGCTGCAAAATCTTTGAACTCTCTGTCGATCTTTCTCCATTGCGTTCCATCAGCGAGGTGTCTCAACTCCCCGTCGGACTTACGGTCCTCTTTGTGCCATCGCAACAACTTGGCATGCTCTTTGTTCCTGAACAGGCGTTTCAGCCGAGGTATTATAGGAGCATACCACATCACCTTGGCGGGAACCCTCTTCCTGGGTTTCTCGCCCTCAACATCGTCACCAGGGTCATCGCCTCTGATCTTATAACGCAATGCAGTGCATACAGGGCATTCATTCAAATCCTCGTATGCACCGCGGTAGAGGATGCAGTCGTTAATGCATGCATGTATCTTCAGAATCTCTAAATCTAGAGGGCACACAACCTTCTTTGCTTCGTACGTACTGGCGGGCAACTCGTTATTCTTCGGAAACATATTCTTCAACATTTTCAGCAAATTTTCAAATGATGAGTCAGCTACACCTTCCCGTGCCTTCCATTTCAGCAAATCCAGTGTGCAGCCCAGCTTTTTCAGACTATTGTCGCATCCTGGGTACAGCGACTTCGTGTGATCCTCTAACATGCGATCCAAATTCTCCCTCTCCTTGTCAGTTTCGCAGCGTCTCCGTGCATCAGCAATGGTCCGACCAAGATCATCAGCGGGCTCATCATGTGCCTCTTCTTCACCTTCACCAAACCCTTCCCCACCTTCAGCATTATCCTCCATGAAAGTATCGCCGAAAGCGTCATGATAGTTGAAATCGATATCATCCTCTTCTTCATCTTCTTCCATTCTAACCCCTCTTTCTCCATGCTTGGTCCAACAATTATAGCTTGGCATGAAACCGTGCCGAAGCAGGTGCATGTGAACGACTCTTGAGGAGGAGTGACCCTTCTCATTCTTACATTCAGCACATGGACAGATAATAAAACCTCGCTGCTTGTTCGCATTTTCCACTACGAGGAAATCTTTCAAACCCGTAGTGAACTCGCCGGAGAGTCGGTTACCGTACATCCATTGCCGATTCATCTGCATTAACCATCATGCATTTGTTAAACTAACTAGCTGGAAATAATACAAATCATGAAAGGTTCAAGTTGCTAACCGCGATCGCGGAGGTAAAATAAATGAAAACGCTCAAGTACGGCTCGGACACTTCATATCATGTGTGTTTCATGCTATCGGGCATTTCATCGAACACCTTGTGTGCATAGTAGGAACCAAAAGCATACCCACCACCCCTTGTGAATGTTGTGAGCAGAAGTGACACCAAATGTGGCTAAGTGCAGCCACCTGAGCCGTATAAATAGGGATGGGCCTTTAGTCCCGGTTGGCCTGGACAACCGCGACTAAAGGCCGTGGGAACCTATTAGTCCCGGTTGGCCTAGCCAACCGGGACTAAAGCCCCTCCCGTCCGCTAGCTGTGGACCGTGCGCGCTGGGCCCAGACTGTTGGTCGCGGGTCTCCTCCCGAACCGCGACTAGAGACCCCTATAGTCGCGGGTCAAAACTTTTGGGGACTAATGGGGGCGTATGGAAGGCCTATTTTCTACCAGTGCAGGCGCGCAAGGGGAGCCGGCGGCTTGTGCCGGCGACCAAGGCGGCCGGTGCAGCGGTATCGATGGGAGGAGCGCCCATAGTCATGCCCCGCAGATGTGCGAGTTCGCCGAACTGCGTTACCAAATCTCGGTGTTGCCATCGTGCTGTGTTTGTTTGTTCCTCGGTAGATCGACTAAGCGCCTACGATTTGTAACAAGTGGTATCAGAGCAAGGTTCGCAGGCGGCGAAAGTTGATCTAGAGGAAGAGCGGCGAAGACCAACCGCGGATAATCCAGTGCACGCAAAGATTGCAGAATTACTGGATTTGTTTGGAGGCCGTTGGAGATCATCGTTTGCAGAAGCGATCGGACAGCAGCTGGTTCTAGATTGGATCGAGTTGACCTGGTCAGGAGCTGTCGTTGGAATATCGCAATCAACCGAGGCGGTATCGCACACGGAATCGTTGTGCCGGCGGGCAGGGTTCAGGCGTGGCCGCGTGGACGCTCGAGTTGGTTGCGTGGCTTCGGGCATGCAAGGCAGAGGCTTGGTGCGGCCCAGGCAAAACGGCAGCGAGCAGGTCAGGTTTGGTCCAAGGTATGCATGTGGTACTAGGCATTGGCCTCGCTCGGAAGCATCCGCTACATGCAGCAGCTCACTGAGATTTGCTAGGTGGAAAAAAAAACTGCCAGGTAGATACGTGCATGGAAAGCAACGTGCTAGAGCAAAAGAAAAGGGGCATTAGGAGTTGTGGGATGCTATGTGCACCCACGAAATCTACCAGGAAGCAATTTCTTTTAATTTTGTTGCTTGTTCGCGCGGGTTCCTACCGCAACGTTGGCAGATTGATGACATGCTGGAGCGTGTCGTGAGGAACATGCATATACATGGCGCCTGACAGTACATTGCAATATGGCGGGTCAACTAGACGCAAGGTGGAGCATGGTTGCAGTCGGATGCGTTCGGCTGGGTTGGACTGGACAGTCTGACGGGACAGAATACGGTGAAGATCGGCGATGACGACGTAGGAGCGTGACGGCTGATGGTGTCCGAATTCTGTGACGTGGAAACACGTGGCGCATGCCTAAGGGTTGCGTGCTTCGACATGCGATGGCGCGGGGTTGATTCAAGATGGTGCACACGTGAGATCTTGAGGTCGACGGGGCGCAGGGTGGACTGATCATCTACCATGGAGGCATGTTGAAGGTGGAGCTGGATTCTAACGATTCCACTCAGCTGATGGAGGGGCTACAGCGTAAGTATACAGAGAGTCGAAGCCTAGTCAGCTGGAAAGCGAGAAGCACGTTGTTTCGGACCAGAGCTCAGGGTTCGGAGAGATGCGTGGAACTCGGCATTGGTCAGGTATGACCGATGATTATCTGCAGTGGGGCCTGAGATGGTGTGGGTTAGCGACCCTTGAGATCTTGGCCAAGATTGCGGATGCTCGACGCGGTAATAGCGGCGAGGTGTGCGGTAAGCACGGGACACGGCGACGGGACGAGGCACGGACGGTCAGACATGAGGTTTGACATTTGTGCAGGGTATCTGAAGCAGTGTTAGCGAGTACCAGGTTCGAGTTGGTGACTGGTTCTATCGGGATTGACATCAAGTGATGGACATGAGTCGGCCATGGAGAATCTGCGAAAGCGGTGATGAGACAGATGTGAATTTGACTGGAGATGACTTAAGGCAACAGCGAAATTTCTTCAAGGTTTCAGAGATGCAGTCAACAATATCGAGAATGATGAGTTCAGGTAACTCTTATTTGTGACACCTAACATGTGAGTTTTTCACTTTCACATGGATCAAGGACGAGGCTACCAAGGTGACGATGCAACGGCGTTGTCGATATGGTGACTTTATGATCGTTGTGTGATGGCGGTGGACGGATACTCCGGAGAGTTGGGAGCACAAGACAAGAGTGAGGAAGAACTTAATTTTAGTGGGAGAATTGACTGTGGTGAAACAAGGAAGGAAGTACGGTTGCAGGTGGAGTCATATGGAGTCAACGGAGTAGCAACTGAGCTCATGATTAATGGTTCAAGTCCAGGTATACAAAGATTCGGCATGACGGCTTCAAGATGGCGAAGGGCATATTCGCCAAGGCGGAGTTTGTTGGAATATATGTCGAATATGTGTACGAGTAAGGCTACGCTAGGACTTGTAATTAAACGGAAGGTTAGGTGTTTGAGTCGGACACGTGTAACCTAGACTAATATATAAAGGCACCGGGAGTAGCCCAAATAGACACGACGAAAGCTGGTAGGCTAGACACAAGATCACGAGGGGACGGTCCGGCGCCCGTGGCAGGGACGGCCGGACCGGCGTGGCGTTGAGATCTGGTGCGTCCGTATTGCCTCGGCGGGCTTGTCGTCGATGGCAACTTGATAGCAGCAGGCGCGCAAGGGGAGCCGGCGGCTTGTGCCGCGACCAAGGCGGCCGGTGCAGCGGTATCGATGGGAGGAGCGCCCATAGTCATGCCCCGCAGATGTGCGAGTTCGCCGAACTGCGTTATCAAATCTCGGTGTTGCCATCGTGATGTGTTTGTTTGTTCCTCGGTAGATCGACTAAGCGCCTACGATTTGTAACATATGTTCGCTTGTTTAATAGTACTGTGGCTTTGCACGTGCAATGCACGATCTTATTATTGATCAATATATTTAAAATTTAAAGGTAGCATTAATTCAAAACATACGCTTGTGTCATAGTTTGTACGTCTTTTCTGTACCGATTACTTCATATATATGATATTAAGGTTATGAAATTGTGTATTTTTTCTCTAACATGTGTATTCTTTTGGAAGCATGGGCTTAACAAAAACAATGATGTGTTTCTTAAACATTGTTTCATAAATGAGAGTTAGAGGGGAAATTGTCTAAATATGACGTCGACAAACCACACGATCTAAACTGATGTCACTAATCACAAGTTCGGACAAATACAACCCATAGAGTGTTGCTCAACTCGTCTATTATTATATTGTACTTCAATTCATAGATACAATAGCACTCAGATATTCTCACATGGTAGAAAATACATATAAATTTCATACATATTGCAGCTACATGGACAGTTAAGGCCAAAAAATTCAAACTTCTTTAAGAGAAGAAAAACCATATTTTTAATTAGATGGACAAATCTAATGGATTAAGCTAGAAAGAATATAAGTAATTTAGGTCCAGGCAAAATCTTTTCATCATCCATACTAATATATAGAAACGATATTACTAGTTCATGCATCATATAGTAAATTCATAGCGAAAATACTAAAACTCAGTTCTCCAAACAAATGATATCACTAAGCTAGTTGAATCGGAATTGTTGAAAAATATAAAATACATGATCTTACACACACATTTTTCAGATTTGTACTCCTAGCTGATGACTGGTAACTAACCTTTTTTTACCAATAGATAGCTAGCTTGCTGATGCAGGCAATAGAGGAAGATTGTTTTCTGATATAGCTTAATCTGAAACCATCATTCTAAAACTATTTAGGTGTTCTGGAGGAGGACGTGCGGTAAAAAACCACCGTTCTAAAGTTATTTAGCTGTTCTGGTGGAGGACGTGTAGGAGTTCGCAGGAGCGCCACGGACGAAGTAGCCGACGGGTTCTCGCGCCGCTGCTTGCTGCTGTCATCGTGGTGGTACAGTCGGTCCTCGGGATGCAGGAAAACCACGGGGCATCAGCACCGATCCACCCAATGCAGGACAGGCTGGGGCACCGTCGGTATGCGGGCGATGCAGGAAACGGTGGGCGACTCGAACATCCGCGCCATGCAGGACACTGAGCTGTGCCGCTGGATCCTCGGGACAACACGCTGGAGGTCAGTCTTCGGGGCAACGTGCAGGAGGTCAAGGACAGGGCGCTATAGCAAGACGCCTTGCCGAATAAGCATCAACAAATAAGAACTCCCTTTGCTCAGATGATTAACAAAATTACTTACCACTGAAATCTTGGGGCCTGTTCAAGGATGGGATGATCGGACCTCCGGTGTGCTACTACTTCTATGAGGTGATGCCATCCATCGCTGTAGTACCACAGGGTGCGGCTGTGAACTTGTAGAAAACATTATATAACCCCGAGGCCCATATGTATGTTGGTAAATTTCACCCATTGACCATTGCAAAGACACTTGTGTATCTGAATTGAGGAGTAATTACCACAGATAAGTGACAACTTCATGTCGTCTCCATGATGTCATCGGGAGCAACCGATTCTGGTGTTTCTACCGTTTCTTCGGCAAGAGGGCATCAGTGCTAGCAGCTGCAAAAGATCCTTTATCTAGAGCAGCCATACGTGCTTGCTTTCTTCTTCTCTGTCATATGAAATTCGACATGAATCCTACAACAGGTGTATGTGGGAGTGCTGCCATCTGATTCTATGCCAACAAATCCGGGAGAAGATTGGAGCCGGCCGCCATGGTGCAAAGGGGATGTTCTACGGAGTATGTTTGTAGGCTATTTCGACCGTACAAGAGTCGTACTCTTTTTTTTTTTTTTTTTACATGTAGAGGAGTTGTACTCGGAGTTCAACGTGTATAGGCCACCCTAAACGTTTTTCTGCTCAACATTGGGAGGATCCGGACCAATGATTCGAGACCATTGAACGCGTGTGATTTAATGTATCCCGACATGTTTGCTCTTTTATAAGTAGTTTTAGAGTATAGATGATCTAGTTCAAATACGGTCGGAGTGAACCAACAAGTCTCCAAGGTGAGAAAAACGCATGATTTCCGTGCGATGTGTACAATGAAACTAGTTTTGTACCCGGCCGATCAAAATGATTAGCTAGGCTGACTAGACATCAGTCGGAAGCCAGATTTGGTATGCTCCGAGAGATGGAACCACCATGCATGCATGCATGGGATAATAATTAAGTTGTTACTTAAGTTTGAACTGCACTTTGTAGCTAGCAGCCTCTCTACTTGACGTGGTGATCGTCGATCGCCTTTGATCATAACTGCTCGATTATTGTCGCACCCTGATTTCTAGGGGATACTCACCGTACGAACTGGATAGCAGATGCTTGGATTATGGGGCATAACTGCTCCCACGTCCCAGCTTCCTGGTAGGCCTGCGCTTATGCGCGACAACACAAGCCCTGCTATTCCATCGTCGATGTAAACTATCCACTAGAGATCAAAGGCACTTCCGTCGACGTACTTCAAACCATACACACATGGTACGTCAACGGCGTTTAACAAGTGATATCACAACAGATCTCTACGACACAAAAAATGGAACTACGTTTCAAATGGCTCTCATTAGAGCAGAGATAGCAAATACAATCATTCAGAGGGCACATGCCCCAACAATACATCATTACAATACAGCGGAAGCATTCAACATGTCTGAGTACAGACAAGAACCAAATAGGCCTAAGAGGCCGTAAAACGAAACAGACGGAGCCCATCCACGAAGTCTCGGATCCTGCCCGGGTCCGCTATCTACTCGTCAGCAGTCTCGTAGTTGCCACCATGTAGATCCACGTAGTTGCCACCATGTAGATCCTCGGAAACGTCGGTCTGCGGAAACCACAGCCCCAACGGGGTCAGTACATAAACGTACTGGCAAGCAAGACTCACAGTTCACCAAAGTGTAACCCGTCAACACCAAGCACAGATGCCTTGGGTTCAACGGAGAGAGGGGGATATACAAGATGCTGCAACTGGCTGCGCTAACCAACTACAGAGATTCTACCACTTCCGGCTAACAGAAAAGGAGATAAGATCGAGGATTGTAACCAACTGAAAGATAACATCAAACAAAACCCATCCTGGATCTCGCCCCTTATCCAAAGAAGCAATCCGAGGATAACTCACCCAGTTGTAATAATGATGGTTCAAATTATTGTGTCAATAAGCCTATTACTAGTCAAGTTATTAATCATTGGGTGTAAAGTTGGTAATCATTAGGTTTAAGTTGTCCTGAGTACTTGTTAGCCAGTACTTTCACCAAGTAATCCATAACCGCGGAAAACACGGCTTCTCGAGAAGATTATCCCTGCAGGGTTGCACCAATTTGGCCGTACACTCATGAATGGCCCGCCAGATGGGAGATCACCCCACCAAGCGGGGCACTCAACACAACCAACCATTCTTCGCATCAAGCCCAAAGAACCTTGGGCGCACGGCTAATCAAGCCCAGAAGAAAATGGACCATCATAGCACTCTAAGACCGTGTCCCCCTATATGCCGACTACAAAAGGTCCACCCTGCGCTGGGCTCGCAAAAACATGCATGCGGCAAATGGAAAAACACGAACTAAATGAGGCGATTTGGACGAGATGCGAATCAGGTCAAGTTGAGGGGGGCGCCCATACTCGCTTCCCAAATGCGGGTAGTGCGCTCATCATGGATCAGTAGACAAGACCCTTTTCCTATTAGGGTCGACACTAGCAGGCTCCAAAACCTCTCATGGGCCTCCTGCCGGTGCCTTATCATCAAATTTATTATTAATAGTAACATTAGCATGATTGATTGATTAATCATCGAGCCCCCACAACGTAAATGATATAGTAACAGAAAGTAACGGATAACAGACTCGAGCAAAAGCAACCTAAGCATGCTAGTAAGACCCTGGCTCAAACAATGGGTTGTAGGAAGGGAGATGAGGCAATATCAGGTTTAAGGGATTCATGTGATAGGTTCGTAGCAGAAAACAACTACTACTAAGGCTAGCAGAAAAGAACAACGGAAAGTATCGGTAACCAATGTTGAAAGGAACACAGTGGTTCATGTGAGTGATAACTTGCCTGCAAAACCCAGTAGCCTGGTACTGAGCTAAATCCTTAGGAGGGATGTCGTAAGTATCGTCGGTCTCAACGTCGTCGTGTATCCGAGAAGAAGCAAACAGACATTGCAGAAAGATAAGCAATCATTATCATGGCATAGGTGCACAAACATGGGATGATGCATGTCATGTTGATAGTTGCATCAAAGTAACCTACTTGACAAAGTAACACAATTTAATTGGATCCATATGCAATGAGAATTGCATATGGATGCAAATGCTTTAGGTTGAAGCAATGATCTACATTTGATTAACAAGTGTAAGTAGTTAAACATGATGCATGCATGATGATGACAAGAGAATAACAACAAAATAACAATATTAATTGCAATTGTAATGAGGGTTAACAAGTTAAGAAAACAATTATTAAGTTTTGGAAATTATTGGTTACTTAATGATGTTAAACAAGTAGTTGTTGTTTTCATCAAGTTAGAGTGTGCAAAACAATTTACAAATTTTATATTTGAAAAGAACATCAAATTTTAGTTGAATTACATGTTTCACATTTTGAAATTGGACTTTGGATTATTTGATTATGAATTAAACAATATTAAACAAGTTTTAATTGAATTAAACAAGAATTAAAATGTTTAGGCAATTTAAATTGTTCAAACCAGGAAACAAAATTTATATTTGAATAGAGTATTCAAAAAGGTGTGAAAAACATATTTTATTTGACTTATTTGGAAACAGTATGAATTACTTATGAATTATTGCAAATTACATTTGAATTATCCAAATTTGAAGTTTAAATGTATTTTGAAAATTCAAAGCAGAACACAAATAGGCTAGTTGGAAAGATTATGAAATTTGGAGCAATAAACATATACAACTTTTATGAATTGGACTTACAGATTTAAAGTTATTAATGTTTAAAGTTTGATGCTTAAATCTGTTATTTTAAAAGAAATTTGGAAAAACAAAAACAGAATCGTGTTAAGCTTTTATTACCGCACTGTGGTGTAGCCACAGTCACTGATCTGTGGGGTCTAGCCAGCGTGGCGCTGCGCGCGGCTGACGGGTGGGACCCCGCTGTCAGCGCTGTAAAAGAAGGAAAAAGGAGGCTTTTGCCTCCGCGGGGGTTCGACCCCGCGATCTGCTCGCTGCGCGCAAGGAACAGACCAGATGGGCTGCTGCTGGTCTCGTGATGGGTTACAGAAACGACTCGATAAGAGGCAACTATGCTGGTGTTAACTGAATTTTGGACAGCTACGCTGAACCTGACGGAAACAACCAGCGCTCGCCGGCGAGTACTTCTGCGGCCACGGTCGTGCGGTGGGCGATCCTCGACGACGTTGCTCGAAGGCTACCGATCAGAGCAAGAGGGGGGGGGGGGAGAGGAGGCCCTAGGGCGAGAGGAACCTCACCTCGGTGCAGTACGAGGCGGGTGGCAGCGGTCGGTGCAGGCAGAAAACTTGGCCGGCGGGAGATCTTCACGGCGGCGGCGGCTCGGGCATCAACAGCCGACGACCCCTATACCAAACTTGGAGCGGGTGGTTAGCAGGTTCCATTCCAAGGAACGGCAACCCACCGAGATGCCCGTGGAGATGGGGAGGTGGCGGCGAACAGAGGTGGGCGAACGGTGGTGGTTTAAGTTCAGGTTCAGAGAGGTGAGACAGATGTGGGCAGAGGGAAGGTGGCGGCGATGGGTTAGAGCTAGGGTTAGGGTTAGCTGCGATCGGAGGAGGAGGGGGATATATGGAGGGAGATCACTAGTACGGCTGAGCATCTAATGGAGGTGGAGGAGATCGTGTGGCTCTGCCATGGTTCGTACAGGAAGTGACGTAGGTTGAAGATGACAGGGAGGGGTACTGGGCCAAGGTGATAGCGGGCTTGGGGTAGGAGAGAAAAAGGATGGGCCATGCCCCTCTCCTTTGAGTTTTAAATATTTGTTATTATTTATTTTTTTTTGCAGCAAGACTAATTGGAAGAAAAAGGTAATTTTGGAGTTAGCAAAATTGTTAGAAAAATTAGGGTGAGATGTTTGGGTCAACAGCAAACAAAGCCAAGTTGTGTTTTACAAATATTTCAAATACTTTGCTGTTTACAACAATGGTTTAAATTTGAGTTAATTTGGGTATTGAAAGAAATATGGAAAACAAAGGTTTAAGCATTTGGAACCCTACTGATTTAATACAAACAATTGATTTGGATTGTTGTACAATTTGCATAAAGTCAATTTGGTTATTGTTTGATGCTTTGATTCGAATTTGAATGCAATTTGGGAATTTATTTATTTGAAACAAAAACACCATTTATTATTTGATCATTATGGGATGATTGGAAAACAATTAAGGTTTTGATTTGGAAACAACTATTTGGATGTTGGTTTGGAATTTCAAATGGAAAATAAATTGAATTTGAAAAGGGTTTGATTACTGGATGCATTTTTATAGAAATAAAACAATAGTTTTGGATCACACTTTAATGGAAACAAATAATTGTTTTATTTTGAAATATCTTTTTAGAAATTGTAACATCACAAGGATGAAACAAAAGGTTTGAATTTTGGTTTGGAATTCAAATAGAAAACAAAGGAAAACAAATGAAAACAGTGGAAAACAAATGGAAAACAAACAAAACAAATGCAATCAACATGATGCCATGATGCAGAACATAAAATAACAGAGAGCAAACATTCTAAAGGCTATTTTTCAGACTTGGGATGTTACAAAACGCCCCCCCTTGAAGGAATCGCGCCCCGAGATTCCTACTGAGAAAAGAAAAGGTCCGGAAACTTCTTGGGAAGATCTTCTTGAGCTGTGATACGTGAAACACATCGTGCACCTTGGATAGACGTCAGGGAATTTGCAAACCACCGGAACATTTTCAAATAAAGGGAGAGGTTTTTGTACCAAGGGTGTATAGCTGGATCGAATTTGATTCATTTGTAGAATAGATTATCTGTAATGAGGGTGGAACAGGGTTATTGACATCAATCCAACACCAAAAATGAGATCAATGTCAGACTCAGCAACATGAGAGTAACGAGGAATATGTGGCCTCCCATTAGAATTGGATTGTTCTTACTTATGTTGGAAGTCAACATTTGAGATTCCGGAGAGTGAACAGAGTTTTGATTGCTTAGTGGAACCAGAATTAACACAGCACCAAACTATTGTAAAAAATAAAACTTGTTTTATTTGGGAGAGAGGGGACTTGATCCCTCCATCTCCTGGTTGGTGCAAAGGAACTCAACCACTAGGATAGATGTGCTGTGTTTGGTGGGATTGCACCTCTGAACAGGTAAGGTATTGGTGCGGTTTGTACCGAATTAAAACAGAAAAGGTGTGGGGATGGGAATTCGACCTCGAGACCTGCGGGTTCTCTGCGCGCACTCCAAACCAGAAAGGCTTCGCTGCGTTTGTTGAAGGATGAGGTGCTGGTTGGATTTGGAACTACGTTTCAAATGGCTCTCATTAGAGCAGAGATAGCAAATACAATCATTCAGGGGGCACATGCCCCAACAATACATCATTACAATACAGCGGAAGCATTCAACATGTCTGAGTACAGACAAGAACCAAATAGGCCTAAGAGGCCGGAAACGAAAAGACGGAGCCCATCCACGAAGTCTCGGATCCTGCCCGGGTCCGCTATCTACTCGTCAGCAGTCTCGTCATACTCCACGTAGTTGCCATCATGTAGATCCTCGGAAACGTAGGTCTGCGGAAACCACAGCCCCAAAGGGGTCAGTACATAAACGTACTGGCAAGCAAGACTCACAGTTCACCAAAGTGTAACCCGTCAACACCAAGCACAGATGCCTTGGGTTCAACGGAGGAGGGGGGATATACAAGATGCTGCAACTGGCTGCGCTAACCAACTACAGAGATTCTACCACTTCCGGCTAACAGAAAAGGAGATAAGATCGAGGATTGTAACCAACTGAAAGATAACATCAAACAAAACCCATCCTGGATCTCGCCCCTTATCCAAAGAAGCAATCCGAGGATAACTCACCCAGTTGTAATAATGATGGTTCAAATTATTGTGTCAATAAGCCTATTACTAGTCAAGTTATTAATCATTGGGTGTAAAGTTGGTAATCATTAGGTTTAAGTTGTCCTGAGTACTTGTTAGCCAGTACTTTCACCAAGTAATCCATAACCGCGGAAAACACGGCTTCTCGAGAAGATTATCCCTGCAGGGTTGCACCAATTTGGCCGTACACTCATGAATGGCCCGCCAGATGGGAGATCACCCCACCAAGCGGGGCACTCAACACAACCAACCATTCTTCGCATCAAGCCCAAAGAACCTTGGGCGCACGGCTAATCAAGCCCAGAAGAAAATGGACCATCATAGCACTCTAAGACCGTGTCCCCCTATATGCCGACTACAAAAGGTCCACCCTGCGCTGGGCTCGCAAAAACATGCATGCGGCAAATGGAAAACACGAACTAAATGAGGCGATTTGGACGAGATGCGAATCAGGTCAAGTTGAGGGGGGCGCCCATACTCGCTTCCCAAATGCGGTTAGTGCGCTCATCATGGATCAGTAGACAAGACCCTTTTCCTATTAGGGTCGACACTAGCAGGCTCCAAAACCTCTCATGGGCCTCCTGCCGGTGCCTTATCATCAAATTTATTATTAATAGTAACATTAGCATGATTGATTGATTAATCATCGAGCCCCCACAACGTAAATGATATAGTAACAGAAAGTAACGGATAACAGACTCGAGCAAAAGCAACCTAAGCATGCTAGTAAGACCCTGGCTCAAACAATGGGTTGTAGGAAGGGAGATGAGGCAATATCAGGTTTAAGGGATTCATGTGATAGGTTCGTAGCAGAAACAACTACTACTAAGGCTAGCAGAAAAGAACAACGGAAAGTATCGGTAACCAATGTTGAAAGGAACACAGTGGTTCATGTGAGTGATAACTTGCCTGCAAAACCCAGTAGCCTGGTACTGAGCTAAATCCTTAGGAGGGATGTCGTAAGTATCGTCGGTCTCAACGTCGTCGTGTATCCGAGAAGAAGCAAACAGACATTGCAGAAAGATAAGCAATCATTATCATGGCATAGGTGCACAAACATGGGATGATGCATGTCATGTTGATAGTTGCATCAAAGTAACCTACTTGACAAAGTAACACAATTTAATTGGATCCATATGCAATGAGAATTGCATATGGATGCAAATGCTTTAGGTTGAAGCAATGATCTACATTTGATTAACAAGTGTAAGTAGTTAAACATGATGCATGCATGATGATGACAAGAGAATAACAACAAAATAACAATATTAATTGCAATTGTAATGAGGGTTAACAAGTTAAGAAAACAATTATTAAGTTTTGGAAATTATTGGTTACTTAATGATGTTAAACAAGTAGTTGTTGTTTTCATCAAGTTGGAGTGTGCAAAACAATTTACAAATTTTATATTTGAAAAGAACATCAAATTTTAGTTGAATTACATGTTTCACATTTTGAAATTGGACTTTGGATTATTTGATTATGAATTAAACAATATTAAACAAGTTTTAATTGAATTAAACAAGAATTAAAATGTTTAGGCAATTTAAATTGTTCAAACCAGGAAACAAATTTTATATTTGAATAGAACATTAAAAAAGGTGTGAAAAACATGTTTTATTTGACTTATTTGGAAACAGTATGAATTACTTATGAATTATTGCAAATTACATTTGAATTATCCAAATTTGAAGTTTAAATGTATTTTGAAAATTCAAAGCAGAACACAAATAGGCTAGTTGGAAAGATTATGAAATTTGGAGCAATAAACATATACAACTTTTATGAATTGGACTTATAGATTTAAAGTTATTAATGTTTAAAGTTTGATGCTTAAATCTGTTATTTAAAAGAAATTTGGAAAAACAAAAACAGAATCGTGTTAAGCTTTTATTACCGCACTGTGGTGTAGCCACAGTCACTGATCTGTGGGGTCTAGCCAGCGTGGCGCTGCGCGCGGCTGACGGGTGGGACCCCGCTGTCAGCGCGGTAAAAGAAGGAAAAAGGAGGCTTTTGCCCCTGCGGGGGTTCGACCCCGCGATCTGCTCGCTGCGCGCAAGGAACAGACCAGATGGGCTGCTGCTGGTCTCGTGATGGGTTACAGAAACGACTCGATAAGAGGCAACTATGCTGGTGTTAACTGAATTTTGGACAGCTACGCTGAACCTGACGGAAACAACCAGCGCTCGCCGGCGAGTACTTCTGCGGCCACGGTCGTGCGGTGGGCGATCCTCGACGACGTTGCTCGAAGGCTACCGATCAGAGCAAGAGGGGGGGGAGAGGAGGCCCTAGGGCGAGAGGAACCTCACCTCGGTGCAGTACGAGGCGGGTGGCAGCGGTCGGTGCAGGCAGAAAACTTGGCCGGCGGGAGATCTTCACGGCGGCGGCGGCTCGGGCATCAACAGCCGACGACCCCTATACCAAACTTGGAGCGGGTGGTTAGCAGGTTCCATTCCAAGGAACGGCAACCCACCGAGATGCCCGTGGAGATGGGGAGGTGGCGGCGAACAGAGGTGGGCGAACGGTGGTGGTTTAAGTTCAGGTTCAGAAAGGTGAGACAGATGTGGGCAGAGGGAAGGTGGCGGCGATGGGTTAGAGCTAGGGTTAGGGTTAGCTGCGATCGGAGGAGGAGGGGGATATATGGAGGGAGATCACTAGTACGGCTGAGCATCTAATGGAGGTGGAGGAGATCGTGTGGCTCTGCCATGGTTCGTACAGGAAGTGACGTAGGTTGAAGATGACAGGGAGGGGTACTGGGCCAAGGTGATAGCGGGCTTGGGGTAGGAGAGAAAAAGGATGGGCCATGCCCCTCTCCTTTGAGTTTTAAATATTTGTTATTATTTATTTTTTTTTGCAGCAAGACTAATTGGAAGAAAAAGGTAATTTTGGAGTTAGCAAAATTGTTAGAAAAATTAGGGTGAGATGTTTGGGTCAACAGCAAACAAAGCCAAGTTGTGTTTTACAAATATTTCAAATACTTTGCTGTTTACAACAATGGTTTAAATTTGAGTTAATTTGGGTATTGAAAGAAATATGGAAAACAAAGGTTTAAGCATTTGGAACCCTACTGATTTAATACAAACAATTGATTTGGATTGTTGTACAATTTGCATAAAGTCAATTTGGTTATTGTTTGATGCTTTGATTCGAATTTGAATGCAATTTGGGAATTTATTTATTTGAAACAAAAACACCATTTATTATTTGATCATTATGGGATGATTGGAAAACAATTAAGGTTTTGATTTGGAAACAACTATTTGGATGTTGGTTTGGAATTTCAAATGGAAAATAAATTGAATTTGAAAAGGGTTTGATTACTGGATGCATTTTTATAGAAATAAAACAATAGTTTGGGATCACACTTTAATGGAAACAAATAATTGTTTTATTTTGAAATATCTTTTTAGAAATTGTAACATCACAAGGATGAAACAAAAGGTTTGAATTTTGGTTTGGAATTCAAATAGAAAACAAAGGAAAACAAATGAAAACAGTGGAAAACAAATGGAAAACAAACAAAACAAATGCAATCAACATGATGCCATGATGCAGAACATAAAATAACAGAGAGCAAACATTCTAAAGGCTATTTTTCAGACTTGGGATGTTACAATTATCATAAAGGAAAAATGAACACAGAGTGCTGCCTGCCTTGAACGATTCATGTACACGTCCGGGACATAAATTCGTGGAGCTGGAGTTTTTTAAAATGGAGATTCTACCCCTAGCCTCTGCATAAAAATGATGCACACAACTGCTTCTCTTTCCTATTACAGCTTGCCCACTCGTAGCATACTCATCTCAAATGCTGTTATATCCAGTGAAGCCTCAAATTAATTAAAATTTGACACACGTGATAATTAGAACATTTTATCATCATCCAAAATAGGATGAATAGGAACATAAATCCATAATTTTTTGAAATAAAGTCTAACTTCTAGAATAGAACTGCTAGCTTACTGCAAGCCAGCACTACGGGAAACTACCTAGACGCCGACGGCCCCCCACTACGCCGACGGCCAAAGGTCGACCCTCTCGTCGTAGGGTGGTCGGCAGGATCGGTGGACAACGCGCCCGTCGGCGTCTATTCCCCCCTCGGCGTATTTTACTTTCCCCGAGGGCCACCGTCGGCATCTATTCCCCCCTGGGCGTAGGGTGCTGCCCCGTTACGCGATTCAAATGCGTCCCGTTACGCGATAGGATACCCCGAGCGGGTGCCGTCGGTGTTACGCGATAGGCTACCCCGACGGGGTGCCGTCGGCGTAGGTGCTGCACATTTTCCAAATTTGTCAAAATTTAATACTCCCTCCGTCCACTTTTATAAGGCTCACTTCTTACTATTGAGTGCTAAGAAGTGAGCCTTATAAAAGTGGACGGAGGGAGTATATTTTTATTTGTTTTCCTATATGATTTTAATATATTTATAATTTCTCAGTTAATAGGAGTGGTTGTATACCTCCGAATGTGAGTATACCGCCACCCGCGCTGTCGAGACATCGTAGTAGTTTTCATAGACTGGGGTGCCATGAGACTACGGTAGAGACGTGGGGTAACGGGATAGCGTAGTAACACTGAACACGGGATTTACCCAGGTTCGGTACGTCGCGACAGTACGGCGTACCTACTCCTGCACTTCTCACTAATTGGGACTAAAGCCCGTATAACAGGGTTACAATGTGAGAGAATAGATCTAGCTACTCGACGAGGATGAACTTCCCGGCGAGTTGCGTAGAGCTTTAGCTTGTGTCTAACTTAACTTATCTAATCTATCTCCCGTCCGGCTTTATATAATAGCCGGATTAGGGCTTACAGAACAAGAAACCTAGAAGACTACGTTTAACTTGTAACTTGGAAAGTAAGGAATCCGTCTTCTCCTCCAAGCCAGATCACGTGGGCCGTGATCCGGGTTCTTCTAGAATCCGGCTTCTGCGCGTCGGACTACTGGGCCGCCCAACGGACCTAAGCCCATTACCATGTAGGCCACCCTGGTAGTCCGGCTCTTTTGTCTACCATCTTCTATACCCCTATTCAGTATATATCCGACAGTAGCCCCCAGGAAGGATCAAAACTCTGAAACTCCGCCTTTCGTCAAATACATTTTGTCCGGGAAAACTTGATTCAGCAGTCTTGATTCTTTCTTCTTTCCTTTTGAAGGAGATGGTAACATAAAACTCGGAACTGTGAAAATCCGGCTTTTCTTCTCGCGATCCTTCGCGGAAAAGGAACTCGTGACATCAGCGCTTTAATCATGCTGACGCAAGCGCCGCTTGGTTTCACGCGGGAAACCCTGCAACGTATCTCTGACAGATTCTCACGGGAAACGAGGAGATAGCCATCATTCCTCTGTCGTTCCGTTTCCCGGATTTTCCGGTGGTTGACACGCGTCAAACATCCAACGTTCGAAAGAGCCGTTGGCACGTATCTAGAGGTTTTCAGGCTATAAATAGCCGTCCTCTTCGTCATCGGAAATCTTTCCTCACTCCATCACTGCCCACGCCATTGACGCAACCGCGAGCTCGAGAGCAAGACCTTGCCCCGACGAACCCTTCGCACGCCGGAGCGCTCCAAAACGCACCACCAAAGGATGGCATCTCCGTCGTCCTCACCGGCTCGCGCCTCCATCGACGAACTTTTGGGCGACCTAGATCCACAGCTAGGGTCGCCCAAGCATGCCGGCGGCGAGCCGGAAAAGGCCACGGCATCCGCGGCGGGCGGAGGAAACGCTTCCGCCGCCGCGGACGTCACGGGCCCAAGCGCCACGACAACTCTGCCGTTTGCTTCAGAACCGGCGAGGGTCAAGATTCACTCCCGTGGCACTGAGCGCTTCTCCACCGGAGCTGATGAAGAAGCAGAATTTGTCGGAATTTGGAATCAGAGTAATACTTCACTCGTCCTCCTCCGTCGGATGTCAAGGGATAGATTAATAGTTAAAGGCAAATAGCGAATCTCGAAGGATGAGCCAGAGCCCAAGCCAAAGGAAGGAGAACGCGTCCTCCTTACCTCTCATATCACGAGAGGTATGGGTTTTCCCCCTTCCGCCTTTTTCCTAGACGTCCTCAACTTTTATGGTGTTCAACCACATAATATCTCTCCAAATTCCATCCTTCAATTAGCTAGTTTCCAAGCTCTTTTCGAAGGGTATCTTGGAATAACTCCCAATTTAGACTTCTGGCATTATTGTTTCGAGGTAAAACATAACATCACAAACGGTGTTTCGCCCATCTGCGGTACCATATCTTTTATCCTCAGAAACTTTAGGGAAGAATGGTATCCAAAGATAAGAATGCCGAAACCTGACCAATCTTGGCTAGGTTCTTTCTTTTATCACCAAGACATTCCGTCCCCAGGCAGAGAAACCGGAGTTCCTCCCTTTGTTAATTCTGCCGCTACTCCTCACGAGAATTGGACATTAGCAGTAACAGAGGATTTGCCTGAAAACCTGATGAAAATAAAGCGGCGCATTGCCAAACTTTCTTCTTCTCAACCACCTTTGGTTTGGAAGGATATCGTTTTATGCTGGTTTGGACGTCGCGTACAACCTTTATCCCTTCGTTCCCGACTTCTTTGCGAGTACACGGGACCGGAAGATAGCATGAGAGGAACAGATAGGTCCTTTAGCAAGAAGGATTTTATAGAACGCCTTCATCAGATAGTTGCCGCTGATAGCCAGATTGAGGAAAGTCTAGCCATTTATCATGCGGAAAATCTGGTTCCTAAGGTACTTTCCTTCCCTTGTTTCTGAGTTTCCTTAGATTATCTTCTCTCTTCATTTTTTAACATACTGTTAATTCTTTCCTAGTTTGACGAACTTGGAGAAAATGATCTTGCTTCTGATGCTGAAATCAGCAAATTACATGCCGAGTTTTACAACAACCAAAAGCGCAAGAGGCAAACTACTATCAAAGAAGAATTTCCTTCTGCAGCTGCGGGTAAAAGGGGGAGAACGAATACGCCAATGGGCGGAAATTTTCGATCACCTGCTGAAAACGAATCCATTCCTACTCCGGATGATATCCGGGTGAAAGAAGAGCCTTTCGACGACCTCGGATATATTCGTCCGGAAGCTAAGAAATTTTTTGCTCCTGCGCCTCTTGTTCGCCCCTGGCCACAAAATGGATTGGTTATCCGCAATAATATCGCATTCTCGCCCCGTCAGGTCATACACGATGGCCTTCACCATGTTGGAATTCTTTTCATGGAATATGCCAGGGAATTCAAGGAGACCTTGGCTGACTTGCGGGAAATGAGCCAGGTAATACCTCTAGCCCCCAAGCATTAAGTTGAAACCCTAAATTCTTCTTAATGCTTCTTTGTATGCTTGTTCAAACTTAAGCATCTGGCTTTCATTTCCATGTTTCAGCATTCCGCAGATGCCATAAACTTGGAAGTTTTGAAAAAACTTAGCCTCAAAAGCAGAGAAGTAAAAACACTTCAATCTGTTATTGAGTCAAAAAGCAACGAACTGGCGTCGTCTCAAAGGCAATTATCAAAAGCCACCGGTATTTTACTTCGTGTTTATTGTTTTTTGCTGGAAAATCATTGCTAGATCTTGCCGTAATGTCGGATTATTTTGTCCCTGCTTTTCAGCTGCTTTAACCAAAGCCAAGAAGCACACAGCAAACACTGCTTATTTTTCTCAACTTCGTGAAGAAAACTCCAACCTTCAAAGAGAACTTTCAAAAGTTCGAGAAGAACTTGAAGCCAGTAATCTAGCCCTTGGGATTGCGCAATCCAAGGCTTCTTTGCAGGCAGCAGAGGATAGATCTATTATCAATGATTTAGAAAGTATGCTATTCCCTCGTATGAAAGAAGGCGATGAAATTGACGCGGTTCTTGGTAAGTTGACTTCTTTTACCAATACTTTCATGTCATATTTCTTGTATTCTCTAATCTTTGCTTTTGTCAAAAAAGCAGGAAATTTTCCAGGGATTTCTCGGACTGAAAAGATCCGGGCCTTTGGGAAGATATGGAATTCAATCAGAAATGCAGGAATGCATTTAATTAATAAATTCCTGCCCACAAGTAGTATACAATCTTCAGAAGTTTACCGACTTCCGGATGGCATCATGGAGGTAGCAAATTCGAAGGAATCTGTCCTTCGCTCTGCTGCACGGGGTGGTGCGCGAATGGCACTTGGCCTCATGCGCTTACACTACCCTGATGCAAAATCCTGGCGTGTAGCATCCGGTATTCCTCAAGAATATACAGAAGCACAAATAAATGCAATCTTTAATGAAGTTGAAGGCCACGCCACTCAGATTGCCTCCATGGTGAATATCTCCATTACTTATCCGGAAGAAGAAGTGCCCGCAGCCCCCGAGAATGATAGCAGTGATGAAGACTCAGAAGTTTAAGGGGGCGCACTTGACCTGGATGATGGATGTGTATAGTAGCTTTTTTACAATGTAATTCATATTGTAATGCTTCTATGTCATTTGTCTGAACAAGAACTCCGCCTTTTGCGATTTCAAGCTTCTTGCAAAGTTTTTCCGGGTTTGGCTGTTCCTTTATCTTCTAAGTAATCTGGTATCTGTGTTTTAACTGCTCTAGTGTTTAAAAATGGCTCAATTAGCAATATGTATCGTCATGTTGAGTAACTGGGGACGAACCAAACAGTTTTAAAAACTCAGAAACATGGATTATGCTAGAAGCATTTTTACTGACTAGTTTCAGTAACCCAACACATACACAATCAGATAAAACTTAGAGAAAACAAGGAACTGTTCTGAAACTTGGGCACGCAGGCACAATCCGAGTTTCCTTTAACCTTTAACAGGCCGAATCATTCAGCTTTTAAACACCGAGCACGCAGGCACAATTCGGGTCAACATTGAGTATTTGTAAGATCATTGGGAAATAGATAAAGCGGAAATATTTTGTACTTATAATGAATATGAATTCCGACAACTTTATTTCATGATCTCAAAGATGTTTACATAGAAATTGAACTAAGTGTAGAAGGGACGTAATTGCTGGATACTCCAAGGCCTATTTGTCTCTCCTAGTTCATCATCTATTTTTCTCTTTCTTTTGCGATTCGGCTTCTCGGGGTCGTCCTCCGTATCTCGAATGTCAACAAGATAGTATGATCCATTCTTCATGGCTTTACTGATGACAAATGGTCCTTCCCATACTGGGGCTAATTTGTGCTTCCTTTTCTGCACCAATCTCAGCACTAAGTCACCTTCTTTAAAAGAACGATGCCTGATTTTCCGACTGTGATAACGTCGTAAACCTTGCTGGTAGATGGCGGATCTTTGAAGTACAAGTTCTCGTTCCTCTTCTAAGAGATCGACGGCATCCTGTCGTGCTTCCTCGGCATCCGAGTCGTCAAAATTCTGCACTCTCGGGCTATCATGGATCATATCCGTTGGAAGAATAGCTTCCGCACCATAAACCAGGAAAAACGGGGTTTGCTCGGTTGACCTATTTGGCGTCGTTCGAATACTCCACAACACGGAAGGTAGCTCTTCTACCCATGCTCCAGCTGCTCTATGGAGAGGAGTTTCGAGTCTTGGGCGTATTCCTTGCAGGATTGAACTGTTCATTCTTTCAACCTGTCCATTAGATTGCGGGTGTGCCACAGATGCAAGATCTAAGCGAATTCCCGTTTGTTGGCAGTATTTTGCCAACTCTCCAATGGAGAAATTTGTCCCGTTATCAGTTATTATGCTGTGTGGGACGCCATACCTCATTACTAAATAAATAATGAAATTTCTGGCAGTTGCGCCGTCCAGCTTTTTGATGGGTTTAGCCTCCACCCATTTTGTGTACTTATCTACCGCTACGAGTAGATGTGTAAGTCCACCTCTTGCAGTTTTGAACGGTCCCATCATATCTAGCCCCCAGACCGCAAACGGCCATGTGATAGGGATAGTTTTAAGTGCTTGGGCCGGCAAATTGGTCTGCTTGGCGTAATATTGGCATCCTTCGCACGTATTCACTATGCGTTCGGCGTCTGTCTTGGCTGTTAGCCAGAAAAACCCCGCCCGGAATGCTTTTTTGACTATGCTTTTTGATTGAGCATGATGTCCGCAATCGTCGGCATGGATTACTTCCAGTATTTCTCTTCCTTCTTCTGGTGAAATACACCGTTGAAAAATTCCGGAAGTACTGCGTTTATACAAGTGGTCGTTGATCACCACGTATCCTTTGCATCGACGCTGTATTTGTCTTTGCAAGACCTCGTCTGCTCCTTCCGGGTACTTCTGATTGACTAAGAAGTTTAAGTACGGGATTGTCCAATCCGGTTTAACGAGCATGACTTCAATTGTTTCAGATGCTAGAGGGTAATCAACGTCTCCACCTTTTATGGACGGTTCATGCAAATGCTGGACGAATACCCCTGGTGGTAAAGTTTTTACTCTCTCTGATCCCATGCGGGCTAACGCATCCGCGTTCCAATTTTCCTCCCTTTTTATGTGAAGGACCCTCGAACCCGAAGAAGCAGATGGCAAACTCATCCACCGTTCTCCGATATTCGGCCCATTATGAGGGCTTTTCGCGTCCCAGGTTTGGGTTGAGCTGATGCTGTACCAAATCCGAGTCTCGCATAGCACAAGATGCGTTTTACCCCTATTTTCTTTTGCAATATGCAAGCCATGAAGCAAAGCTTCGTATTCTGCCACATTATTACTGGCGTTGAAGTGTATTTGTAATACGTACTCCATTGTGTCTCCCTTGGGAGATTTTAGAACTACGCCGGCTCCAGCTCCTTCCTTCATCTTGGATCCATCAAAGTGCATGATCCAGTACTCGGATTCTGGGCATCGGTGTATTTTCCATTTGCTTCTGTCCAGTCGGCGACGAAATCTGCCAAAACCTGGGATTTTAGTTGCGTCCTTGGCTGGTACTTAATGTCGAAAGCTGGCCAGCTCGATGCCCCCATTTAGCTACTCGGCCGGTTGCCTCCGCATTGTTTATAATATCCCCTAGTGGTGCTTTACATACCACTGTTATGGAATGTCCTTGGAAGTAATGGCGCAGCTTTCTGGATGCAAAAAATACGCCATATGCCAGTTTCTGATAGTGCGGGTATCTTTGTTTGGATTCGGAGAAAACTTCGCTTATGTAGTATACCGGATGTTGATCTGGTATGCTTTGCTCTTCTTTTGTCCGTTCCACAACGATTACCGCGCTAATAACCCGATTAGTAGCCGTAAGGTATAGTAACATGGGCTCTTCGTCTTTGGGTGATGCCAAGACGGGAGCGTTCATCAAGGTTTCTTTTAACTGGGCCAACGCTGCATCGGCCTCTTCTGTCCATTCGAACTTGTCGGATTTCTTCAAAAGTTTGTAGAGTGGTAAGGCTTTATCCCCACAGCCGACTAATAAATCTGCTAACGGCTGCAGCGGGAACCCGTCAATCTTTGGACATCTTTTACGCACGTAGGTTTTGAGATATTCAAGATTGCCTTGATCTTTTCCGGGTTGACTTCTATTCCTCTGTGAGAAACGATGAAAACCCAGAAGTTTTCCTGAGGGAACCCCGAATACGCACTTAGATGGATTCAACTTCATCTTGTAAGTGCGCAAGTTTTAGAAGGTTTCTCGCAAATCCTCAAGGAGTGTATCTTTTTCCTTGGTTACGACGGCAATATCGTCCACGTAAACATGGACATTTTTTCCAATCTGACTATGCAAACAACGTTGCATGCAATGCTGGTAGGTTGCACCTGCGTTCTTCAGGCCAAAAGGCATGGTTACGTAGTAATACTACCCATACGGGGTTATAAAAGAAGTCTTGATTTGATCTTCCTTTTTCATGCGTATTTGGTGGTTACCCGGAGTATGCATCCAAAAAGCATAAAGCTCGGAGCCTGCAGTGGCATCTATTATTTGATCGATTCGCGGTAACGCGAACCTATCTTTCGGACACAGCTTGTTCAATCCTGTGTAATCTATACACATTCTGAGGGCAGTTGTGTCTTTCTTCGGTACTAATACCGGATTTGCGGACCAGTCAGTATGTATTACCTCCTTGATGAAATCCGCTGCTAAAAGCCGGATAATTTCCTTGCCAATAGCCTTCCGTCTTCTTCCGTCAAATCGACGGAGACCTTGTTTGACGGGTTTTGATCCGGGAATAACCTTGAGTTGGTGCTCAGCAAGTTCCCTGGGTACGCCTGGCATGTCAGCTGGACACCAGGCGAAAATATCTCAGTTCTCACGGAGGAACTTGATGAGCTCGCCTTCCTATTTGTCGGTCATCCCAGTCCCTACAACGACAAATTTTTGTCGGATCTTTGGGATCTAGGATTACCTGCCTTGTATTCTCGGACGCCTTGAAGCTATCTGTTGGCTTCGAGTTTCTTTTCCTGCCGGCATTTCTTTCGGCGATACCTCCTTGGCTAACTCCTTCAGTTCTTCCTGAGCTATAACTCTTTGAGCGCAAAGGGCGTTTTGCTTCTCCAACTCGTTTGCCAGCTTGAAATCACCGGGCAATGGTGATTACTCCTCCTTTGGGTCCTGGCATCTTCAGCTTGTTGTAGATATAGCAAGATCTTGCCATAAATTTGGCGAAAGCCGGACGTCCGAGTATTGCGTGATACACTCTTTCGAACGGCACTACTTCGAAGGATACTTTTTCCTGCCGGAAGTGATCTTTATCTACGAAGGTGACATCTAGGGAAATTTCTCCTAGGGATCGTGCTTGCCTGGCAGGAACAATGCCATGGAAGCGTATATTGCTGTAGTTGAGCTGGGACTCGGATATCTTCAAGTGCTTCAGTGTATCCAGGTACATTATATTGATGCTGGATCCTCCGTCCATCAGCACTCTTCTTAGCCTAGTGTTTTGAACAATAGGGCTTACAACAAGAGCTTGTGTGCCGGGTTCAGGGATATTTCCGGGATGATCTGACTGATCCCAGATTATCGGTGTGTTGGAATACTTCAAGAATTTTGGGGTTGCAGGAACAACCGCGTTTATTTCTCGAAGTGTCCTTTTGGCCACCTTTGCTGACGGGGTTGCTAAGAAAGTTAACATTGCTTCTCCGTCAACTCTCGGAAATTTGGGTTCGCCTTTTCGCTGTTGTTCCTGGATTTTGTCATCAGTGTCCGATTCACTGTCTTCTTTTTCAGCTTCTGGCTTTTGTTTGGCAGGTTTCCTCTTGGAACCCTTCCCTTTATTTCCGGATCCTGCATTGCCTTTCATATGCTTGTTTAGCCGGCATTGCGCGTTTGTGTGGGTTGGTTTCCCAAACTGAGAGTGGTGGACGCAGGGTTCCGACTTAATTCTCTCCCATTCTTCGGGAGTGTAATTGATTGGATCCGGACTGCGGCCTTTCCACTTGTTCACCTTTTCTCCTCCAAAGGCTATGTTAACCTCCTTGGGCTTTGTTGTTGACTCCGGAGTTCCTTTTTTATCAGAACGAGGTGTTTTCTTGGCCAGTATCAGTGACTCAATATTGCCTCCTCTTGCTCTGATATCGTCTTCGGCTGCAGCATGCTCATTAGCGGTTGTAAGCATAGATCCGAGATCTTTGTGCTTTTTAGAACCAACCATGAACGGTACAAGTCCGGGTTTTAGGCCATTGACGAAAGCATGCATTGCTTGTACGTCAGTTACTCCAGAGCAACTATTCTTCATTGCAGTCCATCTGGAGATGAAATCCACGTATGGTTCGTCTTCAAATTGGGTGCAACGGTTCAGCTGGTTGATGCTATTTGGGCGTTTGTATGTTCCCCGAAAATGCTGAGTAAATACTCTCGCCATATCATCCCAACTGTCGACAGTTCTTGATGGTAAACCATTGATCCAATCTCTGGCTCCGTCTAGCAACATTAGGGGAAGGAACTTGACAGCTTCCAGGTCTGTCCCGTTGTTGATTTGGACGGCTGTGTAATAATCTGAAAGCCAGGTATCCGGGTTTGTACTGCCGGTATACTTTTGGTAGGTTGGACCAACTTTGGCAAAGCCAGAATGCAGGGTTATCCTTCGGATCCTGTCAGTAAAAACACTTAGGACCAAAGTATAGATCATCCTTTTCTGCTCTATCAATATGTGCAGAATATCTCCCGGCTGAATGGACAGAAGGGGATCTGCTCCTTTCTTTTCCATTGTTGCGCGGACGCGCTTTTCCGAGGTTATCTCTATCTCTTCCGTTGTCACGCCCTCTGGGATTAGGTGGAGTCCTGCTCCTGTACCTTTCCTTATCTTTAGGCGGTGTCCGAGATCTTTCACGTCTGTGAGGTGTATCGTATCTTCCAGCTTTTTCAGCTGGGTTTCTCGGAGGTGGCATTATTTTGCCGTCATTCCGGTGTTTGTCTTCCCGATCGTGTGGTTTATATCCATCTTTCGGGAGATGAGGTCCGGTTCTAGACGCTGCGTCCCGGTTGTCGGGGTTTTTCTTGTCTTTTCTCGGATCCTCTTTTTTATCCGAATCTCCGGGTTCTTCCGGTCTAGGTGCTCCAGCAGCGCAAGTAACAGTTTTGCAGAGGGCGGAATTATCATGCAGCCTCCCTGATCTCTCTTGTCCTCGCTGTTGCTGCTGTAATGCTTTTCCTAGGAAAGCATACACCCCTTGGAGTTTTTCCCCGTTGGAGTACAGATCGTTGTTTAGGATGGCGAACGCTGCTTCCGCGTTTTCTGCTGCGGTTTTGTATATTGGTTCGCCCTTGGCATCTTTGCCGTTTAACTGCTTTTGCCAAGATGGGTTATAAAACCTTTCTTTTGGCGGCAGTTCTTCCGGTTTTGCGATTCCGGGTAACCTAGTAGGTTTTAAGGCAGATCTATGCTTTCTCTCGTACTCCTCTATTTCTTCCTTCATGACTTTGATGTCATTATGGGTTTGTTGGAGATGTTGCCGAGATCTAAGCAGATGTTGCTGTTGCCGTTGGAAAGCTTGTCTCCTGGCTTCCAGCATCTCAGGGGGTTCATTGGGTCCCACTGGAGTTTGTAATAGTTCTTGCTCTTCCAGTTCTGTCATTGGCGGAGCGGTGATTTCCTTGGATTTCTTTTCCGTAGGCTTTGTGCCACTAATATCTCCAACTTCCAGGTTTTCATCAGCGAGATCAGCTGACTTTTTCTTCCGGAGTTTGTACTGGAGTTTTTTAGAAGCACGGTGCTTTTTCTTGGAAGATGGAGGTTTTTTGACAGGTTCATCCTCTGTCATCTCCTTGACATTAGGGAATATCGGAGAAGTTTCTCCGTCTTCCCTCTCTTCCACTGGCGGAGGGGTTTTAGGGCTTTCCTGGCTATCAGCACCCGTTGTATCAGCTGGTTTTGCCATTAGCACTTCATGGAATCCCTCTTGAAAGGACTTAACTTTTCTTACGAAGGCATCATCGTCTTCGTCTTCGGAGTCGAAGTTATCCGATCCGGTTTCCGACTCCAATCTCGCCTCTATGGCGGCAAGCACGGACTCTGTTTCCGAGTTCATCGTCTGGTTGACGGATGTCGGATCTTCCGTCTCTGTGACGGGTATTGGTTCTTCCGTCTCTGTGACGGGTGTATTGTTGTCTGCCTCTTGCACGGGATTTCCGTCATCCGTGTTTTCGGCGATCTCGGATTGCACCATGCCGATAAAGTGCGTATCACTGTTTTGTCGGTGATCTGAGCAAAATCCGGCATCATAGTCGTCTTCGACTGGGTATAGGGCGGGTGGGATAAATTTGCTTCCACCGCAAAACCCCATTGCCTCCGCGGTTAATCCGATAAAGATGTTAGCAGATCCAATCGGTAAAACGCAGGCACTTACCAGGTGGTTTTGCGCCGGTATGTAGGATCCGTTGTCGAGGAAGCGCCCGACGTCGTCGTCGAATTCCAGGCTTCCGACAGTGATCGATCTTCCAATTCCGCCGAGTATCCCAGATCGGAATTTCACGCCTGACGTCGTTTGCCCCACGGTGGGCGCCAACTGTCGAGACATCGTAGTAGTTTTCATAGACTGGGGTGCCATGAGACTACGGTAGAGACGTGGGGGTAACGGGATAGCGTAGTAACACTGAACACGGGATTTACCCAGGTTCAGTACGTCGCGACAGTACGGCGTACCTACTCCTGCACTTCTCACTAATTGGGACTAAAGCCCGTATAACAGGGTTACAATGTGAGAGAATAGATCTAGCTACTCGACGAGGATGAACTTCCCGGCGAGTTGCGTAGAGCTTTAGCTTGTGTCTAACTTAACTTATCTAATCTATCTCCCGTCCGGCTTTATATAATAGCCGGATTAGGGCTTACAGAACAAGAAACCTAGAAGACTACGTTTAACTTGTAACTTGGAAAGTAAGGAATCCGTCTTCTCCTCCAAGCCAGATCACGTGGGCCGTGATCCGGGTTCTTCTAGAATCCGGCTTCTGCGCGTCGGACTACTGGGCCGCCCAACGGACCTAAGCCCATTACCATGTAGGCCACCCTGGTAGTCCGGCTCTTTTGTCTACCATCTTCTATACCCCTATTCAGTATATATCCGACACGCGCCCATGAAATAACACGGTGAAATCTCCCGGAGCCGACCCTATACAACACATTAATCTAAAATAAATAAATAACATACTTATTATATGATATACCTAAACAGTAATATTAAAAACATAAATGAATTTGTACGGATCCCGAGGCCCCGCAGGCGCCCCTCTTTTGGGAAACCGTGGAACTTGCGACTGCGTCGTGTACCCCCATAGACGGGCATCGAAGGGCGGTAGAATAGTAGAACATTCAGTGTTTATGCATGGTTAGGTTATAGAAACATGTAAGACAAGTGTGGCCCCAGAATTCAAGAAGATTCATTGGGGTAGATCCGTAGCGGGAGTTTCGCGGTTTATTGTTCTCACAACACGCCTAGAAATTCCCGTAGTGGTCAAATGGGAGGGAATCTTTCGAAGAGTTGGTCCATGCTATTATTTTTATGCTTTCTAGGGACCACCAAAACACAACCAAGCAACTAGTTCCACTTTGCTACCCCATTTTGACATCGGTGCCGGTCGTAGTCTTATAAGGTATTTTTAGGCTCTAGCGGGTATAGGGTTTCACCGGAGAGGGGGTCCATAGCGTCGGGATCCTACCACAATTTAGGGTTTTGGATGGCAACTAGTTCCACATTGCTACCCCCATTCGACGCCGTTACCGCGTGTATGCGTATAAGTCCGGTATTTCTCCAACGGGTCTAGGGTTTCACCGGAGGGGGGCATGACTGTTCGTAGCTAGGGGTTGAATATTGAGAAACTCTAGTTGTATCTATGATGAAATAGGTATTTTTGTCGCTAAAAATTATTTTTGCCAAAAATCATGAGCAAACTATGAGGTACCTATAGTTCAAATTTGACATGTTTCCAGCAGAATCGGCAGAAACTTGTGTTTTTCAAAAGAGGTGGATGGAAACCTTTTCATATGAAAAAATTGGTTATTTGTGCATATAACATGGTCTAGTATTTTAAAAAATTATAGCTCTCAAGTTTTGCAACATATGTGTGGTAGGTCCTTCACAAAAAAACTCATTTTTTACACTCGGGAAATGGAAAATGGTTTTTTTCTTCAATGAAAAGGAAAACTTCCTTCGTCAACATTGTCCGTGCTTCCAAGATGCATGTTTTTGTGGAATATGGGAACATTTGAACAAACTATGCCATGGATATGACCATAACACCCGTCATTTGGCCTGAAACCCAGGAATGTTCGGAGGAGATAGCTTATTTTTGTGAATACATTTTCAACACAACTATCGTATTCCAAGTTTAATATTTTTGGTGTATACTAGTAACTATATAATGACACCACGCGAAGGACTTGCATCATTTTGGGTTGTTTTGAATATTTTGGAATTTTCTAAGCCGGTTTAAGGAAAAATTCAAGGCGGGGGGCATGATGTTCGTAGCTAGGGGTTGAATATTGAGAAACTCTAGTTGTATCTATGATTAAATAGGTATTTTTGTAGCTAAAAATGATTTTTGCCAAAAATCATGAGCAAACTATGAGGTACCTGTAGTTCAAATTTGACTAGTTTTCAGCGGAATCGGCAGAAACTTATGTTTTTCAAAAGAGGTGGATGGAAACCTTTTCATATTAAAAAATTGGTTATTTGTGCATATAACATGGTCTAGTATTTTAAAAATTATACCTCTCAAGTTTTGCAACATATTTGTGGTAGGCCCTTCACAAAAAACCCATATTTTACACTCGAGAAATGGAAAATGGTTTTTTCTTCAATGAAAAGGAAAACTTCTTTCGTCAACATTGTCCGTGCTTCCAAGATGCATGTTTTTGTGGAATATGGGAACATTTGAACAAACTATGCCATGGATATGACCATAACACCCGTCATTTGGTCCGAAACCCAGGAATGTTCGGAGGAGATAGCTCATTTTCGTGAACACATTTTCAACACAACTGTCGTATTACAAGTTTATTATTTTTTGTGTATACTAGTATCTATATAATGACACCACGCGAAGGCCTTGCATCGTTTTGGGTTGTTTTGAATTTTTTGGAATTTTCTAAGCCGGTTTAAGGAAAAAGTCAAGGCGGGGGGCATGATCGTTCGTATCTAGGGGTTGAATATTGAGAAACTCTTGGTGTATCTATGATGAAATAGGTATTTGTGTAGCTAAAAATGATTTTTTCCAAAAAATCATGAGCAAACTATGAGGTACCTGTAGTTCAAATTTGACCAGTTTCCAGCGGAATCGGCAGAAACTTGTGTTTTTAAAAAGAGGTGGATGGAAACCTTTTCATATGAAAAAATTGGTTATTTGTGCATATAACATGGTCTAGTATTTTAAAAAATTATAGTTCTCAAGTTTTGCAACATATTTGTGGTAGGTCCTTCACAAAAAACCCATTTTTTACACTCGAGAAATGGAAAATGGTTTTTTTCTTCGATGAAAAGGAAAACTTCCTTCGTCAACATTGTCCGTGCTTCCAAGATGCATGTTTTTGTGGAATATGGTAACATTTGAACAAACTATGCCATGGATATGACCATAACACCCGTCATTTGGCCCGAAACCCAGGAATGTTCGGAGGAGATAGCTCATTTTCGTGAACACATTTTCAACACAACTGTCGTATTATAAGTTTATTATTTTTTGTGTATACTAGTATCTATATAATGACACCACGCGAAGGCCTTGCATCGTTTTGGGTTGTTTTGAATTTTTTGGAATTTTCTAAGCCGGTTTAAGGAAAAAGTCAAGGTGGGGGGCATGACCGTTCGTATCTAGGGGTTGAATATTGAGAAACTCTTGGTGTATCTTTGATGAAATAGGTATTTGTGTAGTTTAAAATATTTTTTTACAAAAATCATGAGCAAAATCTGAGGTACCTGTAGTTCAAATTTGACAAGTTTCCAGCGGAATCGGCAGAAACTTGTGTTTTTCAAAAGAGGTGGATGGAAACCTTTTCATATGAAAAAAATGGTTATTTGTGCATATAACATGGTCTAGTATTTTTAAAAATTATAGCTCTCAAGTTTTGCAACATATTTGTGGTAGGTCCTTCACAAAAACCCATTTTTACACTCGAAAAATGGAAAATGGTTTTTTTCTTCAATGAAAAGGAAAACTTACTCCGTCAACATTTTCCGTGCTTCCAATATGCATGTTTGTGTGGAATATGGGAACATTTGAACAAACTATGCCATGGATATGACCATAACACCCGTCATTTGGCCCGAAACCCAGGAATATCCGGAGGAGATAGCTCATTTTGGTGAACACATTTTCAACACAACTGTCGTATTCCAAGTTTATTAGTTTTGGTGTATACTAGTACCTATATAATGACACCACGCGAAGGCCTTGCATCGTTTTGGGTTGTTTTGAATATTTTGGAATTTCCTAAGCCG
Organism: Alopecurus myosuroides; assembly: GCA_028641055.1. Lineage (NCBI taxonomy): Eukaryota > Viridiplantae > Streptophyta > Magnoliopsida > Poales > Poaceae > Alopecurus > Alopecurus myosuroides. The sequence goes on from CM054058.1 coordinate 525,554,380, forward strand.
GTTTAAGGAAAAAGTCAAGGCGGGGGGCATGACCGTTCGTATCTAGGGGTTGAATATTGAGAAACTCTTGGTGTATCTATGATGAAATAGGTATTTGTGTACCTAAAAAAGATTTTTCCGAAAATCATGAGCAAACTATGAGGTACCTGTAGTTCAAATTTGACCAGTTTCCAACGAAATCGGCAGAAACTTGTGTTTTTTAAAAGAGGAGGATATAAACCTTTTCATATGAAACAAATCGGTTATTTGTGCATATATCATGGTCTAGTATTTTCAAAAATTATATATCTCAAGGTTTGCAACATATTTCTGGTAGGTCCTTCACAAAAAAACCCATTTTTTACACTCGAAAAATGGAAAATGGTTTTTTTTTCAATGAAAAGAAAAATAAGTCTTATATATGATGGGATATATTATACGGATGTCATATTTGAATTTCTCTCATTTTTCTAATCGATATAGACATATTATTTGTCAAATTTTGATTTGACGGATTTATAGATATGAATTTTTCAATATTAAATAGAAAAGGAAAAAATGTTAATTATTATTTAAATTAAAAATTATTTGAATTCAAAATTATTACTAGTTATTATTTTTTGCTTAAATAATTGTTTGAATTCACAAAATAAAAGAGTGTGGCATTGATGGTTCAAGGGTTAAGCTTAACATGATAGATTGGATAATATTGTCAACAACACATCCGTTGTTTCTAGATAGCTCACAGGGAAGAAACTACGAAGTTAAGCGTGCTGGGGCTGGAGCAATCTCATGATGTGTGACCGATCGGGAAGTGTTAGTAGAAATAACTAATTTAGATTAAAATAAAAAATGGTTAAATATAAAGATAATTGTGACTATAGTGTGATTAAGTGGTTAAATAAGTCAAATAAAAAAAGCAGAAAAAATTAAGAAAAAAATTCAAAAAGAATTCGATTTTTTATTTTTAAAAAAATTGCGTGCCTACGCCGAGGGGATGCCCTCGGCGTATGGACCCCTACACTGAGGGGATGCCGTCGGCGTAGCCTCTGGCCAGGCCCGCAGGGGCCTCCACGTGGCCCTCAATACGTCAGGGGGAATCCTGGCCGTCGGCGTTCGTAATCCGTCGAACGGATTCCAGTAGTGGGCCCGACCGAAGCATACGCCGACGGCCAATCGGGAAGTGTTAGTAGAGACAACTAATTTAGATTAAAATAAAAAAGGTTAAATATAAAGATAATTGTGACTATAGTGTGATTAAGTGGTTAAATAAGTCAAATAAAAAAACAGAAAAAATTACGAAAAAAATTCAAAAAAAAATCGATTTTTTATTTTTAAAATAATTGCGTGCCTACGCCAAGGGGATGCCGTCGGCGTATGGACCCCTACGCCGAGGGGATGCCGTCGGTGTCGGATATATACTGAATAGGGGTATAGAAGATGGTAGACAAAAGAGCCGGACTACCAGGGTGGCCTACATGGTAATGGGCTTAGGTCCGTTGGGCGGCCCAGTAGTCCGACGCGCAGAAGCCGGATTCTAGAAGAACCCGGATCACGGCCCACGTGATCTGGCTTGGAGGAGAAGACGGATTCCTTACTTTCCAAGTTACAAGTTAAACGTAGTCTTCTAGGTTTCTTGTTCTGTAAGCCCTAATCCGGCTATTATATAAAGCCGGACGGGAGATAGATTAGATAAGTTAAGTTAGACACAAGCTAAAGCTCTACGCAACTCGCCGGGAAGTTCATCCTCGTCGAGTAGCTAGATCTATTCTCTCACATTGTAACCCTGTTATACGGGCTTTAGTCCCAATTAGTGAGAAGTGCAGGAGTAGGCACGTCGTACTGTCGCGACGTACCGAACCTGGGTAAAATCCCGTGTTCTGTGTTACTACGCTATCCCGTTACCCCACGTCTCTACCGTAGTCTCATGGCACCCCAGTCTATGAAAACTACTACGATGTCTCGACAGTTGGCGCCCACCGTGGGGCAAACGACGTCAGGCGTGAAATTCCGATCTGGGATACTCGGCGGAATTGGAAGATCGATCACTGTCGGAAGCCTGGAATTCGACGACGACGTCGGGCGCTTCCTCGACAACGGATCCTACATACCGGCGCAAAACCACCTGGTAAGTGCCTGCGTTTTACCGATTGGATCTGCTAACATCTTTATCGGATTAACCGCGGAGGCAATGGGGTTTTGCGGTGGAAGCAAATTTATCCCACCCGCCCTATACCCAGTCGAAGACGACTATGATGCCGGATTTTGCTCAGATCGCCGACAAAACAGTGATACGCACTTTATCGGCATGGTGCAATCCGAGATCGCCGAAAACACGGATGACGGAAATCCCGTGCAAGAGGCAGACAACAATACACCCGTCACAGAGACGGAAGAACCAATACCCGTCACAGAGACGGAAGATCCGACATCCGTCAACCAGACGATGAACTCGGAAACAGAGTCCGTGCTTGCCGCCATAGAGGCGAGATTGGAGTCGGAAACCGGATCGGATAACTTCGACTCCGAAGACGAAGACGATGATGCCTTCGTAAGAAAAGTTAAGTCCTTTCAAGAGGGATTCCATGAAGTGCTAATGGCAAAACCAGCTGATACAACGGGTGCTGATAGCCAGGAAGGCCCTAAAACCCCTCCGCCAGTGGAAGAGAGGGAAGACGGAGAAACTTCTCCGATATTCCCTAATGTCAAGGAGATGACAGAGGATGAACCTGTCAAAAAACCTCCATCTTCCAAGAAAAAACACCGTGCTTCTAAAAAACTCCAGTACAAACTCCGGAAGAAAAAGTCAGCTGATCTCGCTGATGAAAACCTGGAAGTTGGAGATATTAGTGGCACAAAGCCTACGGAAAAGAAATCTAAGGAAATCACCGCTCCGCCAATGACAGAACTGGAAGAGCAAGAACTATTACAAACTCCAGTGGGACCCAATGAACCCCCTGAGATGCTGGAAGCCAGGAGACAAGCTTTCCAACGGCAACAGCAACATCTGCTTAGATCTCGGCAACATCTCCAACAAACCCATAATGACATCAAAGTTGAAGGGGAACGTAGCATAGAAAACAAAAATTTTCCTACACGCGATAAACCCAAATGGACAAGATCTAATCTATGAGATGAAAGGCAACGGGGAGAAAGAGAGTCTTGAGATAACATACCCTCGAAGACTCAAAGTGGTACGAGAAAATATCTCGTGGTTGGCGTAGTCGTTCTCACGCCGATCCCGAGCGAGAAGAAGAGCACCGCAATCCGGCGGCACCTCCGTAATCGGTCACACGTTCAGCTCGATGAAGACTTCCGTTCCCTCGTTCCAGCGGGTTGTGGAAGTGGAAGATCCCTCCGGAATTCCAGCAGCACGACGGCGTGGTGGTGGTGAAGAATCCCACGGTCAGGGCTTCGCCAAGCCGGAGACCATGGAATGGAGCAGCGGATGGAAGGGAAAATGTGTGAGCAAGTGTGTGTGGAAGAGAGAGCCCTCACCCTCCTTTTATAGGGGAGGGGGAGGCAGCCCAAGGGGGGGGTGCGGCCAGCCATGGGTGCCCCCACCCCTTCCTCTCTTCATGTGAGTGGAAGCTCCACTCAAACCCACTCAAATTTCCCTTAATTTCCCACTTGGAAAATCCAAAGGTTTTTCTTTAATAAATAAATAAAACATTTTTATTTCTTTATTTATATTTGTTAATTCCATTAACAAACATTTGCATGCAGCACCTCGAACCATTTGTTAATTCTATTAACAACCGTTCGACGAAAAACCCCTTGAACTATTTCAATTTTCCCCGAAACTATTCCGGAGCTGCCCAAAATATTCTTCGGTATTCCGTATCTTCTCTAAACGCTTCATCGAACCTTAAGTGTGTCTCCCTACGGTTCGTGAATATTATAGACATGATCGAGACTCCTCTCCGATCAATAATCAACAGCGGGGTCTGGAAAACCGTGATGACTCCTATATATTCAACGATGACTCTCGTGATCGTGTGAACCTTTCAACGTTGTAACGATTTCCCTTTGTCTCGCGATATATTACTTGTCCGAGATCCGATCATCGGTATCCACTATACTTTGTTCGATCTCGTTATCCGACAAGTACTCTTTTCTCGTTCCCGTGATATAACATCCTAGTGATCAAATCACTTGCTTGCAAGCGGTGTTGATGTGATATCACCGAGAGGGCCCTGAGTATATCTATCCGTCATATTGGATGGACAAATCCCATTCTCGATCCATGAGCTTCAACCAATACTTTCCGAATATCCAATGCCACCTTTATAGTCACCCTTTTACGGTGTGATGTTTGATGTCATCAAAGTATTCTTTCGGTATTAGTGATTAACATGATCTCATGGTCTAAGGAATAATGTTACTCCGAATGTAAGACATAACAACAAAACTAAATGACTTGATCGTATTGTTATACTTAGTTTAGGGTTTAAGTTCATCATGTCATTCTCCTAATGACATGACCCCGTTATCAACAACATCCAATGTTCATGATCAGGAAACCTTGATCATCTGTTTAATCAACGGGCTAGTTAAAAGAGAGGCTTCACTAGGAACGTTGGTTTGTTTATTAATCACACATGTATCAACGTTTCCGGTTAATACAATTCTAGCATGAGAAATAAACATCTATCACAAACAAGGAATAACATAATAAACACTTTATTATTGCCTCTCGGGCATATTCCCTTCAGTCTCCCACTTGCACTAGGGGCAATAATCTATATTACATAGTGATGAATCTAACACCCATGGAGTTCTGGTGTTGATCATGTTTTGTCCTTGAGAGAGTTTTAGTCAACGGATCTGCCACATTCAGATCCGTATGTACTTTGCAAATCTTCACATCACCATCTGCGACATGCTCACGGATGGAGTGAAAACGACGCTTGATATGCTTGGAATTCTTGTGAGACCTTGGTTCCTTAGCATTGGCTATGGCACCATTGTTGTCACAATAGACAACCATTGGATCCAACGCACTTGGAACCACGCCTAGTTCGGATATGAACTCCTTCATCCAAACTGCTTCCTGTGTTGCCTCCGAGGCAGCAACATATTCCGCTTCTGTTGATGATCCCGCCACCACGGATTGCTTGGAACTCCTCCAGCTTACAGCTCCTCCATTCATAATAAATACGTACCCGGACTGAGACTTAGAGTCATCCGGATCAGTGTCGAAGCTAGCATCGACGTAACATCTTGCGACGAGCTCTTCTTCACCGCCATATACGAGAAACATGTCCTTAGTTCTTCTTAAGTACTTTAGGATATTCTTGACCGCAGTCCAGTGTTCCAAACCTGGATTGGATTGGTACCTACTAGTCAAACTAATAGCATGTGCCACATCCGGTCTTGTACATAGCATAGCATACATGATAGAACCTATGGCTGAAGCATAGGGAGTCTTATCCATCTTTTCTCTATCTTCTGCTGTAGCTGGACATTGAGTCTTACTCAACGTCTTGCCTTGCAACATAGGTAGGAACCCTTTCCTACTATCTTCCATTCTGAACTTCTTCAAAATCTTGTCAAGGTATGTACTTTGCGAAAGTCCAATTAAGCGTCTTGATCTATCCCTGTAGATTTTGATGCCCAATATATAAGCTGCTTCACCGAGGTCTTTCATCGAAAAACTCTTGTTCAAATAACCTTTTACGCTTTCTAAAAGTTCTATATCATTTCCAATCAACAATATGTCATCCACATATAGTACCAGAAATGCTACAGAGCTCCCACTCACTTTCTTGTAAATACAAGCTTCTCCGTATGTTTGGACAAATCCAAAACCTTTGATCACCTTATCAAAACGAAGGTTCCAACTTCGGGATGCTTGCTTCAGTCCATAAATGGAACGTTGAAGCTTACACACCTTGTCAGCATCCTTAGGATCAACAAAACCTTTGGGTTGCATCATATACAACTCTTCCTCAATGTCACCATTAAGGAACGCCGTTTTGACATCCATCTGCCATATTTCATAATCGAAAAATGCAGCAACTGCTAACATAATCCTAACTGACTTAAGCATCGCTACTGGTGAGAAAGTCTCATCATAGTCAACTCCTTGAATTTGTCGGAAACCTTTTGCGACAAGTCGAGCTTTATAGACGGTCACATTACCATCAGCATCAGTTTTCTTTTTAAAGATCCATTTGTTCTCAACGGCCTTGCGGTCATTGGGTAAATCCACCAAAGTCCAAACTTGGTTTTCGTACATGGATCCTATTTCGGATTTCATGGCTTCAAGCCATTTGTTGGAATCTGGGCTCATCATCGCTTCCGCATATGTCGCAGGGTCATCACCTCCATCTACCATGAAGTTTAATATACGGGATCTCCGTATATTCAGACTGCACCACGCTCCCTAGTTGACCTGCAGTGCGGTAGTTCCTCTATTGGAGTTTCATGATCTTGATCATTACTCTCTCTTCATCTGACGGGGTCGGCCCCGGAACAACTTCTTCCGGGCTGCGCTACTCGCCATTCCAAGAAGAGAAGGTTCAATAACCTCGTCGAGTTCTACCTTCCTACTATTCACACCTTTCGAGAGAAACTCCTTCTCCAAAAAGGATCCATTCTTGGCAACAAAAATCTTGCCTTCGGATCTGTGATAGAAGGTGTACCCTATTGTTTCTTTAGGGTATCCTATGAAGACGCATTTTTCCGCTTTGGGTTCGAGTTTATCAGGTTGAAGCTTCTTCACATAAACATCGCATCCCCAAACTTTTAGAAATGACAGCTTAGGTTTGTTTCCAAACCATAATTCATACGGTGTCGTTTCAACGGATTTAGATGGTGCCCTATTTAAAGTGAATGCAGCGGTCTCTAGTGCATAACCCCAAACGATAGTGGCAAATCTGTAAGAGACATCATAGACCGAACCATATCTAATAAAGTACGATTACGACGTTCGGAAACACCATTTCGCTGTGGTGTTCCGGCAGGTGTGAGTTGTGAAACTATTCCACATTGTTTCATATGCATGCCAAACTCGTAACTTAGATATTCACCTCCACGATCAGATCGTAGAAATTTAATCTTTCTGTTACGATGATTTTCAACTTCACACTGAAATTCTTTGAACTTTTCAAACGTTTCAGATTTGTGTTTCATTAAGTAAATATACCCATATCTACTCAAATCATCTGTGAAAGTGACAAAATTAACGATATCCACCGCGCGCCGATACACTCATTGGTCCACATACATCAGTATGTATGATTTCCAGTAAGTCTGTCGCCCGTTCCATAGATCCAGAAAACGGGGTTCTAGTCATCTTGCCCATAAGGCATGGTTCACATGTTTCAAATGATTCATAATCAAGTGATTCTAAAGTCCATCAGAATGGAGCTTCTTCATGCGTTTAACACCAATATGACCTAAGCGGCAATGCCACAAATAAGTAGCAATATCATCATTTAACTTAATTCTTTTGGCATCACATTATGAATATGTGTATCAACATTAGCAAGATTCAAAAGAAATAAACCATTCTTCTCAGGTGCATGACCATAAAAGATATTATTCATATAAATCGAACAACCATTGTTCTCGGACTTAAAGGAATAACCGTCCCGCATTAAGCAAGATCCAGAAACGATATTCATGCTTAATGCGGGCACCAAATAACATTTATTGAGGTTTATAACTAATCCCGATGGTAGACGTAGAGGTAGCGTCCCGACGGCGATCACATCAACTCTTGATCCATTGCCGACGCGCATCGTCACCTCATCCTTTGCTAGTGGTCGCTTGTTCTGCAGCTCCTGTTTCGAGTTACATATGTGAGCAACCGAACCAGTATCAAATACCCAGGTGCTACTGCGAGTACTAGTTAGGTACACATCAATAACAAGTATATCATATATACCTTTGTTCACTTTGCCGCCTTCTTATCTGCCAGATACTTGGGGCAATTGCGCTTCCAGTGGCCAGTACCCTTGCAATAGAAACACTCAGTCTCAGACTTAGGGCCATGCCTGTTTCTCTTCTCAGCAGTAGCAACAGATTTGCCACCCTTCTTGAAGTTTACCCTTGGCTTGCCTTTCTTGCCTTTCTTGAAACTAGTGGTCTTATTGATCATCAACACTTGATGTTCTTTCTTGATCTCCACTTCAGCAGTTTTAAGCATCGAGAGAAGCTCAGGAAGAGACTTCTTCATGCTCTGCATATTATAGTTCATCACGAAGTTCTTGTAACTAGGTGGCAGAGATTGGAGAACACGATGTATCCCTAGCTCAATGGGAATCGATATTCCCAAGGCTATGAGCTTATCAGCGTACGCAGACATTTTGAGTACGTGCTCACTAACGGAGCTGTTCTCTTCCATCATGCAGCTAAAGAACTTTTCTGAAGCGTCATAACTCTCAACTGCGGCATGGGTATCGAAAATCATTTTCAATTCTCCCATTGTGGCATAAGCAGTGCTGTTCTCGAAACGTTTTCGCAGCTCTGGCTCTAATCCATAGAGGATGCCGCAGTGAACTATACTGTGGTCTTCTTGTTGAGTCAGATAAACATTTTTATCCTCATCAGAAGCATCATCAGCGGGTTGGTCACCTAGAGGTGCATCAAGCACATAGAGCTTCTTGCAAGCGGTGAGGAGAATCCTCAGGTTAAGTGCCCAGTTGGTAAAGTTGCTACCATTGTTCGCTAATTTCTCTTTCTCCATGAACATATTGAAATTGAAGGTAGGTGGTGCCATGATCTACAACATATTTGCAAAGACTATTTAGACTATGTTTATGATAAATTAAGTTCAAGTTAATTCTAAAATTATCCCATGAACTCCCACTCAAAAACAACATCCCTCTTAGTTGTCTTTAGTGATTACACGAACCAAATTCACTACACCGAAACCGATCATCACGTGAGACGGTGTAGTTGCAAAGGCGAACATCAACATGTTCATCATATCATTCATATGACTCATGCTTTACCTTTCGGTTACGTGTTCCGAGGCCATGTCTGTACATGCTAGGCTCGCCAAGTAGAACCATTGTATTGCATGTGTTTCAAGGCCATGTCTGTACATGCTAGGCTTGAAAACACCCGTTGTATGCGAACGTTGAGTCTATCACACCCGATCATCACGTGGTGTCTCGAAACGACGAACTTTCTTAACGGTGCATACTTAAGGAAGAACACATTATTATCTTGATATTAAGTGAGAGGGATCATCTTATAATGCTACCGTCGCGATCTAAGCAAAATAAGATGCATAAAAGGATAAACATCACATGCATGGATAATGTGATATGATATGGTCCTTCTTGCACTTGATCTCCATCTTGTGCATCATGGTATGATCTCCATCATCCTACCGGCGTGGCACCAAGGTCCGTGGCACCTCCATCTTGATTGTCCATTACAACATATCACATGGATATGACATACAGCACGCAGGCCATAAAATAAGACAACCATATGGCTCCAGCCGGTATGTCAATAATTTACAAAAGATATCATCTCATACATAACGTTTGTAACATTGACCATATCACATCACATGCCCTGCAAAAACAAGTTAGACGCCTCTAATTTATTTTTGCATATTTTACGTGGCTTTGGGCTTACGAGGATAGAACCGTTCATATCTACGTACAAAAAACCACAACGTTGATAAAATATATTTTTGAACAACCCTTTGTAGATTAGATCTTAACTATAGTAGGAGAAACCGACACCCGCAAGCCACTTATGCAATTCAAGTTGCATGTCAGTTGTGGAACAAGTCTCATGTACGTGGACATGTAAAGTTAGTCCGGGCCGCTTCATCCTACTATGCCACTAAGATCATAAAATACTCAAAGAGACAAAAACATGATCATCAACGCCCACATACTCCTATGTGTTCTACCCGTACAATTCATCTACGCATAAACCTGGCTCTGATACCACTGAAGGGGAACGTAGCATAGAAAACAAAAATTTTCCTACACGCGATAAACCCAAATGGCCAAGATCTAATCTATGAGATGAAAGGCAACGGGGAGAAAGAGAGTCTTGAGATAACATACCCTCGAAGACTCAAAGTGGTACGAGAAAATATCTCGTGGTTGGCGTAGTCGTTCTCACGCCGATCCCGAGCGAGAAGAAGAGCACCGCAATCCGGCGGCACCTCCGTAATCGGTCACACGTTCAGCTCGATGAAGACTTCCGTTCCCTCGTTCCAGCGGGTTGTGGAAGTGGAAGATCCCTCCGGAATTCCAGCAGCACGACGGCGTGGTGGTGGTGAAGAATCCCACGGTCAGGGCTTCGCCAAGCCGGAGACCATGGAATGGAGCAGCGGATGGAAGGGAAAATGTGTGAGCAAGTGTGTGTGGAAGAGAGAGCCCTCACCCTCCTTTTATAGGGGAGGGGGAGGCAGCCCAAGGGGGGGGTGCGGCCAGCCATGGGTGCCCCCACCCCTTCCTCTCTTCATGTGAGTGGAAGCTCCACTCAAACCCACTCAAATTTCCCTTAATTTCCCACTTGGAAAATCCAAAGGTTTTTCTTTAATAAATAAATAAAACATTTTTATTTCTTTATTTATATTTGTTAATTCCATTAACAAACATTTGCATGCAGCACCTCGAACCATTTGTTAATTCTATTAACAACCGTTCGACGAAAAACCCCTTGAACTATTTCAATTTTCCCCGAAACTATTCCGGAGCTGCCCAAAATATTCTTCGGTATTCCGTATCTTCTCTAAACGCTTCATCGAACCTTAAGTGTGTCTCCCTACGGTTCGTGAATATTATAGACATGATCGAGACTCCTCTCCGATCAATAATCAACAGCGGGGTCTGGAAAACCGTGATGACTCCTATATATTCAACGATGACTCTCGTGATCGTGTGAACCTTTCAACGTTGTAACGATTTCCCTTTGTCTCGCGATATATTACTTGTCCGAGATCCGATCATCGGTATCCACTATACTTTGTTCGATCTCGTTATCCGACAAGTACTCTTTTCTCGTTCCCGTGATATAACATCCTAGTGATCAAATCACTTGCTTGCAAGCGGTGTTGATGTGATATCACCGAGAGGGCCCTGAGTATATCTATCCGTCATATTGGATGGACAAATCCCATTCTCGATCCATGAGCTTCAACCAATACTTTCCGAATATCCAATGCCACCTTTATAGTCACCCTTTTACGGTGTGATGTTTGATGTCATCAAAGTATTCTTTCGGTATTAGTGATTAACATGATCTCATGGTCTAAGGAATAATGTTACTCCGAATGTAAGACATAACAACAAAACTAAATGACTTGATCGTATTGTTATACTTAGTTTAGGGTTTAAGTTCATCATGTCATTCTCCTAATGACATGACCCCGTTATCAACAACATCCAATGTTCATGATCAGGAAACCTTGATCATCTGTTTAATCAACGGGCTAGTTAAAAGAGAGGCTTCACTAGGAACGTTGGTTTGTTTATTAATCACACATGTATCAACGTTTCCGGTTAATACAATTCTAGCATGAGAAATAAACATCTATCACAAACAAGGAATAACATAATAAACACTTTATTATTGCCTCTCGGGCATATTCCCTTCAAAAGTCATGAAGGAAGAAATAGAGGAGTACGAGAGAAAGCATAGATCTGCCTTAAAACCTACTAGGTTACCCGGAATCGCAAAACCGGAAGAACTGCCGCCAAAAGAAAGGTTTTATAACCCATCTTGGCAAAAGCAGTTAAACGGCAAAGATGCCAAGGGCGAACCAATATACAAAACCGCAGCAGAAAACGCGGAAGCAGCGTTCGCCATCCTAAACAACGATCTGTACTCCAACGGGGAAAAACTCCAAGGGGTGTATGCTTTCCTAGGAAAAGCATTACAGCAGCAACAGCGAGGACAAGAGAGATCAGGGAGGCTGCATGATAATTCCGCCCTCTGCAAAACTGTTACTTGCGCTGCTGGAGCACCTGGACCGGAAGAACCCGGAGATTCGGATAAAAAAGAGGATCCGAGAAAAGACAAGAAAAACCCCGACAACCGGGACGCAGCGTCTAGAACCGGACCTCATCTCCCGAAAGATGGATATAAACCACACGATCGGGAAGACAAACACCGGAATGACGGCAAAATAATGCCACCTCCGAGAAACCCAGCTGAAAAAGCTGGAAGATACGATACACCTCACAGACGTGAAAGATCTCGGACACCGCCTAAAGATATGGAAAGGTACAGGAGCAGGACTCCACCTAATCCCAGAGGGCGTGACAACGGAAGAGATAGAGATAACCTCGGAAAAGCGCGTCCGCGCAACAATGGAAAAGAAAGGAGCAGATCCCCTTCTGTCCATTCAGCCGGGAGATATTCTGCACATATTGATAGAGCAGAAAAGGATGATCTATACTTTGGTCCTAAGTGTTTTACTGACAGGATCCGAAGGATAACCCTGCATTCTGGCTTTGCCAAAGTTGGTCCAACCTACCAAAAGTATACCGGCAGTACAAACCCGGATACCTGGCTTTCAGATTATTACACAGCCGTCCAAATCAACAACGGGACAGACCTGGAAGCTGTCAAGTTTCTTCCCCTAATGTTGCTAGACGGAGCCAGAGATTGGATCAATGGTTTACCATCAAGAACTGTCGACAGTTGGGATGATATGGCGAGAGTATTTACTCAGCATTTTCGGGGAACATACAAACGCCCAAATAGCATCAACCAGCTGAACCGTTGCACCCAATTTGAAGACGAACCATACGTGGATTTCATCTCCAGATGGACTGCAATGAAGAATAGTTGCTCTGGAGTAACTGACGTACAAGCAATGCATGCTTTCGTCAATGGCCTAAAACCCGGACTTGTACCGTTCATGGTTGGTTCTAAAAAGCACAAAGATCTCGGATCTATGCTTACAACCGCTAATGAGCATGCTGCAGCCGAAGACGATATCAGAGCAAGAGGAGGCAATATTGAGTCACTGATACTGGCCAAGAAAACACCTCGTTCTGATAAAAAAGGAACTCCGGAGTCAACAACAAAGCCCAATGAGGTTAACATAGCCTTTGGAGGAGAAAAGGTGAACAAGTGGAAAGGCCGCAGTCCGGATCCAATCAATTACACTCCCGAAGAATGGGAGAGAATTAAGTCGGAACCCTGCGTCCACCACTCTCAGTTTGGGAAACCAACCCACACAAACGCGCAATGCCGGCTAAACAAGCATATGAAAGGCAATGCAGGATCCGGAAATAAAGGGAAGGGTTCCAATAGGAAACCTGCCAAACAAAAGCCAGAAGCTGAAAAAGAAGACAGTGAATCGGACACTGATGACAAAATCCAGGAACAACAGCGAAAAGGCGAACCCAAATTTCCGAGAGTTGACGGAGAAGCAATGTTAACTTTCTTAGCAACCCCGTCAGCAAAGGTGGCCAAAAGGACACTTCGAGAAATAAACGCGGTTGTTCCTGCAACCCCAAAATTCTTGAAGTATTCCAACACACCGATAATCTGGGATCAGTCAGATCATCCCGGAAATATCCCTGAACCCGGCACACAAGCTCTTGTTGTAAGCCCTATTGTTCAAAACACTAGGCTAAGAAGAGTGCTGATGGACGGAGGATCCAGCATCAATATAATGTACCTGGATACACTGAAGCACTTGAAGATATCCGAGTCCCAGCTCAACTACAGCAATATACGCTTCCATGGCATTGTTCCTGGCAGGCAAGCACGATCCCTAGGAGAAATTTCCCTAGATGTCACCTTCGGAGATAAAGATCACTTCCGGCAGGAAAAAGTATCCTTCGAAGTAGTGCCGTTCGAAAGCGTGTATCACGCAATACTCGGACGTCCGGCTTTCGCCAAATTTATGGCAAGATCTTGCTATATCTACAACAAGCTGAAGATGCCAGGACCCAAAGGAGGAGTAATCACCATTGCCGGTGATTTCAAGCTGGCAAACGAGTTGGAGAAGCAAAACGCCCTTTGCGCTCAAAGAGTTATAGCTCAGGAAGAACTGAAGGAGTTAGCCAGGGAGGTATCGCCGAAAGAAATGCCGGCAGGAAAAGAAACTCGGAAGCCAACAGATAGCTTCAAGGCGTCCGAGAATACAAGGCAGGTAATCCTAGATCCCAAAGATCCGACAAAATTTGTCGTTGTAGGGACTGGGATGACCGACAAATAGGAAGGCGAGCTCATCAAGTTCCTCCGTGAGAACTGGGATATTTTCGCCTGGTGTCCAGCTGACATGCCAGGCGTACCCAGGGAACTTGCTGAGCACCAACTCAAGGTTATTCCCGGATCAAAACCCGTCAAACAAGGTCTCCGTCGATTTGACGGAAGAAGACGGAAGGCTATTGGCAAGGAAATTATCCGGCTTTTAGCAGCGGATTTCATCAAGGAGGTAATACATACTGACTGGTCCGCAAATCCGGTATTAGTACCGAAGAAAGACACAACTGCCCTCAGAATGTGTATAGATTACACAGGATTGAACAAGCTGTGTCCGAAAGATAGGTTCGCGTTACCGCGAATCGATCAAATAATAGATGCCACTGCAGGCTCCGAGCTTTTATGCTTTTTGGATGCATACTCCGGGTACCACCAAATACGCATGAAAAAGGAAGATCAAATCAAGACTTCTTTTATAACCCCGTATGGGACGTATTACTATATAACCATGCCTTTTGGCCTGAAGAACGCAGGTGCAACCTACCAGCGTTGCATGCAACGTTGTTTGCATAGTCAGATTGGAAAAAATGTCCATGTTTACGTGGACGATATTGCCGTCGTAACCAAGGAAAAAGATACACTCCTTGAGGATTTGCGAGAAACCTTCGAAAACTTGCGCACTTACAAGATGAAGTTGAATCCATCTAAGTGCGTATTCGGGGTTCCCTCAAGTGAACTTCTGGGTTTCATCGTTTCTCATAGAGGAATAGAAGTTAACCCGGAAAAGATTAAGGCAATCTCGAACATCTCAGAACTTACGTGTGAAAAAGATGTCCCAGAATTGCCGGGTTCCGCCACAGCCATAAAAAGATTTCTCAGTTGGCTGGGGGCTAAAACCTTACCATTTCACAAACTGCTGGAGAAGTTCGACAAGGTCAAGTGGATTGCGGAAGCCTGGGAACGTCTAGCAAGTTATGTCCCCTTCTGTACTTAGTTCAAATCTATGTAAACATCTTTTGAGATCATGAAATAAAGTTGTCGGAATGCTGTCATCCATATTTCTTATAAGTGCAAAGTGTTTCCGCCTCATCTATTTCCCAATGATCTTACAAATTTCTCAACGTTAACCCGAATTGTGCTTGCGTACTCGGCGTTACATAACTGAATGATTTTTCAGCCTTTTAACGGCTAAAGGAAACTTGAATTGCCTGCGTGCCCAAGTTTCACTTAAAACTTTCCTTGTTTCTCTAAGTCTTATCTGATTGTGCGTATGCTGGGTTACTGGAACTAGTTAGTAAAAATGCCTTTAGCATGTTTCATGTTTTCGAGTTTCAAAACTGATTGGTTCGTCCCCAGTTACTCGGCATAACGATTCATAATGCTATTTGAGCCATTTCAAACACTAAGGACAGTTAAAGCATATACACCAGAGAACTTAGAAGATAAAGGAATGGTAAAATTCAAACAACTTGCAAAGTAATTTCATAGTTTAAACTGCAAAAGGCGGAATTCTCATTAATATAAAAGAAGCATTACATTTTGGATTACAAATGAAAGAACAGTAATGCTCCTATTGTCTACTTTTTCTATCCAGGTTCCAGGTAACCTTTCAAGAATCCGACTCCTCCTCGCTGCTTTCTTCGTCGGGGATTGGAGGAGCTTCCTCTTCTGGATAGTTGACGGCGACATTTACCATGGCGGCAATCTGGGTGGCGTGGCCCTTAACTTCACCAAAGATGGTGGTTCGTTGCGCATCCGTGTATCCCTGAGGGACACCGGTGGCCACACGCCAGGATTTGGCACTAGGATGGTGCATGCGCATAAGGCCTAAGGCCATGCGCGCGCCACCCCGTGCAGCGGAGCGGAGAAGAGACTCCTTGGACTCCGCCACCTCCATGATGATACCCGGAAGTTTTTCAACCTCCGAGCATTCCCCAGATTTATCGGGAAGGAACTTCTCTATGAGCTGCGTCCCGGCAGCCTTAATCAAATTCCATGTTTCCCCGAAAGCTCGGATGCCTGCAATCCGAGTTCCATCTGGGGTGTCTCCTGTTTGATCCAATAAAACATACAAAAGGGTTAAGCAGACAAACAGAGAAAGCAAAACATGGAAAGATGAGGAAAAGGGTAAGAAATTTACCGATGAGCTTGTCGATCTCGGAAACTTCCTCCAGGCGAAGGTTCAGAGCTTCGGTCAAATCCTGAATGGTGGATTTGTCTTTCTCCGCCTGTTCGGAAGCCTTGGAATTAGCCATTCCAAGACCCAGGTTGCTGGCTTCCAGGTCTTGTTGAGCTTTCACAAGATTCTTGTGAAGCTCAATGTTCTCATTGCGGAGAATTTCGGCGTTGCCAGAATCTTCCGCTGCTTGCTTAGCCTGAGCTAAGGCAGCTGAAAAGCAAGGGAAAAACCGAGTTGATCAATTTCCTCGGGAAAAAACTTAGACAAAGTCTTAAATCGGAAATTTCAAAACGAAAAAGCTTACCTTTCGTTTCCGTCAAAGCGAGCTGAGATGATTCCAGCTCCGCCTCCTTCTCCTCAAGAATAGAAAGAAGACTTCGAACTTCTTTATTCTTGATGGTGAGCTTCCTGAAAACTTCCAGGTTTATGGCCTCGGAGGTTTGCTGAAACATGGAAAGGAGAAGAATGAGTACAAAAAGCATCAAAGCAAAAAGCACGCATTTTAATTAATGCTTGGGGGCTAGAGTTATATACCTGGCTCATGCGCTGCAAACCCGCTAAGTTTTCTTTGAATTCTTTCGCGTATTCCGCGAAGTGATTTCCGGCTGCGTCCAAGCCGTCATTGATAGCTTTAAAATCCTTATCAAAGGTGGGGATTTCCTCGTCGAAAGTCCGAGAAGATTTCCCCACCTCTGGAGCCGCCCTTTCCCTCGTGTCCGACTCGGACACAACGGGCTGGCTGGGCTCTGGGGGCTTGGTGGTGGTGGCTGCAGTAGGCTCTTCCGCCATTGTCTGCGGCGTGTCCGGGGCGACGGCGGGAGATGGTTGGCTGCCTCGGTTGGAAGAAGCTCTAAGTTTCTTCAGCTTTCTCGGCTTCAGGTTGGAGGGGGGTAGGCTAAAAACCAAAAACCCGGAAAAGGTTAGAACACCGAAGACGGACGAAAAAGATCCCATAAAAGAAAAACCCAGAAGAAAATAACCTGGAAGTGGCGACGGGGATTCCGTCAAGGTCGATAATCTCATCCGAAGAAATTATCTTCTTGCGCTTGCGCCCACCCGTAGCGGCGGTGCGCAGCGCATCCAGCTCGGCCTCGGAGGCTAACTCCGAGTCTGGAAGATCCGCAAGCTGTCGGAAGAACCAATCAGAGTCAAAAGGTAGATTATCCAGTAATTGAGATTATACCCAAATGACGGAAAATTTACCTTGGGAGCTGGGTTGTCGGCCGTGTACATTGGCCGACTCTCCGTGTATTGGTCGCGCGATGCGACCAACTGATTGATGCGCCGCCTAAGTTCCTTTGCGGGCCAATCCTTGTCGGTTGTCCGCATTGGATCCTTGGCTCCCGTGTATTCACACAGGAGACGGCCTCCGTGGTTTGCTAATGGCTGAATCCGCCTATCCAGCCAGCAAAAGACCGTGTCCATACCGGTCAAAGGAGGTTTGGAGGAGGTGAGCTTGGCGATGCGCCTCTTGATCCTTAGCAGATCTGGAGGAAGAACTTGGACGGCCTCTGTTACCCAGTTATCCTGGGGAACGGCGGCGGAGTTCACAAAAGGTGGAACCCCGACGACCTTTTTAGGAAAGGGCACGTCGGGATGATAGAAAAAAGAACCCGTCCAAAATTTGACGGATTCTGAAGTTTTGATTTTGGGGAACCAATCCTCTCGGAATCTCCGAAGAGTAAAGGAAATGGTCCCGCAATTTGGGAGTGCGCCCTCCGAAGAGTTACGCTTAACCCCAAAGCAATACAGCCAAAAGTCTAACCTAGGCTCTATTCCTAGGTAACCTTCGAACAAGGCCTGGAAGCCGGCCATGTACAGAATGGAATTGGGAGGAAGGTTGTGAGGTTGGATGCTGTAATGTGACAGAACCTGGAGGAAGAAAGAGGAAGGTGGGAGCCCTATACCTCGTAGAAGGTGGGAGGCAAGAAGCACCCTTTCGCCCTCTTGTGGCGTGGGTTCGGTCTCCTCTTCCGGGAGCCGCCATTTCTTTTTGAGCACCAAACCCTCCTTCTCCAAGTTTGGAAGGAGAGCCGGGGGAATACTGCAGGCACTCCAGTTGCCTGCAGTTTTCTCTTCCTCGTCTGCTCCGGCGGCGGCCTTCGCGGCGGCGAGTTTGTCGCCGAGGAGCTCGATTTTTTCCTCCGCCGTTTCAGGTGCAAACGGCGGAGTGGTTGTGGCGCTTGGGCCCGCGACGTCCGCGGCGGTGGAAGCGTTTCCTCCACCCGCCGCGGATGCCGTGGTCTTTTCCGGCTCGCCGCCGGCAGGCTTGGGCGACCCTAGCTGTGGATCTAGGTCGCCCAAAAGTTCGTCGATGGAAGCGCGAGCTGGTGAGGACGACGGAGAGGCCATCTTCTTTGGTGGCGAATGAGCGCTCCGGCGTGCGAAAAGTTCGTCGGGGCAAGGTCTTGCTCTCGAGCTCACGGTTGCGTCAATGGCGTGGGCAGTGATGGAGTGAGGAAAGATTTCCGATGACGAAGAGGACGGCTATTTATAGCCTGAAAACCTCTAGATACGTGCCAACGGCTCTTTCGAACGTTGGATGTTTGACGCGTGTCAACCACCGGAAAATCCGGGAAACGGAACGACAGAGGAATGATGGCTATCTCCTCGTTTCCCGTGAGAATCTGTCAGAGATACGTTGCAGGGTTTCCCGCGTGAAACCAAGCGGCGCTTGCGTCAGCATGATTAAAGCGCTGATGTCACGAGTTCCTTTTCCGCGAAGGATCGCGAGAAGAAAAGCCGGATTTTCACAGTTCCGAGTTTTATGTTACCATCTCCTTCAAAAGGAAAGAAGAAAGAATCAAGACTGCTGAATCAAGTTTTCCCGGACAAAATGTATTTGACGAAAGGCGGAGTTTCAGAGTTTTGATCCTTCCTGGGGGCTACTGTCGGATATATACTGAATAGGGGTATAGAAGATGGTAGACAAAAGAGCCGGACTACCAGGGTGGCCTACATGGTAATGGGCTTAGGTCCGTTGGGCGGCCCAGTAGTCCGACGCGCAGAAGCCGGATTCTAGAAGAACCCGGATCACGGCCCACGTGATCTGGCTTGGAGGAGAAGACGGATTCCTTACTTTCCAAGTTACAAGTTAAACGTAGTCTTCTAGGTTTCTTGTTCTGTAAGCCCTAATCCGGCTATTATATAAAGCCGGACGGGAGATAGATTAGATAAGTTAAGTTAGACACAAGCTAAAGCTCTACGCAACTCGCCGGGAAGTTCATCCTCGTCGAGTAGCTAGATCTATTCTCTCACATTGTAACCCTGTTATACGGGCTTTAGTCCCAATTAGTGAGAAGTGCAGGAGTAGGCACGTCGTACTGTCGCGACGTACCGAACCTGGGTAAAATCCCGTGTTCTGTGTTACTACGCTATCCCGTTACCCCACGTCTCTACCGTAGTCTCATGGCACCCCAGTCTATGAAAACTACTACGATGTCTCGACAGTCGGCGTAGCCTCTGGCGAGGCCCGCAGGGGCCTCCACGTGGCCCTCAATACGCCAGGGGGAATCCTGGCAGTCGGCGTTCGTAATCCGTCGAACGGATTCCATTCTGACAGTAGTGGGCCCCACCGAAGCAAACGTCGACGGGAACTCTACGCCGACGGCCAATCGGGAAGTGTTAGTAGAGACAACTAATTTAGATTAAAATAAAAAATGGTTAAATATAAAGATAATTGTGACTATAGTGTATATAGTGTGATTAAGTGGTTAAATAAGTCAAATAAAAAAACAGAAAAAATTAAGAAAAAAATTCATAAAAAATTTCGATTTTTTATTTGTAAAATAATTGCGTGTCTACGCCGAGGGGATGCCGTCGGCGTAGCCTCTGGCCAGGCCCGCACGGGCCTCCATGTGGCCCTCAATACGCCAGGGGAAATCCTGGCCGTCGACGTTCGTAATCCGTCGAACGGACTCCGTTCTGACAGTAGTGGGCCCCACCGAAGCATATACCGACGGGGAACTCTACGCCGACGGCCAAAGCATCTACGCCGAGGGGGCTACGCCGAGGGGGTCGTCGGCGTATACCTACCCCAAGGGCCTTAAGCCGTCGGCATCTCTGCCGATTCCGATAGTGCAGGGGCCACTGCCCCCCCCCCCCCCCCCCCAAGCCCCCACACCCCAACCCAACTTTGGACCAACTTGTGAAGAAATTTACGTACTCGGCATGCGATAATAATTAAGTTGTTACGTAATTTTGAACTGCACTTAGCAGCCTCTCCACGCGAGGAAATTCGCGGAGGTGGATTATTAGTGGAGGGGATCCGACTTGGTGTCGCCGTCCCTTGATCGATCTACTTTTTATTTAGAGATCCCTGGTGGGATCCAGGTCAAAATGATTAGCTAGCTAGGCTGACCACATCTGGATCGATCAAGCCAGATTTGGTACGCTCGGAGAGAAACCACCATGCATGCGATAATTGAATTTTTGACAAAAAAAACCACCTCCAAAAGTCTAATGTCAAAAAATACCACCTTCTAATATTGCTAAAAAGGACCATCTCCCCGTGACGGCAGGCCCCGCCAAACGACACGTGTCACCTGCCGCCTGCAGCAGAGGCGGCACGTTCAGCTGAACGGATTCTTCTCTGCTGCTCGAACCTGCGCGAACGGAAACGAGACATGTGAGACCTGCCGCCTTGGACAGTGGCGGCCAGATGACGTGGCAGGTTGCCTCCTTGCTCGAAGGCGGCATATGCTGCTGCATGCGTCAGTTACTTAATTACCGGTTTAACTTCATCTTAGGCCAACGTGCATGGATACGTGTGCCTTAATTGGTTCCATGGTTTGGTGTGCGCAGCAGGCTATCGTCTGCTAGCTAGAAAAGAAAAAACCAAACGGGTCTTTAGCTAGCTAGCTATACATTTCATTACTAACCCGGTTCCATTTTAATTAATCTGCCAAAAGATAACAGATGCCGCCTCCAGGTCAGGCGGCAACCCGCCACGTCACTGCCTTGTTCCCGTGGGAAAGATGAATCCGTTCATCCAAACGTGCCGCTGGTGGGAGGTGACACGTGTCGCCTGGCGAGCTCTGCCGTCATGGAGAGATGGTCTTTTTTAACAATTTTTTTAAAATGTGGTCTTTTTTGACATTGCATTTTTGGAGGTGGTCCTTTTTATCAAAAATTCGTGATAATTAAGTTAAACTGCAGTTTTTAGCTAGGCACGAGAGTGACCTTCTCTACATAGAAAACAGAAAGGAACAAAGTATTGTGCCCTGCCTGCAGCCTTGAACGATTCGATCATGTACACGTCTGGGACGTGACGCGCCGGTCGCGTCCGAGTTAAATTTTTGTACTGAATGTCTTCCATCTGGGATGAGAGTGGTCAAAGATTTTTTATTTTAAAAAATATATATTTTTACATACAATATTCGCTAGCTGTGTGTCACTGTGTCAGAGTGTCAGCCCAGGCACTAGTAGAGCATCAGCAAGCTCCAATATTAGGGGGCCGTTTGGGTGGAGATGGTGTGATGTAGTACAAAATTAACCCTCGCGCCGTCAGCCGTGAGGAGGATTATCATGCCTTCTGTAATAGGGTATCTTAGCGTGTTAACATATGCAATTTGTTTGTATGGCACCCTACTTAATGAAGAAAAAGATTGCAGTTGTATCTTATACTCACTACTGAAAAATTGAATATCGCCGGCTGTCTCCGTCTCAGGCTTTTTGCCGAGTGTTGCACTCAACAAAGATTCAAACCCCGTTCCGTTAAGGGACTAAGGAACGGACGTGTTCCAGGAGAGTATGCCGAGTGTGCCCCATAAACACTCGGCGAAGGTGTTGCCGAGCAGCTCGCGTTTGTGCACTCGGCAAACTTTAGGTTGGCGAGCTGAACGACGCCGAGCGTGGTACGCCAAGTGTTACACTCGGCAAACTCGACGCCGAGTATTTTAAGGCCTTCGCCGAGTCTTTACGATACATGGCGTACTCCCAGTTTCCAGTAGTGACTCTCTCTGTTCTACAATATAAAATGTTTTAGACATTTTCCATATTCACACATATATTTAGACATGTTTTAGTACATATATCCACTCATTTTAGTTTGAATCTAGACAACATGTGGAACACCTAAAACATCTTATATTATAGAACAGAGGGAGTATAAGATAGGAAAAAAATGTTGCTAGCCCAATCATAAGCAACTATTAGACTAAAATCTTTAAATGTAGCTTAATTTAGATACAATCTATAAACAAATGGTTTAGATTGTACTCGTAACTACGATAACGCGTTAAGATACAATGCATTACGGAACGCCTCATGAACCTCCGATAATGCATTAATTAGCTGGACATATATACAAACCACTTCTAGTAAGCAATGGTATGTGGGACGCATGACGCAAGAGACGGATAGTTTTATGCCACCACGTGAGGAAACACAAGAATATTTGTAGTTCGGATTTGTTTTTGCGGAAAATCATTTGAGCTTTTTATTCCATCATCTCGGCACCCACTGCAGCATGGATGTTTGTTACAAGGAAACTAGGTGGATTCGACATCCAACACTCTGAAATCTCGAGTGTGCAAGCAAATTTCGCATAGAAGTGGGCAGAGATGTTCGAATGCCTCTTTACAAGTTGAATAATAAAAGAAGTAAAAGTACTTGTATAATCCTCAATTTCGAACAGAATCATGCCTTGACGAGCATTCCATTGCTGAATGTTATTAGCGATAGAGTTTTTGTAACGATCCCTTCTTCTCACTAGTGGAAAACGGGGTTTTTGCTCACTCGCGAGCACCTCTTTCGCACCGGATCGGCCACCACCCGGTGCAAAAGACTGCAGAGGTGGGGCCGGGGCTATCAGGGCGCGTGGTGGTGGTGGTGGTGGTGGTGGGGGGGGGTCATTTGCCCTGGTTGGAGCCACAAACCGGGGCTAAAGGCCGCCAATGAGTAGGGCGCGTGCGGCCGCGTCGTGGGGGGGGGGGGGGGGGGGTCTTTTGCCCCGGGTTGTGGCTCCGACAGGGGCAAATGAGCCCCACCTAGATGTAAAGTTGTTTCTATATTGCTCTTTAGTTAATAGTTTCAATTTTTATTAAAAAAAACTAACCAAATAGATCGAAAATGAAAATTAATAGAATGCTTTTTTCTTTAAATCCAAAATTTTCTATTTTTATAAAAAGTACCATGCCAGCGTTATGCCACTCACTTTTTGGTGTGGTGTGCTCACTTGTTTTTCCCTCATATGCATAAGCGGTGTTCGATGAAATGCCCGATAGCCTAATGCCATCTGAGCTCGCAGAAAACAAACATGTAATATTGCTAGACTATTGTGTAATAATGTATCAAACCTGCATGGTTCATGTAGTTGGATTAGTCCACCTCTGTTTTCCACATGTCGGGCGTGTGAACTGGAGGATTTGTAGATATATAGAACAAAACAAATGGTGTCGTCATCATACAGCCCGACCGTGGCTCATGAGTGCATATATGCATATCGAAAGCAGGGTCGGACGTATGATGGCGAATCCGGATGATTTAGTCGGTCGATGAACTGAATGATGTAATAAACCTTTTGTCAAACCTTGAGTGGGGGGGGGGGATGTAGAACAAAACAATCGGTATCGCCAGCATACAGCGCTGCCGTGGCTCCTAGAGTGCATATATGCATATCAAATGCACGGTAGGACGTATGCTGGCGAATCCGAATGATTTGTATTCGGTGGATGAACTGACTGATGTATGAAGGGACTCCGAGAGATGGGCTATATATAGGTTCCTATGACTCACAAAGTGTTGTGCTAGGGTTTCGATCCAACGGTTAAGAAGCGCTCGAAAGAAACACCCCTGATCCAACGGCTAACAAACGCTCGAAGCAAACACACCGTACCCCTAATCGAACGGCTGACAAGAGTTCGAAAGAAACACACCTCTGATCCAACGACTCACAAGCGCTTGAAAGAAGCACACGATCCGTGTGATTCTTTGTGATTGGTCCCAACGAAACCGTAACCCTTTAGTCCCGGTTGGTAAAACGGGCCGGGACTATAGAGATCTGTTTCTTCTCACTATATATATGTATGCATGCATTGCCACCATTTGCATAAACACATATAAACTCACCACTCTCCCATGGCTTCTATCATACCCACTCTAACCTTCCTGTAGGCGGAGGCATTTTCCGCCTCGAACTACCCCTGCTCGCCCGAGTGCAGCGTCCCCGCCGGCTGGATGCTGAGCGCCGGAGGAGTGCCGGTCCCTCCTGTTCCTCAAGGGGTGGCGCGTTAGACGGCCATCACGAACCACTACTACCACGAGCTCACGCCGGAGCAGCGAAGAAATTCCAGTTGGAATCCCGACTACCGCCCTACTTGGTACGCCTTCTTCATTAACCGGCGTGAGAGTGCGCTCGCCAGGCACGAGGAGAACGGCCCGCCTCCTTCGAACTTCAACGAGGCCGGTTGTCAGCTGTGGTGGGGCGGCGGACGGACTCTTTAGAGCGTCATGAACTACACCAGGGCCGGGGATAACCCCCGCCTACGCTACCCTCACGCCCAGTCCTGGGGTCGTGATCCTCCGAGGTTATCCAGAGCACCGTCCGACGATAGTGACGACGACAGCGGCGACTACGACGACTACGAATCGGAGTATTATAGGCCTAGGCAGGAGTATGACTAGTAGATCAGATGCACTCTTGCCATTATGTAATGGCTTGTTTATTTAGATCTATGCTCTCCGCTTAGGTTTAGATCCAATCTTGCCATTATGTACTGTGCCTTGTTTATCTATCGAAATGTACCCCCCTCCCTAACGTGAGTCGTTGGATGAGGGTTGTGTTTCTTTCTGGCGTCTGAATCCCACCAATCAGGAAGAATCACACGGAAAACAGAAAACAGACGCGCTAGCGCGTCGCAGTTTCCCGAAATACAACAAATTCTTTTATTAAAAACAGAAAACAGACGAGCACTACTCCTCGTCGTCGTCGGGGAACTCGTCGGTGACCTCCTCCTGGTCGTCGTCAGCGGCGAACTCGTCGGTGACCTCCTCGTCGTCGTCGGAGGTGCATGATTGTATGTTCGAGATAGGCCCCCACCTCGGATCGTCGGAGGCCCAGACTTCGCCGGCGTGGTTGGCCCGACGGAGCTGTTGCAGCGCCTACGTCCGCGCCTCCCGAGCGGCATCTAACGCGAGGTGGCATTCGAGGCGTCGCTCCGCCCGCTCAGCCGTGCGGGTCTGCCAAAACTCCTCGTCGGCACTTTCCTCCCCCGGATTGTTTCGGTAATACTCGTGGACCACGCGATCGTCCCTGGCGTCGACTAGGCCCTGAAACGCGCGGTGCCTAAGGTGGCGGTGGTCGGCAGCAGTGAAGATCTGCGGCGTCGACGCCCTGGCCTCCGCTTCCCAGAGGGTGTGGCAGTCGTTGAAGTTCACCAGCGACCGCGGGCGGTTGAGGCACCAGGCCGCCGCGTCCCAGGCGCGGGCGGCCTCCGCCGCCGTCGCAAAGGATCCGAGGGGGATGCGGTCGTCCCCACCTCGGATATGCGCGGTGAACATTCCGTTCTGCCGTGCTCGGACGCCGCGGAAGCCGGTGGTGTTGTTCCTCCTCGGAGGCATGGTGGCGGTGTGACGGTGCGTGGAGAGGAGAAGACGCTCGAGGCGCGACAGTTTATACCGCGCGCACTTGGCCACGCGTCACAACTCCCGCGCCACATGTCACAACTCCCGCGCCACGCGTCCACGCGGCAGGACTCCCGCGCCACGAGGCACAACTCGCGCGCCTCACTTTTCATAATTATTTTTTAAACAAATTTTGTATTTGGAATCTTTACGCAATTTTAAACACTTTTCATATTGAAAGTTTATTCAAATTCAAAACCATTCGTAAACTAGGTTTTTAAAAATGTTTGAAATTTCAAAAATTGTTACTAGTTTAAATAGTTGGAATGATCAATTTCTTAAATAGAAAATGTGATTGAAATCTTTGTCCAATTTGAAACACATTTCATGTTGAAAATTTCTCCTAATTCGAAATCATTTGAAATGTAACTGAAAACACATTTTGAAAATGTATTTAAACGGGGCAGGGGAAAAAAAATGGCGGCAGGAAGCCAAAAAACGAAATTTTGGGGCTTTTGCCCCGGTTGGTAGTACCAACCGGGGCAAAAGGGGGGAGGTGGGCGGGCAAGCGAGAGCCCACACCCCCCCTTTTGCCCCGGTTGGTAATACCAACCGGGGCAAAAGACACCCTTTTGCCCCGGTTCGTGTTATCAACCGGGGCAAAGCCCTCCAAGTATATAACCCCGGGCGGAGCAACCGCCCGGGACAAACCCTTAGAAGACGCAGATTTCGCTAAGTCCCCAGCGCCGAAATCCTCTCCGACGCCGTCAGGCTGCCGGATTTCCGCGCCGCCGGAGAGAGCTCCACCGCCCGCGCCTTTCCCCTCACCCCCGAGCCCGCGCCACCGCGCCCTTCCCCTCGCCTCCGGGCCCGCACCGGCCCCGAGCCCGCGCTCGCGCCTTATTGCTCGCCTCCGGCATCCTAGTCGCCGTCCTCGTCGCCGTTCAACTCGCCTCTGCTCCCTCGAGGTACTGCTCGGCCTCGCCGTAGTGCACCGCCGTATCAAAATACTTAGGAATTTTAGATATACTTAGGAATTTTTGGTATATACTTAGGAATTTTTAGGAATTTTTTGTATACTTAGGAATTTTTAGTATACTTAGGAATTTTTAGTATACTTAGAAATTTTTAGGAATTTTTAGTATACTTAGGAATTTTTAGATATACTTAGTATACTTAGGAATTTTTAGATATGACTTGTTCAAATAAAGATATGATATAGAATTTTTAGATAGTACTCCCTCCGTATCAAAACATAAGATGTTTTAGAATTTTGTAGATATAATGTATCTAGACATGTTTTAGTGTGTAGCATCTTATGGATCTACACACTAAAACATGTCTAGGTACATATTGTCTAGGAAATGCTAGTTAAAACATCTTATATTTTGATACGGAGGGAGTATATTTTTTTTAGGAAAATTAGCTATATATCTAGAGGGAACCGAGGGGAACCGAGACGAACACTACGCGTCAGAGTACTACAGGCCTAGACATGAGTATAACTAGCAGAACAGATCGACTCTTTCCTAGTATACTTGTGACTCGAATGGTGCATAACAACGTTCCAGATTATCCAATCATGTGTGAAAATATTGGAGATCACTTCATCTTCTTCTTCCAGAAGAAGAGAAAGTGATCTGCAATGTTTTCATACATGACTGGATAATCTGGGATGCTACATCTGTTATGTCTCGTTCGAGTCGCAACTATACCCGGCAAGACTCGATCTGATCTGCTAGTCATACTCCTTACTAAAGTTTACTGTTGTGATGATTGTTTAGTGGAATATTATTTTTTCAAGAGAATTTATAACTTACTAAAGTATTTTATACTCCATTTGTATTAGTTGAGCTATGGATGGCAGAGAGGGTGAAGAACAGGTGTTCGCGATAATAGAAGAAGGTACACTCCCCGGTGGACCCAATGACGGTGGAGGTGATCAAGACGACGGCTCACAGTACCTGAATGAATCAGGTGAGGGAATGGAGGAAGACGAGCAATTGCAAGGAACAGATGCGGAACCGGAGAAAACAAGTGATGAACAAGCCCTAGTGAAGGCTGCATCGACATCGTCTAGCAAGAGGTCGAAACGAGGCCCGACCCAAGAGATGAGCTCGAAAGTGCATCTGTTAATCGAGCAAGTCTATCGAACCGGTGAACCTGCTTGGCCCATCAAGACAACAACAAAGTTTACAAGCCAATGTGGAGTTATTATTAGGGACATGATCCCTATAAGTATTGAAGAATGGAATGAGCCAGCAAAGGACGAAGACGATCCTGGACGCTTTTGTCACAGACCGGTCCAAACAACTCATGTTCGAGAAGCTGATGAGCCATTTCAGGTTTCCAGAATGTGATGATGAAGAGGATGACGAGACGACACAAAAGGAACTGCGCGACACAGTGAAGCACTGGGCTCTGAAGAAGATGGCCGAGGCTTTCAATGCTTACAAGAAAAGATTATGGAAGGAATATCAGAAGAAAAAAGAAGTCCCAAAATTCGAGGGGCCGCTTGAGAAGCAGAAGGTACACTTGTCAACATTTCTGGCGTACAAGGAATCAGAAAAGGGGAAGCTGAGGTCAGCAACGAATGAGGAAAATGCGAAGAGGAAGGTATATCACCATAAGATGGATTCAGGTGGCTACAGAGTTGCAGTGCCTAAGTTTGACACACTCGAGGCAGAGCTGCGAGAGAAGGGGATCATTCCAGGTACTCAGTATTTTCCGCAGAGGTCAAGGAATTGGTTGATTGGGCATGAGGCGACGTTTAACGAACAAGGGCACCTTATTATGACTGAAAAAATAAAGGTCCCCTTTCCGGCACTTGAGAAAGTGTTCAAGGAGGTTAGAGAGGGAGAGTTCAAGCCAGATCGAGAGAGTGACGAGCTTACAAAGGCCCTCGGGAATGCAGAACATGGCGGCTGGACACGAGGCAAAGGACGATATCCGTGGTGCTTTGGCTTCAGGCCGGAAGATTGTCTCATTCTATATAGAAGCCGAGCGAGAGGACATATAAAGAAGGATGCAGCGGTCGTAGAATGGGTTGGTGCCTTGGAAGCCGTAGTGATGAAGCAGCAACTACAGATTAATGAGCTTACTAGCCGGCCCTCCCAGACGCAAGACACTAGTACATTCGAGGAAACAAAACCATCTCAACGCCGGAGCAGCGTGGCTTCAACGGAGGTACCGGCTTCCGCTGCAGTTCTGCTTGTTGATGCCCCTCCACAGACGGAGGCCGTGGATGCAATCAAGGAGAAGACAAGCTGTGCTCTATACGTGTCGGTCTCAAACATATCCATCAAGGTGGCGGACGGCTACGCTTTACCTTGTGTAGAGGGAGCGACCTCGCATGGCCGTCCGGTTACACCTGGCTATGCTCGTGTCAGCGTTGATGATGTTCAGCCGGATTGGAGGATATTGCGGCTTGACATCCCCGGAGGTGACGGGGTAGAGACACTTGGAGAGGCCGTCAATTCCATCATTCAATGGAAAAAGAGTGGCATAGTGTTTCCCCCACGCAGTCCACCGCCGCCACCTTCTCCTAGACGCAGTCCACCGCCAACACAAGCAGCTACTTCTCCGAGACGCAGTTCACCGCCGCCACCACCACCACCTTCTCCGAGACGCAGTCCACCGCCTCCGTCACCGCCACCTACTTCTCTGAGACACAGCCCAACTCGATCTTCGCCAGCACACGTCGACGCCATAGACGTCAGCAGCCCGAGTCCGGCTCGATCTCCGATGCCTGAGCCGACTCCGCCGCCCACTAAGTCCTCTAAGCGGAAGGCTGCTGCCTCTAAGTCTTCCCCGAAGAAGAAACCTCCTACGAAGAAGAAAGCCAAGAAGCTGCCAGAAAAGTTTCCTTACGAAATGAATGACGAGGAGACCCACGACTGGGTGACTGCAGACACGAAACGTCAGATGGCTTCGTGGGGAAAGAGAACCCCGGAGCCGCCAAAGGAACCAATAGATCCGGCTGTGAAGAAGCACTTCAAGAATATGCTGGAGATGCCGTACCAAGTTAAGATGAATCTTCCAACTGACTATGATCGCGGAGTAACGATGAGTAATTCCAAAGCTAAGAAGGCGGGGAGAACAATTCCCCAGCTCGGGAAGTAGTCAAAACAATCGGTCCCCACGCCCAAGGTGTCGGGCACTGTACATGCTGCTCAAGTTGATCGGGAAGAAGTTGAGAGGTTTGCCAGAGACTGTGGTATAACCGTTGAGCAACTCCTAGGCCAATCCGACAACTTCGAAAAGGCTGAATTGGCATGGAAATATGTGTGGAAAGTCTCTCGTCAGACCTGATCAGCTCAGGTCTATGACAACATTGAAGCGCCAACTGCATACGTGGTATATCCAAACTCATGCTGAAAATTAGACAACAGGATTACTTCCGCGATGATTCGATGTTTATTGATTTTGAAGATCTTTTTTCTTCTATAATCTAGACGCCCTCGACAAATCGATCATCAACACCTATTGTCTGTAAGTATCTACCTCAGCTAGTTCGATCATTGCTTCTTATATATATTATATCCTCACTGCACGATATATATTATGCATGAAGAAGATTCTGGAATGTACTGGAAACGGTGGCGTTGGGTTCATTGACCCATATGTCGTCAATGATATCGTTTTAAAGCAACACGCTGAAGATACGGAGGATAACCTAGTTATGTTTTTGAGGAATCAATTTCACTGTAGTGAAATACTATTTCCTTACAGACATAAGTGAGTGTTACTGTCTTATGCATATTCCTTCACATTTCTATTTCGCTAAGTCGGTGTTAATAAAGTGTAATTGATGAGTTAATCGCCTGTCCAGATTTCACTGGAATTTTTTCGACATTCACGTTGACAGCGGAATAGTTGATCTCATGGACTCTATGGATAAAGAGAAACATGAGTACCAGCCCATTATGTCAATGCTCACAAAGTAAGTTCAATCGTTGTCGCACTACACCATCCCCTTTTGTTCAATCATTATCGTACGATGATCCATATTGTTTTTTCCCGGACAGGGCTTGGAACCGGTCTAGGAAGCAACAACCCGGTTTAACGGAGTTGAATATGAGATTTGACAAACTCATCGTAAGTAGTACTTGCTACATTCACGCATCTCTCTTTAATTCCTTGATCATTATTTGACTCAATTATATTTCTCGTAAAGTGCCCTCAGCAGCCACAGGGAACAAATTTATGTGGCTTCTATGTCATGGAGAACATAAGGATAATCGTGAATGAGCGGTTAGGAAGAAAAGTAAATATAAGGGGCTCTACGATCTCCAGAGGCAGCTCCTACCGACAGACTGCTTACAAGCACTTCAAGAGGAATTTGCGGGTTTTGTGCTGAACGAGGTCATATCTAAAAATGGAAGATTGCATTGTTAAGTATAAACAATGATCTGCATGTAATGATCTCAATGTGTATAAATCTATTCATATGTAATGATCTAATTGAGATCAGTGTAATTATATTTTGATGATATCAATGCATGCAATTATTTTTATGATGATTACTATCGATGTGCAAAAAATATGTTATTAACAGCCTCACCGAATAAAAACATCACAGAAAAACATCCCTAAAAGAAACATGCCAAAGCTCTGCCGCGGCAGAGAAACACCCAAAACTCTGCCGCGGCAGGATACCTTTTGCCCCGGTTGGTGTTACCAACCGGGGTAAAAGGGTGGTGCCTGCACGCTAAACAGAGCTCACGTGGGGCACCACTTTTACCCCGGTTGGTAACCCAACCGGGGCATAAGGGGGGCCTTTAGCCCGGGTTTGACGAACCCGATTCACTAGTAGAAAATAGGCCTTCCATACGCCCCCATTAGTCCCCAAAATAATCGACCCGCGACCATAGGGGTCTTTAGTCGCGGTTCGGGACGAGACCCGCGACCAATAGTCTGGTCCCAGCGCGCTCGGTCCACAACTGGCGGAGGGGAGGGGCTTTAGTCCCGTTTGGCCAGACCAACCGGGTCCAATAGGTCCTCGGGCTGGCCCCAAGGCCTTTAGCCGCGGTTGTCCAGGTGAACCGGGACTAAAGGCCCATCCCTATATATAGGACTCAGCTCACATTTGGTGTCACTTCTGCTCACAACATTCACAAGGGGTGGTGGGTATGCTTTTGGTTCCTACTATGCACACAAGGTGTTTGATGAAATGCCCGATAGCATGAAACACACATGATATTAAGTGTCCGAGCCGCACTTGAGCGTTTTCATTTATTTTACCTCCGCGATCGCGGTTAGCAACTTGAACCCTTTAATGATTTGTATTATTTCCAGCTAGTTAGTTTAACAAATGCATGATGGTTAATTATATACTTTATATAATAATAATGCAGATGAATTGGCAATGGATGTACGGTAACCGACTCTCCGGCGAGTTCACTACGGGTTTGAAAGATTTCCTCGTAGTGGCAAATGCGAACAAGCAGCGAGGTTTTATTATCTGTCCATGTGCTGAATGTAAGAATGAGAAGGGTCACTCCTCCTCAAGAGTCGTTCACATGCACCTGCTTCGGCACGGTTTCATGCCAAGCTATAATTGTTGGACCAAGCATGGAGAAAGAGGGGTTAGAATGGAAGAAGATGAAGAAGAGGATGACATCGATTTCAACTATCATGACGCTTTCGGTGATACCTTCATGGAGGATGATGCTGAAGGTGGGGAAGGGTTTGGTGAAGGTGAAGAAGAGGCACATGATGAGCCCGCTGATGATCTTGGTCGGACCATTGCTGATGCACGGAGACGCTGCGAAACTGACAAGGAGAGGGAGAATATGGATCGCATGTTAGAGGATCACACGAAGTCGCTGTACCCAGGATGCGACAATAGTCTGAAAAAGCTGGGCTGCACACTGGATTTGCTGAAATGGAAGGCACGGGAAGGTGTATCTGACTCATCATTTGAAAATTTGCTGAAAATGTTGAAGAATATGTTTCCGGAGAATAACGAGTTGCCCGCCAGTACGTACGAAGCAAAGAAGGTTGTGTGCCCTCTAGGTTTAGAGATTCTGAAGATACATGCATGCATTAACGACTGCATCCTCTACCGCGGTGCATACGAGGATTTGAATGAATGCCCTGTATGCACTGCATTGCGTTATAAGATTAGAGGCGATGACCCTGGTGACGATGTTGAGGGCGAGAAACCCAGGAAGAGGGTTCCCACCAAGGTGATGTGGTATGCTCCTATAATACCTCGGCTAAAACGCCTGTTCAGGAACAAAGAGCATGCCAAGTTGTTGCGATGGCACAAAGAGGACCGTAAGTCCGACGGGGAGTTGAGACACCCCGCTGATGGAACGCAATGGAGAAAGATCGACAGAGAGTTCAAAGATTTTGCAGCTGACGCAAGGAACATAAGATTTGGTCTAAGTACTGATGGCATGAATCCTTTTGGCGAGCAGAGCTCCAGCCATAGCACCTGGCCCGTGACTCTATGCATCTACAACCTTCCTCCTTGGTTGTGCATGAAGCGGGAGTTCATTATGATGCCAGTGCTCATCCAAGGTCCGAAGCAACCCGGCAACGACATCGATGTGTACCTAAGGCCATTAGTTGATGAACCTTTACAATTGTGGGGCAGACCTGGTGTACCTGTGTGGGATGAGCACAAAGAAGAGGAATTTAACCTACGAGCGTTGCTTTTTGTAACCATCAACGATTGGCCTGCTCTCAGTAACCTTTCGGGACAGTCAAATAAGGGATACAAAGCATGCACGCACTGCTTACATGAGACTGAAAGTGTATTTTTGGATAATTGTAGGAAGAACGTGTATCTGGGTCATCGTCGATTTCTTCCCCGAAATCATAACGTAAGAAAGAAAGGCAAGCATTTCAACGGCAAGGCAGATCACCGGCCGAAGCCTGCGGAACGTACTGGAGCTGAGATATTTGATATGGTCAAGGATTTGAAAGTCATCTTTGGAAAGGGTCCTGGCGGACAATCAGTTCCGCAGGGAGTTGACGGGCACGTACCCATGTGGAAAAAGACATCGATATTTTGGGAGCTACAGTATTGGAAAGTCCTAGATGTCCGCTCTGCAATCGACGTGATGCATGTTACGAAGAATGTTTGCGTGAACCTGCTAAGCTTCTTGGGCGTGTATGGGAAGACAAATGATACAAAGGAAGCACGGCGGGACCAGCAACTTTTGATAGACCCAGATGACCGGCATCCGGAATGGTTTCAAGGTCATGCCAGCTACGCTCTTACGAAAGAAGAGAAGGTCTTTTTTTTGAATGCCTGAGCAGTATGAAGGTCCCGTCTGGATTCTCGTCGAATATAAAGGGAATAATAAACATGGCGGACAAAAAGTTCCAAAACCTGAAGTCTCACGACTGCCACGTGATTATGACGCAATTGCTTCCGATTGCTTTGAGGGGCCTCCTACAGGAAAATGTTCGAGTAGCCATTGTGAAGCTGTGTGCATTCCTCAATGCAATCTCTCAGAAGGTAATCAGTCCAGAAGATCTACCACGGTTACAGAACGATGTGGTCCAATGTCTTGTCAGTTTCGAGTTGCTGTTTCTACCATCCTTCTTCAATATTATGACGCACCTCCTGTTCCACCTAGTCGAAGAGATTTCCATTCTCGGTCTTGTATTTCTACACAATATGTTCCCCTTCGAGAGGTTTATGGGAGTATTAAAGAAATATGTTCGTAACCGTGCTAGGCCAGAAGGAAGCATCGTAAAGGGCTATGGAAATGAGGAGGTAATTGAGTTCTGTATTGACTATGTTCCTGACCTTAAGCCGATTGGTATTCCTCAATCGCGGCACGAGGGGAGACTAAGTGGAAGAGGCACGATCGGAAGGAAATCAACGATATGTATGGACGGTCATTCTATGACTGAAGCACACTACACAGTTCTGCAATATTCGAGCTTGGTGGCTCCGTACTTCGAGCAACACAAGAAAATTTTACGCTCGAACAACCCGGGGAAGCCTGAATCATGGATTAGAATGGCCCACATGGAGACTTTCGGCAGTTGGTTGCGAAAACATTTAATGAATGACAATGATGTTGGAGATCAGCTGTACATGTTGGCCAAGACACCATCTTCGACTATAACGACTTTCCAAGGGTACGAGATTAATGGGAATACATTTTAGACGATCTCCCAAGATAAAAAGAGCACCAACCAAAACAGTGGTGTCCTCTTTGATGCAGCAACCGAGATTTGGCAAAAGGTCACATATTATGGTTACATAGAGGAGATATGGGAACTTGACTATGGACCCTCTTTTAAGGTCCCTTTGTTCCGGTGCAAATGGTTCAAGCTAACAGGAGGTGGGGTAAAGGTGGACGAGCAATACGGAATGACAATGGTGGATTTCAACAATCTTGGTTACCTTGACGAACCATTCGTCCTAGCCAAAGATGTCGCTCAGGTTTTCTATTTGAAGGACATGAGTAGCAAACCGAGGAAACGGAAAGATAAGAAATCGATCAGTACATCATGCGATGATCCAAAGCGCCACATTGTTCTTTCAGGGAAAAGAAACATCATGGGAGTGGAGGACAAGACAGACATGTCAGAACATTATAATATGTTTGGTGAAATTCCGCCCTTTAAAGTGAACACTGACCCAAGCATTAAGTTAAATGATGAGGATGCTCCATGGATACGTCCAAATCGTAAGAAAGCGGGGACACAAGGAAAGAATTGATGTGTAATAATTTATTGTACCAAACTTTGTTGAATGGATCATGTTGAATGGATCATGTGAATTATATTATCTCTAATTTATTGTACCAAACTTTTAATAAAAACAGAAAACAGACGGTATTTGCTCGATGAACTGAATATATGATGTATAAAATCTTAAAGGGGGTGTAGAACAAAACAGACGGTATCGCCGTCATACATCCCAACCGTGGCTACTGGGTGCATATATGCATACCAAATGCACGGCTGTACGTATGACGGCGAATCCGGATGTTTTGTATTTGCTCGATGAACTGAATATATGATGTATCAAATCTTAAAGGGGGGTGTAGAACAGAACAATCGGTATCGCCAGCATACAACCCTGCAGTGGCTACTGGGTGCATATATGCATACCAAATGCACAGCAGGGCGTATGCTGGCGAATCCGGATGTTTTGTATTTGGGAGATGAACTGACCGGTGTATGAAGCTGGGCTATATATAGGGTCCTCTGGCTCACAAAGTGTTGAGCTAGGGTTTTGATCCAACGGTTAAGAAACAGCTCATCCAACGGCTCACAGTAGCTCTAAAGAAACACACCATAGCCCTGATCGAACGACTCACAACAGCTCGAAAAAAACACACCCGGATCCAACGAATCACAAGCGCTTGAAAGAAACACACGATCCGTGTGATTCTATCTGATTGGTCCAAACGAAACCCTAATTCCCATGTAGTCCCGGTTGGTGTCACCAATCGGGACTAAAGGGATGATCCGTTTCCCAATGAAACCCTAACCCATTTAGTCCCGGTTGGGGACACCAACCGGGACTAAAGGGATGTTTTCTTCTCGCTATATATATGTATGCATTGCCACACCATTGGCATAAACACATACAAACTCACCACTCTCTCATGGCTTCTACCGTACCCACTCTAACATTCATCCAGGCGGAGGCACTTTCCGCCTCGAACTACCCCTGCCCGCCCGGCTACAGCGTTCCTGCCGGTTGGATGCTTAGCGCTGGAGGAGTGCCGGTCCCTCCTCTTCCTCAAGGTGTGGCGCGTCGGGCGGCCATCACGAACCACTACTACCACGAGCTCACGCCGGAGCAGCGGAGGAATCCCAGTTGGCATCCCGATAACCAGCATACTTGGGATGCCTTCTTCATCAATCGACGTGAGAGGGCGCTCGCCAGGTATGAGGAGGACGGCCTGCCTCCTGGGAACTTTCACGAGGCCGGTCGTCGGCTATGGTGGTCCGGCCGGACTCTACATAGCGTCATGGACCACATCAGGGCCGGCGATATCCCCCGCCTGCGCTACCCTCAGGCCCAGTCCTGGAGTCGTGATCCTCCGAGGGAGTGCAGAGCACCGTCAGACGATAGTGACGACGATGGCGGCGACTACGACGACTACGAGTGGATGTACTATAGGCCTAGGCAGGAGTATGACTAGCAGCAGATATCAGATCATGCATCTATGCTCTCCGTTTAGGTTTAGATCCACTCTTGCCATTATGTACTGCCATTTTTATCTATATATATATATATATTCCAGATTTTAAAAAGAATTAGTTTTATTTATCTGAATTTTCTGATATATTATTTGTATTTCTAAGATTGGAAAAAGAATTAGTTTTTTTTCTGAATTTTCTCATTTATTATTTGTATTTTTAAGATTGGAAAAAGAATTAGTTTTATTTTTCTGAATCATCTGATATATAATTTGTATTTTTAAGATTGGAAAAAGAATTAGTTTTAATTTTCTGAATCTTCTGATATATTATTTGTATTTTTAAGATTGGGAAAAGGAAAAAATTCGAATAACCACCTTTAGTCGCGGTTCGTGTCACCAACCGGGACTAAAGGCTCGTTTTGCGCGGGAACGGAAACGCCGCCAAAAATTTCACCTTTAGTCCCGGTTCGTGACACCAACCGGGACTAAAGGCCCGCGGAGGGTACCCCAGGGGACCTTCAGTCCCGGGTAGTGTCACCAACCGGGACTAAATGCTGGCCCTATATATTCCCGGCCCCAAAATTTTCTACGTCCAAACCCTCGTCTTCCTCGCGCCGGCGCCCTGCTCGTCGATTCTGTCATCGTCGTCGCCCGATTCCGTCGTCGTCGCCTGCGAGAGTACCGCGCCGTCGCCGTCGCCGTCGCCCGCGCCCTTCTCTCCACCGCCTCCGTCCTGCTCCGGCCCCGCCCCGTCGCCGTCTCCGGTAGGTTCCCCGCGGGCCTCGCGCCGCCCTCGAACCAGCGCCGCCCTCCCGCTCTCGAACGGCGACCACGAACCAACGCCGCCCTCGCCGCGGGCCTCGCGCCGCCCT
This sequence comes from Alopecurus myosuroides, assembly GCA_028641055.1. Lineage (NCBI taxonomy): Eukaryota > Viridiplantae > Streptophyta > Magnoliopsida > Poales > Poaceae > Alopecurus > Alopecurus myosuroides. The sequence goes on from CM054058.1 coordinate 525,592,251, forward strand.
TGAACCCTTCCCCGTGGCCGGAAACCCTTCCCCGTGGCCGGAATCGCCGGAGACAGAGAGCAACTGCCACACCGCCGGCCACAGTGTCACGCCAGGGTGACGTCATCATGACGTCACCTGGCCAAGTGCTGGCGAGTTTTTTTTTAAATGACGTCATCGTGACACGTGGGCCCCACTGTATATGGAATTACAGAAAATAATTAAATCTTCTAAATTAAACAACTTTTAATTTATAATTCCAAAAATTATGGAAAAATATGCGAAATGTTCGCAAAAATGTAAGCTATCTGTTTATATCATTTTCAATCATGTTTGAAAAAGTTCAAAATGAGACCGTATTTGAATTTGAGTTAAATTCATTAAAATAATGAAAATAAGTTTTAATTCAATAAATTCAGAATATTAAGTGTAATATACCAAAATGACCAGAAAAGCAAATGCAACCTAGCTATGGGGTTCTTCAAGTCATTTGAGAAACTAATCTTGGACACACCTCTAAAGTATGGTTTTCCCCCTCCGGTGGTCATCGTTCTTCCACCGGAGTGACATATGGCGGACAATTTGAGAAAGAGGGTGTAATATTTGCTAAGTCTCCTATATACTTAATTAATTTTTACTATATGCATGTCTGCATGAGTGACATATGGCGGACAATGGAGCCTTGCCGTTTACGGATCAGGAGGCTGAAGTTATTATATATGGCATGATAGCCAACCAGATTCCTTATGTGCCAGAAGATGAGCAACAAGAGGATGTAGTCTCTTCTTATCTGAACCTTGATGATCAAGAACGTGGAGGAACGGACATTGTCGATGATGAAACAGGTGAAGGAACGGACATTGTGGATGATCAAGGAGGTGAAGGAATGGACATTGATGACAGAGGTCAACCGTCGAAAAAGGACGATCTCCAATTGCAAAGAACAACCACCTCCGGCGAGGTATATATATATATGTGTATATATATATATATATATATATATATATATATATATATATATATATATACATTGGGACTCTCGTGATACAAACTTACTGAAATGTGAATACATATGCACTAACGCGCGCGACTCTATTTCTTATTTTAGCCCTCGGCCGGACCTAGTATGACAAAGCGTGGCAAATCCAAGTCGATGAAAGATGGAGAAACATATACCATCGAATCAGTCAGTGAAATCGGCAAGCCCCTACAGCACACCACAAAGTTTATCAACCAATGCGGAGTCATTGTTAGAGACACCGTCCCGATCACCGTCCAGGAATGGAAGAAGCCAAAGAAAGCACGTCTTGGTTTCAGTTATGTCGACAAGAGAACGAAAAAGATTATGTTTAGTAAGCTTATTGCACATTTCATTCTACCTCCGGAATACAACAAAAAAGATGAATTCGGTGAGGAGGTTCCGGGTGGACGTCAGAGGAGGAGGATAGTCAAAGAGTTCGCTTTTCAGAAAATGGCCGAAGCATTCCGGAACTTCAAGAAAAAATTGTTCCGTGAATATGTCAGCAAGGGCAAGATTCCGATTTTCACTGGACAACATGAGAAACTGAGAGATGATTGGACAGGATTTGTGACGCAACATAAATCGGAGCATTTCAAGGAAATGTCGAAAAAAAATAAGACTAATGCGGAAAAGAAACAGTACCATCATGTTATGGGGCCAGGAGGATACCGCGTTTCGGCGCCTAAGTGGCAGGCAATGGAGGACGGCCTGAGGGCAAGAGGAATCCGTCTAGGTACAGAGGGATGGGACGAAAGAGCCAAAATGTGGTGGTACGGGCATGGGGGATCGCTAGACCCGGAGACAGGGGAGTGTGTTCACCGGCAGAAAAAGTTTGCTCCCACAAAAAACCTTGTTGACGCAATGACCAAAGCTCAACAGGGCGTGCTCACGTTCAACAGAGAGAGAGAGACCAACTGACCCATGCCCTCGGGAATCCTGAACACGGAGGACATGTACGAGGCAAAGGCAGATTGCCGTGGAAAGTAGGGTTTTCCCAGGAGGGTGACCCGTACTGTTACAGAAGCCGTAGGAGAGGTATGGACCGGGCTGCAGATCAACTGTCGAATCTTGCAGCGGAATTTAATGAGTTGACGAAGATCGTGGCGGGAATACTTGAGAAAGAAAAAGCGGCGGCTGCAGGGCCGCATGAAGAACATGCAGCGGATCTCGGAAGCCAGCATCAGCGGAGAAGCAGAGTGGCTTCCACGGAGGCCCCGACTGCAGGTGCTAATGCACCGATGATCGAGAGTCGTGCACCGGAGCCTCACTACCCCGTGGATGATGTAAAGGAGATGAAAGAATGTGATCTGCCTTATCCCGTGGGGAACATTTCCATGAAGGTAGCTACCGGCAGTGCTTTACCCTGTACACCTGGAGCACTCCATCACAACAACCCTATTCCATATGGCTATGCTTGTGTCACGGTGGAAGACATAGTCCAAGCGTTTGAGGACCTGGAGATTGACATAGCTACACCCGAAGGGGAGAGAAGACTTGGAGATGTCAAGTGCCAATTCATTCTATGGAAAAAGAAGTACATAGTGTTTCCAGGCGAGACGCCAAGGCTAACAAGTCCACCCCCTCCGATGGTGCAGGTGCTGGTGGTGGTGGTGGTGGTGGTGCTGGTTCACCTACGCCTCCTTCACCCCATTCGACGCCGTCCCCCGATCCACAATCTCCGGCGGGTAAGCAGCCGTCACCCCCGATTCCTCCTCCGGCGGTTAAGCAGCCGTCGCCCCCCATTCCTCCTACGACGGTTAAGCACCCGTCTCCCTCCATTCCTCCTCCGGAGGAAAAGCAGCCGTCTCCCCCCATTCCTCCTCCGGAGGATAATCAGTCGTCGCCCCCCATTCCTCCTCCGGAGGATAAGCAGACGTCGCCCCCCATTCCTCCTCCAGCGAAGAAACAGAAGCAGGCGGACAGCAAGGGAACCTGCTCTTGGTCTATTAACCCGGAGCCTTATGTAGCTAAGACCACACGGGTACCGGAGCCATCACTGAAGCCTCTCCCCCAAGGCCTTGGGAACTTTGTGATGCTAAAACCAAATTGGCCGTGAAGGCTGACGTTGAGAAATGGAAGGCCCGTCAGAAGGCGCTAAAGGAGCCTGAGCCCAAGGAAGTATTCCCTCCGATTGTAGACAAGTGGGCTACGGGTTTTTTGTCGACAGTGTCCCAAGCCAAGAAGAATTTGCCTAAAGACTATGATATTGAACTTCGTAAGCAAGCAAAAATATTGGAGGAGGAGAAAGCAAAAATATTGGAGGAGGAGAAAGGAAAAGGAAAAAGAAAAAAGCGAACAAGATGACCAGCTCGGGATGCAGAGTAAACAATCGATCCCCCCGCTCATAGTGAAAGCCGCTCCGGAACAGGACCCCGAGGTCATAAATGCTGTGGCAGCAATGGGATTGACTGTACCTACTGCCATGGAAAATGCGTCCGAGGCCGGTATATCTCTTCGTCTCTTTTTAGGCCTAGACGATGCGCCAATGGCTGAGGTAGCATTACAATATGAGAAGAAAGGGCCTCTCGTTGAGCCTGCGAAGGAAAAGGATCTACCACCACTAATGCAGAATCTGCTACATTGGTACAAACAATTCATATCATGGACCGAGAAAGAATTTGTGTATGTGGATTATACAGAGGAGCATCACACCAAAAAGTACTCGGTAACAGTTGAGATGAGTGAATTGTTTCAGCTGTTCAATCTGCGCGAGCTCGACAAATCTATCCTGAGTTGCTACGTTCTGTAAGTGATTTATTTCTACCTCATCTCGTTCTTCATTGCCTACACTATATATATATAGTCCTAATTAACTATATTAATTGTTGCGTACGCTATTATGCAGATTGAAGATTTGGGAATGCAAAATAAGACTCATCCATGATGTTGGGTTCATTGACCCACAAATCATTAATGGAACTATGTTAGAACGTCACCCCAAAGACGTGGAGAAAGACTTGTACAATTTTTTAAAAAGCATGAATCCAAAAGTTATATTCTATTTCCTTACCTTTTTGGGTGAGTGTTTCTCTCATGTTCCCATTCTCTTTTGTTTACTCCATGCATGGTATGTCTAATCGATAAGTTATGCATGACTGTGCATCTAACGTGTCCGCAGGTTCCACTGGATTCTGCTAAAAATTGATCTTCACAGCTCCATAGTTTTTATCTTTGACTATGAGTTCAAATACAGATCTTTGGATCGACATGAGAAAAATGATGCAAAGGTAATTATTTTCAATCATTTGCGCTCTATATCGATCGGTCTCTTTTGTTCATTTCCTAATATGCGGTAGCAAATAACTCCCTTGTTCATTTAATTTTATTTGCAATGTAGAGTTTGGAGACGGTTCTCACTTGGACATGTCGGTGGATTCAAACATGAGCTAAAATTAAAAAATGTGGTCAAAGGTGTGGATAAGCAGCCACCGGAGACCGGTCTATGTGGATACTATGTCTGTGAGAACATACGGAAAGAAATCTCTGAGAGGAAGAAGGACGAGACCACGCGGAGGGGTCTCAATAACTTGCGGAGGGCGCTTACTCCAGAAGCTCGCTTCCGACCAATTCAAGAGGAAATAGCAGGATTTTTTCCTTAGGCATGTCATCGATAGGAAAGGAGAGTACCATGCGTCCACCGACGATGACTATTATACGCATCAGCCCTGAGTACTTTGAAACATGTTTGAGTTTGTGTATGGTCATCCATCTTAATTGTGTAATATGGAAACTTGTTCGAGGTTGTATATATATGGTCACCCGATATTGAATATATATTATATATTCCTATTGAATTCTCCTTGTTTGAAATTTCATATATATATATATATATGCATGTATATAGTATCGTAAAATATATATATATGTGTACTGAAACTTCATCAAAATTAAAATAAAACACAAAATAAAATATAAAAGAAATAAAACAAAACAAATTAAAAAGGAACCAGGTTTAGGGGGCCTAAAACCCTAAACCTGCGCAGGTTTTCAGTCCCGGTTAGCCACAAGAACCGGGACTAAAGGTCCCCCCCCCCCGCGACGGACTCCTGGCGCCCACGTGGACGGGCCTTTAGTCCCGGTCCGTAAGCCCGCGAGACTATAGGGGGGGTCTTTAGTCGCGCATAGCTAGTCCCGGTTGCGCGGTCGGGACTACTGGCCCTGGCGAACCGGGACTATAGGCCTATTTTCTACCAGTGATTGGGCAGCCGGGGCATTAGGCCCTTCCCAACCGGGGCTAATGCCCTGTTCTGCACTAGTGTCTAGAGCACTTTGCTCGTTGTGAGTATTACTAGAGAACCATACGTGGATTTTACGGTATAGTTTCCCGACTTGTCCAAGGACCAAGCCCAAAAATCATCGCCACCAGCACATATTCATATATTCAGAATTGCGTCGGCATCTGGTGCAATAAAATTGTCTCTCACTTTCTTAGTTTTGCACGACCTACCATCATCACTTAGGAGGTCAGATACCTTATTGATTACATCTCGTGCAATCTGTGATGCTGGCATCATGGACAATTTCCCTGGGATCATACATTAATTAGTTGGACATACAAATTTTACCTGCCGGTAAAGAAAGTCTAGACCCGCCGCGCCCCAGCTATGCTTGATGGTCTAGTTACGTAAAGGGTGAAGGCCCATCGAAGAGGCGGTGTCCCTCGACGTATCCGGAAAATCACTCAGGCTAACACATACCACATGTATGCCCGGGCATATTGCTGCACCACCTGCTCATCGGCATCCGCCGGGCATGCCTCAAAATCACGCACCCACGTGTAATACACACCTAAGGTCCGAATATCTTTCTTTCCTTCCGGCGGCATCGGGGGTTCTCTGCCGGTGGGACCAAATACCCGCTGGTGCCAACAGATGTTATCCACCCTCCCAATGAGAGCCTCTCCATCGATCAGAAGGGCCGTGATCGTGGTGAAGTCCTGCAGAGTGACCGTCTTCTCTCTGTAGGGCAGGTGAAAACTATGCGTCTCGGGCCTCCAACGGTCGACAAAGCCGGTAATGGCCGTGTGGTTGAAGGCTTCTCTCCCGCTTAAACCAAAGAACAAAGGGTAGAAGACCCACCATCTCGAAGTATGACTCATACCGGACATCGTACGACATGTCAGCATTGTGGCCCCTAATGCGCAGGAACGATCTAAAAAAGTTACAAGAAAGTGTGGTCGCTAGATGTGATAGGTGCAACCAATAATACTGAGCATTCTTTGCATTACCTCCATCTTGCCACAGGCCTCTGATGAACCGGACACAATGCTCCTTGTTGTAAGATAAATCAAGCCATCCTACAATACATGCATTAAATAAATAAACAACAAAGACATAGCCATACATACACACTTATTCCATCCATGGATCCACATTCATATTGAAATCAAAGAAAAAGCCATCCATACCTACGAGGGATTGAACACAAGTTTATAGGCATACATACAAATATCCATACACACTAATGCATCCATTGTCCAATTATACATCCGTACACACACATTTAAATCCATGAACTAGAGACTACAAGAAATAGCTTATAAATATTGAAGCAAAAAAGTATGAAGCAAAAACATATGAATTTAGAACTTAACTATCCATTCTTACTACCAAATCATTTATTCTAGAAAAACTAGGCATTATCTAGGGTTCCAAGAATCATCTAGATTCGGAACAATCCATGGAAGAAATTGAGAGGGAGGAGGGGGCCTAACCTGAGGATGGAGGGGGGCGCGCCGCCAATTCGGATTTCGCCAAAGCCGATTCGGAAGAGGGAGAGAGAGGGCGGGTAACCGCCACTGTGTTCCGTTCGTGGTACAGAAGAGAAAGAGAGGAAGCGGTCTGCCCGAGCGCTCGCGGGGATTAACTCCCCATGCTCCCAGGTTGGCACCGCCAGGGAAGGAGGAGGTACGACGTAGTACCCTACCTCCTGGTCAATTGGAGATATCGCGCAGAGTTTACCGCCAGTTGACCTAGCGGCGCGACCGTTGACCGGTCGACGAAAGTAGTACCGCCAACGACCGTAGTGGTATCAAACAAAACATACCGCCGCTATGTTGAGCGGTACTGAAGGGCCAGATTCGCCTAAACATTTTTTAAGGGGTCATTTTCGTTTAAACTTTCATGTCAGAGTCAGATCTGTCGATTTTGCCGTGCTGTCCTCGCTCACATCCCTCAAAGAAAATCATATCCATTTGTCATCTGAGCCAGTTTAATGTTTTTGTTTTTATGAACGGCTAGGCCGAATGTGATAGCAAAATAAGATCGCGTCATAAACTAGTAGTTTATCGTAATTTTGTGCAGAAATGGATAGTATTATGCCACGTGAGAAAACACAAGAATATTTGTACTTCATAAAATCTTGTGAGTGCGTAACAAACAAAAGAAAGTATATATACTCGTAAAGTTTAAATAATTCTGTACTGGAATAAGAGTGGTCAAAGATATATTTTTGCATACAATATTCACTGTATGTCACGAGAAATTCACTCACACTGGAACCAGAGCTCATAAGCACCAGGTATTTTCCGGAAAATAAAAAATGAATTTTGTTTTTCAAAACGGCCTGAAAAAAATCACTCGCAACCATGAGCATGTTTTTTACATACGCGTGAAATTTTCGGAAAGAAATGACGTTTTCGCTGCACTGTGCAAAAATGTCATCCCCCCCCCACACACACAAAAGTTAAGCTTATGTAAAAAACGTGCTCAAGTTTGGCTCTGTTTTTTTTGAACTTTTTGAAATGTTTTATATTTTTTTTATTTCAGGAAAATACCGGGTGCGTATGCACCCGGGAGCCCAAAATCACCATTGTCAGTCCACGCTGTAGAAGAGCCTTAGTCCATGGCGATGGCGTCCTCCCCCGAGCCTCTCAGAAGAAAAAAGAAACCAAAATCCATGGCCCACAATTCGTCTACCGCTCCTTGCCCGGCCAGTTATACAAACCCCGCCGACGCCATCCTCACCCCCACTCACTCCGTCCCCCCTCCCTCAGACCATATCAGATCAGATCCAACAAACTATAGATTGAGCGCCCCTCACGATCCCTGGAGCGTTGTCATTTCCGACGAACGATGACTTCAACTGGGCGGTGCTCCGGCTGGTGGGGACGATGTCCTTCTAAGCCGGCTTCATCACCCGCGGCGCCCTCATCTGGGGATAATCCATTGGCGGGGCTTATAGCAAGCCGGGGGGGGGGGGGCACCGCCCCGCCTTAACTTTGGACCAAGTTGTGAAGAAATTTACGTACGCCGAAGGTGAACTACCAACTAATTATTTGCTTCCCGGAGTCATGCATAATATTATAATTTTTTTGTTTCTAAGGAAAAGCAATGTCATGTTTGCATTATTAGGTGACCACTTCCGCCAATTCCTCTGCCGCTCCTTGCCCGACCAGTTATACAAACCCCGCCGACGCCGTCCTACCCCCACTCACTCCCTCCTTCCCTCCCTCCCTCCCTTAGACCAGATGAGATCCGATCCAACAAACTATAGACTGACCCCCCTCGCGATGGCCATCCCTGGAGCGTTGTCTTTTCCGACGAATGATGATTTCAACTCGGCGGTGCTCCGGCTGGTGGGGGCGATGTCCTTCTGCGCCGGCTTCATCACCTGCGGTGCCCTCATACGGGGATAATCCATTGGCGGGGCTTATAGCAAGCCGGGGGAGAGGGGGGCACCGCCCCCGCCTTAACTTTGGACCAAGTTGTGAAGAAATTTACGTACGCCAAAGGTGAACTACCAACAAATTATTTGCTTCCTGCAGTCATGCATAATATTATAATTTTTTTGTTTCTAAGAAAAACAAACGTCATGTTTGCATTATTAGGTGACCACTGCCGCCATTTCCTCTGCCGCACCTTGCCCGACCAGTTATACAAACCCCGCTGACGCTGTCCTCACCCCCACTCACTCCCTCCTTTCCTACCTCCCTCAGACCAGATCAGATCCGATCCAACAAACTACAGAATGCGCCCCCTCGCGTTGGCCATCCCTGGAGCGCTGTCTTTTCCGACGAACGATGATTTCAACTGGGCGGTGCTCCGGCTGGTGGGGACGATGTCCTTCTGCGTCGGCTTCATCACTTGTGGCGCCCTCATATGGGGATAATCCATTGGTGGGGCTTATAGCAAGCCGGGGGGAGGGGGGCTACCGCCCCCGACTTAACTTTGGACCAAGTTGTGAAGAAATTTACGTACGCCCCAAGGTGAACTACCAACTAATTATTTGCTTCCTGCAGTCATGCATAATGTTATAATTTTTTGTTTTTAAGGAAAACCAATGTCATGTTTGCATTATTAGGTGACCACTACCGCCAATTCCTCTGCCGCTCCTTGCTCGGCCAGTTATACAAACCCCGCCGACGCCGTCTTCACCCCCACTCACTCCCTCCTTCCCTCCCTCCCTCCACCTGTCGGGGGTTACCCCCGAGTAGGGTAAAGGCAAGTGCTAAGTGCAAGATTAGAACAGACGTTTGGCAGAGTAGCTAGCTACCCGGTACTCGCTACTCGGTCGACTGCTATTCGGCCGTACACTCTGGTGACCAGGAGAAAAAATCAAGGAAGTTATTATCCTCCGGGTAGAGGAAGTGGTCCGAGTAGAAGTGGCGGTCTCCTACTCGGGTCAGAAGTCAAAGGTGCCGTTCTGACACAGGATCCCGCGAATCCTGGGTCCGTACTGGAGCACTGTTCAACTGCAGAGCGCATGCCTATCCGTGCCAGGGTGTCAACAGGTCGTCGCAGGTTAGGAGGGACCTACCCTGTGATGGTGGCAGTGATAACAGATCAGCTTCTTGGTTTTGCACAACGACTTTCCACACAAGACAAACCAGGAAGCCAAAGGTGTCACCGTGAAGCTGGAAGAGGACAGTGTGCACACAATGTCGACATCTGTTTGTACTTTTCCCGGTTGGTTGTATCCGGCTGGGCACCAGTATATAAGGTGCCCTGCCCCCTCCTGCGCGAGGGACGCTTGGACTCACACTACGAAACCCTAGATCTTCACTTAGAGAGAAGAGTGGCTACTCGGCTGAAGGCCAACTTGTACTGTGGCTACTCGGTGAGACAAAAATATACAGAGAGAAAGGCAGGAGTAGGGGTTTTACCTCCTCACGAGGGCCCTGGACCTAGGTAGATCTTGTTGTTTGAAGTGTTAGCTTCACCCCACACGCGGCTACTCGCTGCGTGATCCTCCCCGGACGCCTCCAGCGTCCATCGTTCCCACATCTTTAGCCATCCTATGGCATCTGCCGTGACACCACGACGACAGTTGGCGCCCACCGTGGGGCAACCAGCGGCGCTGGCTGGAGTTTACGTTCGGACGGGATCCGTTTTTGCTGCAGGGGAGCGCGTGGTCTGTGGCCTTGTCCACATATTCGGCTCCTTCGACTTCGTCACCGACAACGCCGGCGATTTCGGCGGCAGGGCCATACCGGAGGGCGGCACGGTGCTCTCCTTCGGCTCGCACTTCGTCTACGTCGCCACCACCGTCGTCCACGAGTTCCCGGAGGAGGTGATGGTCGCGGATGATCCTCCAGCTGTGATCGCTGCCCGCGGAAGGCCGGTGGGCCGTCCTGCGGACAGCGTGGAGGTGATGGTGGCCGACCTGGCTGCTGACGCCGGGAAGGGCGCGGCTGCTGCCGTGCCCGTCGTCGAGGATCTCGCTGGCTCGAGTGCTGGTGGGAAGACCCACAAGCCCTACGAGAAGGACTGCAACCTTCCCCTCTCCACTACTCCGACAATACCGGCATCTGCTGCGCGAATGGGTATGCCACATCCCACTGAGCTCGAGCTCTTATCCATGAGGGCACAGCTCGACCGGCAGCGCCAGGAGCTGCTCGCCGAGCAGGCGGAACTAGATAAGATTAGGCTAGAGCTTAGCCTAGATCAGAATGAGTACAACAAGGCCCACGGCTTTACTCCTGTTGTTAGGAAGTCTAGCAAAGTAGGTTCTACGCGTCGCAACTTGGGCGCCGAGATGGCAACAGTCGTAGAGGCTCCTAGCCAATCTGCCAGCGCAAACACCTCCACTAGGCCTAGATACAGCACCCCCGCCAAAACCCTTAGAGCTGCTGAGGCTTAGCTGCTTAGTTGCCGAATCTCGCTGGTGACTTGCGCGCTAGGCAGCAGGAGAGGCTCAATGAGCTAGTGCTAGAGGCTGCTAGGCAGAACGAGGAGTTCCGGAAACCCAATCCGGGTGCTGGAGCCTCTCAGGTGGTGCACTCGCATGCGTTCAGATCTACTGATCAGGCCTCATCACCGCATCCCAGCCGTGAGAAGAGCCGGAGTGGGCACTCTGGCAAAGAGAGGCAGATGCAGGTGTACGACCCGGCTGTCACCGCGAAACAACTAGCTGTGCCGCGACAGTCCGGTCAAAAACACAACACTGCGGGAGCAGACTATCAAGCCCTCAAAGCCAAACGCGAGATGGAGGTCGCCCCGACCCTTCTCGACATCAGGGTGCCCAGCCTACTCGGCAGAGGCAGCAGCCACGTGTGATGGCGCCAGTCGCCAACCCGGTGGAACAGCCGGTGGCTATGGAGGTGGATAGGTATGATGATGGCAACTCGGCTATGGCGCTAGCCGGCTATGATATCATGGATCGCGTGGGTGAGCGTGTGCTGGAACCCACGGATGCCAGGTACAAGCTGGACAGGATCAGTCTGTCCGCAAGACTCGAGAACACGGGGCCGCCTGGACTTCTCGGAGGCCTTCATCAGCAACTTCACCAGCACATACAAGAGGCCGAATAGGCCGCAGTAGTTGTCCGCTTTCAAGCAGCGAGAAGACGAGACGGACCTCGAGTATCTTACTCGGTGGAGCACATTGAGGAACACCTGCGAAGGTGTGAACGAGGCGCAGACTATCACTTGGTTTGCGCAGGGTTGCAGACACGGCAGCATGCTGTGGCAGAGGCTGCAGAGAGAGATGCCAAACACTCTTGCGGAGACCATCAAGATTGCGGATCAGTACGCACTCGGTGACCCAACTCAGCCCTTGATGGACTCCGCAGAGCCGAGAAGAAACTTCAACAGCAACAAGCGCAATGATTTCCGCAACAAGCGTAGGGGTGACCGGATTGATACTCGGTACGATCCTGAGGAGGTGAACGCTGTGGCTACCGGAGCTGGGAGTAGCCAGAGGCAAAAACCTGCCGGAGCCCAGTACGGGCAGAACCAGAATCAGGGCTAGGGCAACAAAAAGCCATACAATGCTCCCCAGCAGGGTAGCGGCAACTCGGGTCCCAGTCAGAACTTTGTCTTCAAGGACATGAAGGATGGCCCATGCAGCTTCCATACTCGGCATCCCGCAAGACCTGCCAACCACACTACTCGGGAGTGCAGTTGGTGGGAAGAGATCAGGAATGAGGGCCTACCTCCTCCTCCTCCTCCTCTGCCAGCTGCGAATGCCAATGTGCAGCCCGCTCGCGCACCCGCTGCCCGTCCTCCCGTAGCCCCGAGAAGAGAGAACGTGAACCAAGTGGCTTTGGGAGCCAACCGCCACTTCAACAATGATGGCTACCGCAACAACAACAACAACAACCGTAACCGCAACTACTACACTTGCAACAACAACAGAGGCAACAACAAAAACCAGGGCAACAACAATGGTAACAATGATGATGGAGGCCGCAACCAGTACCAAGAGCATCACGAGAGCTATATGATCTTCACCTCTGAGCCCGTTGACAAGCAGTCTCAGCACAGGCGCGCCATGTAGGTTAATGCTGTGATCCCTGCTGTCCCTCACTATCTGCACTGGTTGCAACCAGGAGATCACGTGGTCTAGAGCGGATCATCCCAAGGTGATGCCCAATCCGGGTAGCTACGCCTTGGTGCTAGATCCTACCTTCTTGGGTCCTCAGAAGAACGTGAGGTTCAGCAAGGTACTGATCGACAACGGCAGCAGCATCAACATCGTGTACAGAGACACTCTTGAGAAGCTCGGAATGGCCGAGAATATGCTGCTACGCAGCAAGACCACTTTCCACGGCATCGTGCCGGGAGTCTCATGTTATCCAATGGGCAGAGTGTGGATAGACGTTCTATTCGGCACCAGGGAGAACTGCCGCACTGAGAGGCTGCAGTTCGATGTGGTTGATCATCAGAGCCCTTATCATGCGCTACTCGGCAGGCCCGCTCTGAGCAAGTTCATGGCCTCTACTCATGCTGCATATCTGAAGATGAAGATCCCTGGTCCCTATGGTGTGATTACCATCTTTGGTGATTACAAGAAATCCATGGAGTGTGCCTTTGCTGGTTCTCAGTTGGCGGAGTCAATGGTAATTGCTGCCGAGAAGAAGAAGATGTACGAGGTGGTGGCTATGGCGCAGTCCGCGCAAGGTGGTGCGCCCGGGATGCCGAGTTCCCAGCACGGGACGGCGTTCCAGGCATCCCAGGAGACGAAGAAGATCCAGTTTGACCCTGAGTTCCCCGACCGTGTTGCCATCATTGGCTCCGGGTTGGGGGAGAAATAGGAAAGCGAGCTCATCCACTTCCTCCGTGAGAATCGGGACGTGTTTGCCTGGTCCAATGAGGATCTTCCAGGTGTCCCGAGGGAGTTGGTTGAGCACTCTCGCTACATGTGCGTCCTGACGCCAAACCAGTGAAGCAGGCTATGCGCCGCTTTGGAGATGAGAGAAGGAAAGCTATCGGTGATCAGATCACCAAGCTTCTAGTTAGCAATTTCATCATGGAGGTGTTGCATCCGGATTGGCTAGCCAACCCGGTCATGGTCGAGAAGAAGAAGGAGGATCCCAAGGCCGCCACCACTTGGCGCATGTGCGTCAACTACACCGACTTGAACAAGGCCTGCCCCAAGGATCCCTTTCCGCTACCTCGCATCGATCAGGTGATCGATTCCACTGCTGGTTGTGAGCTTTTGTCTTTTGTAGATGCCTACTCTAGTTTTCATCAGATAGCTCTCAACTCTGCTGATCAAATAAAGACTGCTTTCATTACCCCGTACGGTGCTTATTGCTATCGTGTCATGTGCTTTGGGTTGCGGAATGCGGGTGCCACTTATCAGAGATGCATGCAGAAATGTTTGCACGATCAACTCGGCAAAAATGTGCAGGTGTACGTAGATGACATTGTCATCAAAACGAATAAAACACACACTCTGCTTGAGGAAACTTTTGCCAACTTGCGCAAGTATAAAATGAAGCTGAACCCGAGTAAATGCACCTTTGGCGTCCCGGCTGGCAAGCTACTCGGCTTCTTGGTGTCCAGTCGGGGCATTGAGGCTAATCCTTCAAAGATAAAAGCTATTGAGAGCATGTCTTTGCCGAGATGCCTGAAGGATGTGCAAAAATTCACTGGTTGCTTGGCATCTCTGAGACGTTTCTTGGGCAGAATGGGCGAGAAAGCCCTGCCTCTGTATCAGTTGATGAAGAAAAGAGACAAGTTCGTCTGGACACCGCAAGCTGATGTGGCATTCAATGAGCTGAAAGCAATGCTGGGTAGCGCTCCTATCTTGGCTAGTCGGCTACCCAAAGAGCCAATGCTGCTGTACATTGCTGCTACCAACCGGGTAGTCAGCGTGGTGATTGTGGTGGAGCGAGAAGAGGAAGGCAAAAGTGTGCAGCGACCGGTGTATTATCTCAGTGAGGTGTTGTCCAGCTCCAAGCAGAACTACCCGCACTACCAGAAGATGACTTAGGGCGTGTACCTAGGCGCCAAGAAGCTGAAGCACTATTTCCAAGAGCATCCTATAACTGTGGTGAGCTCTGCTCCCATCTCGGATATCATGGGCAACAAGGAAGCAAGTGGCAGAGTAGCCAAGTGGGCGATCAAGCTAGCCGCGTACGCTCCCGCATATGCGAGAAGAGAAGCCATCAAGTCTCAGATTCTGGCGGAATTTCTTGTGGACTGGGCTGAGGTGCAGTATGAGCCTCCTGCTCCAGTATCTAACTACTGGAAGATGCACTTTGATGGCTCCAAGGTGAAGGAAGGGCTTGGCGCTGGCTTAGTGCTTACGTCACCCAAGCGAGATCAACTCAAGTACGTGCTGCAAATCCACTTCAAGGAATCCAACAATGTTGCAGAGTACGAGGCTGTGATACATGGTTTGAAGGTAGCAAAGGAAGTTGGAGTGCAGCGCATCATATGCTATGGCGACTCGGATCTAGTTGTGCAGCAGGTTTCTGGTACTTGGGATGCTCTGGATGCCAACATGGCATCATACCGCTTCCTGGTCCAGACCATGACATGATTCTTTGAAGGATGCGAGTTCCAGCACATCCACCGAGCAGAGAATGAAGCAGCTGATGAGCTGTCCAAGTTGGGGTCTTCTCGGCAATACATCCCGGCTGGGATTGCCTTGGAACATCTGAGGAAGCCATCTATCAAGCCATCCCCCAACTCGGAGTCCATTTTCGTTCCTTCTCTGCCTAGTGAAGAAGCAATTCCAATGGAGATTGACTGGGAGAATGCAACACAGAACCCGGGGACTGCAGTCTCCATCCCGGGGACTGGCGCCTGCAACCCGGGGACTGCCACTCCTTACTCAGGGACTGCCCCTCTCAACTCGGGGACAGTCGCATTCATTGAAGAGGTCCTTGCAAATCGCTCGGGGCTGCAGAGAGTCAACCCCAATTCAGAGAAAGACACACTGGTGGCTGTTTCGATGGAAGTGGACGAACCAGTGCTTCCCACAAGGGAAACACCGAGTTGGGCTATGCCCATATTATCCTTTCTAAAAGATGGCACCCTGCCAGAAGATGAGGTGACCGCCAGGCAGATTCAGAGAAGATCCAAGGGCTACACCATATTCAGAGAAGTGCTGCATAAAAGAAGTCCCACCGGCGTGCTGCAACACTTTGTGGAACCAGAAGAAGGAAACGAAATTCTGTTGGAAATAAACCAAGGAGAATGCGGGCATCACGCCTCTTCTCGGGCTCTAGTAAAGAAGGCTATTCGGCATGGCTTCTTCTGGCTCACTGCTTTGCAGCAAGCTGAAGATATTGTGAGGAAGTGCAATGGCTGCCAAATGTTCGCAAGTAAGATCCACATGCCTGCTTCCGAGTTGAAAACCATTCCTATTACTTGGCCATTTGCTGTTTGGTGTCTGGATATGGTTGGTCCCTTCAAGCCGACTAGAGGTAACATGACTCACATCTTGGTCATGGTTGACAAGTTCACCAAGTGGATTGAAGTGCAGCCCATTCGGAAGTGTGATGGAGCCACTGCTGTGAAGTTCCTAAAGGACGTGATCCTGAGATACAGCTACCCGCACAGCATCATCACGGATAACGGCACAAATTTTGCTGAGGGTGCCATGGTGAGATTCTGCAGAGATAAGCACATCCGGCTAGATGTCGCATCTGTTGCGCATCCCGCCTCCAATGGGCAGGTGGAAAGAGCGAATGGCATGGTGCTGGCAGGCATAAAGCCAAGGCTGATTGAGCCACTGCTGAAAACACCTGGGTGTTGGCTAGACGAGTTGCCAGCGGTGTTGTGGAGTCTAAGGACTACCCCTAACCAATCAACCGGCTACACACCATTTTTCTTGGTTTATGGGGCTGAGGCCGTGTTGCCAATCGACCTAGAGCATGACTCCCCCCGAGTAACCCTCTACACTAAGGCAGAGGCGAGAGAAGCTCGAGAAGATGACGTTGACCTGCTAGAAGAAGCAAGAGAGCTTACTCTGTCACGTTCAGCTGTATACCAGCAAAACTTGAGGCGTTATCACAGCCGGAAAGTAAACCCAAGGGTTTTCCGAGAAGGAGACATGGTGCTGAGGCTCTTGCAGCGCACAGCCGGGATGCACAAGCTATCTCCTCCGTGGGAAGGGCCATTGATTGTGAGCAAGGCTCTACACAATGATGCCTATTATCTTGTGGACGTACGGCCATCACAGGAGAACAGGGCGGATAAAGCTGGAGAGGAATCTAAGCGCCCCTGGAATGTAGATCTACTTCGTCGCTTTCATTCATGAGCAAAAGTGTGTATGTACTCCCTTATCCGAGTTAAACTCCTACTCTGCAATATGAAATTGAACTCGGGGACTGCCCTCGTCCAAAATTGTTCTAAGTGTTTCTATTCTGTTGCATCTTTGTCTACTCGGTTGCTATGTTTAGAATTTCAAAAGCATACAAAGTAGTGTGTTTACACTCACAGGACACTCTGCGACTTTGCTGCTGTCCGAAACCCGGCTTCATGGCAAGTCAGAGAACAAGCCAAAGAGTCAATGAACACATGAAGAATTGCAAAGGAAAGGAAGCATCTGGCAACCGAGTAGAGCGTTCGTTACTGCTTTTCTGTTAACCTTTTTTCGGCTATGTGGCGGGTAGCGTTACTATGAATGTTTCTAAGTGGCTAAGTATTTGAAACTCCAACTTTGAACTCTTGTGACTCGAATACCAAAAAAGCAACAAGTTGTAGGTAAGAGCTGAGATAAAAAGGAAGAGTGAATGAGAAATGCAACTCGGGGACTTGCATGTTAACGCAACCCGGCATCAAGCCAAAGTTGCTCAAATTACTAAGTATAAAATATCAAAGTGGAATAAAAACTGAATAGCAAACAGAAAGGAATAATTGTTTGATACATATGCACCCGGCATCCCGGGGATCTGATAAAAGTTTCAAGGCATAAGTGTTGCAGGACAGAACTAGCTTGACGTAGCGGTGTTATCCAAATTGGCGTTGGCGGCGTCCGGTTCTGGGTTGACAGCAGCTTGATCGGAGGTGGCGGTGCCCACCGAGATGGGGTCGGACTGGGCGTGGAGTAGCGCCGCGTCCCCAAGTGCCGTTCCGGAAGATGATCCCATCTCGGGAGCTGCACCCTGGGTGGCGTCATGGCTCTCGGCTTCCTCATCGCTACCCGCGGCGGCCTTGCCTTTCCCCTTCTCGGCACCGGTGTCCTCGAAGAAGCCCAAGTATTCCGACTCGGTCTCCTCGTCGTCGTCTTCATCCTCATCATCGCCCTCCGCCTCCGTGTCAGGTTCGGTGAGGCCCTCGATGAAGCACGCGGTATCCGCGTAGGAGGCGATCTCGTACGTGACTGCCTGGCGGCGAGTCACGCACTCGGGATCCTTCTCCCACTTTGAGTCCCGGCGCATCTCGAGGATGGTATTGAGATTGAGATTCTCATACCAGCTGCAAATGAAGAGTAGAAGCATGTCGGCGCCTGCCCGAGCTCCAGAGGCTCGCCACTTCTTCAGTTCGGCTTTGACGCCGTTCAGCTTCTCGGCGAGTGCGCGGATGGTCTGGGGCAAAGGATCTTGGGGCCAGAACAAGGCATGGAGCTTGAAAGCGGTAACGTGAAGTCAGTGCCCAACCCCCTGAGACGCTGGATCTGTCCCTGCATGTTCGTGAAGCTATCTTCAATCGAAGCCTTGGTGTCCATGGGCAGTCCCTTCTCAGCGCAAATATCTTGGGCCTTGGACAGGGCATGTTTGGAAGACGAGCAGAGGTCGGGGAAAATTTCTGAAAATGCTATCAGAAAAAATTAGAAACAGAGGAAGCGAAGAGATGCAAGTCAAGCAACAGAGAAGAAGAAGGAAACAGGAAGGGGTAGAGAAGCGAGAACTTACTGTTCAGGTCGCAGAGTAGCGATTGCAGCTTCCCTTTCCATGCCTCCTCGTCAACAACGTGCCTTTCCTCCACCTTCCGGAACTCGGCCAGCTGAAGCATGAGATCAGAGTTGCTTTTCTTCAGCGTCTCGCACTCCATCTCGAGGGCCCTTTGCTTAGCCTTGTAACTCACCTCCATCTTGTCTTTCTCGGCGGCTATGTCTAGGGCGTCCTGAAGAGCAGCCCTCAACTGGACTTGCAGAGGTTCCATCTCGGTGACGTGCTTGTTCTTGAGCTCAGCTTCTTGGCTCTCCAGTTGCTGCTTCACCTCAGCAGGTGTCAAGCAGTCGAGGTGCTCTTCACGGAACTTCTTGTGATCTTCTGTGGAGGGAAGAGCACGGTCAGCAGAGTAGCAAAGGAGAAGGAAAACAAGCTGAGCAGACGACAACTCACCTTCCAACTTCTTGATGGTTGTCTCAGCATTGGCAACAAAGACATGGCAGTGTTTGTGTTCCTCTGCCATTGCCTTATGTTTGCCTGCAGAGTAGAAAGAGTTAGAGCAAAGAGAAAATACGGGCGTAAGCACAAAACGCGTCAACCGAATAGCTACAAGCTTACTCTCAAGTTCTAAAAGTTGGAGAGCACGACCCACGGCCGCTTGCTCCGTCTCAGCATCGCTCTTGCGTTCTGCTTCAAGGGCCTCAAGGCGCCTTTTGGTGATGCTGTGATTCCAGAGTAGCCGCCGGTAAAGAGTTGTCCTCTTCAAGAGGCTATTCTGAGAAGAAGAAAGAAAAGGAATTAGATAGTGTTTTAGAGATTTGGCCCGAGAAGACGGCAACTCGGTTGAGTACCCGTCTACTCGGCCCGAATCTCGGGGACTGGGTAGCGGATAAGACGAAAAGAGAAAGTGCAGAAAAGAAGAAAGGTACCAACTCGGAATAAGCAAACAACACTTACAGCGTAGGTCTGCTCGAGATCTTCGACAGCTTTGCGGTGGACAAACATCTTGGCGGCCAGCGTGCTAGTGGCGGACGAAATGGTCATGGGGTTGTAGACCATGTACGCCTTGTTCCAATCGATGCGCCAGTGGTCCTGTGAGCCCAGAGACAGGCCATGCCAGGTCTTGTTGCCAAGGACCTCGCTATTCCACTCAGCTTCAATGAATCCTACCCGGTCGATCATCTGCTCGAGTCCCTGGGACACTACCTCTGTCTCTTGGAACTCGCGCGAGAAGATCGAAAGTGCTTTGTCCTTGGCCGGCAACTTGGAGTCCACTGCCGTGACCTGCTTGCCCTTCGTAAGAGCGAGCTGCTTCTCGGTCTTGTTCAGACTGATGCCGTATTGCTTGCCCATCTGCACCATGTAGGGCAGGAAGCTAGGCGGATCTTGAGCGCTGGATCCCGCGGCTGCGCCTGCAGAGCTGCCCGGTCTTCGCGGGAGGCTTCATGGGTAGTTTTGGCGGCGACATCCTGGCAGAATCCTGCGCAGCGTTGCACGATGGATTCTTGCGGATTGGGGCGGCATCGGAAGCAGTCTTCTTGGTAGCCTGCTTGGCTGGAGGGCTTGGTGCGGTCTTCTCGGTGTTCTGTTTGGCTGGAGGGTTTGCTGTGGTCTTGGTCTTCTTCGCTGGAGGGCTTGAGGTGGTAGGTGGAGTAGCCTGCTGGGTAGGCGGCACAGGGGGCTGGCTACCCGGCGCAGCGTCTGGCTGCACTTGGCTCTGTGGGTTCTGCTCCACTGCAGTCGTCTCAACCCGCTGCCCGGCAGCGGGATCTAGTCGTGCATCTCCTTGTTCTTCTACCCGCGGCTGGCCGCGGGATCATCTTGGGCAGCAGCCTCAGTATCTGGCTGCTCTTGGTTCTCTTCCTGCCGCTCAAGGGCGGCACTGTCTTGATTCTCGGCATCTTGTTCGGTGTTCTCCCCAGCTATGGCAACTGGGGGAGAAGGTGTGGTCTCGTCGTGAGCGGCATCCCGCGCGTCTTGTTCTGCGCGGGCCTGCTGCCCCATGTCCATATCTGCGACGCCAGCGCCCGTGTCGTCGGCGTTGGTGCCTTCGTCCTCTTCCTTCACGGGCGAGGGCGCACGCGTCTCATCCCGCGTCGCGGTCTCGTCCTCGTCAGAAAGATCGATGAGCTCATCGAGGTCGATGGCGGATTTCTTCTTGGATTTGGCAGGGCGGCAGCAACATCAGCATTCAAGGGAGCGCTGGAGAGAAAAAGAAGTTCAAGAAAAGAAGATAAGAAGAAGAACACCGAGAAGCAGCAGCCAAATGTAGCTCAGAAGAAAAGCACTTACCCGCTGCGGGAAGGGAGTGGCCGTCTGCCGAAAACCTTCTTCGTCTTCTTCTCGCCCTTCTTGGCCTTCTTGGAAGTAGGCTCTTGGGCGCCGCTACCCGCCCTCTTCCGAGTGTTAGGAGCGGCCACCGCGACCGTATCGACGTCAAGTACCTCCTCATCTTCCTCATCAGCGTCAGCGTCGTCTGCAGAGTAGAAGTGAAGAAGCAGTTGAGAAGCGGAAAAGAAGAAGAAATAGTGCTACCCGCAGCTGCAGAGGCGAGCTCAGTCACCTTCTTCATCGTCCTCAGACCAATCCCGAATGGACGCATCGACGTGGTGCTTACCATGCTGCTCAGCGCGAGGGACACAGAGGGTGTCCTGGGTGTCGTAGGAGACCTTGTCGTCCTCCTCTCGGTCCTTGCTCCAGTTGGACTCGAAGAGTTCCTCACTTTCAGTGCGCTGGCGAGTAAGGTGCTGAAATGACAGGCGAGCAGTACAAATCAGTTGAGCAATACAAGAAGTCCTACCCGAAACGGGATGCAAACACAAAGCATAATTGGATAAAGTGTTCTCTACTCGACATGGCGTGCAAACATAAAGCACATAAAGCCATAGAGATACTAGCAAGTGTTCTCTACTCGACATGGCGTGCAAACATAAAGCACATAAAGCCTAAGAGATACTAGCAAGTGTTCTCTACTCGACATGGCGTGCAAACATAAAGCACATAAAGCCTAAGAGATACTAGCAAGTGTTCTCTACTCGACATGGCGTGCAAACATAAAGCACATAAATCCTAAGAGATACTAGCAAGTGTTCTCTACTCGACATGGCGTGCAAACATAAAGCACATAAAGCCTAAGAGATACTAGCAAGTGTTCTCTACTCGACATGGCGTGCAAACATAAAGCACATAAAGCCTAAGAGATACTAGCAAGTGTTCTCTACTCGACATGGCGTGCAAACATAAAGCACATAAAGCCTAAGAGATACTAGCAAGTGTTTTCTACTCGACAGGGCGTGCAAACACAAAGCACATATAGCCTAACAGATGCTAGTAAGTGTTCTACTCGGTACCAAGATGCAGAGGTAAAACATGAAGTACTAACCCGTTCGATTGGCTTCTCGCGGCTATACGGCACGAAGCCGTATTGCCAGTTGTCGTGGAGACCGTACTCATGATTGAGCGCGCCCAGACGGCCACATCCGTGTTGCTCAACTCGAATGTGGTGGTCCGCGTGCAATCTATGTTGCCGCCCATATAGCACATGAGGTGAGTACGGCGCTGTAGCGGGAGCACTCGCCTAGAAATACAGCAGGCGATGGGGTCGTCGCTCTTGAGCCCCAAGTCCTTCAGCTTGATAAGGCGCTTATTGATCTCGAGGACGTCGCCCTCCAGCTTCGGCTTGTATCCCCAATTCTGCTGGGTAGGCGCCGTGTTAGTCCACTTGGGGAGATTGATCTGGTCCACAGGTGGTACTCCTTCCTCAAGAGAAACGTTCTTCACGTAGAAGAAGGTCCGCTGCCACTTGCGCACCGAGTCGAGCCCCTTGATGCGCGGGTGAGGAGTGGAGCCGTGCTGCAATATTATAGCGCTGCCGGTCTTGGTCATGCTGCGGGCGCTCTCCGTGCTACCCGGCTTGGGCACGCTCTGCTTCCGGAAGAAGAAGTAGCGCGCCCAGGTGTTCACCGTGGGGCGCACACCCAAGAACGCCTCGCACACCACGGCGTGGTATGCGAGCATCACCACGGCGTTCGGCGATAGGTGGTGCGGCTGGAGCCCGAAGTGGTTGAGGAACGAGCGGAAGAAATCCGAGACGGGAAGCCCGAACCCTCGCTTGAAGTGGGCGACGAAGACGACGAACTCGTCTGCCTCCGGGGTGGGGACGAGCTCGCCGTTTGCGGGCCTGCAGCGCATGCCGGCGGGAACCCGGCGGGTGTTCACGAGCCACTGGCAATCGTCTGCCGTGACTTCGGATCCAGCCCATCCGGCGCGGGCTTCTTTATCACGAGCCATGGAGGCGAGAGGATTCGGTGGTTTGGTGGAGATTGGATGTGGATTGCTAGCCTGTCGGCGTCGCACAGAGCAGCGGCGCAGAGAGATGCGCGGCGGCGGAGTGCTCGGTGGCAGCGGAGAGGCGAAGAGACAGGAGGTGAATGCGAGCAGGAAGGGGAGAAAGGAGTTACCGAGAGGGTATTTATCCTCCCCCCTCAGGTTGCCGTTACTAGTGGAGGTAGTGGGATCAATTATGCGCGGAGATCGTGTGACGTGGGGTGTGGGCCGGTTAAAAACGCACACAGCGCAATTGGCGCGCGTAACGGCCACAATCGATCCCACGTCGAGATCGTGGGCAATAACTGCACTTGATGGGACCTAACGGGCTAGTGGGCCCAGGTCGCGGAAAATGGGCGCGTGGCCTGTCAGACCCCAGGCTCCGAGGCGTCGGGGGTGCGAGTACATGACACGTGTCCAGTTGCGATGCGGAAATACGGCTTTGGTCTGACACGCCGAGATTCTGTCCAGATTTCGCAAAGTAATTTTACTCGGCGACAGAGAAGAGAAATGGTTCTATTCGGATAGAAAAGAGACTTGGGCCAATATTAAAGGCTACTCGGAGGTTCTACTCGGCATTCTAAAGTTCAAAGGCAAGGTTGGTTTTTAAACTGGCAGAGCCCAATGAACAAGTTCGCTGGACACTACCAGCTTCGGGGACTGCTGTCAGGGGGGTTACCCCCGAGTAGGGTAAAGGCAAGTGCTAAGGGCAAGATTAGAACAGACGTTTGGCAGAGTAGCTAGCTACCCGGTACTCGCTACCCGGTCGACTGCTATTCGGCCGTACACTCTGGTGACCAGGAGAAAAAATCAAGTAAGTTATTATCCTCCGGGTAGAGGAAGTGGTCCAAGTAGAAGTGGCGGTCTCCTACTCGGGCCAGAAGTCAAAGTTGCCGTTCTGACACAGGATCCCGCGAATCCTGGGTCCGTACTGGAGAACTGTTCAACTGTAGAGCGCATGCCTATCCGCGCCAGGGTGTCAGCAGGGCGTCGCAGGTTAGGAGGGACCTACCCTGTGATGGTGGCAGTGATAACAGATCAGCTTCTTGGTTTTGCCCAACGACTTTCCACACAAGACAAACCAGGAAGCCAAAGGTGTCAGCGGGAAGCTGGAAGAGGATAATGTGCACACAATGTCGACATCTGTTTGTACTTTTCCCGGTTGGCTGTATCCGGCTGGGAACCAGTATATAAGGTGCCCTGCCCCCTCCCGCGTGAGGGACGCTTGGACTCACACTACGAAACCCTAGATCTTCACTTCGAGAGAAGAGTGGCTACTCGGCTGAAGGCCAACTTGTACTGTGGCTACTCGGTGACACACAAATATACAGAGAGAAAGGCAGGAGTAGGGGTTTTACCTCCTCACGAGGGCCCTGAACCTGGGTAGATCTTGTTGTTTGCAGTGTTAGCTTCACCCCACACGCGGCTACTCGCTGCGTGATCCCTCCCCGGACGCCTCCAGCGTCCATCATTCCCACATCTTTAGCCATCCTATGGCATCTGTCGTGACACCGCCACGACACCCCCAGACCAGATCAGATCCGATACAACAAACCATAGACTTAGCCCCCCTCGCGATGGCAATCCCTGGAGCGTTGTCTTTTCCGACGAACAATGATTTCAACTGGGCGGTGCTCCGACGGGTGGGGACGATGTCCTTCTGGGCCGGCTTCATCACCTGCGACGCCCTCATACGGGGATAATCTATTGGCGGGGCTTATAGAAAGCCGGGGGGGGGGGAGGGGGGCACCGCCCCCGCCTTAACTTTGGACCAAGTTGTGAAGAAATTTACGTACGCCTAAGGTGAACTACCAACTAATTATTTGCTTCCTGCAGTCATGCATCATATTATAAGTTTTTTTTCTAAGGAAAACCAACGTCATGTTTGCATTATTAGGTGACCACTGCCGCCAATTCCTCTGCCGCTCCTTGCCCGTCCAGTTATACAAAACCCGCCGACGCCGTCCTCGCCCCCACTCACTCCCTCCTTCCCTCCCTCCCTCCCTCAGACCAGATCAGATCCGATCCAACAAACTATAGACTGAGCCCCCCTTGCGTTGGCCTTCCCTGGAGCGTTGTCTTTTCCGACAACCGATGATTTCAATTGGGCGATTCTTCGGCTGGTGGGGACGATGTCTTTCTGCACCGGCTTCATCACTTGCGGCGCCCTCATACGGGGATGATTCATTGGCGGGGCTTATAGAAAGCCGGGGGAGGGGGGGGGCACCGCCCCCGCCTTAACTTTGGACCAAGTTGTGAAGAAATTTACATACGCCAAAGGTGAACTACCAACTAATTATTTGCTTCCTGCAGTCATGCATAATATTATAATTTTTTGTTTCTAAGGAAAACCAATGTCATGTTTGCATTATTAGGTGACCGCTGCGCGAAGAAAACAAATTCAAGATAACACATCCGGTTTCATTTCCGCACAAAGGGTCCATCACCCTTTTCATTTCCGCACTAACTAGTGTAAGCGCAAGGGACGGGAACAACCAGATCTAGGCGACGGCGGCGGTTGACTCTCAAGGGGCGAGGGGGCTGTCGCAAGCTCTTCAAAAATCTAGGATAAGTTGAACAATGGCTCGATTGGTGGAGTCGTTCAAGGCGATGGAGAGCTGGTGATGTGAGTACGGACGTCAAAGATAAGTCCACGTAAGTACATGCCATCTCCTACCCCGCTAATTATCCGAAGGGAACACACCTCCATTGCTTGGTTGTCTTGCTCTGTATACCGTCCTATACCTCGAAGTTGCACCTGCCCTCTACCTCCAAGGCGATGACGTTCTGGCTTCCCTCAGAAAAATGGCGTCCTTGCTTTTCTAGCCTACAATTCCTCAGATAATGCTCACCCGCATAGCTCACCAGGCTATATATACTACTCCGGCGCCATCCTCACACAAGCTCACTCCAAGTAGAATCCCTCCCTCAGATCCAGTCCAACCAAGTCCGGTTGCCCTCGTGCTCGAGCAGCAAGATGGGGATGCCTGTATGCCTGAGTTTCCACAGGACCGAGACTTCAATTGGTCCGTCCTCCGGCTGCTTTTCGGGTCCTTCTACGTCAGCGACTTCCTCACCTGCGCGTTCCTCATGTGGGCCTATAGCTGGATTCCACGCCGGTGATGCTGCAGAGCTAGCGCCGATGGAGGAGGGGGGGCACCGCCCCCGCCCTAACTTTGGACCAAGTTTTGAAGAAATTTATGTACTTTGAAGGTGAACTAGTAACTAATTATTTGCTACCTGGAGTCATGCATAATATTATAATTATTTGTCTCTAAGGACAATCAATGTAATGATTGCATTATTAGATGACCACTGCGCGCAGGAAAATAGATTCAAGATATCAGGTCCAATTTCATTTCCGCACAAAGGGTCCGGCACCCTTTTTTATTTATTTCCGCACTAGCTAGCATAAGCGCCAGCGACGGGAACGTTCGGATCTAGGAAAATGCGCCAGGATAAGTTCAACAATGGCTCGTTCCGAGGAGCCGTTCAGGGAGATGGAGATCCATTGATCTGAGTATGAACATCGGCAATAAGTCCATGTAAGTACCTACCATATCCTATCACACTAGTTATCCGGAGGGAACACAACTCCTTTGCTTGGTTGATGTGCTCCGCAATCTGGTTATACCGTCCTGTACCTCGAAGTAGCACCTTCCCTCTACCTCCAAAAGCTAGAATCGTTCAGGCCATCTAGCAATGGCGATGGCGTCCTCGCTTCCACCAAAAAAAAATGGCATCCTTGCCTCTCTAGTCTACAACTCCTCAGATGATCCTCACCAGCATAGCTCACCCAACTATATATACAATTGTGGCGCCATCCTCACCCAAGCTCATTCCGAGTAGAATCCCACCCTCAAATCCGCTCCAACAAAGTCCAGTCGCCCTTGCGCTCGAGCAGCAAGATGGCGATGCCTGGAGGCCTAGTTTCCACACGACTGAGGACTTCAAGTGGGCTGTCCTCCGGCTGCTGTTGGGGACCTTCTACGCCAGCGTCTTGCTCACCTGCGCGTTCCTCATCTAGGCCTACAGCTGGATTTCATACCGGTGGAGGCTACAGAGATGGCGCCGAGGAAGACATGAAGATACATGAAATGAAGGTACCTTGTAGATTCATGATCCACATCCTTCAAATCTTGAGTAAATATTGTTATAATCTATTGGGAGGGCTTAGAGCAAGGCGCGGGGGGGGGGGGGGCACCGTAAAAAAAATCGTTGTGCTACCGCTCGCGGCGGTGGTCCCTCCCCTAGCACGGGCAAATAACTCGGATAACTTCCGAGCAAGGACTCCGGCTGCATCGCCAAAACGACGAAGCCCTACCTTTTTGCCCGTAGCAGGATCGACGGGAAGCTCCGAGTAGGCCTCCTCCAAGCCGGTGACTCCGTGCGCCAGCGCGAACTGGACAGCGGTCTTCACCCCAGATTCTGACTGAGCAACCGCGTAAGCTTCAAGGAGATTGCTCTCCGAGAAAATCTTCAGAAGTCGCCCAGCGCGGGTGGAGACACGACGTTGACGAGCAGGCGGCCGTGCAGTTGCGTTAACACCCGAATGGCATCGCCAATCAAAGTGCAGACCCCTTCGGCGTGCCTCCTGAGCTTGGCGCAAGAATCCGTCAGGGCATCCACCCGACGGACCCCAGGGAGCTCCAGTGGGACACCCAGAAGAACTGCAAAGAAAAATGTTAAGATCCAAAAGATTCAAGACGGCAGAAGACAAATCATAGGCCAAAGATAACTTACCCGCAAAGCGCTCGGCAAGGGGACGAAGGAAGTCGACAAGGTCGGCATCCGCCTTGGTGCCGGCTTCCTCCAACTTCTTCAGAGCCTCCTGGGCAGAAGCAAGCTTCCCTTCAAGGTCAGCCGACGACATGCGGGAGGACTCCAGATCCCGTCGAACAACCGCCAATTCAGCCTCTTGAGCTGTTACCCGAGTGGAGGCACTGTCCTTCTCGATCTTCAAAAACTCAAGTTGAGCTGCACAGCAACACTTATTAGAACCGAAGAACTGATGGAAAAACGAAAACAGGAAAAGATGGTAAACTTACTTCGAAGAAGCTCATTCTCTATGGCGAGTCGATTACGGTCCGCTCGATGGATCCCGCATTCCGATTCAGCGAGAACAACGCGGCGCCCAATCGCCGCAAGGGAGTCAATAAGCGACTGCAAGGAACATGAAGATAGAAGAATCAGAAAAGTGAAATCTGAGCCTATACTCGATTGTAAACATTCGAGTATAGCCTCGGGGGCTACTCCCATCGGGAGCACTGCCGTGCACCCGATAAAAAGAAGAAGAAGGAAAAGACTATCTCTGAGCCTGTAGCCGATCGCATGCGATCGACTACAGCCTCGGGGGCTACTCCCATCGGGAGCACTGACGTGCATCCGATAATAAATCCAAGGACGAAAGAGCATTAAAAAACAGGTAGTGGAGTTTACCTGGCCTTGAGCGAGGGAGAGGGGATCCGCTGAGCTGCCCGACACCTCCTTCGGAGCCGAAGCCCCAGCAGCAAAACTGGGAATTCTGTATTCTGTAGTCGCCACGTTGGGGGCTACACTCGGTGAATTTTGGACGGTGTCGGCGGTAGGAGTCTCGCCTGCAGCTCCCACTTTGTTCCTCCTCTCGGGAGGAAGGGAAGAGGCGTACCTGCGAGGGCTGATAGCTTGCAAGCTACAATGAAGGCAATGTGTCAGCAAGATGCGAAAGGAAATGTTCGACTAAAAGTGAGAAGAAAACTTACTTGTCATCATCCTCCTCCTCGTCCAGCATATCCGCATTCCAGGCGGTTTGGATTTCTAGGAATGAAGGAGGGGCGAGTGATTGCAGCGGGGTCACAATGAGGGGCCCCTTCCCAGGTGATTCCTCCAAAGAATTGTCCTTGGAAGTGGCCTCGTCACCCTCTACCCGACGGCGTTTTCGCTGGAGGAGACCGTCGCCCGAGTCCTCTACGCTATCCGAGGAATCACTCTCAGAGCTCGAGGAGGCGTCAGCAACACTGGTGTCATCTGGGCCTTCCAAGTTGCTTGCCAGCAAGTCCGAGGCATCCTCCCCGGATATCGGCGGGTAGAAGGTAGTCACGTCTAAGCTCTATTGGAAAAGACAGAAGCAAAACGAGAGAAAATTCAGTCGACAAAATCTCAGAATAAGGAAAAGAAATCAAGACTGGGAGATTCAAAACTTACTTCAGCTGGCGGCGGCTTCGATGCCTCAAAAGCGCCTACCGGGCAGTCGGGGAAGGTATCACCTTCCTTCAAACTGGTGATAGCCGTGATCTTCTTCTCGAATTCAGCACTCGAGAGTTCTTCACGGCTCACACGACTAGGATCCCCAGCGCCCTGGTACTCCCACATCGCGGATGGCCTATCTTGCAGGGGCTGAACCCTGCGCTTGAGGAATACACTCGCCAAGTGCAAACCGTTCAGCGCAGTTCCTGCGGCTTGATCACGAAGAGCAGCCACCTTGGCGAGTAGGGGAGCGTCAACTCGGTTTTCTTCAGCCGAAAGGTTGTGCGCCCAAGACTTTCGTCTCTTCAAAACAACGAACGGATGTAATTCGTTGACTCCACCCGCGCTGTTGTCGGTTACATAGAACCATTTCTTCCTCCAGCCCTGGGCGGAGTCGATGAAGTGCATGGTGAAGTAGCCATTCTCGGACTTCGCCTGGATCCCGAAGCCGCCGGTGCGCAACAGTTCTCCAAGCTCCGTCTCCACTCGCGATCTCTCGCGGAAGATGCGCACCTTGAAAAGGGCCTTCCAGAGACCCCAATGGGGGCGAATGGCCAGAAAGCATTCACAAAGAACAATGAAACACGCGATGTGCTGCATTGCGTTTGGAGGAAGATCATGGAGCTGTATGCCGTAGACATACAACAGAGCCATGAGGAAAGGATGGAGAGGAAGAGAAAGACCGCGCGACACGTGATCCGTGAAGATCACGCGTTCATTCGCGCGGGGATTGGGTACCTCCTCTTTCTTGCCGAGGCGTACCCGTTTCTCCGCGTCAGGAGGCAGCAGTCCATCTCGCTGCATCCCCTTGATGCTCTTGGCCGTGGTGTTGGGCGAACGACAATCACCTGAGTGCGGCGCGTGTGGCGGAGGAGCGTCCCCCGAGGCCCTCGATGAAGAGGCTATAGTGCGTGTCTTGCCGCCCGCCATTGCTGCTTGCACGAGCTTGGAGAGCGAGGGAAGGTGGAGCGCGAGGAGGAAGATGAGCAGAGAAGACGAAGGCTGGGAAGTTTTTCACCGTTTCACCAAGTCCTGTATTTATGCACGGGACCGCTCAATCTTGACCACTCGATATGCCACGTGGCGTCCATCGCGGCTGCCGCGTGCGAAGGCGAAACGAGAGGGCGGCGGATGCTGTTTCGTGCCACGATCCTAAGGGAGGATCGTGGGCATTTACTGCGCAGTTCGCGTAAAAACCGGGAACGGCGTCTCGTGTCCGGTCAAAATTCTGTATATGGGCGGGATTGCGAGCGAGGATGGCGGTAGTGAGGAGGAAATTGGGAAAAATGAGGATGATATGGACAATGAGGATGATATGGACGAGGAGGACCCATGGAAACACGTGGTGGTTGCTCAAAGAGCCAATCTTAGCGAGCTTGAGAAGGATCGTGTCCTTCAGAAACTAGCCCAGATAGATAGCTACATCGGGTTCCCTTTCGTGCATCGCATCACCAACACTAATATCTCCAATGGACATGTCATGGTATGTTTCTTAACACTTTCTTATTCCTATAGTTGCTTATGTTATAATGTGGCCGGTATGTGACATTGTGCTTTTATTCTTTCTTGGAATTGTGTGTTCTAGAAAATACCTATGGCGGTAGCGGACAGTGCTGGCATGGAGCAAGGTACCATTGGAGTACGCCGTGGAGAATCAGGAAATGTCACCGCAATTCCGATCACCAGGGATAATGCTGATGGTCGCGTCATCCTCAACTCTCAAGCATGGAGGCAGTTCCATTCCGCAAGAGTTGGTATGGAGGCTGGCCGAGCTATTCTGATCACCATGAGGAATAGTGACATCCCCAACTTGGACATGATGATGGTCATCAACTACATCAGCCCGCTAGATAGATGACGAGTTTGTTCAAATTAGAACAAATAATCATTTCCATCTGACTAACTCTTGGATTTATTAGTAGTATGGTTGTTTTCGAGACTATGTAATTTTGTTGAACTATGTGGTGATGATCGAGACTATGTGTTGATGATCGAGAATATTTCTGTTATGAAACTTAATTGTGTCATTTTGCTGTTATTCTGTCATTTTGATACTTATTTCTGTCATTTTCCTGTAATTCTGTTATTTTGGTTTCTTTTATTTTTTGACACAGCAAAACCATACCCCAGGCGAACAGAATATAGTACCCCAGTCGCATCTGTACCCCAGGAGCACAGTGCTTGTTCGCCACAGGTAAAAGGCTTACCCCAGGCGCACAAGGCCTATTCGCCTGGGGTATGTCAAGTTACCACAGGCGCATTTTGTAATTCGCCTGGGGTAAGCCATTACCACTGGCGATATGGTCCCAGGCGAACTGAAATGCGCCTGTGGTAGGCCTTTTCTGTTCGCCTGGGGTAAGCTTTTCCCTAGTAGTGGATGTCTGCACATCATAAACGTGGATTGTTCAGCCGACTAGGTACATCCGGATGCCATATTCTTTCGAATATGAAGGTAAGACCCAAAAGATCTCTCTTGAGGGCCTGGAATCGCACTCAAGCTGCGTCCTCCGGTATAATTCCGTGTCAACACGAAGAAAAATCCTAGCGGACGCGCCGGGGACCCCTATAGGTTAAGTTCGACTCGGTAAGACCACTACGGCCCAGTCGCAACGATCACCTTATAAGGTTCGAGTCGGAGGTCTCGAATCTGTGTAGGCCAGAACTGTTTTTGCCCTAGTTGCAATTAATTGGCCCTGATCTTTTGGGAGAGCCAAGCTACTGCGCCGTATCCTTCTGCGATAAACAGCCATAAAAACAGGCACTTTCATTACTCGATACTCGGGTATAAAAAGCTCATCACACAGGGTACACACCCTCTAAATAGAAAACGACCATACTGGTTATCCGAAGGAAAGATGAACAATCTGACCGTCTACTCGACTGGAAAAATTCCAATCGAGCAAACGCTCGGGGGCTACTGACGAAGGGATGGATCTTAGATCCTGCGGATAAGGACACCCCGTCTCAGGCCCAACGTCAAGGCCCACGAAGGGAAGCCCTTAAGACTGTTCCAGAAGGCCTACTTGAAGCCCACCCGCAATACCTTGCGGGCTAAGTTAGGAAACATGTAACCGACTTAGGGCTAGAGTTCGAGTCCTTCCCGGGTAGGGTTTGAGACCTGGCCACCTATATAAGGCCAGGAGTACCACCAGAGGAGGACCAAGCAATACCGCACCATCAAAGCCTTAAGCTCGAGATTGTACTCTCGACTTGAGCGATCATCTTTGTAACCGATCTACTCAATAATACAGATCGACAGAGGCAGGAGTAAGGGTTTTACCTCTACGAGGGCCCAGAACCTGGGTAAATTGTGCCCCCTGTCTACCGACGATCGCCACCAGCGCTCATGGGTTCTCCTATTCGAAACCCGATAGGTTCACCTGAGGGATTTGCGGAGCAACAGATTCGACATTGCTGGTCAACAAATGCCTTCCTTCCAGGTCTGGGGAGTTCTCGGAAGTTGCAAACCTTTCGGAAGCTATCGTGGAGGTGGCGGAGTCCAGGGAGTCCATCCTATGCTCCGCGGAGCGTGGTGGTGCGCGCATGGCTCTAGGTCTCATGCGCATGCACTACCCTGACGCCAAATCTTTGCGCGTGGCATCCGACATTCCGCAAGGATACACGGAGGCGCTACGGTCCAGCATCTTCAAAGACATCAAAGGTCACACCACCATGGTCAACATCTCCACCTTCTACCCGGAGGAAACTGTTCCGGAAACTTCCGAGGAATCCAGCAGTGAAGACGACTCAGATGCCTGAAGGGGGATGCCTTGTCCTGGGTAGAAGATAGGAAATAGAAGCATTAATGGTCTTTTGCTATTCTTTTGTACAAACAAGTACTCCGCTTTTGCAGCAATATTTATTAAGTCTTTTGCAAGTTTTCCGGGTTTTTATTCCTTTATCTTCTAAGTTCTCTGGTTTATATGCTTTAACTGTCCTTAGTGTTTGAAATGGCTCGATAGTATTTTAATCTTCATGCCAAGTGACTGGGTATAACCAATGAGTCGAAACTCGGAAACATGGACCATACTAAAGGCATTTTTACTTACTAGCTCCAGCGACCCAGCATAAAAACAATCAGATAATACTTAGAGAAAGGCAAGGAGTTTTTTGAATGAAACTTAGGCACGCAGGCACAATCTGGGTTTCCTTAAGCCATTTTTTGAATAATACTGCTTCCGTGCCGTAAACTAGGAAAAACGGGGTTTGCCTGTTGACCTGTTTGGCGTCGTTCGAATACTCCAAAGCACAGAGGGTAGCTCTTCCACCCATTCCCCATCTGCTCTATGAAGAGGAGATCCGAGTCTTGGGCGTATTCCTTGCAGGATTGAACTGTTCATTCTTTGAACCTGTCCATTGGATTGTGGGTGTGCCACAGATGCAAGATCTAGGCGTATTTCCGTTTGTCGGCAATATTTTGCCAACTCTCCAATAGAGAAATTTGTCCCGTTGTCGGTTATTATGATGCGTGGAACGCCGTATCTCATGACTACGTCAATGATGAAATTTCTGGCTGTTACACCGTCAAGCTTTTTGATGGGTTTTGCCTCCACCCACTTGGTATACTTATCCACTGCAACCAGTAGATGTGTAAGTACGCCACTTGCAGTTTTGAATGGTCCCATCATATCTAGCCCCCAGACCGCAAATGGCCATGTAATAGGGATAGTTTTGAGTGTTTGGGCTGGCATATTCGTCTGCTTGGTATAATACTGACATCCGGCACATGTATTGACTATGTATTCGGCGTCTGTCTTGGCTGTTAGCCAGAAAAATCCTGCACGGAATGCTTTCTTAACTATGCTTTTTGATTGAGCATGATGTCCGCAATCTCCAGCATGGATTTCTTGCAGAATTTCTCGGCCTTCTTCTAGCGAAATACATTGCAGAAAAATTCCGATAGTGCTGCGTTTATACAGGCAACCATTGATTACCGTGTATCCTTTGCATAGACGTTTTATTTGTCTTTGCAAGATCTCGTCTGCTCCATCTGGGTACTTCTGATCTACTAAGAAGTTTAGATATAGAATTGTCCAATCCGGGTTAACGAGCGGGACTTCGATTGACTCGGAAACGAGAGGATTATCGACATCTCCACCTTTTATGGATGGTTCATGCAAATGCTGGACAAACACACATGGTGGTAGGGTTTTCACTCTTTCCGAGCCCATGCGGGCTAGTGCGTCCGCGTTCCAGTTTTCTTCCCTTTTGACGTGAAGTACTTCAAATCCCAGGAAGAAAATAGCAAACTCGTCCACCGTTCTCCTATATTCGGCCATGATGGGGATTTTGGCGTCCCATGTTTGGTTTAGCTGATGCTGTACCAAATCTGAGTCACCATAGCATAAGACGCGTTTGACACCTATTTCTTTTGCAATGTGCAAGCCATGAAGCAAAGCCTCGTATTCTGCCACATTATTGTTGGCGTTGAAGTGTATTTGTAATACATAATCCATTGTATCTCCCTTGGGGGATTTTAGAACTACACCAGCACCAGCGCCTTCCTTCATCTTGGATCCATCAAAGTGCATAACCCAGTATTCCGACTCCGACATTGGTGTGTTTTCCATTGCTTCTGTCCAATCAGCAACGAAATCTGCCAACACCTGGGATTTTATTGCCGTCCGGGGTTGGTACTTAATGTCGAACGCATCCAACTCTATGCCCCATTTGGCTACTCGGCCTGTTGCGTCCGCATTGTTGATTATATCCCCTAGTGGTGCTTTGCATACCGCTGTTATGGAATGTCCTTGGAAGTAATGACGGAGCTTTCGAGATGCGAAAAATACGCCATATGCCAGTTTTTGATAGAGCGGGTA
The DNA here is from genome assembly GCA_028641055.1 of Alopecurus myosuroides. NCBI lineage: Eukaryota > Viridiplantae > Streptophyta > Magnoliopsida > Poales > Poaceae > Alopecurus > Alopecurus myosuroides. Next base: position 525,627,132 of record CM054058.1, read on the forward strand.
TCTTTGCTTGGACTCGGAAAAAACTTCACTTACATAATACACCGGATGTTGATTTGGTATGGTTTGCTCGTCTTTCCGTCATTCCACAACTATCACCGCGCTGATAACCCTGTTTGTTGCTGTGAGATACAGTAACATGGGTTCTTTGTCTTTTGGCGATGCCAAAATCGGAGCTTTCATCAAGGTTTCTTTTAACTGGGTTAATGCTTTGTCCGCTTCTTCTGGCCATTCAAATTTTTCGGATTTCTTCAACAATTTGTATAATGGCAGAGCTTTGTCTCCTAGCCGGCTTATAAACCTACTGACGGCAGCTGCAGAACCCGTCAATCTTTGTACATCTTTTAAGCACGTAGGCCTTGAGATGTTTAGTATTGCCTTGATGTTTTCCGGGTTTACTTCTATTCCTCTATGAGAAACGACGAAACCCAAAAGTTTCCTGAGGGAACCCCGAATACGCACTTTAATGGATTTAACTTCATTTTATAAGTGCGCAAATTTTCGAAGGTTTCTCACGAATCTTCAAGGAGCGTGTCCTTTTCCTTGGAAACGACGGCAATATCATCCACGTAAACGTGAACATTTTTGCCAATCTGACTATGCAAATATCGTTGCATGCAACGCTGGTAGGTTGCACCTGCGTTCTTCAGGCCAAAAGGCATGGTTATGTAGTAGTATGTTCCATATGGAGTTATGAAGGAGGTTTTGATTTGGTCTTCTTCCTTCATGCGTATTTGATGGTACCCGGAATAAGCGTCCAAAAAGCATAAAAGCTCAGAGCCAACAGTGGCATCTATAATTTGATCGATTCGCGGTAACGCAAACCTATCTTTTGGACATAATTTGTTCAGGCCGGTGTAATCTATACACATTCTAAGAACAGTACAATCTTTCTTCGGGATTAATACTGGGTTTGCAGACCATTCAGTATGTATAACTTCCCGGATAAAATCAGCTGCCAATAGCCGGATAATTTCCTTGCCAATAGCCTTCCGTCTTCTTCCGTCAAATCGACGAAGACCTTGTTTGACAGGTTTAGATCCTGGAATTACCTTGAGTTGGTGCTCAGCAAGTTCCCTGGATACGCCTGGCATGTCCGCTAGACACCACGCAATAATATCCCAGTTCTCACGGAGGAACTTGATGAGCTGGCTTTCCTATTTGTCGGTCATGCTAGTTCCCACTACGACAAACTTTTTCGGATCTTTGGGATCTAGGATAACCTGTCTTGTATTCTTGAAAGATTTGAAGCTGTCTGCCGGCTTCCGTCTTTCTTTTCCTGCCGGCATTTGTGTTGGCGACACTTCTTTTGCGAGCTCCTTCAGTTCTTCCTTTGCTATCACCTTTTCTGCGCAAAGGGCGTTTTCTTTTTCCAGCTCGTTTGCCAATTTAAATTCTCCATTTATGGTGATTACTCCTCCTTTTGGCCCTGGCATCTTCAGCTTGTTATAGATATAACATGATCTTGCCATGAATTTGGCGAAAGCTAGACATCCGAGTATTGCGTGATACACGCTTTCAAACGGCACAACCTCGAAGGATACTTTTTCCTGCCGGAAATTTCTCCTAGGGATCGTGCTTGCCTGCCAGGGACGATGCCTTGAAAACGTATGTTACTATGATTGAGCTGGTTCTCGGAGATTCGCAGATGCTTCAATGTATCCAGGTACATTATGTTAATGCTGGATCCTCCATCCATCAGCACTCTTTTTAGCCTAGTGTTTTGAACAATAGGACTTACGACTAAAGCTTGTGTGCCGGGTTCTGGGATATTTCCGGGATGATCAGACTGATCCCAGGTAATCGGTGTGTTTGAGTACTTCAAGAATTTCGGGGTTGGTGGGACAACCGCGTTTATTTCTCGAAGTGTTCTCTTTGCCACCTTTGCTGATGGAGTTGCCAGGAAAGTTAGGTTGCATTCTCTGTCAACTCTCGGAAACTTAGGCTCGCCTTTTTGCTGTTTTTCCTGGATTTTTTCATCAGTGTCTGATTCACTGTCTTCTTTTTCAGCTTCTGGATTTTGCTTGGAGAATTTCCTCTTTGGGTTTTTGCTGTGCTTCTGGTGTTGCTTTTTTCTCAGGACGAGGGGTCTTTTTGGCTTGAATCAAAGTGTCGATATTTCCACCTCTCGCTCTGATGTCGTCTTCGGCCGCTGCGTGCTCATTTGCGGTTGTAAGCATACCGAGATCTTTATGCTTTTTTGAATCGATCATGAATGGTACGAGTCCGGGTTTTAAGCCATTGACGAAAGCATGCATTGCTTGTATGTCAGTTACTCCCGAGCAGCTGTTTTCATCGCAGTCCACCTTGAGATAAAGTCCACGTATGGCTCATGTTCAAACTGGGTGCAGCTGTTTAGCTGGTTGATGCTGTTGGGGCGTTTGTACGTTCCCCGAAAATGGTGAGTAAAAACTCTAGCCATATCATCCCAGCTATCGACAGTTCTTGACGGAAGCTTGTTGATCCAATCTCTAGCTCCATCCAGTAACATAAGGGGGAGAAATTTTACTGCCTCTAAGTCTGTCCCATTGTTAATCTGGACGGCTGTGTAATAGTCTGAGAGCCAGGTATCTGGATTTGTACTGCCGTTATATTTTTGATATGTTGGACCAACTTTGGCGAAGCCAGAATGGAGAGTTATTCTTCGGATCCTGTCAGTGAAACACTTAGGTCCGAAGTATAGGTCATCTCTTTGCGCTCTATCAATGTGTGCGGAGTATCTACCGGCTGAATGGATAGAAGGGGATCTGCTCCTTTCTTTTCTATTGTTGCGCGAACGCGCTTTTCCGGGATTGTCTCTATTTCCTCCGTTATCGTGCCCTTTGGGATAAGGTGGAGTTCTACTCCTGTGTCTTTCCTTATTCCTAAAGGGTGTACGGTATCTCTCACGCCTGTGAGGAATGTCGTGTCTTCCGTCTTTCTCAGTAGGGCGTCTCGGAGGCGGCATCGCTTTTCTGTCCTTCCGGTTTTGTTCCTCCCGATCTCGGGGGTTAATTCCATCTCTCGGCAGATGGGATCCGGTTCTGGACACTGCATCCTTATTATCGGGTTTTTTCTTGTCCTTTCTCGGATCTTCTTTCTTCTCTTTCGAATTACTTGAATGTCCAGGTTCTTCAGGTCCAGGTGCTCCAGCGGCGCAAGTATTTGTTTTGTATAGGGATGAGTTGTCATGCAACTTCCCTGATCTTGCTTGTCCTCGTTGTTGCTGTTGCAATGCCTTTCCTAAGAAAGCATACACCCGTTGAAGTTTTTCGCCATTGGAGTACATGTCATTGTTGAGGATGGCAAACGCGGCTTCCGCGTTTTCTGCTGCGGTTTTGTATATAGGTTCGCCCTGGCATCTGTGCCGTCTACTTGCTTTTGCCAGGCCGGGTTTTGAAACCGTTCCTTTGGCAGCAGAACTTCCGGTCTTGCGATTCCGGGTAACCGTGTAGGTCTAATGCCAGATCTATTCCTTCTCTCGTACTCCTCGATTTCTTCCTGCTTTAACTTAATGCCATCTTGGGTTTTTTGGAGATGTTCCCGAGTTCGGAATAGATGTTGCTGTTACCTTTAGAGAGCTTGTCTCCTGGCTTCCAGCACTTCAGAGGGTTCATGGGGTCCCACTGGTGTTTGAAGTAGATCCTGTTCGTCCTGTTCTGATATTGGCGGAACAGTGATTTCCTTCGCTTTCTTCTCCGCAGGCTTAACTCCACTTCCTCCTCCTGCTTCCAGATTTTCGTTGGCTGGATCAGCCAATTTTTTCTTCCGGGGCTTGTACTGGAGTTTCTTGGAAGCTTTGTGTTTTTTCTTGGAAGAGGGAGGTTTTTTACCAGGTTCATCCTCTTTCAATTCCTTGACATCCGGGTATGTTGGAGTGGTTTCCCCCTCTTCTCTCTCTTCCTCTGGCGGAGGTGTTCTAGGGCTTTCCTGACTTTCGGCATCCGTGTTTTCAGCCGGTTTTGCCATCAGTACTTCGTGGGATCCCTCTTGAAAGGATTTGACCTTTCTTTCGAAAGCGTCTACATCTTCGTCTTTGGAATCAAACTGGTCCGATCCGGGTTCCGACTCTAATCTCGCCTCAATGGCGGCTAACACAGAATCAGCTTCCGAGTTCATCATCAGATTGACGGATGTCGGATCTTCCACCTCTATTGTGGGATTGTTGTTTTCTACCTCTTCCACGGGATTGCTTTCTCATCCGTGTTTTCGGCGATCTCGGATTGCACCATACCGATAAAGTGTGATTCAGCAGAGTATCAGCGATCTGAGAAAAATCCGGCGTCATAGTCTTCTTCGACTGGGTATAGGGCGGGTGGGATAAATTTGCTTCCACCATAGAATCCCATTGCCTCTGCAATTAATCCGATAAAGATGTTTGCAGATCCAATCGGTAAAACGCAGGCACTTACCAGATGATTCCGTGCTGGCATGTATGATTCGTTGTCGAGGAAGCGCCCGACGTCGTTGTCGAATTCCAGACTTCCGACAGTTATGCTACTGCCAATTCCGCCGAGTATCCCCGATCGAAACATAACGCCTGATGTCGCTGGCCCCATGGTGGGCGCCAACTGTCGAGACATCGTAGTAGAATTCATAGACGGAGGTGTCATGAGACTACTGATAGAGACGTGGGGGGACGTGGTAGTATGACTAATAATGACACCAGGGTTTTACCCAGGTTCGGTACGTCGCAACTTGGGCGGCGTTCCTACTCCTGCAATCTCACTAAATCAGGCCTGAAGCCTGAAGTATACAAAGTACAATGTGAGTTAGGTTTAGCTACTTGACAAGGATCAACCTCTCGGCGAGTTAGCCTCTAGATTATTGTCTATCTTCTGTTCTTCTCTCCCGTCCGGCTTTATATAATAGCCGGGTTAGGGCTTACAGAAAAGGAAACCTAAAAGACTACGGTAAGTTCTAACTTGGAAGGCAAGAATCCGCCTTCTACTCCAAGCCATACCACGTGGGCCGTGGTCCGGGTTCTTCTAGAATCCGGCTTCTGCGCGTCAGCTTAGTGGGCCGCCTAATGGACCGTAATCCATTACCATTCAGGCCACCCTGGTAATCCAGCACTTTAGGACACCATCTGATATACCCCTAATTGGTATATATCCCACAAAGTACTACTATCTAGATCCGCGCATCTCCCTGATTCTAATTTCGATACCATTATCATGGCTGGTTGATTATTATTGTGATTGAAACCATGTTCTCGTAAAGTGCTTGCAACAGAGAGACGGGAATCACTTGTGTGGATACTACGTCTGCGAGTTCATTTGTCAGACGACCTGTCCCAAGGGCAGAGATTTCAACAAACTTCATGTATGTCAGTCGTCAATTTTTCTTATTACCATCTATTTTAGTTACTTAGTTTCATAAATATATATTAACCACTCTTGTTTATATTAGATCGAACGGCTCCGGGACGGTCTTCTACCAAGGGACCGCATACGAGCAATTCAGGAGAAAATTGCGGGCTTCTTAGATGGAGAGGTCCTAAATGTAAATGGAGAATACTATCGCGCTTGGGAATGAACTTGATTTTGTAATGCATTCCATCGGTCATGTAATATGCTCAATATACTTTGATTATGTAATATAAATGTTCCTTCTTTTGCTATATATATGCATTACTTAGTCACTAGTGGGATCGGAGGTCCGGGGAGGGGCCACCGAGGCTCCTCTCTTCTCGTGGAATCCAGGAGGTCCGGGGAGGGGCCACCGGAGCTCCTCTCTTCTCGTGGGATCCGGGATGTCCGGGGAATGGCCACCGGGCTCCTCTCTTCTCCTGTGACCCGGGGAGGGGCCACCGGGGCTCCTCTCTTCTCATGGGATCCGGGAGGTCCGGGGAGGGGCCACCAGGAGGTCCGTGGGGATCGCAAAACATAAGAAGGAAAACAATAAACACAAAAAAAATAAAAACTCTGCCGCGGCAGAGAAAAAGGCAAAAGTGCTGCCGCGGCAGAAGGGGCATTCATCCCGGTTCGTGGGAAGAACCGGGACGAATAGTCCATGCCAGAATGGTGCCTGCCTGCCACATGGGCCACCCCCAGGCATCCCGGGTGCTGGTACAACCGGGACGAATGGCTTTGGACCATTTGTCCCGGCTGACCCATCCCGGTTGCACAACCGGGACAAATGGGGCTTACCATCCGGGATGGTTGGCCCTGTTTCCACTAGTGATGTTTTAGTGTATAAATGCATCCATATTTTGACAAAATGAAGACAATTATTTTGAGACGAAGGGAGTATGTAGCAAACGGTTGTGCAGGCATGGTGAGAGAGCGTTTGAACACCAAAGGCAGAGAGATGGTTAGAAAGGATTTGGCGCACGACACCAGAAATGGCATGAACACAAAAGCAAACATATGACGCAGAGATGGAGAGGGCTGTCAAATCTGTACACCTATGACGCAGCACCCAGCTAGTACCTCATCAACTAGACGGCCACCTTTTGGTAAACTTGGAAGTTGCTAGCGTGGAGGCTAGCTAGATTATTAGTGGGTGGATGTGGCCTAGCAGCTAACCTCCATTTGCCAAACGGTTGTGCATTAATTAGCGGGGCATACAAAATCACTTCGACTTGAGCAATGGTACGTGCGATCGATACGATTCTACTTTCTTTTTTTCGAAACTGGGATGACTGACGCACGGCCAGGTCGATACGATTATATTTGATCTAGTTCAAATACGGCGGGAGTGAACCAACAAGTCTCCAAGGTGAGAAAAACGCATGATTTCCGCGCGATGTGGACAGTGAATCAAGTTTTGCACCCGGCCGATCAAAATGATTAGCTAGCTAGGCTGACTAGACATCAGCTGGATCGATGAAACCACATTTGGTATGCTCCCAGAGATGGAACCACCATGCATATGCATGCGATAATAATTAAATTGTTACGTAATTTTGAACTGCACGTTGTAGCTAGCAGCCTCTACACGTGACATACGTGGTAATCGTCGATCGTCTTTGATCAAAACTGCTCTATTATCATAAAGGAAAAAGGAGCAAAACACGTCCGGGACATAAATTCGTGGAGCTGAATTTTTTTTTTTTTTTCTGAAATGGAGGTTCTACCCCTAGCCTCTGCATCAAAATGATACACACAACTGCTTCCCCTTCCTATTACAGCTTGCCCACTCGTAGCACACTCATCTCAAATGCTGTTATATATATCCAGTGAAGCCTCAAATTAATTAAAATTTGACACACATGATAATTAGAACATTTTATCATCATTCAAAATAGGATGAATAGGAACATAAATCCATAATTTTTTGAAATAAAGTCTAACTTCTAGAATAGAACTGCTAGCTTAGTGCAAGCTAGGGGCCACTCCCCCCCCCCCCCCCCCCCCCACCCCTCAAGCCCCCACACTCCAACCCAACTTTGGACCAACTTGTAAAGAAATTTACGTACTCGGCATGCGATAATAATTAAGTTGTTACGTAATTTTGAACTGCACTTAGCAGCCTCTCCACGCGAGGAAATTCGTGGAGCTGGATTATTAGTGGAGGGGATCCGACTTGGTGTCGCCGTCCCTTGATCGATCTACTTTTTATTTAGAGATCCCTGGTGGGATCCAGGTCAAAATGATTAGCTAGCTAGGCTGACCACATCTGGATCGATCAAGCCGGATTTGGTATGCTCGGAGAGAAACCACCATGCATGCGATAATTAAGTTAAACTGCAGGTTTTAGTTAGGCACGAGAGTGACCTTCTCTACATAGAAAACAGAAAGGAACAAAGAATTGTGCCCTGCCTGCAGCCTTGAACGATTCGATCATGTACACGTCTGGGATGTGACGCGCCGCACTACAGGAATCTGTTTATAGGCCGACGGCTTTTTGCCGTCGGCACAGGTCAGAACCCCGTCGGCCTCCTCTGTGCCGACGGTGGCCGTCGGCACCTTGCCGTCGGCACACGGCTCGTCGGCGCAGGTGCGGGGGCCGTCGGCACAAGAAAATGCCGTCGGCACAGCTGAGCGGTGGGCCCCACCTTGGTCTGACAGCGGGCCCCACGCTGTCAGAGCGTTGGTCTGGTGGTGGCCGCTGTGCCGACGGCCACCGTCGGCACAAGGAGGGACACGCGGCATCACCTGGTGCGTTCCTGGGCGGGAGCTGTGCCGACGGCAATGCCGTCGGCACAGGAGGGGACACGTGGAGCACGCTGGTGCGCTCCTGGGCATAGGCTGTGCCGACGGCAATGCCGTCGGCACAGGACTGACCATTTGGTCAGCGTAGGCCCTGTGCCGACGGCAATGCCGTCGGCACAGCCTATGCCCAGGTTTTTTTTTTGCCCATTTTGGTGCTGTTTTCGTTCCAAAATTCACAGAAAAATCACAAATAATGATCCAATCCAATAGAAACATCTAGAAACTCAGTACCATCATTATTAACCATCAAAACATCCAGACAAACATCGTTTAAGGTCATACATCGATCCTGATACGTCCATCGATCCGGATACATCCATACATCGATCTAGATACATCCCTAGCTAGGAGAAGGGGTGAAGCCCAGGTCTCCACTCGTGAAAACAGGACGATCATGTGTCGCGTCCGTCGAACCAGCTCCGGAGCCACCAGGCGAGGTACCAGGAGTGGCCGAAGCACGGCCGTGAATCGGCGTCGTCTGGCGCGAACCCGGGGAGCCACTAGGAGAAGCCCGGCCAAAAGCCGTGTTCTCCGAAGCTCCAGTACCCTACATGTTCGAGCACGAGTTAGACACTTTAGAGGCAAAGTAAATCAGTAATCGACGTGTGGAAAAGAACACATACCGGGGTCTCTGCGTAGTATGTGAGGGCAAACTCATCCCTCGATGTGAATATCGGGACCGGCCCTGGCGCTTCAGGAGGCTCTCCTGGAGGCGATCCTCTCTCTCCGGTGGTCATCCACCTCACCATCGCCTACAAGATGGTTTAGATGTCATGTGTTGCCAAGATGATTTAGACTTGTCATATTTTGCAGAAATATGGATTGGAAACTTACCCTCGATACCGCGCTATGGTACGCATTGAGGACGTCGGTCCTCTGCTGCCACGCCTGTAGGTCCTCCTTGTACTTCTCATAAGCGGCGGCATAGGCCGCATCGAACTCCGGCTACAATTTAGGAAACAAGTTAATATCGACAACTTAGCAATGCAGAGGGGAATGTCAGAAAACATGATGAGAATGAGAACTTACATCGGCAGAGGCAGAGGCAGCTCCAGCACGCCGTCGACGAGGCTGGACAGGGACGGCGTCGACGGGGAGGGTAGCCTTGATACGAGTGAGGCTCGCGGTAGGCGTGGCCACCTTATCAAGGATTCTCAGACGGCCGTGCTCCCTCCCGTTCCCCGCTAGCATCAACGCCGTCTCGTCGTACTCGTGCTCGAAGGGGTCCTCGACCTGCGGGTGCAGAATCTGGAACGCCGAGGTGTAAGACCGCATGTCCTCCTCGGTTGTGCCGTAGTACTCAGGAGCCGAGGACGTGGCGGCGTCCGAAACGGACTTCTTCCGCCTCATCGTCTTCCACGCCGCCAAGTAAGTAGCTGGCACCCCAGTCCGCTTCTCCTGCATCGCAAAAGTAAACGTTATGTGTATCAAGTAGAAACATGCATGATAGAAAATAAACCATTTTTTCCATATACGTACATACCATCCTCTTCTTGAAGCGGTCGGTGTTGAGGCTTCCTCCACTGTGGGTGCCCCCGTGGCCTCGTTTCTTCTTGTTCCGCTTGCTCACGACATCGAATTCGGGGTCTTCCCCGGCCCACCTCCTAGCCAGCACCGCCCATGCGTCCTCGTGTCTTTCGGCCCAGTGTGGAATGACCTGAGAATGCAATAGTGAAGTAAATAGGAGGCAATGCAATGGCAACTTAACTGAAATGTAGAATGACATAGATAGTTTACTTACCCTCATGAAATCCTCGGGTGTCATCTTGGGCGGGTCCTCGACATTATCCTGCTTCTTGGCCCTTTTGCCCTTCTCGGCCATGAACGCGCTGATGGCGGTGTGCTTCTGGTTGTACCACACCTGGCGGGTCAACCTCACGCACGCCAGGCGGAGAACCCGAACCGCCGCGGCTCTATCCTCCTCAAGCACCCGGAAAAAGCACTTCAATCATGCATAAAGAAAATTGCGAGTTAGAACGGTGGTGTCATCAACTACGAACGAAACTCAAGAAAATATAACTTACCCAAAACCTGGTGATCACGGCGTCAGAAGCCTTCCCGAAGGGCGCGCAATCGGCAGCCTCGTAGTCCAGCCAAGAAGTCGCCAACTTCGGCTCGCCATCCACAGCCGTGGTGTAAAAGCCCGGCCAATAAAGCCGGATCAGAGCTCCAAGCAAGCTCGAAGGCTGGCGGCTCCCTTCAGCATATGTCCAATTGCTGCATAATAATCAAACATTAGTACATATGCCAAAAATGAAACTACATATTTAAAATTACAAAATTAGTAAACTTACTCCTTCTTATTTGGACAAATAAGAGTCTTCTCCTCCTCCGTGGCAGGCTGCTTATCCAAACCGGGGACTCCCGCTTCCCCGCGAACTCGCAGATTCTTCGGTGCCCCTCCTCCTCCCTCCACCTCCCCCTCCATCTCCACCTCCACCTCCTCGTCCTCGTCCTCCTCCTCCTCCTCCTCCGGTCTGTACTCCTCCTCCTCCTCCCGTCTGGACTCCGTCTCCCCCTCCTCCCTATACTCTATCTGCAGCTGGGAAGCCACGTCACCAGACGCGGAGGGTGGAGGCTCCAAGTCTACACCTCAACCGGGGACTCCCGCTTCCCCGCGAACTCGCAGATTCTTCGGTGCCCCTCCTCCTCCCTCCACCTCCCCCTCCATCTCCACCTCCACCTCCTCGTCCTCGTCCTCCTCCTCCACCTCGTCCTCCACCTCGTCCTCGTCCTCGTCCTCCACCTCGTCCTCGTCCTCCTCCTCCTCCTCCTCCTCCACCTCGTCCTCGTCCTCGTCCTCCAACCGCATCGTCGTCCACGGGGTAGCGCCGATTGCGAATCAAGGATCTACCACTCCGTGTAATCTTCTTGAGCAAGGACGACGACGATTCCTTGCCTTGGCTCATATTGTCCAATCACCTGCATCGAGAAATAGAAAACAATTAAATCACATATACATAGTAAAAATATAGGCACTTAGCATAAAATGGTGAAATGTAGGCACTTAGCATAAAATTGTGAAACTTGGCATAAAATGTAGAGCATCACTAGGCATGTTCAAAAGAAAAAATACTAAGTATAAAATGGTGAAACTTGCATAAAAAATGCTAAGATAAAATACTAAGTATAAAGACATCACCTAGAATCATCACTCTCATAATTAGGTGGGTTCTCGTTCTCACTATCCGTATCACTATCACGTGAGTAGTAAATTAGAGGATCTTCGAACGGTGGTGGCTCATCATCGTCTTCATTGTCTGTATGTAGCTTGGTGAGCATGTCTATGTCCTTTAGATCCACCACTGACTCACCACGAGTTTCCGCATTGTTCTCGAGGTCCTCAAAACCGCCCATTTGTAAGTCAAAGTCCCCGAAGTCCTCTTGCTCTTGATAGAAAATTCCTTGGTACGTTTTCGGGTCAATGTTGTTATAATCGTCGTCGGACGGCATGGGTAGTTTACCATGTGGCGATACCCTGAACGCGACCTCCCAACCCTTGACTGCCTCTTTCTGGCATGGGTAAGGCAAATAATAAACTTGCTTAGCTTGGTGAGCCACAATAAAGACATCGGCTCCGCTATAGGTGGTTGAAGGCCTAACTTCAACTAACCCAATGGAAGGGGTACTTTTGTATCCATGGACGGGGTCGAACCAGTGGCATTTGAACACAACGAGCTTGAGTTCTACGTTGGTGCGATTGAACGTCAGCTCGTATACCTTCTCTAACCTTCCGTAGTAGTCTATGGAATCGGCGCCTCGGGTGAAGACCCCGGTATTTACCGTTTTTGCATTCGGCCGACTCTTCTGGTGATCCTCCGTATGGAAGCGATACCCATTCACATCATACTTCTCATATTTCATGACGCTACGGGTAAAACCTTGGGAAACACATCTCAACTCATCCGTCATCTGAACGTTGGGATTAGCTCCCTACAAATACGATACAAATTGGTTTGTGCATTAGATAGGTGTAACGAAAGGGACAAGCCACAGATTGCAAGGTAATAGGGAGAGGTTAGAAATTACTTTTTCCATGAACCAAGACATAAATTTTTTCCGTCCGGGAGCACCCTCTTTCAGAAGAGTGTCCAGCTCTCCGATAGATGGTTCCTCCGCTCCAGACCACATTTCATCCGTGAATTCTCTAAAAGAAGAGAATACGTATTAGATCGAAACAGGGTTACTAGTTGGAAAGTAATTTGTACCACCATTTTACCTGATATAATCGACCACTTCCTTCATGTTCGTAAGCACATAGAGCATTATGCAATCTTGCTCTTCCTTGGTCAAGGTATATTTTTCTCGGCCACCTGACTTGCCACCGGGACATTGGAAGAGGAGGAGCTGTGGGTCATGCTTGGGCTCGTCGATATTGTACCGAGATGCCTGGTTATGCATAGTGGGAACTTCAGCAGGATAGTACGTTGTCGCGACGTCTGTCATCTCCTCAAGACATACTCCCTCAGCTATGCATGCTTCAATCTTAGCTTTATTTCCAGTTTTGTTTCTAATGTACTTGAACTCTCTCTCAATACAAAACTGCCAACGAAACTGCACCGGTCCACCCAAAAGTGCCTCGTTCGCGAGATGCACAACGAGATGTGCCATCGGAGTAAAGAAGCCTGGCGGAAATATCATCTCTAAGTTGCATAGCAACTCCGGCACTAGATCATGCAGCTTCTGAATAATCACAGGACATATCTGCTTGGCACAAAGCGTGCGGAAGAAATGGCTCAACTCCGCGAGCACTCGCCAGACACGCTCGGGTAGATACCCTCGAACCATCACCGGCATCAGACGCTCAAGCCATATATGATAGTCGTGACTCTTGAGCCCGTTGACTTTTCCCGTTAAAAGATTGACCCCCTTGCTTATATTCGAACAATAACCATCAGGAAACATGACAATGAATTTGAGCCACTTGAATACCTCCTTCTTTTGAATACTGTCAAGGCAGTAGTCGGCGAGCGGTTTAAACCAATTTTTTCGCCGGCGGTCAGGAGGCTGCATATGTAATCTCTTTCTATCACAGAGTTTCTAGACATCGACTCTAGCCTTCACATTATCCTTCGACTTCTCAGGAATGTTCAGGATTGTGTGAAAGAGTGACTCTCCGACATTCTTTTCGGTGTGCATCACATCGATGTTATGGGGAAGTTCGAGATCCTTGTAATAATCAAGCTGCGTCAAGCCTGCCACGTGAGTCCAGTTGTGTGTTTTACCATATCCGACGTATCGTGGGCCATTTCCCCCAGCGGGAACAAGAGCACGTAGCTCGGCATCAACAGCTGCACCATCGAATGTTGGTATCTTTTTTTCTACACGCTCAACTCTGCCCTTCTTGAAGTTCTTTTTGTCTTCTCTAAATCGATGCCTTCGTTTGAGGAACTGTCGATGCATGTCAAACGAGGAATACTTCTTACCCGCGCTTAACCAGAGGAACTCCAATCGGTTCCTGCACACTGGGCATGGCCACTTACCAGCGGTACACCATCCACAGAATAGAGCGTACCCTGGAAGGTCGTGCATGGAGTATTGGAACCAAATTTTCATTAAGAAGTTTTTCTTTGATGCCCGGTCGTATGTGAACGTCCCGTGGTGCCAAGAGTGGTCCAAATCATCCACAAGCGGCTGCATGTAGACACTCAGATTCTTTCCCGGGTATTCTGGCCCTGGAATGATCAGCGACAGAAATATGGTATTCCTTTGCATTAAGACTCCAGGAGGGAGATTGAGCGGAATAACAAACACGGGCCAGCAGCTGTATGAGGCAGTCGACATACCATATGGATTGAATCCATCTGTTGCTATCGCAATCCTGACATTTCGAGCCTCTTTTGCCTCATCGGGGTATTTTGCATCGAAATTCTTCCATGCCTGACCATCAGATGGATGTCCCATCTTTTCCCGTCCGTGCTCGTCTGTGTATCTCTTCCCCATCTTGTGCCAAGTCATCTGTTTGGCAGTCTCCTCGGACCAATACAGCCGCTGGATTCTTTTAATGAATGGGAGATACCGAAGAATCTTCATAGCGACTTTCGTCTGCTTCAACTGACCATCGGCTCCCTTTACCTCATGATACCTAGACGCCTTACAAATGCTACAGTACTTGTCATCCGCAAACTGTTTCCAAAACAGAATGCAGCCTTTTGGACAAGAATCTATCTTTGTATAATCCATGTTGAGCCCTTTCAAGACTTTCTTCGCTTTGTGCATGCTTTTAGGCAGACAATGCCCCTCGGGCAACATGTTACCATAGGTTTTCAGATTAGCTTCAAATCCAGCACGGGTGGTGGAGTACCGGGCCTTGTCGGCTAGTGCTTGAGTGATGGCATCGAGTTGAGAAATCTTTGCACCCTCATATAGCGGCCTCTTAGCCGAGCCCATCATTTCAAAGAAGGCCTTCGCTGTTGGCTGGGGTTCATCCGGTTCCTCCGGTTCGGGCTGTTCCTCCACTTGAGGTGGCGAATCAGGCATGTCGGCATCACGGAAATCATCTAACAAGTTCCTAATCCCATCGTACTCAATGCCATTGATCCGCTGGCGCATCACCTCTCCTCTATCACGCTCGTACTGAGCAAAGTCGACAGTCGTCACGTAGTTCTGCATATATCCATGCAACCACAGGTGTTTAGTCATTTCAACCTTTCCATGACGATGCCGCCTCCGACAATTAGAGCAAGGGCATAATGGGCGAACCGCTGACTTTGAACCACGCGCTAACTCTTTCACTAACATGTTGGTCTTCCATTCCCACTCATCTGTTCTTTCCGTCACAGAAATACGGCCGCTGTACATCCACTCATTACCAGACATCCTCTGCTTTATTGGGAGACAAACAACAACGCATTTCTTAAAATGATAGGACCGTATTTGCATAATATTTATGAGGAAATAACTATTACTTGCATGTTGATGTTTCAAATGCAAGACCTAAACTTTTTCAACGGATACTTTCCATATTCCCAAGAACACTGGGCTCATTTAAAGATGTTGACCTGCAACTTTTAATGAGCGCAGTGCTCCTTGGAATATGAAAAGTACCCGTTGAAAAAGTTTATCTCGTGCATTGAAAAACATCAACATGCAAATAACAGTTATTTTCTCGGTAAAATATTATGCAAATACGTTCATATCATTTCTTAAAATGCAACAAGTTATAATACTTTTTTACAATGTCATCGGATTAATTACGACAAAATTTTATATTTTACAGCATGCAACGGTTCACCTACATGTCTAATAGGTAGGGGCCTAATCCCACCCGGGTATGTGTAGATCGGTTCGTGTCCCATGTTCTACCCCGACCCGAGACGGAATTTCGGCAGCACCTCCCCGCTGTTCTTCAGAATACACGTCTCGAACTTTTCAAGCCGAGAGGGTGTGCATCCGAAGAACAACGGGGGGTGCTGCCGAAATCCGTCTCAGGAAGGAGCAGAACATGGGACACGAACCGAACTACACATACCCAAGCTGTCCAAAACGTGGACAATCCGGAAGAGCTACGGTTATAAATATGCAGAGACGGACAGTCCTGCATATTTATAAATTTGCAACCCTTCCGGACGGGAGACGCCTAGGGTTACGCGACTAGACATGAATGTAAATGTGACATCGGCTCGAAGGCCGGGGCAGAGCAAGGGGCAGAAGGGCAGAGGAGAAGAAAATTTAGCTCACCTCGAGCGTAGGTACGAAGCTGCAGGTCGTCGAAGCTGCAAGGAAGGAGAAAGTCGATGACGCGCCGCCTTGGACTCACGGAAGAAGCTCGATAAGACCACGACTGGACCTACGCCATCTGAAACCACACAATGAACATCCATTAAAACATTGCAACATTTTTTACGAAATTACAGTAAAATTTTCAAATTGTAGCATTATGCGTGCGAGGGGCATCGCCACCGAAGCAATCGGCGCGCGAGGGGCATCGCCACCGACGCCGATGCAACCGGCGTGCGGGGGCATCGCTATCGACGCTGACATAACCGGCGTGCGGGGGCAATCGCCCACCGACGATGACGCAACCGTGCGTGCGGGGGCCATCGCTATCGACGCGCATAACCGGCGAGCGGGGGCATCAACCATCGACGCCGACGGCAACCGGCGTGCCCGGGCATCGCCACCGATGCAACCGGCGGCGCGAGGGGGCATCGCCACAGACGCCGACGCAAACCGGCGTGCGGAGGCATCACCACCCGAAGCAATCGGCGCGCGAGGAGGGGCAATCGACAACCGACGCCGAAGCAACCGGCGTGCGGGGGGCATCGCCATCGACGCCGCGCAAAACCCGGCGTGCCCGGGGCATCGCACACCGACCCCACCTCACCACCAACCCACCGGCGCCCCGCCCTCGCCACCGAACACCGGGGCGCGCCCCTCGACATTGAACATCCGGACGCGTCATCGACACCGACCTTCGCCATCGGGCTATACTAATTTAACTACCTAAATTTTACCGCCAACCGTCACCGTCACAAACAGCGCCACCGTCACCGTCGACCACCGCCACCGTCACACGCGCCGTTCACCGGCTATACTAATTTAAACTACCTAAATTTACTATACTAATTAA
Organism: Alopecurus myosuroides; assembly: GCA_028641055.1. Taxonomy (NCBI): domain Eukaryota; kingdom Viridiplantae; phylum Streptophyta; class Magnoliopsida; order Poales; family Poaceae; genus Alopecurus; species Alopecurus myosuroides. Next base: position 525,643,839 of record CM054058.1, read on the forward strand.
CTACCTAAATTAAAACAAAAAAAACAAAAAATGCTCACCTTCGGCTGTGGAGGGAGGGCGGTGGTGGGCGGCAGGGAGGGAGGCGTGCGGTCACCGGCAGTCGTTGGGAGGTGGAGGCGTCGCCGGAGGTGGAGGAGGGGCCCGGGGGAGTGGAGGCGCCGCCGGGGAGGTGAAGGAGGGGCCGGGGAGGAGGGGCTGGGGAGGTGGAGGAGTGGCCGGGGGAGGTGGAGGAGGGCCGGGGAGGTGGAGGAGGGGCCGGGGAGGTGGAGGAGGGGCCGGGCGCGCGGCGGCCGGCGACGTGCAGCGCGCGGCGGCGGTCGCAGGAGGGTGGGGTCGAAGGGAGGGGCGGGGCCGGAGGGAGGGGCGGTGCCGGAGGGTTCTAGGAGGCGGCGATGGTGTGGGCGGGGGCGGCGGCGTGCGGGAGCGGCGGAGAACGGCGGGGAAGGGAGAGAGGGCGGCGGCGGTGTGCGGGAGCGGCGGAGATCGGCGGAGGAGCGGCGGCTGCGGGATTGGGGGGAATGCGCGGGTGGTAGGGTCAACGGGTGGATCTGCCCGCGTGTACACCCGAAATCCTGTGCCGACGGCTATGCCGTCGGCACAGGTAATTTGTTTTTTTTTTCGCAGGCCTACGCCGACGGCATTGCCGTCGGCACAACAATTTGTTTTTTTTTAATTTTCCAACTACTGTATTGTACCGTGTAATATTAATACTAATATATTTTATTTATTCATAAAATAAAACATAATTTCTGTAATATTTCTCGGTGCTTTCAAGAAAAGATAAAAATTGTTCCGTGTAATAATTTTATTTGAACTATTCCATTCATTATTCTCGATAATTTTGTTTCTCCGTCAACACACTTATTTTATGAAACCAAACTGGTACACCCTGATAACGATATTTAAATTGAAAGATACACATATATTTTATGTCTATTAAATTTATTTTATATCTATTAAATTTATCCTCTTTACTACTACGATCAGCTAAATCTTGCATACCATCGTAGTTTAATAGCTGCGCATTCAGGTGTTATTAGGCTCACGTCGTGGTAAAGCAGAAGCACTCAGAGGCAGAGCACGCCGCGGTTGACCCCAAGCCTCCGGTGAAACCCTAGACCCGCTGGAGAAATACCGGACTTATACGGAAACACGCGGTAACGGCGTCGAAAGGGGGTAGCATTGTGGAACTAGGTGCTTGGTTGTGTTAGGGTAGGCCATAGGAACATAAAACAACAAGGTAGAACCCACCTCTTCGGAAGATTCACGACGTTTCGTCCGATACGGGGGTTTCACCCTATAAGCGCGTGTAAACTCACGAGAGAGAAGTGGATGCCGATGAAACGGCCCACACCCCGGAGTGAAATCTTTGCCATCAAAAGCACACAACACACCTATAATAACATGCTATGGCACAAACTTGCTTGTGTTGGGGTCCAGACGCTCCGGATCCATGCCTCCGGTGAAACCCTAGACCCGCTGGAGAAATACCGGACTTATACGGAAACACGCGGTAACAGCGTCGAAAGGGGGTAGCATTGGGGAACTAGGTGCTTGGTTGTGTTAGGGTAGGCCATAGTAACATAAAACAACAAGGTAGAACCCACCTCTTCGGAAGATTCACGACGTTTCGTCCGATACGGGGGTTTCACCCTATAAGCGCGTGTAAACTCACGAGAGAGAAGTGGATGCCGGTGAAGCGGCCCACACCCCGGAGTGAAATCTTTGCCATCAAAAGCACACAACACACCTATAATAACATGCTATGGCACAAACTTGCTTGTGTTGGGGTCCAGACGCTCCGGATCCATGCCTCCGGTGAAACCCTAGACCCGCAGGAGAAATACCGGACTTACACGGAAACACGCGGTAACGGCGTCGAAAGGGGGTAGCATTGTGGAACTAGGTGCTTGGTTGTGTTAGGGTAGGCCATAGGAACATAAAACAACAAGGTAGAACCCACCTCTTCGGAAGATTCACGACGTTTCGTCCGATACGGGGGTTTCACCCTATAAGCGCGTGTAAACTCACGAGAGAGAAGTGGATGCCGGTGAAACGGCCCACACCCCGGAGTGAAATCTTTGGCATCAAAAGCACAAACCACACCTATAATAACATGCTAGGGCATAAACTTGCTTGTGTTGGGGTCCAGACGCTCCGGATCCACCCCTCCGGTGAAACCCTAGACCCGTAGGAGAAATACCGGACTTATACGGAAACACGCGGTAACGGCGTCGAAAGGGGGTAGCATTGTGGAACTAGGTGCTTGGTTGTCTTGGGGTAGGCAATAGGAACATAAAACAACAAGGTAGAACCCACCTCTTCGGAAGATTCACGACGTTTCGTCCGATACGGGGGTTTCACCCTATAAGCGCGTGTAAACTCACGAGAGAGAAGTGGATGCCAGTGAAGCGGCCCACACCCCGGAGTGAAATCTTTGGCATCAAAAGCACAAAACACACCTATAATAACATGCTATGGCATAAACTTGCTTGTGTTGGGGTCCAGACGCTCCGGATCCACCCCTCCGGTGAAACCCTAGACCCGCAGGAGAAATACCGGACTTATACGGAAACACGCGGTAACGGCGTCGAAAGGGGGTAGCATTGTGGAACTAGGTGATTGGTTGTGTTAGGGTAGGCCATAGGAACATAAAAAAACAAGGTAGAACCCACCTCTTCGGAAGATTCACGACGTTTCGTCCGATACGGGGGTTTCACCCTATAAGCACGTGTAAACTCACGAGAGAGAAGTGGATGCCGGTGAAGCGGCCCACACCCCGGAGTGAAATCTTTGGCATAAAAAGCACACAACACACCTATAATAACATGCTATGGCATAAACTTGCTTGTGTTGGGGTCCAGACGCTCCGGATCCATGCCTCCGGTGAAACCCTAGACCCGCAGGAGAAATACCGGACTTACACGGAAACACGCGGTAACGGCGTCGAAAGGGGGTAGCATTGTGGAACTAGGTGCTTGGTTGTGTTAGGGTAGGCCATAGGAACATAAAACAACAAGGTAGAACCCACCTCTTCGGAAGATTCACGACGTTTCGTCCGATACGGGGGTTTCACCCTATAAGCGCGTGTAAACTCACGAGAGAGAAGTGGATGCCGGTGAAACGGCCCACACCCCGGAGTGAAATCTTTGGCATCAAAAGCACAAACCACACCTATAATAACATGCTAGGGCATAAACTTGCTTGTGTTGGGGTCCAGACGCTCCGGATCCACCCCTCCGGTGAAACCCTAGACCCGTAGGAGAAATACCGGACTTATACGGAAACACGCGGTAACGGCGTCGAAAGGGGGTAGCATTGTGGAACTAGGTGCTTGGTTGTCTTGGGGTAGGCAATAGGAACATAAAACAACAAGGTAGAACCCACCTCTTCGGAAGATTCACGACGTTTCGTCCGATACGGGGGTTTCACCCTATAAGCGCGTGTAAACTCACGAGAGAGAAGTGGATGCCAGTGAAGCGGCCCACACCCCGGAGTGAAATCTTTGGCATCAAAAGCACAAAACACACCTATAATAACATGCTATGGCATAAACTTGCTTGTGTTGGGGTCCAGACGCTCCGGATCCACCCCTCCGGTGAAACCCTAGACCCGCAGGAGAAATACCGGACTTATACGGAAACACGCGGTAACGGCGTCGAAAGGGGGTAGCATTGTGGAACTAGGTGATTGGTTGTGTTAGGGTAGGCCATAGGAACATAAAAAAACAAGGTAGAACCCACCTCTTCGGAAGATTCACGACGTTTCGTCCGATACGGGGGTTTCACCCTATAAGCACGTGTAAACTCACGAGAGAGAAGTGGATGCCGGTGAAGCGGCCCACACCCCGGAGTGAAATCTTTGGCATAAAAAGCACACAACACACCTATAATAACATGCTATGGCATAAACTTGCTTGTGTTGGGGTCCAGACGCTCCGGATCCACCCCTCCGGTGAAACCCTAGACCCGCAGGAGAAATACCGGACTTATACGGAAACACGCGGTAACGGCGTGGAAAGGGGGTAGCATTGTGGAACTAGGTGATTGGTTGTGTTAGGGTAGGCCATAGGAACATAAAACAACAAGGTAGAACCCACCTCTTCGGAAGATTCACGACGTTTCGTCCGATACGGGGGTTTCACCCTATAAGCGCGTGTAAACTCACGAGAGAGAAGTGGATGCCGGTGAAGCGGCCCACACCCCGGAGTGAAATCTTTGCCATCAAAAGCACACAACACACCTATAATAACATTCTATGGCATAAACTTGCTTGTGTTGGGGTCCAGACGCTCCGGATCCACCCCTCGGGTGAAACCCTAGACCCGCAGGAGAAATACCGGACTTATACGGAAACACGCGGTAACGGCGTCGAAAGGGGGTAGCATTGTGGAACTAGGTGATTGGTTGTGTTAGGGTAGGCCATAGGAACATAAAACAACAAGGTAGAACCCACGTCTTCGGAAGATTCACGACGTTTCGTCCGATACGGGGGTTTCACCCTATAAGCGCGTGTAAACTCACGAGAGAGAAGTGGATGCCGGTGAAGCGGCCCACACCCCGGAGTGAAATCTTTGACATCAAAAGCACACAACACACCTATAATAACATGCTATGGCACAAACTTGCTTGTGTTGGGGTCCAGACGCTCCGGATCCATGCCTCCGGTGAAACCCTAGACCCGCTGGAGAAATACCGGACTTATACGGAAACACGCGGTAACAGCGTCGAAAGGGGGTAGCATTGTGGAACTAGGTGCTTGGTTGTGTTAGGGTAGGCCATAGGAACATAAAAAACAAGGTAGAACCCACCTCTTCGGAAGATTCACGACGTTTCGTCCGATACGGGGGTTTCACCCTATAAGCGCGTGTAAACTCACGAGAGAGAAGTGGATGCCGGTGAAGCGGCCCACACCCCGGAGTGAAATCTTTGCCATCAAAAGCACACAAAACACCTATAATAACATGCTATGGCACAAACTTGCTTGTGTTGGGGTCCAGACGCTCCGGATCCATGCCTCCGGTGAAACCCTAGACCCGCAGGAGAAATACCGGACTTATACGGAAACACGCGGTAACGGCGTCGAAAGGGGGTAGCATTGTGGAACTAGGTGCTTGGTTGTGTTAGGGTAGGCCATAGGAACATAAAACAACAAGGTAGAACCCACCTCTTCGGAAGATTCACGACGTTTCGTCCGATACGGGGGTTTCACCCTATAAGCGCGTGTAAACTCACGAGAGAGAAGTGGATGCCGGTGAAGCGGCCCACACCCCGGAGTGAAATCTTTGGCATCAAAAGCACACAACACACCTATAATAACATGCTATGGCATAAACTTGCTTGTGTTGGGGTCCAGACGCTCCGGATCCATGCCTCCGGTGAAACCCTAGACCCGTAGGAGAAATACCGGACTTATACGGAAACACGCGGTAACGGCGTCGAAAGGGGGTAGCATTGTGGAACTAGGTGCTTGGTTGTCTTAGGGTAGGCAATAGGAACATAAAACAACAAGGTAGAACCCACCTCTTCGGAAGATTCACGACGTTTCGTCCGATACGGGGGTTTCACCCTATAAGCGCGTGTAAACTCACGAGAGAGAAGTGGATGCCGGTGAAGCGGCCCACACCCCGGAGTGAAATCTTTGGCATCAAAAGCACACAACACACCTATAATAACATGCTATGGCATAAACTTGCTTGTGTTGGGGTCCAGACGCTCCGGATCCACCCCTCCGGTGAAACCCTAGACCCGCAGGAGAAATACCGGACTTATACGGAAACACGCGGTAACGGCGTGGAAAGGGGGTAGCATTGTGGAACTAGGTGATTGGTTGTGTTAGGGTAGGCCATAGGAACATAAAACAACAAGGTAGAACCCACCTCTTCGGAAGATTCACGACGTTTCGTCCGATACGGGGGTTTCACCCTATAAGCGCGTGTAAACTCACGAGAGAGAAGTGGATGCCGGTGAAGCGGCCCACACCCCGGAGTGAAATCTTTGCCATCAAAAGCACACAACACACCTATAATAACATGCTATGGCATAAACTTGCTTGTGTTGGGGTCCAGACGCTCCGGATCCACCCCTCCGGTGAAACCCTAGACCCGCAGGAGAAATACTGGACTTATACGAAAACACGCGGTAACGGCGTCGAAAGGGGGTAGCATTGTGGAACTAGGTGATTGGTTGTGTTAGGGTAGGCCATAGGAACATAAAACAACAAGGTATAACCCACCTCTTCGGAAGATTCACGACGTTTCGTCCGATACGGGGGTTTCACCCTATAAGCGCGTGTAAACTCACGAGAGAGAAGTGGATGCCGGTGAAGCGGCCCACACCCCGGAGTGAAATATTTGGCATCAAAAGCACACAACACACCTATAATAACATGCTATGGCATAAACTTGCTTGTGTTGGGGTCCAGACGCTCCGGATCCACCCCTCCGGTGAAACCCTAGACCCGCAGGAGAAATACCGGACTAATACGGAAACACGCGGTAACGGCGTCGAAAGGGGGTAGCATTGTGGAACTAGGTGATTGGTTGTGTTAGGGTAGGCCATAGGAACATAAAAAACAAGGTAGAACCCACCTCTTCGGAAGATTCACGACGTTTCGTCCGATACGGGGGTTTCACCCTATAAGCACGTGTAAACTCACGAGAGAGAAGTTGATGCCGGTGAAGCGGCCCACACCCCGGAGTGAAATCTTTGGCATCAAAAGCACACAACACACCTATAATAACATGCTATGGCATAAACTTGCTTGTGTTGGGGTCCAGACGCTCCGGATCCACCCCTCCGGTGAAACCCTAGACCCGCAGGAGAAATAGCGGACTTATACGGAAACACGCGGTAACGGCGTGGAAAGGGGGTAGCATTGTGGAACTAGGTGATTGGTTGTGTTAGGGTAGGCCATAGGAACATAAAACAACAAGGTAGAACCCACCTCTTCGGAAGATTCACGACGTTTCGTCCGATACGGGGGTTTCACCCTATAAGCGCGTGTAAACTCACGAGAGAGAAGTGGATGCCGGTGAAGCGGCCCACACCCCGGAGTGAAATCTTTGCCATCAAAAGCACACAACACACCTATAATAACATGCTATGGCATAAACTTGCTTGTGTTGGGGTCCAGACGCTCCGGATCCACCCCTCCGGTGAAACCCTAGACCCGCAGGAGAAATACCGGACTTATACGGAAACACGCGATAACGGCGTGGAAAGGGGGTAGCATTGTGGAACTAGGTGATTGGTTGTGTTAGGGTAGGCCATAGGAACATAAAACAACAAGGTAGAACCCACCTCTTCGGAAGATTCACGACGTTTCGTCCGATACGGGGGTTTCACCCTATAAGCGCGTGTAAACTCACGAGAGAGAAGTGGATGCCGGTGAAGCGGCCCACACCCCGGAGTGAAATCTTTGGCATCAAAAGCACACAACACACCTATAATAACATGATATGGCATAAACTTGCTTGTGTTGGGGTCCAGACGCTCCGGATCCACCCCTCCGGTGAAACCCTAGACCCGCAGGAGAAATACCGGACTTATACGGAAACACGCGGTAACGGCGTGGAAAGGGGGTAGCATTGTGGAACTAGGTGATTGGTTGTGTTAGGGTAGGCCATAGGAACATAAAACAACAAGGTAGAACCCACCTCTTCGGAAGATTCACGACGTTTCGTCCGATACGGGGGTTTCACCCTATAAGCGCGTGTAAACTCACGAGAGAGAAGTGGATGCCGGTGAAGCGGCCCACACCCCGGAGTGAAGTCTTTGCCATCAAAAGCACACAACACACCTATAATAACATGCTATGGCATAAACTTGCTTGTGTTGGGGTCCAGACGCTCCGGATCCACCCCTCCGGTGAAACCCTAGACCCGCAGGAGAAATACTGGACTTATACGAAAACACGCGGTAACGGCGTCGAAAGGGGGTAGCATTGTGGAACTAGGTGATTGGTTGTGTTAGGGTAGGCCATAGGAACATAAAACAACAAGGTAGAACCCACCTCTTCGGAAGATTCACGACGTTTCGTCCGATACGGGGGTTTCACCCTATAAGCGCGTGTAAACTCACGAGAGAGAAGTGGATGCCGGTGAAGCGGCCCACACCCCGGAGTGAAATCTTTGCCATCAAAAGCACACAACACACCTATAATAACATGCTATGGCATAAACTTGCTTGTGTTGGGGTCCAGACGCTCCGGATCCACCCCTCCGGTGAAACCCTAGACCCGCAGGAGAAATACCGGACTTATACGGAAACACGCGATAACGGCGTGGAAAGGGGGTAGCATTGTGGAACTAGGTGATTGGTTGTGTTAGGGTAGGCCATAGGAACATAAAACAACAAGGTAGAACCCACCTCTTCGGAAGATTCACGACGTTTCGTCCGATACGGGGGTTTCACCCTATAAGCGCGTGTAAACTCACGAGAGAGAAGTGGATGCCGGTGAAGCGGCCCACACCCCGGAGTGAAATCTTTGCCATCAAAAGCACACAACACACCTATAATAACATGCTATGGCATAAACTTGCTTGTGTTGGGGTCCAGACGCTCCGGATCCACCCCTCCGGTGAAACCCTAGACCCGCAGGAGAAATACCGGACTTATACGGAAACACGCGGTAACGGCGTCGAAAGGGGGTAGCATTGTGGAACTAGGTGATTGGTTGTGTTAGGGTAGGCCATAGGAACATAAAACAACAAGGTAGAACCCACCTCTTCGGAAGATTCACGACGTTTCGTCCGATACGGGGGTTTCACCCTATAAGCGCGTGTAAACTCACGAGAGAGAAGTGGATGCCGGTGAAGCGGCCCACACCCCGGAGTGAAATCTTTGCCATCAAAAGCACACAACACACCTATAATAACATGCTATGGAATAAACTTTCTTGTGTTGGGGTCCAGACGCTCCAGATCCACCCCTCCGGTGAAACCCTAGACCCGTAGGAGAAATACCGGACTTATACGGAAACACGCGGTAACGGCGTCGAAAAGGGGTAGCATTGTGGAACTAGGTGATTGGTTGTGTTAGGGTAGGCCATAGGAACATAAAACAACAATGTAGAACCCACCTCTTCGGAAGATTCACGACGATTCGTCCGATACGGGGGTTTCACCCTATAAGCGCGTGTAAACTCACGAGAGAGAAGTGGATGCCGGTGAAGCGGCCCACACCCCGGAGTGAAATCTTTGGCATCAAAAGCACACAACACACCTATAATAACATGCTATGGCATAAACTTGCTTGTGTTGGGGTCCAGACGCTCCGGATCCACCCCTCCGGTGAAACCCTAGACCCGCAGGAGAAATACTGGACTTATACGAAAACACGCGGTAACGGCGTCGAAAGGGGGTAGCATTGTGGAACTAGGTGATTGGTTGTGTTAGGGTAGTCCATAGGAACATAAAACAACAAGGTAGAACCCACCTCTTCGGAAGATTCACGACGTTTCGTCCGATACGGGGGTTTCACCCTATAAGCGCGTGTAAACTCACGAGAGAGAAGTGGATGCCGGTGAAGCGGCCCACACCCCGGAGTGAAATCTTTGCCATCAAAAGCACACAACACACCTATAATAACATGCTATGGCATAAACTTGCTTGTGTTGGGGTCCAGACGCTCCGGATCCACCCCTCCGGTGAAACCCTAGACCCGCAGGAGAAATACCGGACTTATACGGAAACACGCGGTAACGGCGTCGAAAGGGGGTAGCATTGTGGAAATAGGTGATTGGTTGTGTTAGGGTAGTCCATAGGAACATAAAACAACAAGGTAGAACCCACCTCTTCGGAAGATTCACGACGTTTCGTCCGATACGGGGGTTTCACCCTATAAGCGCGTGTAAACTCACGAGAGAGAAGTGGATGCCGGTGAAGCGGCCCACACCCCGGAGTGAAATCTTTGCCATCAAAAGCACACAACACACCTATAATAACATGCTATGGCATAAACTTGCTTGTGTTGGGGTCCAGACGCTCCGGATCCACCCCTCCGGTGAAACCCTAGACCCGCAGGAGAAATACCGGACTTATACGGAAACACGCGATAACGGCGTGGAAAGGGGGTAGCATTGTGGAACTAGGTGATTGGTTGTGTTAGGGTAGGCCATAGGAACATAAAACAACAAGGTAGAACCCACCTCTTCGGAAGATTCACGACGTTTCGTCCGATACGGGGGTTTCACCCTATAAGCGCGTGTAAACTCACGAGAGAGAAGTGGATGCCGGTGAAGCGGCCCACACCCCGGAGTGAAATATTTGGCATCAAAAGCACACAACACACCTATAATAACATGCTATGGCATAAACTTTCTTGTGTTGGGGTCCAGACGCTCCGGATCCACCCCTCCGGTGAAACCCTAGACCCGCAGGAGAAATACCGGACTTATACGGAAACACGCGGTAACGGCGTCGAAAGGGGGTAGCATTGTGGAACTAGGTGATTGGTTGTGTTAGGGTAGGCCATAGGAACATAAAACAACAAGGTAGAACCCACCTCTTCGGAAGATTCACGACGTTTCGTCCGATACGGGGGTTTCACCCTATAAGCGCGTGTAAACTCACGAGAGAGAAGTGGATGCCGGTGAAGCGGCCCACACCCCGGAGTGAAATCTTTGCCATCAAAAGCACACAACACACCTATAATAACATGCTATGGCATAAACTTGCTTGTGTTGGGGTCCAGACGCTCCGGATCCACCCCTCCGGTGAAACCCTAGACCCGCAGGAGAAATACCGGACTTATACGGAAACACGCGGTAACGGCGTCGAAAGGGGGTAGCATTGTGGAACTAGGTGATTGGTTGTGTTAGGGTAGGCCATAGGAACATAAAACAACAAGGTAGAACCCACCTCTTCGGAAGATTCACGACGTTTCGTCCGATACGGGGGTTTCACCCTATAAGCGCGTGTAAACTCACGAGAGAGAAGTGGATGCCGGTGAAGCGGCCCACACCCCGGAGTGAAATCTTTGCCATCAAAAGCACACAACACACCTATAATAACATGCTATGGCATAAAATTTCTTGTGTTGGGGTCCAGACGCTCCGGATCCACCCCTCCGGTGAAACCCTAGACCCGTAGGAGAAATACCGGACTTATACGGAAACACGCGGTAACGGCGTCGAAAGGGGGTAGCATTGTGGAACTAGGTGATTGGTTGTGTTAGGGTAGGCCATAGGAACATAAAACAACAATGTAGAACCCACCTCTTCGGAAGATTCACGACGATTCGTCCGATACGGGGGTTTCACCCTATAAGCGCGTGTAAACTCACGAGAGAGAAGTGGATGCCGGTGAAGCGGCCCACACCCCGGAGTGAAATCTTTGGCATCAAAAGCACACAACACACCTATAATAACATGCTATGGCATAAACTTGCTTGTGTTGGGGTCCAGACGCTCCGGATCCACCCCTCCGGTGAAACCCTAGACCCGCAGGAGAAATACTGGACTTATACGAAAACACGCGGTAACGGCGTCGAAAGGGGGTAGCATTGTGGAACTAGGTGATTGGTTGTGTTAGGGTAGGCCATAGGAACATAAAACAACAAGGTAGAACCCACCTCTTCGGAAGATTCACGACGTTTCGTCCGATACGGGGGTTTCACCCTATAAGCGCGTGTAAACTCACGAGAGAGAAGTGGATGCCGGTGAAGCGGCCCACACCCCGGAGTGAAATCTTTGCCATCAAAAGCACACAACACACCTATAATAACATGCTATGGCATAAACTTGCTTGTGTTGGGGTCCAGACGCTCCGGATCCACCCCTCCGGTGAAACCCTAGACCCGCAGGAGAAATACCGGACTTATACGAAAACACGCGGTAACGGCGTCGAAAGGGGGTAGCATTGTGGAAATAGGTGATTGGTTGTGTTAGGGTAGGCCATAGGAACATAAAACAACAATGTAGAACCCACCTCTTCGGAAGATTCACGACGATTCGTCCGATACGGGAGTTTCACCCTATAAGCGCGTGTAAACTCACGAGAGAGAAGTGGATGCCGGTGAAGCGGCCCACACCCCGGAGTGAAATCTTTGGCATCAAAAGCACACAACACACCTATAATAACATGCTATGGCATAAACTTGCTTGTGTTGGGGTCCAGACGCTCCGGATCCACCCCTCCGGTGAAACCCTAGACCCGCAGGAGAAATATTGGACTTATACGAAAACACGCGGTAACGGCGTCGAAAGGGGGTAGCATTGTGGAACTAGGTGATTGGTTGTGTTAGGGTAGGCCATAGGAACATAAAACAACAAGGTAGAACCCACCTCTTCGGAAGATTCACGACGTTTCGTCCGATACGGGGGTTTCACCCTATAAGCGCGTGTAAACTCACGAGAGAGAAGTGGATGCCGATGAAGCGGCCCACACCCCGGAGTGAAATATTTGGCATCAAAAGCACACAACACACCTATAATAACATGCTATGGCATAAACTTTCTTGTGTTGGGGTCCAGACGCTCCGGATCCACCCCTCCGGTGAAACCCTAGACCCGCAGGAGAAATACCGGACTTATACGGAAACACGCGGTAACGGCGTCGAAAGGGGGTAGCATTGTGGAACTAGGTGATTGGTTGTGTTAGGGTAGGCCATAGGAACATAAAAAAACAAGGTAGAACCCACCTCTTCGGAAGATTCACGACGTTTCGTCCGATACGGGGGTTTCACCCTATAAGCGCGTGTAAACTCACGAGAGAGAAGTGGATGCCGGTGAAGCGGCCCACACCCCGGAGTGAAATCTTTGCCATCAAAAGCACACAACACACCTATAATAACATGCTATGGCATAAACTTGCTTGTGTTGGGGTCCAGACGCTCCGGATCCACCCCTCCGGTGAAACCCTAGACCCGCAGGAGAAATACCGGACTTATACGGAAACACGCGGTAACGGCGTGGAAAGGGGGTAGCATTGTGGAACTAGGTGATTGGTTGTGTTAGGGTAGGCCATAGGAACATAAAACAACAAGGTAGAACCCACCTCTTCGGAAGATTCACGACGTTTCGTCCGATATGGGGGTTTCACCCTATAAGCGCGTGTAAACTCACGAGAGAGAAGTGGATGCCGGTGAAGCGGCCCACACCCCGGAGTGAAATCTTTGCCATCAAAAGCACACAACACACCTATAATAACATGCTATGGCATAAACTTGCTTGTGTTGGGGTCCAGACGCTCCGGATCCACCCCTCCGGTGAAACCCTAGACCCGCAGGAGAAATACCGGACTTATACGGAAACACGCGGTAACGGCGTCGAAAGGGGGTAGCATTGTGGAACTAGGTGCTTGGTTGTGTTAGGGTAGGCCATACAAACATAAAACACAAATAAAATAGACTTAGTGTGTGAAAACCCACTCGATAGTTGTGTCGGTGTAGTATGAATAAATGAAATCGACTTAGATCTCTCGATACATGGTAACGGTTGTGAATTTATATATTTTAAACATAAAATATTAACATATTAATTTTATCAATTGATAGTACACATGCATGCACAAAATAAGAAAAAAAAAGTTCACTGTGCCGACGGCAAAGCCGTCGGCATAGTGCTGGGTAGGGCCCAGCCAGCCGGCGCAGTACGGCGCAGTAACCTGTGCCGACGGCGTTTCGTCCGCCGAGGGCCACCGTCGGCCTCTTTGACGCTGTGCCGACGGCTAAATGGTTGCCGAGGGCCACCGTCGGCCTTTTGGGTGTTGTGCCGACGGCCAAATTCGTGCCGACGGCCTCTGGCGCAGGCTGGGGCTCTGACCCCCTGTGCCGACGGTGCCCGACATTTGGCCGTCGGCACATGTTTTGGCCGTCGGCACATAGGGCCATTCCTGTAGTGCCGGTCGCGTCCGAGTTAAATTTTTGTACTGAATGTCTTCCATCTGGGATGAGAGTGGTCAAAGATTTTTTATTTTAAAATATATATATTTTTGCATACAATATTCGCTAGCTGTGTGTCACTGTCAGAGTGTCAGCCCACGCAGTAGCAGAGCATCAGCAAGCTCCAATATTAGGGGGCCGTTTGGGTGGAGATGCTGTGATGTGGTACAAAATTAACCCTCGCGCCGTCAGCCGTGAGGAGGATTATCATGCCTTCTGTAATAGGGTATCTTAGCGCGTTAACATATGCAATTTGCTTGTATCACACCCTACTTAATGAAGAAAGAGATTGCATTTGTATCTTATGGGCCAATAGCTCCTGTGCGACGGGTTTCAGTTGAATTGGAAGGAATGCGACGTTTTTCGATGAAATAGCCTACGTGCGACGGATTGGAGGAAGAAAATAGCTCACGGCCAACATGGTTCTTAAGCGGAGCTGATCGGTTAGCCGTTAGGGTTATGCGACGCTTGGACCCACAACTTATCCACCTCAGCAGCGTGGGACCCACCTCACGGATTCTAAAACAGAGATGCGCCTGTGCCCCACAACTTATCCACCTCAGCAGCGCGGGACCCACCACAGTGAATCTAAAACAGGGCTGCGCCCGTGCCCGAGCTGGTGTCTGTGCCATTTCTTCCCCTTTCCCCATTCTTCCTCGTCTCCGGCGACGGCGCACGGGATGTCCAGCTCCTCCGCCACGCAGTCAAGATGGCCAGAGTACGGTGCAGTTCCGATGACAAGGTGCCCGGAATGCCCACGGCCAGAGGCTCTGAAGCGGAGGGTCAGTAAAACTGACGAGAATGGGAATCTAGGGTGCCATTTTGTGTCCTGTTTGAGCATTCCCATGATGGGACGGGATGGCAAGGTAAGATCTTAAAACTGAGATGAGGAGGAGAGAGATGATAGGAGTATTTGGCATTCCAATTCGCGTTTTTTTCTCCTCGGTTTTGGGATCTAGATTCATGTCTACTGTTACAGATGCTGAAGAAATGTTCGCACTTTGAGTGGATCGATCAGTACGTTGCTAGGCTTGAATTTGAGGGCCACATTGAAGATCCAAATCTAGGTGGGTTTGCTCCCGATGTCAGCTCGGGCAGAGGAGGGCCGGCGGCGAGGATCACGCGCCCTATTGCTGGACTGCCCGTGGAGGCCGAAGTAAACGAGGAATTGAAGAAGATCAAGAAGTTTTTAAAGCAAATGGTGGATTTGCAGAAGCAAGCGAATCTCATGTCAGGAGCATTCTATTCTTGTATCATTGCTCTGTTTTTTGTTTACCTCTTGTTCATCCGTCGTTAGAATGGACTAGATTAATCTAGATTTTACTTGAGTTAGCTATGCAGAGGTAGCAATCTGTGCGCCGTGCTAGTTTCAGTGAAGTGTCTGATGTTAAATTTGAATATGCCCTTCGATGTTCAGTTGAAGTTCAGTTTCAGTGCAGTCACCAAAGTTCAGTTTCAGTAGAAAAAAACTTATTCGTTCTCATGCCGTAAGAGTAGTTGAAGAAAGGCCGAAAGAGTGTAGTTGGGCCAACAATTAGGCCCAAAGAGAAAACAAACCCACCTGCCTAGATTTGACTTATTTTAATTTGTAAAAACAATTGTTTTGCATGTCTTGGGTTCGTTTTCGTTTTTGTAGGCCCAAATAATTGGATTCGTTTTCATTTTTGTATTATTTACTTCATAAAAGAGTTGCATGCATTGTTCACCGAATATATTTGTTACTAGTTGCATGCATTCGTTTTATGAATTAACGGACGCTCGAAGTAACACACTCTGATCATAAGTAAAATGAGGGAGACAATTGGTAGCAAACGACATATACTAGTAAACGACATATATTAGTAGTAGCACGGTTACATATACTAGTGAACGACACGGGCACGGGCCCAACTAAACATAGATAAAAAGTAAAAGAAAAAGAAAAAAAACGGTAGAAACTCGAACGACACGAAGCCTAGATCACCGCCATGAGAGCACCATCGAGATGGAGGGGAGAGCACCGTCTTCACTCCTCGTCGTCGGCGGCCGGCACCCTGTAGGGGAGGGTGTGCATCGCGGTGCGGCTGGGCCAGAGGCTGTCGAGGTCGGTGAAGAAGTTGTACCCCGTGAAGCAGATGAACTCGCACCCCCCGTACCAGACACGACCAAGGAGGTGGTACGCATCGTAGGGGTTGCGGAAGCGGACAAGAATGCCCGTTCCTCCTGGGCGGGCTTCGTCGACGGTGAACATGGGCGGAGTGCCCGGAGGCATGTGGCGATAGAGGGCGCCAAGGAAGACCTCCACCAGCTCCTTTGCACCGCGCCAGCGAGACATGGCCCAGACGCGGAGCCGGTCCTCGACGACGACCCCTGCGGGGTACTGCCTCTCCCGCACGGTCCTTGGCGCGAGGAAGGTCTGGCCGGTGAACTGCATGCTTGCTTTTGCTTGAATGTGGTGCGTGCTTTGCTCGGTGGCTTGCTTGGATGTGATGCGAGTGGAGAATGGCGTGAGGAAGATGAAGGTTAGAGGAGGGATTAAATAGAAGGTAAGACATTAATGGATGCGTCCCTTCGTTCGCGTGCCCGCGTTTCTCTACTGGGTCAAGAGGTGTCTCGTCGATCACTGGAGCACGCTAGTCAGACTGCGTGGATCACCGTGTTCAGTGTGTTAATAGCTTAGATGCGACGCGTATGCATGCATGCAACGGGCAGGCGGCCCCGATCACACACGGAACGGAGAAACACACTAGGGAACACGTTCGTACGCCAGTTCCATGCACCGAACCAACGTCAGGCGCCGGATATTGTTGAACGGTCTAGATCGAATAGACGAGCCGATCCAAACCCCAGCCACTCAGCGCGCACGAATCCATCCATGCACAACGAGCCAATCAGCATCTAGAACGAGCGCACACGCGGATCGGGGGCGTGCGTCACGTGCACACGGTGGCGTCAGTGAGCTAGGGTTTAGCTGGGGTTTCCGGGGTTTTGGGGTTTCCGGGGTTTAGGGTTTCAGTGAGCTAGGGTTTGACATAACTAATTTAAAAAAAATCAAAAAAATAAACGGCTTTCGCTCACTCTCTATTTATGTAACTATGTTGCTATAAAAAATTGTATTCTTGTTAGATCCACGATGCAATGAAAAATATTCATACAATTCATGCTATTGATGGAATGAGCTAGGGTTGAGCATAACTAATTCAAAAAAAATCAAAACTATGTACAGCCAGCGCACATGGTCTACTTATGCAACTAGGTTGCTATAAAAAATGGCGAAATTGTTACATCCAAATGTTAAAACCAAAAATCACACGTTGACGATATTGACAAAATGAGCTAGGGTCGAACATAAATAATTCAAAAAAAATCAAAAAAAGAAATGCTTTTGGCCCTTAGTCTTATTATGTTGCATACAAATCAAAAAAAATTAAAAACTTTGATTTTGAGTCGGTCAACGTTTTTGTGAAAACGTTGACTTTTTTTAAAATGAGCACAAATAATTTAAAAAAAATCAAAAAAAGAAATGCTTTTGGCCCATAGTCTTATTATGTTGCATACAAACCAAAAAAAAATATAACCATGGTTTATATAGAATTGCATGAAAATGTCTTCAAGAATATGGGAAACTTGTACAGAGTAGTATGGATTTCGAAGATCGAAGTTGGTGTGTTCTAGATCATAACTAATTCAAATAAAATCAAAAAAAAAATGCTTTCGCCCATAGTCGTATGATGTTGTATAGAAACCAAAAAAAATTATAAACATGGTTTATGTACAATTACATGAAAATGCCTTTGAGAATATGAGATTCTTGTACATGTACTATGGATTTCAAAGAGCAAATGTTGTGTGTTTTAGATCATAAGTAAATATGTATATGTTTTATTATGGATTTTAAGAAAACTTGAGCACATAGTATTATTATGTCGTGTAGGAACCAAAAAATGGCGAAATTGTTACATCCAAATGTTAAAACCAAAAATCACACGTTGACGATATTGACAAAATGAGCTAGGGTTGAACATAAGTAATTCAAAAAAATTCAAAAAAAGAAATGCTTTTGGCCCTTAGTCTTATTATGTTGCATACAAATCAAAAAAAATTAAAAACTTTGATTTTGAGTCGGTCAACGTTTTTGTGAAAACGTTGACTTTTTTTAAAATGAGCACAAATAATTTAAAAAAAATCAAAAAAAGAAATGCTTTTGGCCCATAGTCTTATTATGTTGCATACAAACCAAAAAAAAATATAACCATGGTTTACATAGAATTGCATGAAAATGTCTTCAAGAATATGGGAAACTTGTACAGAGTAGTATGGATTTCGAAGATCGAAGTTGGTGTGTTCTAGATCATAACTAATTCAAAAAAAATCAAAAAAAAAAATGCTTTCGCCCATAGTCGTATGATGTTGTATAGAAACCAAAAAAAATTATAAACATGGTTTATGTACAATTACATGAAAATGCCTTTGAGAATATGAGATTCTTGTACATGTACTATGGATTTCAAAGAGCAAATGTTGTGTGTTTTAGATCATAAGTAAATATGTATATGTTTTATTATGGATTTTAAGAAAACTTGAGCACATAGTATTATTATGTCGTGTAGGAACCAAAAAATGGCGAAATTGTTACATCCAAATGTTAAAACCAAAAATCACACGTTGACGATATTGACAAAATGAGCTAGGGTTGAACATAAGTAATTCAAAAAAATTCAAAAAAAGAAATGCTTTTGGCCCTTAGTCTTATTATGTTGCATACAAATCAAAAAAAATTAAAAACTTTGATTTTGAGTCGGTCAACGTTTTTGTGAAAACGTTGACTTTTTTTAAAATGAGCACAAATAATTTAAAAAAAATCAAAAAAAGAAATGCTTTTGGCCCATAGTCTTATTATGTTGCATACAAACCAAAAAAAAATATAACCATGGTTTATATAGAATTGCATGAAAATGTCTTCAAGAATATGGGAAACTTGTACAGAGTAGTATGGATTTCGAAGATCGAAGTTGGTGTGTTCTAGATCATAACTAATTCAAAAAAAATCAAAAAAAAATGCTTTTGGCCCATAGTCTTATTATGTTGCATACAAACCAAAAAAAAATATAACCATGGTTTATATAGAATTGCATGAAAATGTCTTCAAGAATATGGGAAACTTGTACAGAGTAGTATGGATTTCGAAGATCGAAGTTGGTGTGTTCTAGATCATAACTAATTCAAAAAAAATCAAAAAAAAATGCTTTCGCCCATAGTCGTATGATGTTGTATAGAAACCAAAAGAAATTATAAACATGGTTTATGTACAATTACATGAAAATGCCTTTGAGAATATGAGATTCTTGTACATGTACTATGGATTTCAAAGAGCAAATGTTGTGTGTTTTAGATCATAAGTAAATATGTATATGTTTTATTATGGATTTTAAGAAAACTTGAGCACATAGTATTATTATGTCGTGTAGGAACCAAAAATAAATATAAATAAGATTCAAAATATGTGTTTTTTAATTAAATAATGATTTCAGAAAAAATAAAAGAATAAAATACAAAATTAATTCAAAAAATAATGAGACTTCATATTTACACTATATAGGTACGAGAGAGGTGTGGGAATTTTATTTGGATGATTTAGAGAAGATGCAAAAAACAACCCTCTTAGAAAGGGGGGCGTTTACCCTACCTTATGAGGCCGTTTGAAACACATTTTTCATGACTATGAGTCTAACTTAACAAAAGAGCTCAGAATGATCAGATAAAAATCACATTTGAGTTGAGGTAGCATTGAAACATCAAAATATTATTACATGCCAAATAAGTTCAACTTGAGTCAAAATTTGAATTTGAACCTAAATTTGAATTTGTCATCAAATATTATTACATGCCAAATAAGTTCCCGGTACATGCCAAACAATAACCAAATAATTTTTGATGGAAACATGTGCCCAACAAATGTTATTACATGCCATAAATTTGAAATGATCAACAGTTCTATCTCTTCCGACCACGACGTGTACCCTTCTTCGCCTTACCATTTGGTTTTTTTGGTTCTACTACGCACACAAGTTCACTCATCATCTTGGTTTTTTTCACTGGACTCGGGGACCACGATGATACCACCTCATGAAACTCGGGGATAGCAGATTCAGTTTCGACACTGTGCACAACTTCAGTTTCGACAGTGACAACAGCAGCTTCAGCTTCAACTTCAGTTGCTTCACCTTGTTGATATGATCACACTTGATCCCATTTCACAGTTGTGTCTCTCTGGATACTCTGAATGCTACCATCAACTAATTTTGCCGTCGATGGAAAGAAATTGATTACAAATTCGAAGGTTTCAGCAGCATCCCCTCTATTATATGCGGCAGTGTCAGACAGAGCAAGGATCGCATGAACAAAAGGGCGGGAGGGGCCGCATTACCTGTTCGAAGCTGAATCTGGCAACTCCTTCTCGACCTGACCACGGGCTCCTCTCACCGCGCCGCCACCTCTCACCTTCTATCGGTTTGAACAAGCAAAACAGAGCTCAGATCTACATACAGGCACATGAAATTGGGACTAGATGCTTGCCTATACTATTCACTCACCACCATGGCCGCCGCCGCCGAAAGGGGAGCGGATCCGCTGCCGCCGAGAAGGGGGCTCCGCCGCCGCCGCTAGAGCTGTAGAAAAAAGCGCGGGCAGGACAGTTCAGTTCAAGCGCGAGCACTTTGAGGGGATGCGGTGCTAATTAATTTGGGGGCAAATTAGTTATGACATGTCTTAACGCAAATGGAACTAATTGACTAAGGTTTTAATGCCTGTTCGCCCGTGAGCTATTTTCTCCCTCCAATCCGTCGCACGTAGGCTATTTCGTCGAAAAACGTCGCATTCCTTCCAATACAACTGAAACCCGTCGCACAGGAGCTATTGGCCCGTATCTTATACTCCCTCTGTTCAACAATATAAGATCTTTTAGACATTTTTCACATTCACACATATATTTAGACATGTTTTAGTGCATATATCCACTCATTTTAGTTTGAATCTAGACAACATGTGGAACACCTAAAACATCTTATATTATAGAACGGAGGGAGTATAAGATAGGCAAAAAATGTTGCTAGCCCAATCATAAACAACTATTAGGCTAAAATCTTTAAATGTAACTTAATTTACATACAATCTATAACAAACGGTTTAGATCGTACTCGTAACTACGATAACGAGTTAAGATACAATACATTACGGAAGGCCTGATGAACCTCCGATAATGCATTAATTAGCTGGACATATATACAAACCACTTCTAGTAAGCAATGGTACGTGGGACGCATGACGCAAGAGAGAGATAGTTTTATGCCACCACGAGACGAAACACAAGAATATATGTAGTTCAGATTTTTTTTCTTTTTTGCGGGAAATCACTTGAGCTTTTTATTCCATCATATCAGCACCCACTGCAGCATGGATGTTGGTTACAAGGAAACTAGGTGGATTCGACATTCAACACTCTGAAATCTCGAGTGTGCAAGGAAATTTCGCATAGAAGTGGGCAGAGATGTTCGAATGCCTCTTTACAAGTTGAATAATAAAAGAAGTAAAAGTACTTGTAAAATCCTCAATTTCGAACAGAATCGGCGCTATTAGCGAGCACATGCCTTGACGAGTATTCCATTGCTGAACGTTATTAGCGATAGAGTTTTTGTAATGATCCCTTCTTCTAGAGCACTTTAATTTGCTCGTTGTGAGTATTACTAGAGAACCATACGTGGATTTTACGGTATAGTTGCCCGACTTGTCCAAGGACCAAGCCCAAAAATCATCGCCACCAGCACATATTCATATATTCAGAATTGCGTCGGCATCTGGTGCAATAAAATTGTCTCTCACTTTCTTAGTTTTGCACGACCTACCATCATCACTTCGGAGGTCAGATACCTTATTGATTACATCTCGTCCAATCTGTGATGCTGGCATCATGGACAATTTCCCCGGGATCATACATTAATTAGCTGGACATACAAATTTTACCTTCCGGTAAAGAAAGGCTAGACCCGTCGCCCCCCCAGCTATGCTTGATGGTCCAGTTACATAAACGGTCAAGGCCCATCGAAGAGGCGGTGTCCCCTGACGTATCCGGAAAATCACTCGGGCTAACACATACCACATGTATGCCCGAGCATATTTCTGCACCACCTGCTCATCGGCATCCGCTGGGCATGCCTCAAAATCACGCAGCCACATGTAATACACACCTAAGGTCCGAATATCTTTCTTTCCTTCCGGCGGCATCTGGGGTTCTCTGCCGGTGGGACCAAATACCCGCTGGTGTCAACATATGTTATCCACCCTCCCAATGAGAGCCTCTCCATCGATCAGAAGGGCCGTGATCGTGGCGAAGTCCTGCAGATGTCATCTCTCTGTAGGGCAGGTGAAAACTATGCGTCTCGGGCCTCCAACGGTCGACAAAGGCGGTAATGGCCGTGTAGTTGAAGGCCTGTCTCCCGCTTGAACCGAAGAACAAAGGGTAGAAGACACGCCATCACGAAGTATGACTCATACCGGACATCGTACGTACGGCATTTCATCCGCATTGTGGCCCCTAATGCGCATAGGAACGATCTAAAAAAGTTACAAGAAAGTGTGGTCACAAGATGTGATAGGTGCAACCAATAATATTGAGCATTCTTTGCATTACCTCCATCCCGCCACAGGCCTCTGATGAACCGGACACGATGCTCCTTGTTGTAAGATAAATCAAGCCCAGGGTAGTAAGGTTCCAGTGTGTCGTCCATCCTACAATACAGACATTAAATAAATAAACAACAAAGACATAGCCATACATACACACTTATTCCATGCATGGATCCACGTTCAAATTGAAATCAAAGAAAAAGCCATCCATACCTACGAGGGATTGAACACAAGTTTATAGACATACATACAAATATCCATACACACTAATGCATCCATTGTCCAATTATACATCCGTACACACACATTTAAATCCATGAACTAGAGACTACAAAAAATAGCTTATAAATATTGAAGCAAAAAAGTATGAAGCAAAAACATATGCATTTAGAACTTAACTATCCATTCATACTACCAAAATTCACTGTATGTCACGAGAAATTCACTCACACTGAACCAGAGCTCATAAGCACCAGGTATTTTCCGGAAAATAAAAAAATGAATTTTGTTTTTCAAAACGGCCTGAAAAAAATCACACGCAACCATGAGCATGTTTTTTTACATACGCGTGAAATTTTCGGAAAGAAATGACGGTTTGGCTGCACTGTGCAAAAATCTCATCCCCCCCCCCCCCCGAAAATTAAGCTTATGTAAAAAATGTGCTCAAGTTTGGGTGTGGTTTTTATTGAACTTTGAAATGTTTTATATATTTTTTTATTTCAGGAAAATACCGGGGTGCGTATGCACCCGGGAGCCAAAAATCACCATTGTTAGTCCATGGCGATGACGTCCTCCCCCGAGCCTCTGCCCAAGCTTAGAATAAACAAGAAACTAAAATCCATGGCCCACAATTCGTCTACCGCTGCTTGCCCGGACGGTTATACAAACCCCGCCGACGCCGTCCTCACCCCCACTCACTCTGTCCCCCCTCCCTCAGACTGGATCAGACCCGATCCAGCAAACTATAGATTGAGCGCCCCTCGCGATGGCAATCCATGGAGCGTTGGCATTTCCGACGAACGATGACTTCAACTAGGCGGTCCTCCGGCTGGTGGGGACGATGTCCTTCTGCGCCGGCTTCATCACCCGCGGCGCCCTCATCGGGGGATAATCCATTGGCGGGGCTTATAGACAGGGGGGGAGGGCGCACCGCCCCTGCCTTAACTTTGACCAAGTTGTGAAGAAATTTACGTACGCCGAAGGTGAACTACCAACTAATTATTTGCTTCCTGGAGTCATGCATAATATTATAATTTTTTTGTTTCTAAGGAAAACCAGTGTCATGTTTGCATTATTAGGTGACCACTTCCGCCAATTCCTCTGCCGCTCCTTGCCCAGCCAGTTATACAAACCCCACCGACGCTGTCCTCACCCCCACTCACTCCCTCCCTTCCTCCCTCCCTCAGACCATATGAGATCCGATCCAACATACTATACACTGAACCCCCCCCCCCCTCGCGATGGCCATCCCTGGAGCGTTGTCTTTTCCGACGAACGATGATTTCAACTGTAGGGTGCTTCGGCTGGTGGGGACGATGTCCTTCTGCGCCGGCTTCATCACCTGCGCTGCCCTCATACGGGGATAATCCATTGGCGGGGCTTATAGCAAGCGGGGGGGAGGGGGAACCGCCCCCGCCTTAAATTTGGACCAAGTTGTGAAGAAATTTACGTACGCCAAAGGTGAACTACCAACTAATTATTTGCTTCCTGTAGTCCTGCATAATATTATAATTTTTTGTTTCTAAGAAAAACAAACGTCATGTTTGCATTATTAGGTGACCACTGCCGCCAATTCCTTCGCCGCTCCTTGCCCGGCCAGTTATACAAACCCCGCTGACGCCGTCCTCACCCCCACTCACTCCCTCCTTCCCTCCCTCCCTCAGACCAGATCAGATCCCATCCAACAAACTATAGACTAAGCCCCCCTCGCGATGGCCATCCCTGGAGCGCTGTCTTTTCCGACGAACGATGATTTCAACTGGGCGGTGCTCCGGCTGGTGCGGACGATGTCCTTCTTCATCGGCTTCATCACTTGCGGCGACCTCATATGGGGATAATCCATTGGTGGGGCTTATAGCAACCGGGGGGAGGGGGGCCACCGCCCCCGACTTAACTTTGGACCAAGTTGTGAAGAAATTTACGTACGCAAAAGCTGAACTACCAACTAATTATTTGCTTCCTGCAGTCATGCATAATATTATAATTTTTTGTTTCTAAGGAAAACCAATGTCATGTTTGCATTATTAGGTGACCACTGCCACTCCTTGCCCGGCCAGTTATACAAACCCCACCGACGCCGTCCTCACCCCCACTCACTCCCTCCTTCCCTCCCTCCCTCCCTCAGACCAGATCAGATCCAATCCAACAAACTATAGACTTAGCCCCCCTCGTGATGGCAATCCCTGAAGCCTTGTATTTTCCGACGAACGATGATTTCAACTGGGCGGTGCTCCGGCTGGTGGGGACGATGTCCTTCTGCGCCAGCTTCATCACCTGCGACGCCCTCATACGGGGATAATCTATTGGCGGGGCTTATATAAAGCCGGGGGAGAGGGGGAACCGCCCCCGCCTTAACTTTGGACCAAGTTGTGAAGAAATTTACGTACGCCAAAGGTGAACTACCAACTAATTATTTGCTTCCTGCAGTCATGCATAATATTATAAGTTTTTGTTTCTAAGGAAAACCAACGTCATGTTTGCATTATTAGGTGACCACTGCCGCCAATTCTCTGCCGCTCATTGCTCGGCCAGTTATACAAACCCCGCCGACGCCGTCCTTACCCCCACTCACTCCCTCCTTCCCTCCCTCCCTCCCTCAGACCAGATCAGATCCGATCCAACAAACTATATACTGAGCCCCCCTTGCGTTGGCCTTCCCTGGAGCGTTTTCTTTTCCGACAACCGATGATTTTCATTGGTCGGTTCTCCGGCTGGTGGGGACGATGTCCTTCTGCGCCGGCTTCATCACCTGCGGCGCCCTCGTACGGGGATAATCCATTGGCGGGGCTTATAGAAAGCGCGGGGGGGGGGGAGGGGGGCACCGCCCCCGCCTTAACTTTGGACCAAGTTGTGAAGAAATTTACGTACGCGAAAGGTGAACTACCAACTAATTATTTGCTTCCTTCTGTCATGCATAATATTATAATTTTTTGTTTCTAAGGAAAACCAATGTCATGTTTGCATTATTAGGTGACCGCTGCGCGAAGAAAACAGATTCAAGATAACACATCCAGTTTCATTTCCGCACAAAGGGTCCATCACCCTTTTCATTTCCGCACTAACTAGCGTAAGCGCAAGGGACGGGAACAACCAGATCTAGGCGACGGTGGCGGTTGACTCTCAAGGGGCAAGGGGGCTGTCCCAAGCTCTTCAAAAATCTAGGATAAGTTGAACAATGGCTCGATTGGTGGAGTCATTCAAGGCGATGGAGAGCTGGTGATGTGAGTACGGACGTCAAAGATAAGTCCACGTAAGTACATGCCATCTCCTACCCCGCTAATTATCCGAAGGTAACACACCTCCATTGCTTGGTTGTCTTGCTCTGTATACCGTCCTATACCTCGAAGTTGCACCTGCCCTCTACCTCCAAGGCGATGACGTTCTGGCTTCCCTCAGAAAAATGGCGTCCTTGCTTCTCTAGCCTACAATTCCTGAGATAATGCTCACCCGCATAGCTCACCAGGCTATATATACTACTCCGGCGCCATCCTCACACAAGCTCACTCCAAGTAGAATCCCTCCCTCAGATCCAGTCCAACCAAGTCCGGTTGCCCTCGTGCTCGAGCAGCAAGATGGGGATGCCTGTATGCCTGAGTTTCCACAGGACCGAGACTTCAATTGGTCCGTCCTCCGGCTGCTTTTCGGGTCCTTCTACGTCAGCGACTTCCTCACCTGCGCGTTCCTCATGTGGGCCTATAGCTGGATTCCACGCCGGTGATGCTGCAGAGCTAGCGCCGATGGAGGAGGGGGGGCACCGCCCCCGCCCTAACTTTGGACCAAGTTTTGAAGAAATTTATGTACTCTGAAGGTGAACTAGTAACTAATTATTTGCTACCTGGAGTCATGCATAATATTATAATTATTTGTCTCTAAGGACAATCAATGTAATGGTTGCATTATTAGATGACCACTGCGCGCAGGAAAATAGATTCAAGATATCAGGTCCAATTTCATTTCCGCACAAAGGGTCCGGCACCCTTTTTTATTTATTTCCGCACTAGCTAGCATAAGCGCCAGCGACGGGAACGTTCGGATCTAGGAAAATGCGCCAGGATAAGTTCAACAATGGCTCGTTCCGAGGAGCTGTTCAGGGAGATGGAGATCCATTGATCTGAGTATGAACATCGGCAATAAGTCCATGTAAGTACCTACCATATCCTATCACACTAGTTATCCGGAGGGAACACAGCTCCTTTGCTTGGTTGATGTGCTCCGCAATCTGGTTATACCGTCATGTACCTCGAAGTAGCACCTTCCCTCTACCTCCAAAAGCTAGAATCGTTCAGGCCATCTAGCAATGGCGATGGCGTCCTCGCTTCCACCAAAAAAAATGGCATCCTTGCCTCTCTAGTCTACAACTCCTCAGATGATCCTCACCAGCATAGCTCACCCAACTATATATACAATTGTGGCGCCATCCTCACCCAAGCTCATTCCGAGTAGAATCCCACCCTCAAATCCGCTCCAACAAAGTCCAGTCGCCCTTGCGCTCGAGCAGCAAGATGGCGATGCCTGGAGGCCTAGTTTCCACACGACTGAGGACATCAAGTGGGCTGTCCTCCGGCTGCTGTTGGGGACCTTCTACGCCAGCGTCTTGCTCACCTGCGCGTTCCTCATCTAGGCCTACAGCTGGATTTCATACCGGTGGAGGCTACAGAGCTAGCGCCGAGGAAGACATGAAGATACATGAAATGAAGGTACCTTGTAGATTCATGATCCACATCCTTCAAATCTTGAGTAAATATTGTTATAATCTATTGGGAGGGCTTAGAGCAAGGCGCGGGGGGGGGGGGGGGGGGCACCACCCTAACTTTGGACAAAGTTGTAAAAAAAATCGTTGTGCTACCGCTCGCGGCGGTGGTCCCTCCCCTAGCACGGGCAAATAACTCGGATAACTTCCGAGCAAGGACTCCGGCTGCATCGCCAAAACGACGAAGCCCTACCTTTTTGCCCGTAGCAGGATCGACGGGAAGCTCCGAGTAGGCCTCCTCAAAGCCGGTGACTCCGTGCGCCAGCGCGAACTGGACAGCGGTCTTCACCCCAGATTCTGACTGAGCAACCGCGTAAGCTTCAAGGAGATTGCTCTCCAAGAAAATCTTCAGCAGATCGCCCAGCGCGGGTGGAGACACGACGTTGACGAGCAGGCGGCCGTGCAGTTGCGTTAACACCCGAATGGCATCGCCAATCAAAGTGCAGACCCCTTCGGCGTGCCTCCTGAGCTTGGCGCAAGAATCCGTCAGGGCATCCACCCGACGGACCCCAGGGAGCTCCAGTGGGACACCCAGAAGACCTGCAAAGAAAAATGTTAAGATCCAAAAGATTCAAGACGGCAGAAGACAAATCATAGGCCAAAGATAACTTAACCGCAAAGCGCTCGGCAAGGGGACGAAGGAAGTCGACAAGGTCGGCATCCGCCTTGGTGCCGGCTTCCTCCAACTTCTTCAGAGCCTCCTGGGCAGAAGCAAGCTTCCCTTCAAGGTCAGCCGACGACATGCGGGAGGACTCCAGATCCCGTCGAACAACCGCCAATTCAGCCTCTTGAGCTGTTACCCGAGTGGAGGCACTGTCCTTCTCGATCTTCAAAAACTCAAGTTGAGCTGCACAGCAACAACACTTATTAGAACCGAAGAACTGATGGAAAAACGAAAACTGGAAAAGATGGTAAACTTACTTCGAAGAAGCTCATTCTCTGTGGCGAGTCGATTACGGTCCGCTCGATGGATCCCGCATTCCGATTCAGCGAGAACAACGCGGCGCCCAATCGCCGCAAGGGAGTCAATAAGCGACTGCAAGGAACATGAAGATAGAAGAATCAGAAAAGTGAAATCTGAGCCTATACTCGATTGTAAACATTCGAGTATAGCCTCGGGGGCTACTCCCATCGGGAGCACTGCCGTGCACCCGATAAAAAGAAGAAGAAGGAAAAGACTATCTCTGAGCCTGTAGCCGATCGCATGCGATCGACTACAGCCTCGGGGGCTACTCCCATCGGGAGCACTGACGTGCACCCGATAATAAATCCAAGGACGAAAGATCATTAAAAAATAGGTAGTGGAGTTTACCTAGCCTTGAGCGAGGGAGAGGGGATCCGCTGAGCTGCCCGACACCTCCTTCGGAGCCGAAGCCCCAGAGCAAAACTGGGAATTCTGTATTCCGTAGTCGCCACGTTGGGGGCTACACTCGGTGAATTTTGGACGGTGTCGGCGGTAGGAGTCTCGCCCGCAGCTCCCACTTTGTTCCTCCTCTCGGGAGGAAGGGAAGAGGCGTACCTGCGAGGGCTGATAGCTTGCAAGCTACAATGAAGGCAATGTGTCAGCAAGATGCGAAAGGAAATGTTCGACTAAAAGTGAGAAGAAAACTTACTCGTCATCATCCTCCTCCTCGTCCAGCATATCCGCATTCCAGGCGGTTTGGATTTCTGGGAATGAAGGAGGGGCGAGTGATTGCAGCGGGGTCACAATGAGGGGCCCCTTCCCAGGTGATTCCTCCAAAGAATTGTCCTTGGAAGTGGCCTCGTCACCCTCTACCCGACGGCGTTTTCGCTGGAGGAGACCGTCGCCCGAGTCCTCTACGCTATCCGAGGAATCACTCTCGGAGCTCGAGGAGGCGTCAGCAACACTGGTGTCATCTGGGCCTTCCAAGTTGCTTGCCAGCAAGTCCGAGGCATCCTCCCCGGATATCGGCGGGTAGAAGGTAGTCACGTCTAAGCTCTATTGGAAAAGACAGAAGGAAAACGAGAGAAAATTCAGTCGACAAAATCTCAGAATAAGGAAAAGAAATCAAGACTGGGAGATTCAAAACTTACTTCAGCTGGCGGCGGCTTCGATGCCTCAAAAGCGCCTACCGGGCAGTCGGGGAAGGTATCACCTTCCTTCAAACTGGTGATAGCCGCGATCTTCTTCTCGAATTCAGCACTCGAGAGTTCTTCACGGCTCACACGACTAGGATCCCCAGCGCCCTGGTACTCCCACATCGCGGATGACCTATCTTGCAGGGGCTGAACCCTGAGCTTGAGGAATACACTCGCCAAGTGCAAACCGTTCAGCGCAGTTCCTGCGGCTTGATCACGAAGAGCAGCCACCTTGGCGAGTAGGGGAGCGACAACTCGGTTTTCTTCAGCCGAAAGCTTGTGCGCCCAAGACTTCCGTCTCTTCAAAACAGCGAACGGATGTAATTCGTTGACTCCACCCGCGCTGTTGTCGGTTACATAGAACCATTTCTTCCTCCAGTCCTGGGCGGAGTCGATGAAGTGCATGGTGAAGTAGCCATTCTCGGACTTCGCCTGGATCCCGAAGCCGCCGGTGCGCAACAGTTCTCCAAGCTCCGTCTCCACTCGCGATCTCTCGCGGAAGATGCGCACCTTGAAAAGGGCCTTCCAGAGACCCCAATGGGGGCAAATGGCCAGAAAGCATTCACAAAGAACAATGAAACACGCGATGTGCTGCATTGCGTTTGGAGGAAGATCATGGAGCTGTATGCCGTAGACATACAACAGAGCCATGAGGAAAGGATGGAGAGGAAGAGAAAGACCGTGCGACACGTGATCCGCGAAGATCACGCGTTCATTCGCGTGGGGATTGGGTACCTCCTCTTTCTTGCCGAGGCGTACCCGTTTCTCCGCGTCTGGAGGCAGCAGTCCATCTCGCTGCATCCCCTTGATGCTCTTGGCCGTGGTGTTGGGCGAACGACAATCACCTGAGCGCGGCGCGTGTGGCGGAGGAGCGTCCCCCGAGGCCCTCGATGAAGAGGCGACAGTGCGTGTCTTGCCGCCCGCCATTGCTGCTTGCACGAGCTTGGAGAGCGAGGGAAGGTGGAGCGCGAGGAGGAAGATGAGCAGAGAAGACGAAGGCTGGGAAGTTTTTCACCGTTTCACCAAGTCCTGTATTTATGCACGGGACCGCTCAATCTTGACCACTCGATGTGCCACGTGGCGTCCATCGCGGCCGCCGCGTGCGAAGGCGAAACGAGAGGGCGGCGGATGCTGTTTCGTGCCACGATCCTAAGGGAGGATCGTGGGCATTTACTGCGCAGTTCGCGTAAAAACCGGGAACGGCGTCTCGTGTCCGGTCAAAAAGCTGACAAAGTGGGCCAGCCCTTCTGCTCTCACTCCGTCACGTCCCATCGGGAGGATAAAAGTGCGCCATGACGTCATAGCGTGCATCATCAAGCTGAAGAATCTTTCGAATGGAAAGTCCAAGCGCGAAAATAACTTCGCATGAACAAAAATCCTTCGAATAAAAGTCCAAACACGAAAATAACTTCGTATGGAAAAATTATGACGTGAAAACTCTTTCACAGGAAAAAATACCTCAAAACACGAAAACTCTTTCGTACAAACAAGGAATCACAAAAATCAAAACTACACGAGTAAGCAGATCCTGCCGCTCATTCAGACGATCACTACTAGAGATTTGCTTATAGCAGCATATCCTACCACAGGCGAACAAGGAAGTCGATGCGCCTAGGCTACTTAGCGCAGGCGAACAGGAGAATTACGCGCCTGGGGTAAGTCTGTTACCCCAGGCGAACCAATTCCGGAAGCGCCTAGAGTAAAGTGTGGCAGGGCCACCCATCACCACCCCTGGCACTCTTCCTTTACCCCAGGCGAATAACGTACCTGTTCGCCTCCGGTATAACACATACCCCAGGCGAATTTTTGTGGAAGCGCCAGGGGTAAGCCCTCGCTGTTGCTGCAAAAAATTAGAAAACCTCTGTCCCTGGGCCCCCTCCCTGCAGCAAATGGCCGCAAGGCCTTTAGAACCGATTTGTAACACAAACCGGTCCTAAAGGCCTTGCGGCCATTTGCTACAGGGAGGGGGGCCCAGGGGACAGACCCTTTAGGACCGGTTTGTATCACAAACCGGTCCTAAAGGGCTTGCGGCCATTTGCTGCATGGAGGTGGGGCCTAGGGGCAGACCCTTTAGGTTCGGTTTGTATCACAAACCAGTTCCAATGTGCTTGGCTCAGTGCTTTGTTTTCTAAGTGGTGGTCACCACAGATCAAACTTCATCACCCGCACCCGCACCCACACGCCGCCGTCGTCTCCCATCCCCACGCCAGTGTCGGGGAGGAGCAGAGCAGGTTGTCGAGCAGTAGATCGCCCACTCCGTCGTCGCCCACTCCGTCATCGTCGTTGTGGATCCAGGTCAGCCCCCCTCCCTCCCATCCCCCCTCCATCCCAGCCCACTCCCCCCCGTCGTCGTTGTGGATCCAGGATGCGCCTGCTCCTGGTGGCCGCGGTGAACTTCTTGTTTACAACCTCAGATGAACACGCGGTAGACACTTCACTTAACGGAGATGCTAATGCTTGTTCCTAGATTAGACGAATCTGAAATGGATTTAGGAATCCTTTGGTATAGTTTCAGTTAATGGAGATGCTAATGCTGTATCGAGAAAATAGAACATTCCCCCCACTGCCAATGCATACCAACTATTTCCCATGTGGCTTCACAATGCTGGCAAAGCATCGGTTTCGTCACATGATTCAGGAATCCACCTACAAGTGTTGCTTTGTTTTTGGATATTCCAATAAAGTAGATAGGCTTTCTGCATTTGTTTTATGATAGGTAGGTGTTGCCACTTGTTTTGTGATAGGTAGGTGCTGCCTTTGTTTTGTGATAGGTAGGTGCTGCCTTTCTCCAATAAAGTAGATAGCCTTTCTGATTGTGGGCAGACTATATATTATGAGTTCTACATTTTATCTTGAACAACTTCAGATGAACCATTCTAGTTGTTCTTTATAACTCTTTAACAACGATCCATGTCTCAACAAGTTATAAAAATACAAGCAATTTACTCATGTCTACTTTCTTAATTTAATAGAACATGGCTTGCAAAGTATGTCGGTCCCGATGTGCCCAAGGACGATTCACTGGGTCTTCTTTTATGCTTCAGCTCCACGACGGTGACCTTGATTCTTTGGTAATTAACAAACGATTTTTTTTATGTTAACTTGCAACTTGTGTTCTTTCGTTTTACTATCCAGCTTAGATTGGTATGTTTCTTAACAAAAGATTCTTTTATATTTCTTTTTTAGATTGTACCATGCAATATTCGGGAAGAGTTCAACGAGTTAGTAGGCAATAACGTGGATTTCGATGTTCACGGGACCATTTACATTCTTCGAGTGAAGAAAGAAAGAAGTCCTACTTCTACGGGGAACAATTGCGGTCTATCATCGCCACCTATAATTTAAGCGGATGTGATTACATTCACTTCTCTATGGCAGGACCACAACCTCGTATCAAAATTTTGTATATGGGCGGGATTGCGAGCGAGGATGGCGGTAGTGAGGAGGAAATTGGAACAATGAGAATGATATGGACAATGAGGATGATATGGACGAGGAGGACCCATGGAAACATGTGGTGGTTGCTCAAAGAGCCAATCTTAGCGAGCTTGAGAAGGATCGTGTCCTTCAGAAACTAGCCCAGATAGATAGCTACATCGGGTTCCCTTTCGTGCATCGCATCACCAACACTAATATCTCCAATGGACATGTCATGGTATGTTTCTTAACACTTTCTTATTCCTATAGTTGCTTATGTTATAATGTGGCCGGTATGTGACATTGTGCTTTTATTCTTTCTTGGAATTGTGTGTTCTAGAAAATACCTATGGCGGTAGCGGACAGTGCTGGCATGGAGCAAGGTACCATTGGAGTACGCCGTGGAGAATCAGGAAATGTCACCGCAGTTCCGATCACCAGGGATAATGCTGATGGTCGCGTCATCCTCAACTCTCAAGCATGGAGGCAGTTCCATTCCGCAAGAGTTGGTATGGAGGCTGGCCGAGCTATTCTGATCACCATGAGGAATAGTGACATCCCCAACTTGGACATGATGATGGTCATCAACTACATCAGCCCGCTAGATAGATGACGAGTTTGTTCAAATTAGAACAAATAATCATTTCCATCTGACTAACTCTTGGATTTATTAGTAGTATGGTTGTTTTCGAGACTATGTAATTTTGTTGAACTATGTGGTGATGATCGAGACTATGTGTTGATGATCGAGAATATTTCTGTTATGAAACTTAATTGTGTCATTTTGCTGTTATTCTGTCATTTTGATACTTATTTCTGTCATTTTCCTGTAATTCTGTTATTTTGGTTTCTTTTATTTTTTGACACAGCAAAACCATACCCCAGGCGAACAGAATATAGTACCCCAGTCGCATCTGTACCCCAGGAGCACAGTGCTTGTTCTCCACAGGTAAAAGGCTTACCCCAGGCGCACAAGGCCTATTCGCCTGGGGTATGTCAAGTTACCACAGGCGCATTTTGTAATTCGCCTGGGGTAAGCCATTACCGCTGGCGATATGGTCCCAGGCGAACTGAAATGCGCCTGTGGTAGGCCTTTTCTGTTCGCCTGGGGTAAGCTTTTCCCTAGTAGTGGATGTCTGCACATCATAAACCTGGATTGTTCAGCCGACTAGGTACATCCGGATGCCATATTCTTTCGAATATGAAGGTAAGACCCAAAAGATCTCTCTTGAGGGCCTGGAATCGCACTCAAGCTGCGTCCTCCGGTATAATTCCGTGTCAACACGAAGAAAAATCCTAGCGGACGCGCCGGGTACCCCTATAGGTTAAGTTCGACTCGGTAAGACCACTACGGCCCAGTCGCAACGATCACCTTATTAGGTTCGAGTCGGAGGTCTCGAATCTGTGTAGGCCAGAACTGTTTTTGCCCTAGTTGCAATTAATTGGCCCTGATCTTTCGGGAGAGCCAAGCTACTGCGCCGTATCCTTCTGCGATAAACAACCATAAAAACAGGCACTTTCATTACTCTTGATACTCGGGTATAAAAATCTCATCACACATGGTACACACCCTCTAAATAGAAAACGACCATACTGGTTATCCGAAGGAAAGATGAACAATCTGACCGTCTACTCGACTGGAAAAATCCCAATCGAGCAAACGCTCGGGGGCTACTGACGAAGGGATGGATCTTAGATCCTGCGGATAAGGACACGCCGTCTCAGGCCCAACGTCAAGGCCCACGAAGGGAAGCCCTTAAGACTGTTCCAGAAGGCCTACTTGAAGCCCACCCGCAATACCTTGCGGGCTAAGTTAGGAAACATGTAACCGACTTAGGGCTAGAGTTCGAGTCCTTCCCGGGTAGGATTTGAGACCTGGCCACCTATATAAGGCCAGGAGAACCACCATAGGAGGACCAAGCAATACCGCACCATCAAAGCCTTAAGCTCGAGATTGTACTCTCGACTTGAGCGATCATCTTTGTAACCGATCTACTCAATAATACAGATCGACAGAGGCAGGAGTAAGGGTTTTACCTCTACGAGGGCCCAGAACCTGGGTAAATTGTGCCCCCTGTCTAGCCGACGATCGCCACCAGCGCTCATGGGTTCTCCTATTCGAAACCCGATAGGTTCACCTGAGGGATTTGCCGAGCAACAGATTCGACATTGCTGGTCAACAAATGCCTTCCTTCCAGGTCTGGGGAGTTCTCAGAAGTTGCAAAACTTTCGGAAGCTATCGTGGAGGTGGCGGAGTCCAGGGAGTCCATCCTATGCTCCGCGGAGCGTGGTGGTGCGCGCATGGCTCTAGGTCTCATGCGCATGCACTACCCTGACGCCAAATCTTGGCGCGTGGCATCCGACATTCCGCAAGGATACACGGAGGCGCTACGGGCCAGCATCTTCAAAGACATCAAAGGTCACACCACCAAGATCGCCACCATGGTCAACATCTCCACCTTCTACCCGGAGGAAACTGTTCCGGAAACTTCCGAGGAATCCAGCAGTGAAGACGACTCAGATGCCTGAAGGGGGATGCCTTGTCCTGGGTAGAAGATAGGAAATAGAAGCATTAATGGTCTTTTGCTATTCTTTTGTACAAACAAGTACTCCGCTTTTGCAGCAATATTTATTAAGTCTTTTGCAAGTTTTCCGGGTTTTTATTCCTTTATCTTCTAAGTTCTCTGGTTTATATGTTTTAACTGTCCTTAGTGTTTGAAATGACTCGATAGTATTTTAATCTTCATGCCAAGTGACTGGGTATAACCAATCAGTCGAAACTCGGAAACATGGACCATACTAAAGGCATTTTTACTTACTAGCTCCAGCGACCCATCATAAAAACAATCAGATAATACTTAGAGAAAGGCAATGAATTTTTTGAATGAAACTTAGGCACGCAGGCACAATCTGGGTTTCCTTAAGCCATTTTTTGAATAATACTGCTTCCGCGCCGTAAACTAGGAAAAACGGGGTTTGCCTGTTGACCTGTTTGGCGTCGTTCGAATACTCCAAAGCACAGAGGGTAGCTCTTCCACCCATTCCCCATCTGCTCTATGAAGAGGAGATCCGAGTCTTGGGCGTATTCCTTGCAGGATTGAACTGTTCATTCTTTGAACCCTGTCCATTGGATTGTGGGTGTGCCACAGATGCAAGATCTAGGCGTATTCCCGTTTGTCGGCAATATTTTGCCAACTCTCCAATAGAGAAATTTGTCCCGTTGTCGGTTATTATGATGTGTGGAACGCCGTATCTCATGACTACGTCAATGATGAAATTTCTGGCTGTTACACCGTCAAGCTTTTTGATGGGTTTTGCCTCCACCCACTTGGTATACTTATCCACTGCAACCAGTAGATGTGTAAGTCCGCCACTTGCAGTTTTGAATGGTCCCATCATATCTAGCCCCCAGACCGCAAATGGCCATGTAATAGGGATAGTTTTGAGTGCTTGGGCTGGCATATTCGTCTGCTTGGCATAATACTGACATCCGGCACATGTATTGACTATGTATTCGGCGTCTGTCTTGGCTGTTAGCCAGAAAAATCCTGCACGGAATGCTTTCTTAACTATGCTTTTTGATTGAGCATGATGTCCGCAATCTCCAGCATGGATTTCTTGCAGAATTTCTCCGCGTTCTTCTGGCGAAATACATCGCAGAAAAATTCCGATAGTGCTGCGTTTATACAGGCAACCATTGATTACCGTGTATCCTTTGCATAGACGTTTTATTTGTCTTTGCAAGACCTCGCCTGCTCCATCTGGGTACTTCTGATCTACTAAGTAGTTTAGATATAGAATTGTCCAATCTGGGTTAACGAGCGGGACTTCGATTGACTCGGAAACGAGAGGATTATCGACATCTCCACCTTTTATGGATGGTTCATGCAAATGCTGGACAAACACACATGGTGGTAGGGTTTTCACTCTTTCCGAGCCCATGCGGGCTAGTGCGTCCGCGTTCCAGTTTTCTTCCCTTTTGACGTGAAGTACTTCAAATCCCAGGAAGAAAATAGCAAACTCGTCCACCGTTCTCCGATATTCGGCCATGATGGGGCTTTTGGCGTCCCATGTTTGGTTTAGCTGATGCTGTACCAAATCTGAGTCACTATAGCATAAGATGCGTTTGACACCTATTTCTTTTGCAATGTGCAAGCCATGAAGCAAAGCCTCGTATTCTGCCACATTATTGTTGGTGTTGAAGTGTATTTGTAATACATAATCCATTGTATCTCCCTTGGGGGATTTTAGAACTACACCAACACCAGCGCCTTCCTTCATCTTGGATCCAACAAAGTGCATAACCCAGTATTCCGACTCCGACATTGGTGTGTTTTCCATTGCTTCTGTCCAATCAACAACGAAATCTGCCAACACCTGGGATTTTATTGCCGTCCGGGGTTGGTACTTAATGTCGAACGCATCCAACTCTATGCCCCATTTGGCTACTCGGCCTGTTGCGTCCGCATTGTTGATTATATACCCTAGTGGTGCTTTGCATACCGCTGTTATGGAATGTCCTTGGAAGTAATGACGGAGTTTTCGAGATGCGAAAAATACGCCATATGCCAGTTTTTGATAGTGCGGGTATCTTTGCTTGGACTCGGAAAAAACTTCACTTACATAATACACCGGATGTTGATTTGGTATGGTTTGCTCGTATTTCCGTCATTCCACAACTATCACCGCGCTGATAACCCTGTTTGTTGCTGTGAGATACAGTAACATTGGTTCTTTGTCTTTTGGCGATGCCAAAATCGGAGCTTTCATCAAGGTTTCTTTTAACTGGGTTAATGCTTTGTCCGCTTCTTCTGGCCATTCAAATTTGTCGGATTTCTTCAACAATTTGTATAATGGCAGAGCTTTGTCTCCTAGCCGGCTTATAAACCTGCTGACGACAGCTGCAGAACCCGTCAATCTTTGTACATCTTTTAAGCACGTAGGCCTTGAGATGTTTAGTATTGCCTTGATGTTTTCCGGGTTTACTTCTATTCCTCTGTGAGAAACGACGAAACCCAAAAGTTTCCTGAGGGAACCCCGAATACGCACTTTAATGGATTTAACTTCATTTTATAAGTGCGCAAATTTTCGAAGGTTTCTCACGAATCTTCAAGGAGCGTGTCCTTTTCCTTGGAAACGACGGCAATATCATCCACGTAAACGTGAACATTTTTGCCAATCTGACTATGCAAATATCGTTGCATGCAACGCTGGTAGGTTGCACCTGCGTTCTTCAGGCCAAAAGGCATGGTTATGTAGTAGTATGTTCCATATGGAGTTATGAAGGAGGTTTTGATTTGGTCTTCTTCCTTCATGCGTATTTGATGGTACCCGGAATAAGCGTCCAAAAAGCATAAAAGCTTAGAGCCAACAGTGGCATCTATAATTTGATCGATTCGCGGTAATGCAAACCTATCTTTTGGACACAATTTGTTCAGGCCGGTGTAATCTATACACATTCTAAGAACAGTACAATCTTTCTTCGGGATTAATACTGGGTTTGCAGACCATTCAGTATGTATAACTTCCCGGATAAAATCAGCTGCCAATAGCCGGATAATTTCCTTGCCAATAGCCTTCCGTCTTCTTCCGTCAAATCGACGAAGACCTTGTTTGACAGGTTTAGATCCTGGAATTACCTTGAGTTGGTGCTCAGCAAGTTCCCTGGGTACGCCTGGCATGTCCGCTAGACACCACGCAATAATATCCCAGTTCTCACGGAGGAACTTGATGAGCTGGCTTTCCTATTTGTCGGTCATGCTAGTTCCCACTACGACAAACGTTTTCGAATCTTTGGGATCTAGGATAACCTGTCTTGTATTCTTGAAAGATTTGAAGCTGTCTGCCGGCTTCCGTCTTTCTTTTCCTGCCGGCATTTGTGTTGGCGACACTTCTTTTGCCAGCTCCTTCAGTTCTTCCTTTGCTATCACCTTTTCTGCGCAAAGGGCGTTTTCTTTTTCGAGCTCGTTTGCCAATTTAAATTCTCCATTTATGGTGATTACTCCTCCTTTTGGCCCTGGCATCTTCAGCTTGTTATAGATATAACATGATCTTGCCATGAATTTGGCGAAAGCTAGACATCCGAGTATTGCGTGATACACGCTTTCAAACGGCACAACCTCGAAGGATACTTTTTCCTGCCGGAAATTTCTCCTAGGGATCGTGCTTGCCTGCCAGGGACGATGCCGTGAAAACGTATGTTACTATGATTGAGCTGGTTCTCGGAGATTCGCAGATGCTTCAATGTATCGAGGTACATTATGTTAATGTTGGATCCTCCATCCATCAGCACTCTTTTTAGCCTAGTGTTTTGAACAATAGGACTTACGACTAAAGCTTGTGTAACGGGTTCTGGGATATTTCCGGGATGATCAGACTGATCCCAGGTAATCGATGTGTTTGAGTACTTCAAGAATTTCGGGGTTGGTGGGACAACCGCGTTTATTTCTCGAAGTGTTATCTTTGCCACCTTTGCTGATGGAGTTGCCAGGAAAGTTAGGTTGCATTCTCCGTCAACTCTCGGAAACTTAGGCTCGCCTTTTTTGCTGTTTTTCCTGGATTTTTTCATCAGTGTCTGATTCATTGTCTTCTTTTTCAGCTCCTGGCTTTTGCTTGGAGAATTTCCTCTTTGGGTTTTTGCTGTGCTTCTGGTGTTGCTTTTTCTCAGGACGAGGGGTCTTTTTGGCTTGAATCGAAGTGTCGATATTTCCACCTCTCGCTCTGATGTCGTCTTTGGCCGCTGCGTGCTCATTTGCGGTTGTAAGCATACCGAGATCTTTATGCTTTTTTGAACCGATCATGAATGGTACAAGTCCGGGTTTTAAGCCATTGACGAAAGCATGCATTGCTTATATGTCAGTTACTCCCGAGCAGCTGTTTTTCATCGCAGTCCACCTTGAGATAAAGTCCACGTATGGCTCATGTTCAAACTGGGTGCAGCTGTTTAGCTGGTTGATGCTGTTGGGGCGTTTGTACGTTCCCCGAAAATGCTGAGTAAAAACTCTAGCCATATCATCTCAGCTATCGACAGTTCTTGACGGAAGCTTGTTGATCCAATCTCTAGCTCCATCCAGTAACATAAGGGGGAGAAATTTTACTGCCTCTAAGTCTGTCCCATTGTTAATCTGGACGGCTGTGTAATAGTCTGAGAGCCAGGTATCTGGATTTGTACTGCCGTTATATTTTTGATATGTTGGACCAACTTTGGCGAAGCCAGAATGGAGAGTTATTCTTCAGATCCTGTCAGTGAAACACTTAGGTCCGAAGTATAGGTCATCTCTTTGCGCTCTATCAATGTGTGCGGAGTATCTACCGGCTGAATGGATAGAAGGGGATCTGCTCCTTTCTTTTCTATTGTTGCGCGAACGCGCTTTTCCGGGATTGTCTCTATTTCCTCCATTATCGTGCCCTTTGGGATAAGGTGGAGTTCTACTCCTGTGTCTTTCCTTATTCCTAGAGGGTGTACGGTATCTCTCACGCCTGTGAGGAATGTCGTGTCTTCCGTCTTTCTCAGTAGGGCGTCTTGGAGGCGGCATCGCTTTTCTGTCCTTCCGGTTTTGTTCTTCCCGATCTCGGGGGTTAATTCCATCTCTCGACAGATGGGATCCGGTTCTGGACGCTGCATCCTTATTACCGGGTTTTTTCTTGTCCTTTCTCGGATCTTCTTTCTTCTCTTTCGAATTACTTGAATCTCCAGGTTCTTCAGGTCCAGGTGCTCCAGCGGCGCAAGTAGCTGTTTTGTATAGGGATGAGTTGTCATGCAACTTCCCTGATCTTGCTTGTCCTCGTTGTTGCTGTTGCAATGCCTTTCCTAAGAAAGCATACACCCCTTGAAGTTTTTCGCCATTGGAGTACATGTCATTGTTGAGGATGGCAAACGCGGCTTCCGCGTTTTCTGCTGCGGTTTTGTATATAGGTTCGCCCTGGCATCTGTGCCGTTTACTTGCTTTTGCCAGGCCGGGTTTTGAAACCGTTCCTTTGGCAGTAGAACTTCCGGTCTTGCGATTCCGGGTAACCGTGTAGGTCTAATGCCAGATCTATTCCTTCTCTCGTACTCCTCGATTTCTTCCTGCTTTAACTTAATGCCATCTTGGGTTTTTTGGAGATGTTCCCGAGTTCGGAATAGATGTTGCTGTTACCTTTCGAGAGCTTGTCTCCTGGCTTCCAGCACTTCAGAGGGTTCATGGGGTCCCACTGGTGTTTGAAGTAGATCATGTTCGTCCTGTTCTGACATTGGCGGAACAGTGATTTCCTTCGCTTTCTTCTCCGCAGGCTTAACTCCACTTCCTCCTCCTGCTTCCATATTTTCGTTGGCTGGATCAGCCAATTTTTTCTTCCGGGGCTTGTAATGGAGTTTCTTGGAAGCTTTGTGTTTTTTCATGGAAGAGGGAGGTTTTTTACCAGGTTCATCCTCTTTCAATTCCTTGACATCCGGGTATGTTGGAGTGGTTTCCCCCTCTTCTCTCTCTTCCTCTGGTGGAGGTGTTCTAGGGCTTTCCTGACTTTCGGCATCCGTGTTTTCAGCCGGTTTTGCCATCAGTACTTCATGGGATCCCTCTTGAAAGGATTTGACCTTTCTTTCGAAAGTGTCTACATCTTCGTCTTTGGAATCAAACTAGTCCGATCCGGGTTCCGACTCTAATCTCGCCTCAATGGCGGCTACCACAGAATCAGCTTCCGAGTTCATCATCAGATTGACGGATGTCGGATCTTCCACCTCTATTGTGGGATTGTTGTTTTCTACCTCTTCCATGGGATTGCTTTCATCCGTGTTTTCGGCGATCTCGGATTGCACCATACCGATAAAGTGTGATTCAGCAGAGTAACGGCGATCTGAGAAAAATCCGGCGTCATAGTCTTCTTCGACTGGGTATAGGGCGGGTGGGATAAATTTGCTTCCACCACAGAATCCCATTGCCTCTGCAATTAATCCGATAAAGATGTTTGCAGATCCAATCGGTAAAACGCAGGCACTTACCAGATGATTCCGTGCTGGCATGTATGATTCGTTGTCGAGGAAGCGCCCGACGTCGTTGTCGAATTCCAGACTTCCGACAGTTATGCTACTGCCAATTCCGCCGAGTATCCCCGATCGAAACATAACGCCTGATGTCGCTGGCCCCATGGTGGGCGCCAACTGTCGAGACATCGTAGTAGAATTCATAGACGGGGGTGTCATGAGACTACTGATAGAGACGTGGGGGGACGTGGCAGTATGACTAATAATGACACCAGGGTTTTACCCAGGTTCGGTACGTCGCAACTTGGGCGGCGTTCCTACTCCTGCAATCTCACTAAATGAGGGCTGAAGCCTGAAGTATACAAAGTACAATGTGAGTTAGGTTTAGCTACTCGACAAGGATCAACCTCTCGGCGAGTTAGCCTCTAGATTATTGTCTATCTTCTGTTCTTCTCTCCCGTCCGGCTTTATATAATAGCCGGGTTAGGGCTTACAGAAAAGGAAACCTAAAAGACTACGGTAAGTTCTAACTTGGAAGGCAAGAATCCGCCTTCTACTCCAAGCCATACCACGTGGGCCGTGGTCCGGGTTCTTCTAGAATCCGGCTTCTGCGCGTCAGCTTAGTGGGCCGCCTAATGGACCGTAATCCATTACCATTCAGGCCACCCTGGTAATCCAGCACTTTAGGACACCATCTGATATACCCCTAATTGGTATATATCCCACAAAGTACTACTATCTAGATCCGCGCATCTCCCTGATTCTAATTTCGATACCATTATCATGGCTGGTTGATTATTATTTTGATTGAAACCATGTTCTCGTAAAGTGCTTGCAACAGAGAGACGGGAATCACTTGTGTGGATACTACGTCTGCGAGTTCATTTGTCAGACGACCTGTCCCAAGGGCAGAGATTTCAACAAACTTCATGTATGTCAGTCGTCAATTTTTCTTATTACCATCTATTTTAGTTACTTAGTTTCATTAATATATATTAACCACTCTTGTTTATATTAGATCGAACGGCTCCGGGACGGTCTTCTACCAAGGGACCGCATACGAGCAATTCAGGAGAAAATTGCGGGCTTCTTAGATGGAGAGGTCCTAAATGTAAATGGAGAATACTATCGCGCTTGGGAATGAACTTGATTTTGTAATGCATTCCATCGGTCATGTAATATGCTCAATATACTTTGATTATGTAATATAAATGTTCCTTCTTTTGCTATATATATGCATTACTTAGTCACTAGTGGGATCGGAGGTCCGGGGAGGGGCCACCGAGGCTCCTCTCTTCTCGTGGAATCCAGGAGGTCCGGGGAGGGGCCACCGGAGCTCCTCTCTTCTCGTGGGATCCGGGATGTCCGGGGAATGGCCACCGGGCTCCTCTCTTCTCCTGTGACCCGGGGAGGGGCCACCGGGGCTCCTCTCTTCTCATGGGATCCGGGAGGTCCGGGGAGGGGCCACCAGGAGG
Source organism: Alopecurus myosuroides (assembly GCA_028641055.1). NCBI lineage: Eukaryota > Viridiplantae > Streptophyta > Magnoliopsida > Poales > Poaceae > Alopecurus > Alopecurus myosuroides. Next base: position 525,687,303 of record CM054058.1, read on the forward strand.
TCCGTGGGGATCGCAAAACATAAGAAGGAAAACAATAAACACAAAAAAAATAAAAACTCTGCCGCGGCAGAGAAAAAGGCAAAAGTGCTGCCGCGGCAGAAGGGGCATTCATCCCGGTTCGTGGAAAGAACCGGGACGAATAGTCCATGCCAGAATGGTGCCTGCCTGCCACATGGGCCACCCCCAGGCATCCCGGGTGCTGGTACAACCGGGACGAATGGCTTTGGACCATTTGTCCCGGCTGACCCATCCCGGTTGCACAACCGGGACAAATGGGGCTTACCATCCGGGATGGTTGGCCCTGTTTCCACTAGTGATGTTTTAGTGTATAAATGCATCCATATTTTGACAAAATGAAGACAATTATTTTGAGACGAAGTGAGTATGTAGCAAACGGTTGTGCAGGCATGGTGAGAGAGCGTTTGAACACCAAAGGCAGAGAGATGGTTAGAAAGGATTTGGCGCACGACACCAGAAATGGCATGAACACAAAAGCAAACATATGACGCAGAGATGGAGAGGGCTGTCAAATCTGTACACCTATGACGCAGCACCCAGCTAGTACCTCATCAACTAGACGGCCACCTTTTGGTAAACTTGGAAGTTGCTAGCGTGGAGGCTAGCTAGATTATTAGTGGGTGGATGTGGCCTAGCAGCTAACCTCCATTTGCCAAACGGTTGTGCATTAATTAGCGGGGCATACAAAATCACTTCGACTTGAGCAATGGTACGTGCGATCGATACGATTCTACTTTCTTTTTTTCGAAACTGGGATGACTGACGCACGGCCAGGTCGATACGATTATATTTGATCTAGTTCAAATACGGCCGGAGTGAACCAACAAGTCTCCAAGGTGAGAAAAACGCATGATTTCCGCGCGATGTGGACAGTGAATCAAGTTTTGCACCCGGCCGATCAAAATGATTAGCTAGCTAGGCTGACTAGACATCAGCTGGATCGATGAAACCACATTTGGTATGCTCCCAGAGATGGAACCACCATGCATATGCATGCGATAATAATTAAATTGTTACGTAATTTTGAACTGCACGTTGTAGCTAGCAGCCTCTACACGTGACATACGTGGTAATCGTCGATCGTCTTTGATCAAAACTGCTCTATTATCATAAAGGAAAAAGGAGCAAAACACGTCCGGGACATAAATTCGTGGAGCTGAATTTTTTTATTTCTTTTCTGAAATGGAGGTTCTACCCCTAGCCTCTGCATCAAAATGATACACACAACTGCTTCCCCTTCCTATTACAGCTTGCCCACTCGTAGCACACTCATCTCAAATGCTGTTATATATATCCAGTGAAGCCTCAAATTAATTAAAATTTGACACACATGATAATTAGAACATTTTATCATCATTCAAAATAGGATGAATAGGAACATAAATCCATAATTTTTTGAAATAAAGTCTAACTTCTAGAATAGAACTGCTAGCTTAGTGCAAGCTAGGGGCCACTCCCCCCCCCCCCCCCCCCCCACACACCTCAAGCCCCCACACTCCAACCCAACTTTGGACCAACTTGTAAAGAAATTTACGTACTCGGCATGCGATAATAATTAAGTTGTTACGTAATTTTGAATTTTGAACTGCACTTAGCAGCCTCTCCACGCGAGGAAATTCGTGGAGCTGGATTATTAGTGGAGGGGATCCGACTTGGTGTCGCCGTCCCTTGATCGATCTACTTTTTATTTAGAGATCCCTGGTGGGATCCAGGTCAAAATGATTAGCTAGCTAGGCTGACCACATCTGGATCGATCAAGCCGGATTTGGTATGCTCGGAGGGAAACCACCATGCATGCGATAATTAAGTTAAACTGCAGTTTTTAGTTAGGCACGAGAGTGACCTTCTCTACATAGAAAACAGAAAGGAACAAAAAATTGTGCCCTGCCTGCAGCCTTGAACGATTCGATCATGTACACGTCTGGGACGTGACGCGCCGATCGCGTCCGAGTTAAATTTTTGTACTGAATGTCTTCCATCTGGGATGAGAGTGGTCAAAGATTTTTTATTTTAAAAAATATATATTTTTGCATACAATATTCGCTAGCTGTGTGTCACTGTCAGAGTGTCAGCCCACGCAGTAGCAGAGCATCAGCAAGCTCCAATATTAGGGGGCCGTTTGGGTGGAGATGCTGTGATGTGGTACAAAATTAACCCTCGCGCCGTCAGCCGTGAGGAGGATTATCATGCCTTCTGTAATGGGGTATCTTAGCGCGTTAACATATGCAATTTTCTTGTATCGCACCCTACTTAATGGAGAAAGAGATTGCATTTGTATCTGATACTCCCTCTGTTCGACAATATAAGATGTTTTAGACATTTTTCACATTCACACATGTATTTAGACATGTTTTAGTGCATATATCCACTCATTTTAGTTTGAATCTAGACAACATGTGGAACACCTAAAACATCTTATATTATAAAACGGAGGGAGTATAAGATAGGCAAAAAATGTTGTTAGCCCAATCATAAACAACTATTAGGCTAAAATCTTTAAATGTAACTTAATTTACATACAATCTATAACAAACGGTTTAGATGGTACTCGTAACTACGATAACGAGTTAAGATACAATGCATTACGGAAGGCCTCATGAACCTCCGATAATGCATTAATTAGCTGGACATATATACAAACCACTTCTAGTAAGCAATGGTACGTGGGACGCATGACGCAAGAGAGAGATAGTTTTATGCCACCACGAGACGAAACACAAGAATATTTGTAGTTCAGATTTTTTTTCTTTTTTGCAGGAAATCACTTGAGCTTTTTATTCCATCATATCAGCACCCACTGCAGCATGGATGTTGGTTACAAGGAAACTAGGTGGATTCGACATTCAACACTCTGAAATCTCGAGTGTGGAAGGAAATTTCGCATAGAAGTGGGCAGAGATGTTCGAATGCCTCTTTACAAGTTGAATAATAAAAGAAGTAAAAGTACTTGTAAAATCCTCAATTTCGAACAGAATCAGCGCTATTAGCAAGCACATGCCTTGACGAGTATTCCATTGCTGAATGTTATTAGCGATAGAGTTTTTGTAATGATCCCTTCTTCTAGAGCACTTTAATTTGCTCGTTGTGGGTATTACTAGAGAACCATACGTGGATTTTACGGTATAGTTGCCCGACTTGTCCAAGGACCAAGCCCAAAAATCATCGCCACCAGCACATATTCATATATTCAGAATTGCGTCGGCATCTGGTGCAATAAAATTGTCTCTCACTTTCTTAGTTTTGCACGACCTACCATCATCACTTAGGAGGTCAGATACCTTATTGATTACATCTCGTCCAATCTGTGATGCTGGCATCATGGACAATTTCCCCGGGATCATACATTAATTAGCTGGACATACAAATTTTACCTTCCGGTAAAGAAAGGCTAGACCCGTCGCCCCCCAGCTATGCTTGATGGTCCAGTTACATAAACGGTCAAGGCCCATCGAAGAGGCGGTGTCCCCTGACGTATCCGGAAAATCACTCGGGCTAACACATACCACATGTATGCCCGAGCATATTTCTGCACCACCTGCTCATCGGCATCCGCTGGGCATGCCTCAAAATCACGCAGCCACGTGTAATACACACCTAAGGTCCGAATATCTTTCTTTCCTTCCGGCGGCATCTGGGGTTCTCTGCCGGTGGGACCAAATACCCGCTGGTGTCAACATATGTTATCCACCCTCCCAATGAGAGCCTCTCCATCGATCAGAAGGGCCGTGATCGTGGCGAAGTCCTGCAGATGTCATCTCTCTGTAGGGCAGGTGAAAACTATGCGTCTCGGGCCTCCAACGGTCGACAAAGGCGGTAATGGCCGTGTAGTTGAAGGCCTGTCTCCCGCTTGAACCGAAGAACAAAGGGTAGAAGACACGCCATCACGAAGTATGACTCATACCGGACATCGTACGTACGGCATTTCATCCGCATTGTGGCCCCTAATGCGCATAGGAACGATCTAAAAAAGTTACAAGAAAGTGTGGTCACAAGATGTGATAGGTGCAACCAATAATATTGAGCATTCTTTGCATTACCTCCATCCCGCCACAGGCCTCTGATCAACCGGACACGATGCTCCTTGTTGTAAGATAAATCAAGCCCAGGGTAGTAAGGTTCCAGTGTGTCGTCCATCCTACAATACAGACATTAAATAAATAAACAACAAAGACATAGCCATACATACACACTTATTCCATGCATGGATCCACATTCAAATTGAAATCAAAGAAAAAGCCATCCATACCTACGAGGGATTGAACACAAGTTTATAGACATACATACAAATATCCATACACACTAATGCATCCATTGTCCAATTATACATCCGTACACACACATTTAAATCCATGAACTAGAGACTACAAAAAATAGCTTATAAATATTGAAGCAAAAAAGTATGAAGCAAAAACATATGCATTTAGAACTTAACTATCCATTCATACTACCAAAATTCACTGTATGTCACGAGAAATTCACTCACACTGAACCAGAGCTCATAAGCACCAGGTATTTTCCGGAAAATAAAAAATGAATTTTGTTTTTCAAAACGGCCTGAAAAAAATCACACGCAACCATGAGCATGTTTTTTACATACGCGTGAAATTTTCAGAAAGAAATGACGTTTTGGCTGCACTGTGCAAAAATCTCACCCCCCCCCCCCCCCCGAAAATTTAAGCTTATGTAAAAAATGTGCTCAAGTTTGGGTGTGGTTTTTATTGAACTTTGAAATGTTTTATATATTTTTTTATTTCAGGAAAATACCGGGGTGCGTATGCACCCGGGAGCCAAAAATCACCATTGTCAGCCCATGGCGATGACGTCCTCCCCCGAGCCTCTGCCCGAGCTTAGAATAAACAAGAAACTAAAATCCATGGCCCACAATTCGTCTACCGCTGCTTTCCCGGACGGTTATACAAACCCCGCCGACGCCGTCCTCACCCCCACTCACTCTGTCCCCCCTCCCTCAGACTGGATCAAATCCGATCCAACAAACTATAGATTGAGCGCCCCTCGCGATGGCAATCCATGGAGCGTTGGCATTTCCGACGAACGATGACTTCAACTAGGCGGTCCTCCGGCTGGTGGGGACGATGTCCTTCTGCGCCGGCTTCATCACCCGCGGCGCCCTCATCGGGGGATAATCCATTGGCGGGGCTTATAGACAGGGGGGGAGGGCGCACCGCCCCTGCCTTAACTTTGACCAAGTTGTGAAGAAATTTACGTACGCCGAAGGTGAACTACCAACTAATTATTTGCTTCCTGGAGTCATGCATAATATTATAATTTTTTTGTTTCTAAGGAAAACCAATGTCATATTTGCATTATTAGGTGACCACTTCCGCCAATTCCTTTGCCGCTCCTTGCCCAGCCAGTTATACAAACCCCACCGACGCTGTCCTCACCCCCACTCACTCCCTCCCTTCCTCCCTCCCTCAGACCATATGAGATCCGATCCAACAAACTATAGACTGAACCCCCCCCCCTCGCGATGGCCATCCCTGGAGCGTTGTCTTTTCCGACGAACGATGATTTCAACTGTAGGGTGCTTCGGCTGGTGGGGACGATGTCCTTCTGCGCCGGCTTCATCACCTGCGCTGCCCTCATACGGGGATAATCCATTGGCGGGGCTTATAGCAAGCGGGGGGGGGGGGGAGGGGGAACCGCCCCCGCCTTAACTTTGGACCAAGTTGTGAATAAATTTACGTACGCCAAAGGTGAACTACCAACTAATTATTTGCTTCCTGCAGTCCTGCATAATATTATAATTTTTTGTTTCTAAGAAAAACAAACGTCATGTTTGCATTATTAGGTGACCACTGCCGCCAATTCCTTTGCCGCTCCTTGCCCGGCCAGTTATACAAACCCCACTGACGCCGTCCTCACCCCCACTCACTCCCTCCTTCCCTCCCTCCCTCAGACCAGATCAGATCCCATCCAACAAACTATAGACTAAGCCCCCCTCGCGATGGCCATCCTTGGAGCGCTGTCTTTTCCGACGAACGATGATTTCAACTGGGCGGTGCTCCGGCTGGTGCGGACGATGTCCTTCTTCATCGGCTTCATCACTTGCGGCGCCCTCATATGGGGATAATCCATTGGTGGGGCTTATAGCAACCGGTGGGAGGGGGGCTACCGCCCCCGACTTAACTTTGGACCAAGTTGTGAAGAAATTTACGTACGCCAAAGCTGAACTACCAACTAATTATTTGCTTCCTGCAGTCATGCATCATATTATAATTTTTTGTTTCTAAGGAAAACCAATGTCATGTTTGCATTATTAGGTGACCACTGCCGCTGCTTGCCGGGCCAGTTATACAAACCCCACCGACGCCGTCCTCACCCCCACTCACTCCCTCCTTCCCTCCCTCCCTCCCTCAGACCAGATCAGATCCGATCCAACAAACTATAGACTTAGCCCCCCTCGTGATGGCAATCCCTGGAGCCTTGTCTTTTCCGACGAACGATGATTTCAACTGGGCGGTGCTCCGGCTGGTGGGGACGATGTCCTTCTGCGCCAGCTTCATCACCTGCGACGCCCTCATACGGGGATAATCTGTTGGCGGGGCTTATATAAAGCCGGGGGAGAGGGGGCACCGCCCCCGCCTTAACTTTGGACCAAGTTGTGAAGAAATTTACGTACGCCAAAGGTGAACTACCAACTAATTATTTGCTTCCTGCAGTCATGCATAATATTATAAGTTTTTGTTTCTAAGGAAAACCAACGTCATGTTTGCATTATTAGGTGACCACTGCCGCCAATTCTCTGCCGCTCATTGCTCGGCAGGTTATACAAACCCCGCCGACTCCGTCCTTACCCCCACTCACTCCCTCCTTCCCTCCCTCCCTCCCTCAGACCAGATCAGATCCGATCCAACAAACTATATACTGAGCCCCTCTTGCGTTGGCCTTCCCTGGAGCGTTTTCTTTTCCGACAACCGATGATTTTCATTGGTCGGTTCTCCGGCTGGTGGGGACGATGTCCTTCTGCGCCGGCTTCATCACCTGCGGCGCCCTCGTACGGGGATAATCCATTGGCGGGGCTTATAGAAAGCGCGGGGGGGGGGGGGGAGGGGGGAGGGGGGCACCGCCCCCGCCTTAACTTTGGACCAAGTTGTGAAGAAATTTACGTACGCGAAAGGTGAACTACCAACTAATTATTTGCTTCCTTCTGTCATGCATAATATTATAATTTTTTGTTTCTAAGGAAAACCAATGTCATGTTTGCATTATTAGGTGACCGCTGCGCGAAGAAAACAGATTCAAGATAACACATCCAGTTTCATTTCCGCACAAAGGGTCCATCACCCTTTTCATTTCCGCACTAACTAGCGTAAGCGCAAGGGACGGGAACAACCAGACCTAGGCGACGGTGGCGGTTGACTCTCAAGGGGCAAGGGGGCTGTCCCAAGCTCTTCAAAAATCTAGGATAAGTTGAACAATGGCTCGATTGGTGGAGTCGTTCAAGGCGATGGAGAGCTGGTGATGTGAGTACGGACGTCAAAGATAAGTCCACGTAAGTACATGCCATCTCCTACCCCGCTAATTATCCGAAGGGAACACACCTCCATTGCTTGGTTGTCTTGCTCTGTATACCGTCCTATACCTCGAAGTTGCACCTGCCCTCTACCTCCAAGGCGATGACGTTCTGGCTTCCCTCAGAAAAATGGCGTCCTTGCTTCTCTAGCCTACAATTCCTCAGATAATGCTCACCCGCATAGCTCACCAGGCTATATATACTACTCCGGCGCCATCCTCACACAAGCTCACTCCAAGTAGAATCCCTCCCTCAGATCCAGTCCAACCAAGTCCGGTTGCCCTCGTGCTCGAGCAGCAAGATGGGGATGCCTGTATGCCTGAGTTTCCACAGGACCGAGACTTCAATTGGTCCGTCCTCCGGCTGCTTTTCGGGTCCTTCTACGTCAGCGACTTCCTCACCTGCGCGTTCCTCATGTGGGCCTATAGCTGGATTCCACGCCGGTGATGCTGCAGAGCTAGCGCCGATGGAGGAGGGGGGGGCACCGCCCCCGCCCTAACTTTGGACCAAGTTTTGAAGAAATTTATGTACTCTGAAGGTGAACTAGTAACTAATTATTTGCTACCTGGAGTCATGCATAATATTATAATTATTTGTCTCTAAGGACAATCAATGTAATGATTGCATTATTAGATGACCACTGCGCGCAGGAAAATAGATTCAAGATATCAGGTCCAATTTCATTTCCGCACAAAGGGTCCGGCACCCTTTTTATTTATTTCCGCACTAGCTAGCATAAGCGCCAGCGACGGGAACGTTCGGATCTAGGAAAATGCGCCAGGATAAGTTCAACAATGGCTCGTTCCGAGGAGCCGTTCAGGGAGATGGAGATCCATTGATCTGAGTATGAACATCGGCAATAAGTCCATGTAAGTACCTACCATATCCTATCACACTAGTTATCCGGAGGGAACACAGCTCCTTTGCTTGGTTGATGTGCTCCGCAATCTGGTTATACCGTCCTGTACCTCGAAGTAGCACCTTCCCTCTACCTCCAAAAGCTAGAATCGTTCAGGCCATCTAGCAATGGCGATGGCGTCCTCGCTTCCACCAAAAAAAAATGGCATCCTTGCCTCTCTAGTCTACAACTCCTCAGATGATCCTCACCAGCATAGCTCACCCAACTATATATACAATTGTGGCGCCATCCTCACCCAAGCTCATTCCGAGTAGAATCCCACCCTCAAATCCGCTCCAACAAAGTCCAGTCGCCCTTGCGCTCGAGCAGCAAGATGGCGATGCCTGGAGGCCTAGTTTCCACACGACTGAGGACTTCAAGTGGGCTGTCCTCCGGCTGCTGTTGGGGACCTTGTACGCCAGCGTCTTGCTCACCTGCGCGTTCCTCATCTAGGCCTACAGCTGGATTTCATACCGGTGGAGGCTACAGAGCTGGCGCCGAGGAAGACATGAAGATACATGAAATGAAGGTACCTTGTAGATTCATGATCCACATCCTTCAAATCTTGAGTAAATATTGTTATAATCTATTGGGAGGGCTTAGAGCAAGGCGCGGGGGGGGGGGGGGGGGGGGGGGGGGGGGCACCACCCTAACTTTGGACAAAGTTGTAAAAAAAATCGTACTCCGAAGGTGAAGTACTAACTAATTATTTGCTTCCTCGACTCATGCATAATATTATAATTGTTTCTTTCTAAGGAAAGCCAATGTCATGGTTGCATTATTAGCTGATCAATGCGCGTACAAAACAGATTCAAGATAACACATCTGTTGTTTATGCCTAGGAAAAAACCCAAATCGCCCTTAGCCGCCCAAATCCTACGATGCGAATGCTGACACCATGAAGACCTAACATGGCTCGCCTTTCGTGTCTTATGCTTCCTATTCTACATCGAAGGCTTCGTCGCATGTGCACACATGGGGGCGTTGTTGTCTTGGAGCTTTGAAAAAAATTGTGACCTTTTTGTTGTCTCAGAGCTTTGGTAGCTCGCGGGGTATTGTTGGGAGCCTCCAATTCAGTTATGAAGTTTGCGCCAACCTTATACAGGATCGGTGACCGTACTCAAAGGTTCCATAGTGGATCGTGGCACTCCACATTGGTGGTGTAACGAAAAAAATAAGGCTAGCCATTGACACACAACAAAAGATACTCGAGAGAAAAACTCATTTTTAACTCCTAAGATACATTTCCAAAAGTATGAATCACTAAGTTTTGGTTGGATTTATGTTAAAGAAGACACTTATTCTCTAATGTATAGGAATGCCAAGACACTCAAATGGTAGTGAGCCCCTCTCACATCCAAAAATTGTTCCTAATCACTTTCAGCATCGTATTTAGCCTTACCAAACAAAAAAAAAGGCACTTTTGTGGAAATTAATCTTTAGTCCAGAAAATTGTTGGAAGAAAGCAAATAAACGGTTTTAATATTCAACAGAACAATCATGAAAGTTCATGCAATAGAAAATTCAGTAATTCATTCGAACACCACGGGAACCATCACATACCGCACCACACACCACACACCACTAGTTTACTCAACATTGAGACGATCTACATAACTATTATAGCCATATAACTTCCAGTGCCTCCTAGCAATCTCGAAGCCTACGCGAGCGTCTAGAGCGGCATACTTGACTTGTTCGAAGATCAGTGGAACGTTGCACCATCCATATATTCTGAGGGCTTATACGCTGGCCTTGTCCTTCACAAGATTTGTCCCAATATAAGCATTGAAAATAGCATGGAGATTCAAAGTAGTATTGTTGGTTGGGTTCTTCTGGAGTTCGTACGCAGATGGAATATCAATTATGTATTATTTCAGAGTGCGCACATCATTGTGGATAACCGCGTCACGGAATCAGATGGTATGACCCCTTAAGATTTTCTTGAGGAGTTAGGGTGCTTCATCAGCCCAACATATCTGGAAATCTAGAGCCTCCTACGCCACCGAGAGTTGAAGGACGACGGCGCGCTGCCTCTTCTCGGCTGGAAGATCCCACTATCAAACTTTCGGGACAGGGTCGATGAACTTGTAGTCCAGGCGAACACACTTGATCAGTGCAGCGTCCCGGAACTCCTTCTTGGCGTGGCGGACCCCCCTCTCCACCGTTGATGCACGTAGGGTGACCATGACCTTGAAATGCATCTTTTGTTCGGTGAAGTGGTTGACCTTCATTGGAATGGAAGGGAGAGGGTTTGGCAGGGAATTAGAGGAGAGAATGTTCTTAACTTTGATGTGCAGTACAGACTATATATATATACCCCGACTATTCAGCACTCCCTTTAGAATAACTATTCTGCATAACTTCGTGAACTTCCTATTATATTGTGCATGAACTTCTTATTTACGGAAAGGTTTACTACTCATATGCTTGGGAAATTGTGTTTTTATTCAGTTTTTAAGCGAATTAACCCTCCCCCATTTTTAGTTAGAGTTAACAGGCCGGATGCACTCGTTAACGTGTTTGTTTTCATCGGTGCAATTTTACAAGACATGCAGTTAATATCGCGCCGTTTTCCTTACACGTGGACGGAACCGCCTCCTGTCTGTCCGCCACTATCTAGCGTGAGAGTGCTTTTTTTTCCGTCTCTCTATCTTCTATCTCATGTCTCCTCTTACAGCCGAGATATCAGCGCAACTGCTCCACGCTCTGCGCCGTTCTACCCACGATCTGCACCAGCCCCCTGTTATCAAGCCCGCTTGGCCGTCACCCCGCACAACCCCCCTCTCCCTCACCCCTGGAAGTTGTGCCGTGGTGTAGTTTTGGAGTAGCCTCACACGCGCTCAGGCACTGTTCCCCTCTAGAGGTTTGCGGCTAGGGTTTGGCTTCTTGGCAGCGACGAAAGCTTGATCTGGAAGCGATATCGGCCTGCGCATGGCCTCATTGCCGTCGCTGAGCGGCCCGCACCGGCAGCTCGTTCGTCTACTCGTCCCATCCCGCGCCCCGTGTCTGCGCCCCGATCTGGTGGGGTTTATCCGTTTGCTGCTTCTTCCTCTCATCTAGGCGACCGAGGCAGGAGCTCTGGCCATGGATCCTCATTTGTCACCAGAGATTGAAGGTTGGTTTCCAGGTTGTATGAATTAGCTGTTGGTGTTGTGTTTTTTTACGCCCCCATGCTTCGTCATACATAGGTGATGCGTAGCGATTCTGTCTGTTTTTCATGTATAGTGCCTCTCGTGTGTACTATGGTCTAATGACTTAGCAGTTTTTGAATCATGCACCTGCAAGAAGTTATAATTTGGGCATCACGATGTAAACTTCCTACATTCATGTACATGAACCCTCGTGAACTTCTTATATCTGAGAACCGTAGCCTCTCTAAGTGCTGAATTCAAACTTCGCATTTTGCTTATAGTGACCTTCGCATTTTTTGTGTGTTGTAGTGAAATTCTGTTTTACTCTCTCCATCAATTCCTGTTTTTTGTTTTTTGTGAACTCCCCAATTTTATCTGATATAAAGTTTGAGATGTAGCTATGGTGTCAGTTCAGATTTGTTTTTCTGTTTTTTGATGAGAACTTCCTAATTTCTGTATTTCTTGTGTAGCTGGCGAGAGCATCATGCAATCCCTAAGTCAAATAAATTCTGAATATCCTGCAGTTCAATCTGCTGCACGTCCTGATGCTCCTGTTTTTTATGCTACGCCTAGTGGTGTTGATGCTAGAAGGGTAGCGCATTGACGTCGTAGTACTAGCCCTCTGTTTGATTCAACCCCTTTGTAGAGCCCCAACAACAAAACTATTAATGTACGTGCTTTTTTCATGCATGTGTGAGCATAGTTGTTTTGACATGTTTATGTTGAATAAAATCACATTTTGTCTTGTTTTTATGCATGTAACTAATCCCGATTTGTCTGACCCTGTCGTGTCCCCTGCTCCTGATTGCACTCCTGTGTGGGAGGATACGCCATCGCAAAGCGTTGATGGCACTGAGGTTGTTTCACAGCCTCAGGACGCCCAAGAACAACTTGATAAATATCATGCGGCTCGTGTGGAAAGGGAAGCTAAGTACCAAAAGGACCTGAAAGCTTATGAGAGGAATAAATTATTGAGGTCTATGGGAAGTGAACCAAGCCGTCCAGTTGGTCCAGATGTCGCTGCAGAAGATGTGCCTGTATCGCTGATGACCCACAAGTATAGGGTATCACATAGTCTTCGAGGGAAGTAAAACCCAAATTTATTGATTCGACATAAGGAGAGCCAAAGAATATTTATATGCCTTAACAACTGAGTTTTCAATTCAGCTGCACATGAAAGTAGACTTGCTCACAACAATTTATCAGTCGTAACAGTTTTATAGCAACAGTAGAGATAAAATAACAGCTATAGCAATCACGGAAAACAGTAGGATGGGAAGTACCGTAGGCATAGAGGGAATGTATGGACGGGCGTTGCACGGATAACATAGGTCATGTAATAATCTAAACACGGGCGTTGCAGATAATAATAATAAAGCATCAAACATCTAGGCAAACCATAAGCATGTGTTCCAATATAGTCATACATGCTCGCAATGAGAAATTTGCACAACATCTTTTGTCCTACCAGCCCGTGGTAGCGGGGCCTCTAGGGAAACTACTGGTAATTAAGGTGCTCCTTTTAATAAAGCACCGGAGCAAAGCATTAACACTCCATGAACACATGTGATCCTCACATCACAACCATCCCCGCCGGTTGTCCCAATTTGTTTCACTTTGTGGCCTCGGGTTCCGGACAATGACATGTGTAAAAAAACTTGCAGATATGATCAAGAAAACATAATTATACTCATGAAACAATAACATGTTCATATCTGAGATCATGGCACTCGGGCCCTAGTGACAAGAATTGAGCCTAACAAGTTGCAACAACGGTAGAAAACACTAACAATGGATACTAGGCACTATGCCCTAACAATCTAGCATTATTACATGATCAATCTCATCTAATCCCTTCCATCCCTCTCAGCCTACAGCGGTGTTTACTCACACATGGATGGGGGAATCATGGATGGTTGATGGAGAAGAGGTGGCAGTGTCGATGGCGATGATCTCCTTAGAATCCCCGTCCCGGCAGGGCGCCAGAACAGGAATTTCTGATCCCCGATTCGAGTTTCGAGGTGGCGACGGCGCTTTGTTGTGTTTCTGTGGAATATGACGAACCCTCCCCCCCCCGCGGTTTTTAGGTTACGGGGCATAAGTAGTCGAAAGGGGAGTCTGAGGGGGTGCATGGGTGGCCCACACCACCTGGCGGCGCGGCCAAGGGGGGCGCCAGGGGGTGGTGTGGCTTCCTGGCCCCCTTATGGCTCCCGTGGTCTTCTGGTGTTTTAGGCTCAATTGGATCTTTTCTGGGCAATTTCCCGAAAGTTCATTTTTCTGCAAAAAAACGAGACACCAAGGAAATTCTGCTGAAAACATCGTTAGTCCATGTTAGTGGTATCCAAAACTCACATGTTTATAGGGAAACAATAATAAGTGTTCGGAAAAGGAGATATGTTTTGGACGTATCAACTCCCCCCAAGCTTAGCATATTGCTTGTCCTCAAGAAATTTAGTGACAATTATATGATCAAGTGTTGAGGAAATTCAATATAAGATGTATGGAAGATAAAAGTCACCTAGCAGTTATGCAAACCATGAAGAGATGCCAACAAACTAATAATAAACAACATGAAGTATATCAATCAACATGATTGCAATGCTCATAATAGGGTATGATAAAGTGCACTATCTTGCCCTTAATAATGGAGCAAAACATAAATGCTAGGGCACCTCTGAAGTTCAAATGAAGACTACAAATAAAGATATCAAAGATATAAGCATCAAAGTTATACATTTATTAACCGTGTTTTGGGACAAGCACATTACACTAAGAATGACAGCCATGCTCTCAAGAAGGTGCATAAAGTGAGAAGATGAAGACTCAACATAAAAATAAAAGAAATACCCTTCGTAGTGGGAAGCAGGGATTAACTCATATGCTAGAGCTTTTTATTTTATTAAACAGAGGTATTGAAAACATTTTTAAGAGAGGTGTATGCTTATGTCAATGAATGGTAAACAGACAATACAATACGTCACAAGCCAACTAGACTTCACAAGAGAGGCTCCCATAGAAGGACGCATCTGGGTAGAAGGTCATCCCTCTTTCTCTTTTGTTTCCATAATTATGCTTTGACTGATAAATCAGGGGAAATAATAGTGAAGAGAATGTGTTGTATTAATTTGGGGCTGGGCACCCCGCTGCCCGCCCTTCTATTATTTGGATAAGCGGATGAAGCCACTAGTCCAGGGTGTGAAATCCAATCAAAAAGTGAGATAAAGATTCTCTATTTACGTCCTCATGAGCTAAACAGGGGCATAGAACATGAATAATTTTTTGAAGGTTTTAAAGGTAACACACGAGAAATTTACTTGGAGTGGTGGTTAAATACCACATATATAGGTAGGTATGGTGGACACATTTGGAAAACTTTGGTTTTGGGGAGTTGGATGCACGAGTAGAGCTCATACTCAGTACAGGTGAAGGCTAGCAATAGACGGGGAGCGACAATCAAGAGAGCAACAACTGTCATAATCATGCTTGCGACAAAACAAAATTAACAGGGGCATAAAAATGATACAAATAATCTGAGGAAAAATAAATCATCGGGGCTTAATTGACCTTTTGTTTTCAGTCATATCATGCGTGAGCATGTGCCAAGTCGATTCAAGCGAAACAATCAGAGGGAGATACCACAATGTCATACCATTCTATGAATAAAACAATACAAGCAAACATTCATACGACATGATATCTTAAATTAATAACTTAGAACTTAACACGTGAGACAACGAACTACTAAGCATAAATTAAATAACATACACCTTACATGAACGAACTAAGCATGTTCACACGGATGAGTATATGTACAAAAATAAAACAAATAGAGTTCATACCAGCCTCTCACCACAACTTGGATTGTCGTAAATCGTCATTACTGCTCTTCATTTGTGTGGATTGAATAATATAGAATGGCAATCAAGCTCTAGTGGAGACACGGAAGTCCGATGAACTCTGCAGCAAACTTTACAAAACCAAAGAAGAACAACAAATACTTTTGGATTTTCAAATTAAACAAGAACAGAAAGAAGGAAGCAAACAAAGCAAATTAATTTTGGATTTTTGAATACTAAAACGAAACGAGGAAAGAAAGCAAACCAACAAAAGAAACTAAATACGAAAAAAACAAAGAGAAACACCAGATTTTTTTTGGTCTTTTTGTGCTTTGAAAAACAAGAACAAAACAATAAAACAAAGATAAACGAAAGAAGCGAAAGAAAATTAAAACAAACAAAAGAAACAAAAATATGGATATACAAAGAACTGACTGAACATGATATATAAACGAGTGTGATGTCGGTATACCTGCCCCCAAGCTTAGGATTTTGGCCTAAGTGGAGATAAATCACCAAGGGGACCATGTGGAGGCGCCTCCGTAGTTTGCCGAGGAGGAACCCTCCTCCTAATATGTGCTCGAGGATGCTGATACGTCATGTAACATCCAAGTATGAAAACTCCATAGTTGTTTTACTTCTTGTTTTATTTAAGCAATGCATCATGTCATCATCCTCATTTTTATTTCTGTTTGCATTGTTTTCATAATAAAAGTCAAACTCAATCAACTTCTGTTTTCACACTTGTCTGTTACAATCTTTTCAAATAAAGAATTGCAATTTAAAAACCTCATTTGTTTCCAAAACAATCCATTATAATTCACCTATTAAATTGTTGCTTAAATCAATCAATCAGTTAATCAATTAATTTCAAATCATTTCCAAACTCAAACCATTTCTCAAAATCATTAATCTTTTGAATCCATGAAGTTCACCACTAATTGGTATTCTTTAAATCACTTTAAAACCCTAGGGGAAACCCTATTGAAAATACTTTGTTTTTCTAATATTAACTAATATTGCAAATTTCAATTAATTTGGTTCAATTTTTAAACAACAAGCAAACATTTAAAATTTTGAAAACAAAGGCTACCAAATGTTTGCTTTTCACCTAAGGAATTTATCCTAAATTTTCCAAATTTTTCTATAAACAAAAACCTATGTTTTTATTCCAAAAGCAAAGCTACAAAAAAAAAACAGAAAGGAAAAATAAAAAAGGAAGCAAAACCTACAGCGCGCGCGGCAGCTAAGCCTACCCAGCCCACCTAACCTAACGCGCGCGCCAGCCCAACCCAACTAAACCCCGCTTACCGCTTTGAACTTCGTGCAATTCATCTTCCACTCGTACGGCACTCCATCCGTGGCGCCACCGCAACCGCGCGGCGACGCCGGCGGCCAAACCCTGCCTCCGCGTCTATAAAACAGGCACGAGACCCCGTAGACCAACCCTAGACCCCCTAGGTTTCCTATTCCCTCTCCGCCGCCGTCTATCGCCTCCTCCCCGACGCGAATTCCTCCTCTGCTGCTACCTCGCCGGAGAACCCCATCTGAACCCGACCACCGCGACGACGCCATGGCCAGCCTCCACCCTACCTGAGCCGCGAGATCGACTCACCGCTCCTTCCTCTCCCCCTTGGACACCAGAGACATCCCCGGTGAGCCTCCGTTCGACGCCGCGGTCTCTTTCCTCTCCGGCCACCGTGCCACCTTAACTGAATCTGACGTGCTCGTCGACGTTGCAGGGCTTCTCTGCACCGTTCGTTTCCTGGAATCGCATCGTCGCTGCTTCCTCTACGCTTTGGACACCCACGGGAGCCCGGAGCGCTGCTGTTTCCTCGCCGTCGTCTTCGACATCGCCGCGGCCGCCGTCGTCAGCGTACGTCACCGAGCCGCTGCTTCGATTACTCCGGTGGTGAGCGCCGTCCTTCCTTCCCTCTCTCCCTTCTGCTGCATCCACCTCGCATCCGTGCATCTGCAACGTCCACGCACCCAATTGCATCGAGAACCACCGTGGATCAACGCCGGCGAGTCTGCTGCTTCTTCTGTCAGTCGAGCAAGCATCAGTTCGTCAGTTAAAATTTCAGTCTTGCGCGGATCTGAACGATAACCTGTATCAGTCTCCCTATCTCTCAAACGAGTTCAGTTAACGCAGTGGTACTGCACCGTGCGCGCAAGCGTTTGGTCGCTGGTTCGATCCCCGCCAGCGCCAACCTTCTTTTGGCTATTTTGCCTCCAGCGCGCAGGCCCACTGTCAGCGACTCTCCCTGCCACGCGTGCGCGCGCGCGCGCCACGCTGGCCGCTAGCCCACGCGGCAGGGACAGTGGGTAGAGAGCAACTGAGTAACAAAAGGTTTCTGCGAATTCCAAAAATTCCAAAATACATTTTAATAAGCAGAATTAAACAAAAACTTCAAAAGTTAATAACTTCCAATTTATAATTCCAATAAATAAAAACTTTATATGAATTCTGATCCAAATTTTCTAATCTTTCCAAATATACAATTTGTGTACTGTTTTGGAAACTTCAAATGTATTTAAAATTCAAACTTAAATATTTCAAATGTTAATTTGTAAATTCCATAACTAATTATTTATTAATCCAATAAATGCAAATAAAATATGTTTTCCATACCATTTTAAATAACCTATTCAAATATAATTTTTGTTTTCTGTTTTGAATAATTAAAATTGCCTAAACCATTTAAACCTTGTTTAATTCAATTAAAAATTGTTTAATATTGTTTAATTCATAATTAAATAATCCTAAGTCCAATTTCAAAATGTGAAACATGTAATCCAACTAAAATTTGATAACCTTTTCAAATATCAACTTTGCCTTTTGTTTTGAACACCTTAACTTGATGAAAACAACCACTACTTGTTTAACACCATTAAGTAACAAAATTTCCAAACTTGATAAATGTTTTCTAAAATTGTTAACCATCATTTCCTATTGCATTTAATTTGTTATCTTATTGTTCCTCATCATGCATGCATCATACTAACTCACTTACACATGATGCTTAGTGTTAGAACAACTAATTCAACTTTAATGCATGGGCTTTCCATATGCATTCTTTGCATATGGAATCCATCTAAACTTGTGTATCATATCAAATAGTTTATTCTGGTGCATCTATTAAACATGACATGCATCATCCCAATGTTTGTGCACCTATGCCATGTATTGATTGCCCGTCCTCCTTCGTTGTTGTTTTTGCTTCTTCTCGCTTTAGACGACGACGTTGGTACCGACGAGACTTATGACACCACTACCCAGGACCTAGCCCAGTACCCGGCTGCTGAGCTTCCAGGCAAGTTATCACTCACATAAATCATCGAGTTCTCTTCCACACTTGTTGTTGATACTATCCTTTTGTCTATTTCTGCTAGCCTTATGAATCGATGCTTGTTCTCCGAACCCATCACATGATACCTTGAGCCATGATATTGCCTCACTCCCATACCCACAGCCATTGCTTGAGCCTGTTCTTATCTAGCATGCTTAGGGTTGCTTTTGCTCGAGCCTGTTGTCGGTTACTTATTTTACTATCGTTCTATTTATTATTTTTATCGTTCCGGGGGCTCGAATGTTAATCAATCAATCTTGTTAATGCTACTGTTAATAATAATTTGATGATAAGGCACCGGCGGGAGGCCCTAAGAGGTTTTGAGGCCCGCTAGTGTCGACCCTAATAGGAAAAGGGTCTTGTCTACTGATCCATGATGAGCGCACTACCCGCATGTGGGAAGCGAGTATGGGCGCCCCCCTCAGTTCGACTTGATTCGCATCTCGTCCAAACCACCGCACTTAGTTCGGGTGTTCCATTTGCTGCATCATATGCAGGTACGAACCCGAGGCCAGGGTGGAGAACTTTTGTAGTCGGCATTTAGGGCGGCGTGGTCTTCCAGTGCTATGAGGGTCCTCCTTTTCTTCGGGGGGATCGATTAGCCGCGCACGCACAGCACGCGGTGTTTTGGGCTTGATGCGGAGTAAGGTTGGATTGTGTTGAGTGTCTCGTTTGGTGGGTTTGATTCCCATCTGACGGGATATTCTTACGTGTACGGTTACTATGGTGCACCCCTGCAGGGATAAATCTTCTCGAGAAGCCGTGTTTTCCGCGGTTATGGATTACTTGGTGAAAGTACTGGCTAACAAGTACTCAGGACAACTTCAACATAATGATCAATCATGTTTCACCCAATGACTAATAACTTGACTAGTAATAGGTTATTCACACAATAACTTGACTCACCTTATTATAACGGTGTGAGTTATCCTCGGATTGCTTCTTCGGATAAGGGGCGAGATCCAGGATGGGTTTGTTTGAAGTTATCTTTCAGTTGGTTACAATTCCTCGATCTTATCTTTTCTATTAGCCGGACACAATTAGTTATCTTCTGTAGTTGGTTAGAGCAGCCCGCTGCAGCTTTTAGAATACCTATCTTCTTCCGTTGATCCCAAGCATCCCTGCTTGTGTTGACGAGTAACTCCTTGATGAAGTGTGAGTCTTGCTTGCCAGTACTTGGATGTACTGACCCCGTTGGGGCTGTGGTTTACGCAGAGTACGACTACGGCTACGATGATCACCAGGATGGCTACTTTGTGGAGTTTGACGACACTGCAGACGAGTAGTTGGCTGGACCCCGGGCAGGATCCAGGACCTACGTGGATGGGCTTCGCTTTCTTTATTTTCTCCGGCTTCTTAAGCCTTTTGGATTTGTCTGTACTCAGACCCCTTTGATTGCTTCCGCTGATGTAATGAATGATATGTTGGGACATGTGTCCTCTGGATGAGTGTTTTGCTATCTCTGCCTTAGTGAAGGCTATTTGCAAACTTATTTCCTTCTTTTGTGTCTTAGAGACATTCTGTGATTTCCTTTTGTTCAAAGCTGTTGACGTACAGTGCGTGCTTGATATGAAGTACGTCGACAGTAGTGCCTTAGGTTCCTAGCGGATAGTTTACATCGACGGTGGAATAGCAGGGCTTGTGTTGTCGCGCATAAGCACAGGCCTACCAGGAAGCTGGGACGTGGGAGCAGGTATGCCCCATAATCCAAGCACCTGCTATCCAGTTCGGCCCGATGAGTATCCTCTAGAAACCGGGGTGCGACAAATGGTATCAGAGCCTGTCTGACCGTAGGATCCCTTTTACTGGTCGCAGTTTGAGTCTAGAAAACTATTTTGTAGCTATATAGGAAAAATGAAACGCGAGAGTAGGAACTCTGTTCTTTTTCTTCTTTTCCCTCCCTCCCACCCCCTTTTCTGGTAAGGAAGTGCAACGTTGTTTTTCCCTTCTCACCTAAACTTTCAAGTTAGGATTTCACGTGTTTTGGGTTCTCCGTAGTACCTCAGGTTTTGGTCTCGTTTTCCCGATGTTGCTTCAATATCATGCTTTCTCTCAAGAACCTATCGTCCATTGAAACTTGTTGTTGTTTCCACTTCCTTTGTTTCTACCGGAGTCTAATCCCCTTCCCAAAATAATCTGCAGATGGGTCTCAGCTACTACCCGCAGGTGGTGCGGATGACCCGTTGTGAGGACACTATCGGTTATCCGGAGACGCTGAGGGACATGGTTACCTATCTGGGGTTCCGTTGGGCACCAGAGTACCAGGTCTACGAGCACCAGCGCGAGTTCGACCAGACTTTCTACCGAGCCATCGTCTACATTCTGTCGGATGATGGTAGGAGGGTAGTCCACCAGTACGAGGCCGTGGGTTCCACTGTGGACATGGCAGTGCAGCAGGCAGCGTATGTGGGTCTCACTGTTCTACGTGCTGACTACTGGGGGTTTGATGATTCCATCTATCGTCACATCCCCCGTGGTTACATCACGGCCGCAGGAGCTCACTTCACCCTCTACAACAACTTGGAGCCTGACGAGAATGATAGCTCCAGGATGCACGTCACAGCACAGTTCGTGAGGCATAGTGATGCTATGGCTATCATGCTTGCTCAGGAGTTAGCTTCAGTCAGGGACCAGCTTCACCTTGCTCTGACGCGTCTGGCGACGTACACCACAGATTTTGTTGGAGACGAGTGCTTTGCGCGTTTCCAGCAGCCAGCTGGTCATGCTCTACCAGATGCTGGAGGTTACGAGCCGATCAGAGGCCCCCTTCTCAACCTAGGAGCTGGTTACACGGGCATTCCTCTCTTTGGAGCACAGGGAGAGGATGCTCTCTACTTCACCACACCGAGGGTCCCTCTCAGAGCAGTTCCTATCTACAGGGATCGTCGTGATACTTACTTCCGTGTGCAGACTCCTCCTCGCCGTCCTCTTCGTCGTACCACTCGTCGTACCACTCGCCGTACTCCTAGCCGCCGTCCTGCGTGATGAGCATTGGAGTACCGTTGTATCCATTACTAGCTGTGTCTAGTTTATCCTTTCGTTTTCGAACCATGTATGGTGTGAGATTCTGATGTACTCGAACCTATGATGTACCTGTTGGTTATCGATTCATGCGTCGGAATAATCTCTCTTTCGGTTGCTAAGTTTATTCCTTCCTATTGTTGTGCTAAAATGAATTTCAATTCAGGATGCCTCCAACAAGGAACACGCCTGAGCCACCGCCGATCGCTGAGCTCTTGACTCAGATGACTCAGGTCATGGCTCAGATAGTCCAGGTTCAGAACCACCAGAACCACCACCACCAGAATGCTCCAAGGGTCACCATCAAGGACTTCCTCAGTGTGGGTCCCAAGGCTTTCGTGGCAACACGCGAGCTGCTGGATGCTGATGACTGGATCCGTGACGTAGCAAGAGCTCTGGAGATTGCTCATGTTGCGGAAGAGGACAAGGTCAACTATTCTGCTTACCTACTGAAGGGTCAGGCAGCCTCGTGGTGGGAGAACTACCAGGCCATGAGAGCTGGCTATCCTATCACTTGGGGTTGCTTCAAGGAGGCTTTCCTGAAGTACCACATCCCAGATGGTCTCATGGAGAGGATGCGTGAAGAGTTTTGCTCGCTGAAGCAGGGCAAGCTCGACATCATCGGCTACCAGAACGAGATCAATCGCCTCGCTCGGTATGCTGGAGACGAGGTGTCTACTGAGACCAAGAAGATGGCAAGGTTCCGCCGAGGTTTTAACCCGGAACTGAAGTACGCTCTCACAAACATCAAGTGCAAGGACTTCGTCGAGCTCGTGAACACCGCGCTCAATGAGGAGAATGGGCGCAAGGCGTTCGAGGAGTCCCGGAAGCACTCGCGTGAGGGTGGTTCCTCCTCCAACATGACCACCCCTCCGCAGAAGCGCCGCATCTGGGTGCCAAATGGTGCTGTCACTCGGGCTCCTTACGCCCAGGCTTCCCCAGGCTTTGCTCCCCGCCCACCCAACCCAGCTCAGATGCAGAGTCAGAGGGGTCCAGTGGGGCAGCCAAGGCCAGGACCTGCTCGTACCGTCACGTGCTACAAGTGCAAGGACACTGGGCATTATGCTGACAAGTGCCCTCAGAAGCAGCTCCCTCCACCACCACCTCGCCCCAACACCAACCAGGCGATGGTCCGCGCTCCTCCGAATAAGGCCTTCAACACCAACAACAGGCATGTTGGGAGGACCGCAAGGGTGAACCACGTCAAGGTTGACACAGCTGAGGAAGCTATTGACGTCGTGCTCGGTACATTACCCGTAAACTCTTATCCAGCTAAAGTGTTGTTTGATACCGGAGCATCGCATTCCTTTGTGTCAAAGATCTTTGCGACAACTAGTAAACTCCCCTTTGTTGGTTTGGGTTCCCCGCTAGTAGTAAACTCTCCTGGAGCAACTATGCAAACTTCCAAAATCAGTCACAGAAATCAAATTCTTATCGGAGGCCACATATTTCTTGCTTCTCTCATACTCCTTGGCAGTTCTGACATTGATGTCATCCTTGGTATGGATTGGTTGAAGGCCAATGAAGCAAAAATTGACTGTGCTCAAAAGTCAATAACTCTCTTCCACCCTGCTGGCCAGATAGTCTATTCTCCAAATGAATCAAGTTCCGTCCAGATATACACTCTCGATGCTAAACCTCTACCTCTGCTTGAAAATGTTCCGGTGGTTTGTGAATTCCCTGACGTCTTTCCAGAAGAATTGCCAGGGATGCCTCCGGACAGAGCAGTTGAGTTCGTGATCGAGCTTGAACCAGGTACTGCTCCAATCTCTAAGCATCCATACAAGATAGCTCCTCCTGAACTGAAGTTGTTGAAGGAGCAAATCGATATGTACATGGAGAAAGGCTACATTCAGCCTAGTTCCTCCGCTTGGGGTTGCCCAACTCTGTTCGTTGCCAAGAAGGACCAAACTAAGAGACTTGTTGTGGACTATCGTCCTCTTAACGAGAAAACCATCAAGAACAAATACCCAATTCCTCGTATCGATGATCTTTTTGATCAACTTGCTGGAGCCTCAATATTCTCAAAGTTGGACTTGAGGATGGGTTACCATCAAATAAAGATCAGAAAGGAAGATATTCCAAAGACAGCCTTCACCACTCGCTACGGTCTATATGAATACACCGTAATGTCCTTTGGTCTCTCCAATGCACCGGCGACTTTCTCTCGACTCATTAATTCTGTCTTCCACAAATACCTCGACAAGTTCGTTGTGGTATATCTTGATGATATCCTTGTCTACTCAAAATCCGAGGAAGAGCATGAAGAACATCTTCGTCTCACTCTCATGAAACTCCGCGAGCATCGTCTATATGCCAAATACTCCAAATGTGAGTTCTGGATTCCAGAAGTGGCCTATCTTGGTCATATCATCTCTGCCAAGGACATAGCCATTGATCCTGAAAAGGTTAAGGCAATTGTTGATTGGAAACCCCCTAAGACGGTGAAGCAAGTCAGAAGTTTTCTTGGCTTGGCTAGCTATTGCCGTCGTTTTGTCGAAAACTTCTCCAAGATTGCAAAACCTCTCACTGATCTCACCAAGAAGGACAAGAAGTTCGTTTGGTCTCCACAGTGTGATGAAAGTTTCAATCTCCTCAAAACTAAACTCACTTCTACTCCAGTTCTAGTTGGTCCAGATACCACCAAACCTTTCCAGATATTCTGTGATGCTTCTCTCCAAGGCATAGGTGCAGTTCTTATGCAAGAACGTCAAGTTGTGGCCTATGCTTCACGTCAGTTGAACCCACATGAGCAAAACTATCCCACTCATGATCTTGAACTTGCAGCAGTTGTGTTTGCCCTCAAGAAATGGAGACAATACTTGTTGGGTAACAAAACTGAAATCTTTTCCGATCACAAGAGTCTGAAATACATCTTCACTCAACCAGATCTAAACCTCAGGCAAAGGAGATGGATTGAAAAGATCAAAGACTTCGATCTCACCATTTCTTACACTCCAGGCAAGGCTAATGTTATGGCCGATGCTCTCAGTCGCAAATATTATTGCAACAATCTCATGATCATGGACAGCCAACCTCCACTTCATGACGAATTCCAGAAGCTGAACCTTGGTCTTGTTCCTCAAGGCTATCTTGCTAGCTTGACAGCCAGTCCAACTCTCGAGGACAAGATTGGTTCTGAACAGTTTCGTGATGCTGAAATAAAGAGGATGGTAGAGCAAATCAAAGAGGGCAGTGATAAATTCAAGTCCTTTTCTATTGATGACAAAGGAGCTGTGTTCTTCGAAGGACGCATTGCAGTTCCTCAGATTCAAAGTCTCAAAGATATCATTCTCAAGGAGGCTCATGAAACTCCTCTCTCCATCCACCCTGGAAGTACAAAGATGTACCAGGATCTCAAGACACTCTATTGGTGGCCTAGCATGAAACGTGAAATTGCTCAATACGTTTCTGAATGCGACGTTTGTCAACGTGTCAAGGCAGTCCACCAGAAAACAGCCGGTCTTCTCCAACCTCTCAAAATCCCTGAGTGGAAGTGGGACATGATTGAAATGGACTTCGTTACTGGGTTTCCAAAGTCCAAGAAGGGCAACGATGCAATCTTCGTTGTTATTGATCGTCTCACCAAGGTTGCTCACTTCTTTGCTGTGAAAGAGACAATAAAAGCTAGCCAGTTAGCAGAGCTCTACACAACAAAGATTGTTCCTCTTCATGGTGTTCCATTGGAAATTAGCTCAGACCGTGGAAGCATATTCACTTCTCATTTCTGGAAGAGTTTCCAAGATGCATTAGGCACTAAACTTCTGTTCAGCACAGCTTACCACCCTCAGTCTCAGGGGCAAGTCGAAAGAGTCAATCAGATTCTCGAGGATATGCTTAGAGCATGTGGTCTCTCCTTTGGCATGAAATGGGAGGATTGCCTTCCATATGCTAAATTCTCCTACAACAACAGCTACCAGGCAAGCCTAGGCATGGCACCATTTGAGGCATTGTATGGCCGCAGATGCAGGAGTCCAATCAATTGGTCTGGAGCTGGTGAACGTTCACTCTTGGGTCCTGACATTGTTAAAGAGGCCGAAGAGAAAGTTCGCATCATTCGTGACAATCTCAAAATTGCCCAGTCTCGTCAGAAGAGTTACTATGACGGCAAGCACCGGGACATGGTCTATGCACCTGGTGACAAAGCATATCTCCGTGTAACTCCCTTCAGAGGCACTCATCGTTTTGGTGTGAAAGGAAAGTTGGCACCAAGATACATTGGTCCTTTCAACATCCTGTCAAGACGTGCAGAAAATGCCTATCGTCTCGAACTTCTAGAAAAACTATCTAAAGTGCACGATGTGTTCCACGTGTCACAGCTCAAGAAGTGCTTCAAGGATCCAGATCGTGTAGTTGATCATGATGATATTGAACTGCAAGATGATCTCTCCTATGAGGAGCACCCTACTCGAATTCTCGATGAGACCGTTCGTAAGACTCGCAACAAGAGCACCAAGTTCTTGAAAGTGCAATGGTCGCATCATTCCGATAAAGAAGCAACATGGGAGACCGAAGAGGATCTTCGCAAGAAGTATCCGGACCTTTTCACTTCTTCGTAGGAATCTCGGGGCGCGATTCCTTCAAGGGGGGGCGTTTTGTAACATCCAAGGATGAAAACTCCATAGTTGTTTTACTTCTTGTTTTATTTAAGCAATGCATCATGTCATCATCCTCATTTTTATTTCTGTTTTCATTGTTTTCATAATAAAAGTCAAACTCAATCAACTTCTGTTTTCACACTTGTCTGTTACAATCTTTTCAAATAAAGAATTGCAATTTAAAAACCTCATTTGTTTCCAAAACAATCCATTATAATTCACCTATTAAATTGTTGCTTAAATCAATCAATCAATTAATCAATTAATTTCAAACCATTTCCAAACTCAAACCATTTCTCAAAATCATTAATCTTTTGAATCCATGAAGTTCACCACTAATTGGTATTATTTAAATCACTTTAAAACCCTAGGGGAAACCCTATTGAAAATACTTTGTTTTTCTAATATTAACTAATATTGCAAATTTCAATTAATTTGGTTCAATTTTTAAACAACAAGCAAACATTTAAAATTTTGAAAACAAAGGCTACCAAATGTTTGCTTTTCACCTAAGGAATTTATCCTAATTTTTCCAAATTTTTCTATAAACAAAAACCTATGTTTTTATTCCAAAAGCAAAGCTACAAAAAAAAAACAGAAAGGAAAAATAAAAAAGGAAGCAAAACCTACAGCGCGCGCGGCAGCTAAGCCTACCCAGCCCACCTAACCTAACGCGCGCGCCAGCCCAACCCAACTAACCCCCGCTTACCGCTTTGAACTTCGTGCAATTCATCTTCCACTCGTACGGCACTCCATCCGTGGCGCCACCGCAACCGCGCGGCGACGCCGGCGGCCAAACCCTGCCTCCGCGTCTATAAAACGGGCACGAGACCCCGCAGACCAACCCTAGACCCCCTAGGTTTCCTATTCCCTCTCCGCCGCCGTCCATCGCCTCCTCCCCGACGCGAATTCCTCCTCTGCTGCTACCTCGCCGGAGAACCCCATCTGAACCCGACCACCGCGACGACGCCATGGCCAGCCTCCACCCTACCTGAGCCGCGAGATCGACTCACCGCTCCTTCCTCTCCCCCTTGGACACCAGAGACATCCCCGGTGAGCCTCCGTTCGACGCCGCGGTCTCTTTCCTCTCCGGCCACCGTGCCACCTTAACTGAATCCGACGTGCTCGTCGACGTTGCAGGGCTTCTCTGCACCGTTCGTTTACTGGAATCGCATCGTCGCTGCTTCCTCTACGCTTTGGACACCCACGGGAGCCCGGAGCGCTGCTGTTTCCTCTCCGTCGTCTTCGACATCGCCGCGGCCGCCGTCGTCAGCGTACGTCACCGAGCCGCTGCTTCGATTACTCCGGTGGTGAGAGCCGTCCTTCCTTCCCTCTCTCCCTTCTGCTGCATCCACCTCGCATCCGTGCATCTGCAACGTCCACGCACCCAATTGCATCGAGAACCACCGTGGATCAACGCCGGCGAGTCTGCTGCTTCTTCTGTCAGTCGAGCAAGCATCAGTTCGTCAGTTAAAATTTCAGTCTTGCGCGGATCTGAACGATAACCTGTATCAGTCTCCCTATCTGTCAAACGAGTTCAGTTAACGCAGTGGTACTGCACCGTGCGCGCAAGCGTTTGGTCGCTGGTTCGATCCCCGCCAGCGCCAACCTTTTTTTGGCTATTTTGCCTCCAGCGTGCATGCCCACTGTCAGCGACTCTCCCTGCCACGCGTGCGCGCGCGCGCGCCACGCTAGCCGCTGGCCCACGCGGCAGGGACAGTGGGTAGAGAGCAACTGAGTAACAAAAGGTTTCTGCGAATTCCAAAAATTCCAAAATTCATTTTAATAAGCAGAATTAAACAAAAACTTCAAAAAGTTAATAACTTCCAATTTATAATTCCAATAAATAAAAACTTTATATGAATTCTGATCCAAATTTTCTAATCTTTCCAAATATCCAATTTGTGTACTGTTTTGGAAACTTCAAATGTATTTAAAATTCAAACTTAAATATTTCAAATGTTAATTTGTAAATTCCATAACTAATTATTTATTAATCCAATAAATGCAAATAAAATATGTTTTCCATACCATTTTAAATAACCTATTCAAATATAATTTTTGTTTTCTGTTTTGAATAATTAAAATTGCCTAAACCATTTAAACCTTGTTTAATTCAATTAAAAATTGTTTAATATTGTTTAATTCATAATTAAATAATCCTAAGTCCAATTTCAAAATGTGAAACATGTAATCCAACTAAAATTTGATAACCTTTTCAAATATCAACTTTGCCTTTTGTTTTGAACACCTTAACTTGATGAAAACAACCACTACTTGTTTAACACCATTAAGTAACAAAATTTCCAAACTTGATAAATGTTTTCTAAAATTGTTAACCATCATTTCCTATTGCATTTAATTTCTTATCTTATTGTTCCTCATCATGCATGCATCATACTAACTCACTTACACATGATGCTTAGTGTTAGAACAACTAATTCAACTTTAATGCATGGGCTTTCCATATGCATTCTTTGCATATGGAATCCATCTAAACTTGTGTATCATACCAAATAGTTTATTCTGGTGCATCTATTAAACATGACATGCATCATCCCAATGTTTGTGCACCTATGCCATGTATTGATTGCCCGTCCTCCTTCGTTGTTGTTTTTGCTTCTTCTCGCTTTAGACGACGACGTTGGTACCGACGAGACTTACGACACCACTACCCAGGACCTAGCCCAGTACCCGGCTGCTGAGCTTCCAGGCAAGTTATCACTCACATGAATCATCTAGTTCTCTTCCACACTTGTTGTCGATACTATCCTTTTGTCTATTTCTGCTAGCCTTATGAACCGATGCTTGTTCTCCGAACCCATCACATGATACCTTGAGCCATGATATTGCCTCACTCCCATACCCACAGCCATTGCTTGAGCCTGTTCTTATCTAGCATGCTTAGGGTTGCTTTTGCTCGAGCCTGTTGTCGGTTACTTATTTTACTATCGTTCTATTTATTATTGTTATCGTTCCGGGGGCTCGAATGTCAATCAATCAATCCTGTTAATGCTACTGTTAATAATAATTTGATGATAAGGCACCGGCGGGAGGCCCTAAGAGGTTTTGAGGCCCACTAGTGTCGACCCTAATAGGAAAAGGGTCTTGTCTACTGATCCATGATGAGCGCACTACCCGCATGTGGGAAGCGAGTATGGGCGCCCCCCTCAGTTCGACTTGATTCGCATCTCGTCCAAACCACCGCACTTAGTTCGGGTGTTCCATTTGCTGCATCATATGCAGGTACGGACCCGAGGCCAGGGTGGAGAACTTTTGTAGTCGGCATTTAGGGCGGCGTGGTCTTCCAGTGCTATGAGGGTCCTCCTTTTCTTCGGGGGGCTCGATTAGCCGCGCACGCACATCACGCGGTGTTTTGGGCTTGATGCGGAGTAAGGTTGGATTGTGTTGAGTGTCTCGTTTGGTGGGTTTGATTCCCATCTGACGGGATATTCTTACGTGTACGGTTACTATGGTGCACCCCTGCAGGGATAAATCTTCTCGAGAAGCCGTGTTTTCCGCGGTTATGGATTACTTGGTGAAAGTACTGGCTAACAAGTACTCAGGACAACTTCAACATAATGATCAATCATGTTTCACCCAATGACTAATAACTTGACTAGTAATAGGTTATTCACACAATAACTTGACTCACCTTATTATAACGGTGTGAGTTATCCTCGGATTGCTTCTTCGGATAAGGGGCGAGATCCAGGATGGGTTTGTTTGAAGTTATCTTTCAGTTGGTTACAATTCCTCGATCTTATCTTTTCTATTAGCCGGACACAATTAGTTATCTTCTGTAGTTGGTTAGAGCAGCCCGCTGCAGCTTTTATAATACCTATCTTCTTCCGTTGATCCCAAGCATCCCTGCTTGTGTTGACGAGTAACTCCTTGATGAAGTGTGAGTCTTGCTTGCCAGTACTTGGATGTACTGACCCCGTTGGGGCTGTGGTTTACGCAGAGTACGACTACGGCTACGATGATCACCAGGATGGCTACTTTGTGGAGTTTGACAACACTGCAGACGAGTAGTTGGCTGGACCCCGGGCAGGATCCAGGACCTACGTGGATGGGCTTCGCTTTCTTTATTTTCTCCGGCTTCTTAAGCCTTTTGGATTTGTCTGTACTCAGACCCCTTTGATTGCTTCCGCTGATGTAATGAATGATATGTTGGGACATGTGTCCTCTGGATGAGTGTTTTGCTATCTCTGCCTTAGTGAAGGCTATTTGCAAACTTATTTCCTTCTTTTGTGTCTTAGAGACATTCTGTGATTTCCTTTTGTTCAAAGCTGTTGACGTACAGTGCGTGCTTGATATGAAGTACGTCGACAGTAGTGCCTTAGGTTCCTAGCGGATAGTTTACATCGACGGTGGAATAGCAGGGCTTGTGTTGTCGCGCATAAGCGCAGGCCTACCAGGAAGCTGGGACGTGGGAGCAGGTATGCCCCATAATCCAAGCACCTGCTATCCAGTTCGGCCCGATGAGTATCCTCTAGAAACCGGGGTGCGACACGTCATAAACGTATCCTTACATTCTGATGTTCCATGTTGTTTTCTTATTGTTTCCCACATGTTTGCTATACACTTTATGTCATTTTTATCGATTTTCCGGACTAACCTATTGACAAGATGTCACAGAGCCAGTTCCCCGTTTTCTGCTGTTTTTAGTTTCAGAAAAGTTGTTCTGGAAATATTCTCGGAATTGGAAAATCCAAAGCCCGGAAGTCTTAGAGTTCTCGAAGGTTCCACGGAGTCCCAAATAGACCCGGAGGGGGGGGGGCTCAGGGGGCCCACACCATAGGGTGGCGCAGTCCCCCTTGGCAGCGCCACGGGGTGGTGTGGGGCCCCCAGGCCTCCACCGCCTTTACCCTTTCACCTATTGAATCCCCTCGAGACGTAAACCCTAAATATATCCCACTTTTACCCGAGAAACACCCGAGGCCGCTGTCACCGTCATCCCGAGATTAGGAGGGTTCTGGAGCTCTCCCCGACACCCTGCCGGAGCGGGAAATCATCACCGGAGGGGTCTACACCACCATGCCCTCCTCCGAAGTGATGCATGAGCAGTTCATCCCTGGACACATGTCCATAGCAGTAGCTAGATGGTTGTTTTCTCCACTTTGTACCTCATGTTTAGATCTTGTGAGCTGCCTAACATGATCAAGATCATCTTTATGTAATGCTACATGTTGTGTTTGCTGGGATCTGATGAATGTTGAATGCATGTCTTTTGATTATCAATCTATCATGTTATGTTCATGCTCATGTTATTTATGATCTTGCATGCTCTCCGTTATTAGTAGATGCTCTGGCCAAGTAGATGCTAGTAACTCCAAGAGGGAGTATTTATGCTTGATAGTGGGTTCATGCCTCCTTTTCATTTGTGCTCGAGTGACAGAAACGTGACGGATGGAGGATGTGCTATTGCCATTAGGGAGAAAACAACAATGCTTTGTGTAAGGATGTTGTTATTGTTTACATTACACACTTTGCTTACTGCGTTTATCTGTTGCTTGCAACTTAATACCCAACGTTTGTTCGGGTGATATTCGAAGGGTGGATTTTTAGGCAGAGATGCAGCTGGATAACGGTGTGTGCATTTTTTTGTAATGCCCACATGAATCACATAGTAATATTTATGTCTTGCATATGCACTATGGTGCAGCCTTCATTTCTGTCAATTGCCCAGTTGTAATTTGTTCACTACACATGTTATTTATCTTTCACGGAGAGACACCACTAGTGAACTGTGGACCTCGGTCCTTTTTCCTCATACTGATAAACACCTAGTTCTAACATAATTGTTTTTAATAGAACAAGGGATAGTAGGAATACCATGATCTCCAAGCTTCTTTGGAACCTTTCCATTGAAAGAGTAATTAGCAAGCATAGTGGAAATTTCCTCATTAGGCAGTTTCCTTTTGTTAGAGACAATATCTTTGATATATTTAGAATAAGGAGGCAGTTTAATAGCATCAGTCAAAGGGATTTGAAAAAACAGAGGTTTCATCCACTCACAAAACTTGTTATAATGTTCTTCTTCCTTTTGTTTGTGTTTCTTATTAGGAAAAGGCATTGCTTTTTGTACCCAAGGCTCTCTTTCATTACTATGTTTATTAGAAATGAAATCCTCCTTAGTATACTTCGCATTTTTAGTTTGCTTTTCACGTTCAGCTACAATTTCTTCTTTACGAGAACCATCACTTTTATCATTACCACTTTCAGTTTCAGCATCAGAAAGAGATATACTATTAGGACTAGTTGAATGCCCGTGCGTTGCCACGGGCAATCAAGATTTTTGCACGACATGCATTGAGACAAGCAAAAGAACATGTGTTGCCATATGAGCATAAAAAAATTTAAGTGACATTTGATCAAAATGATTTGGGTGAAACCTTTCGCTTACGCTCCATCATTTAAAGACAAGTTTGTATTCACATTATAATTCAATAATTTTGAACAAAAATTGTGAGAAGAGCAATTGTCAATTCACACATCTCAAGGTTTGTATTCATACCATACCATTTCCGACCAATATTCAACGAATATTCAAATCACAATATCATAAATACTAAACTGTACCACTAAATTCATTTCACAAGCCCGATGTAGAACATTATAACCTGAAGTATACGTGAGAGTGAATTAACAAAGTTTTACCACTAAATTCATCATGTGGTCTTGCCTCCAACATCAGCTATGACGCAAGCTGACCACGATGTCACTTGACAGACATCCAAGGTATAACATGTTTTTGTGTGAGAGGAGCACCACAGTACGACACTCGTCTCCATGCCTATGTGCATCTACACTGCAATCAGCAGTGATATTTGCTTCAGGTTTTAAGTCCATGAACGTGACCAAGATGTTCTCCTCCGTGGGCGTCTCACAGCAGGACATTGAGAAAATTCAGGGCCAGGCACCCTGAGGGCCACCGCCAGGTAACGTCAACGGCGGCATTCATGTGGTGATGATAAAGACGCTACGAGACATTTATGTGAGTTCAATTATGTTCTACAACAACATCAGACTTAAGTCTCTAGTTATTTTATTTACTGGAGATAAAAATGGCATCCTGACTCCTCACATGAAGTAGCTTGCAACAAATTGAACCATTAACTCATTGAGCACATTTAAAAAAAAATCAATGAATAAAGAAAACAGAGAACAACTTCGTGTATCGAGAAAACATCTAGATGAGGCAGCACATTTTATTCTGTGACACTATAATGTTTTTTTAATATACAACCAAATCCAAGATTCGTTCAAATGTTCAGTTATTTGGAGACCGTTGTCCTGCAAACCTGAACTCAGAATAAAATCTTGTGAAGATTCCCGTGTCCTTTTATTTTCAAGGCTAAAAATCATTCAGCATGTGAAAACAAGACCAATGTTATTTATGTGGACAGATTCAGAACAGGAATGCAGAGATAGTAAAAACATAAATTACAGCCACTTATATCCAATGCAGGACAACAAATAGGAATTAACAACTATGTATGTCGAATCCATTCAACCATGTGCGTAGACAAATAGCTTCATCCATCAGAACCAAAGAACATGTGGACATGCTAGTCCTTTCAACCATAACTTACACAAATAATAATGCAATAAATTAGAAGCAAAGGAAAGATGTGATATATATAAATTACCAGGTTCAGAGGCAATTGACTCTTTCTCTCTCATCACCAGCATGCTCCTTTAGCTTCAAATTCAATCCACAAATTATGAAAGATACTTTCAGGATTGTTCCAGTTTGTGATAATTAAGATGGTTCAGAATCTCCTTAACACTTGGGAGCTTCGGAGCTCATTTGTTTGCTACAATAGACAAGCTCGAGCAAGAGAAGGCCGGAAGAATACACATCGATATTGTCGCTGATCTTGTCGTGCATGAAGTACCCAGGTTCCAAGTAGCCGAAAATGTGGGCCATGTCGTCGCTAGCGGGATGTCACAGCTTCGAGTGGCCATCAACCATCCTTCTGGATGACCAGACGCTCATTGTTGCCGTTAGGGAGATAATTGAGTACACGCACCTAAGCTGTCACTTCCATCTTCATCTGTACTGGAAGAATTGCTTCCAAGGACATAACACAAATTTCAAGGGGCCAACAGCAAGTAGAGTGAAGGCCCGGGTGATTGGCATCCATTTTGGCCGACTGTTCATATTCTTGACCCTTTATTTCAAAACATGTGCCTGTCCAATTACAAGTAATAGGAAGAGAGAAATTTTTAGGAGACATAGTAGCCTTCCTACGGTATAGATTAAAAGTATGGTTATACAAAATAGAAAGAATTATCTAAAAAATATATGAAGTTGTCAATCTGCTATGAAAAAAGATTAGAATCCTTTCCTTATACCTTTGTAATTGATCCACTTCAACTTCTGATAAGACTTCGTGTAATATTTCCGGAAGATATAGGCATCTTTTGTCTTCTAGATTGCATGATTGTACATGTAATAATAAACTGGTGCCTGAAAAGAACACACATGGGAACCACACGCAGGCGCAGCCGCGTCAGATCAATGGAGGACGCACGTTATCCCCACCAAAAATAGATTGAAAAAAAAAACGCAGAGGAATTAGTTGGACTGAAAGGCGACAACGTGTGAATCCAGATTTGACTGGCGGAGGAACCTTGCCAGCTGGCATGGGCTGGCGGCGCCAAAGCTGTCCCAATTTACCGAGGGGATCGACCGGCGGCCGCATGGCGTGATGAATTCCATACGATAGGATAGCAGTTGAACGGTAAAAATAAGAAGAAATAGTAAACCTACGTGCATGAGTGCGCCGGGGGAGTACGCACTTGACGGTGGTGGTGGCTTGCTGTGATCCGTCTTCAGTGGCGGCGGCGGGGGTGATGTTCTTGGAGGAAGGAGAAGCGGCGGCACGATTGTGGAGAGGGAGATGGCAACAGCTTCAGAATGGATACGATTTCCATGGCCGATCCCCGAGCTCCTCCCATCCCCCTCTATCTCTCCTCCGTTCTCCTCCAGCCACCTTTCGACGAGGGAGAGAAAACGTGCAAGGTGAGACATGAGACGACGCACATGAGAGGACACGGGAATGGGTTACCTTGGTAGGGCCTCATGTCTTGACTTCCATCCGCCGTCGCCGTCGATCTAGGTGCGGCCACGGGCGATCCCCATCTAGCGCCGCGGCCACAATCACGGAGGGGATACGGGATTTTGTGGGTGTTGTTTTTCCCTCGATGAAATCAGAGGGATTTCGTGGTCTGCTCGCAAGCTGAAGCGAAGGGAGCGGTAGTCTGGAGGAGGGGCTTTTCTGGGCTTGGCCCATGTGTGTTGCGCTTGCGAGGCGGAGACCGAGCGGACGATGGGCGAACGATAGGAGCCGTACGTACCAACGTACGAACTCCCATTTAATAGTAAAGATCTTTAGCAGATTCAGGAGATTCTACAACATTTGTATGTCTCTTCTTCTTTTTCTTAGAAGGAGAACTATTGTTTTTAGGTTGCCGAGAATCTTGTTCAATCCTTTTAGGATGTACTTCAGGATACAAGGGGTCCTGAGTAGAAACACCACTCCTAGAAATTATTTAACAAACATGTTTTTCTCTAGAAGCATTAGCTAGCATATCTTTTTGCACTTTAGTAAGTTGATCAATTTGAGTTTGAACCATTAGAAAATATTTAACAAGCATTTTAACATCATTAGAGGTTCTCTCAATAATACCATGCAAATTATCAATAGCTCTAGAGTTTTCCATAAGGTGATTTTGCAATCTCATATTAAAGTTGTCTTGCTTAATAGCATAATTATCTAATTCATCTAAGCATTGATCAGGTGGTTTAGAATAGGGAATATCTCTATTATCAAAGTATTGTAGAGAGTGTACCTCAACAGTTGATGGATGAGGAATAGGCTTACATAATTCTTCTATAGGAGGTAAATTCTTCACATCTTCAGATTTAATACCCCTCCCTTTAAGAGATTTCTTGGCTTCCTTCATCACTTCATCATTTAATTCAATCATCCCTCTCTTCTTGAGTGTTGGTATTGGTGTTGGCTCTGGTGTAGGTGTAGGCTCAGGTATATTCTAATCATCATTATTTTTGGCTATTTTAGCCATTAATTCCTCAGCTTCTTCTGGAGTTCTTTTCCTGAAAACACAACCAGCACAACTATCAAGGTATGTCCTAGATTAAACAGTTAGTCCATTATAAAATATATATAGGATCTCATTTTTAGGTAATGGATATCCAGAGCTAGCTCTTATTAAAGAACAAAACCTTGTCCAAGATTCACGCAATTTTTCTCCTTCAATTTGCTCAAAGTTGAAGATGTCCTGCACATCAACATGTTGGGCACTAGCAGGAAAATATTTTTGAAAGAAAGCATTAACCAAATCCATAAAATTAGTAATAGAACCAGGTAACAGATTGATAAACCAAGTTTTGGCTTCATCTTTCAATGAGAAAGGGAAGATCTTGGTAACCAAATAAGTACGCAATTTAGTATCATCAGAAAATAAACTACTCAAAGATGAAAGCTCATTCATGTGTTCCATAGCACTTTTACTTTCAGTTCCACAAAAAGTTTCCTTCCCAACAATAGATATATAAGATAAATCTAAATAGAAATCATAATCCCTGTCTCTAATGTGTATGGGAGATGTGGCAAACTTAGCATCAAGAGAAGATTTATATTCCACGGCATGTCTTGCAAGAAGACTCTTAAGAGCACTTGCACCAGTAGTAGCACGAGC
This sequence comes from Alopecurus myosuroides, assembly GCA_028641055.1. Taxonomy (NCBI): domain Eukaryota; kingdom Viridiplantae; phylum Streptophyta; class Magnoliopsida; order Poales; family Poaceae; genus Alopecurus; species Alopecurus myosuroides. Next base: position 525,724,429 of record CM054058.1, read on the forward strand.
TTCTTGCATAAAATCATCATTAAGTTAAATATAGGTTTCATCAAGATCATCAATAGACTCAGGTGAATTAAAAGGTGTACCAATATTTTCAACTGAAATTTTAACATTCTTATTTTGTTTGGATTTAGCAATAGTAGCATCTAGGAAAGGACCTAGAGAACCAGTATCATCAAGCACAGTAGAAGCATCATCAAAAGTATCAGAAAATTTTTCAGACTCGGCAGAAGTAATAGTATGTGTAGCATGTGGTGGAGTAAGAAGGTTATTCATAACAGACGGTGCATCAAAAGCAACAAAGGTGTTCAGAGTTGTACCTCTTCTCGTACTGGACGGTAATATAGAGACTTTTCCATCACGAGTCTTGCCCATGATGAATGGCTTGCAGGAAAAAAATATCACGGTCAAGTGAGCAACAAATAAATAAATCTAAGCTCCCCGGCAACGCCGCCAGAAAATAGTCTTGATGACCCATAAGTATAGGGGATCGCAACAGTCTTCGAGGGAAGTAAAATGCAAATTTATTGATTCGACACAAGGGGAGCCAAAGAATATTTCTATGCCTTAACAACTAAGTTGTCAATTCGGCTGCACCAGAAAGTAGACTTGCTCGCAACAATTTATTAGTGGTAACATTTTTATAGCATCAGTAGAAATAAAATAACAGTAATAGTAAAATAGTAACATTAGTAGCAATCGTGGAAAACACCAGGATGTGAAGAACCGTACGCATATAGGGAATGGATGGACGAGCGTTGCATGGTAATAATCTAAATATGGGCATTGCAGATAATAATAATAAAGCATCAAACATCTAGGCAAACCATAGGCATGTGTTCCAAAATAGTCATATGTGCTCGCAATGAGAAACTTGCACAACATGTTTTGTCCTGCCAGCCCATGGCAGCGGGGCCTCTAGGGAAACTACTGGTAATTAAGGTGCTCCTTTTAATAAAGCACCGGAGAAAAGCATTAACACTCCATGAACACATGTGATCCTCAGGTCACAACCATCCCCTCCGGTTGTCCCAATTTGTGTCACTTTGGGGCCTTGGGTTCCGGACAATGACTTGTGTAAACAAATTGCAGATACGATCAAGAAACATAATTATACTCATGAAACAATAACATGTTCATATCTGAGATCATGACACTCGGGCCCTAGTGACAAGCATTAAGCACAACAAGTTACAACAACGGTAGAAAACACTAACAATGGATACTAGGCAATATGCCCTAACAATCTGGCATTATTACATGATCAATCTCATCCAATCCATTCCATCCCTCTCAGCCTATAGTGATGTTTACTCACACATTGACGGGGGAATCATGGATGGTTGATGGAGAAGAGGTGGCGGTGTCGATGGCGATGATCTCCTTCGAATCCCTGTTCCGGCAGGGCGCCAGAACAGGAAATTCTGATCCCCGAATCGAGTTTCGAGGTGGCGGTGGCGCTCTGTTGTGTTTCTGTGGAATATGACGACCCCCCTCAGTTTTTAGGATACGGGGCATAAGTAGCCGAAAGGGGAGTCCAAGGGGGTGTAGGGGTGGCCCACACCACCTAGCGGCACAGCCAAGGGGGGCGCCAGGGGGTTGTGTGCCCCCTCCTGGCCCCTCTTCTGGCCCCCTTCTGGCTCCCGGGGTCGTCTAGTGTTTTAGGCTCAATGGAATCTTTTCTGGGCAATTTCCCGAAAGTTGATTTTTCTGCACAAAAACGAAACACCAAGATAATTCTGCTGAAAACAGCGTTAGTCTGTGTTAGTGGTATCCAAAACTCACAAGTTTAGAGGAAAACAATAAGAGAGGTGTTCGGAAAAGGAGATTAGTTTTGGACGTATCAATAGCCACCACGCCAATTGAGACCGAGAAGAGCTCTTATGAAGATAAAAGTTGCTCGATCGTTATGTGGGAGTGCTCGGATGGGCCGTAATACTATTGTCACCAGCAACTCGGATGATTAACCTATTGTTTTTAGTCTCGCAAACGTGCCAAATGTTTGAGGACCGATGACAAGACATTTTCTCGTGATGAGCAGACAGAGGATGATGCTTCTCATGCAGAAACTGTGAAAGAGGAGGTAATTTTTTTCTTATGTAATGAACTCCTTATTTACTGTATGTTTGAACTCCTGATTACTGTGTATACGGAACTTCCTAAATTGTTTCTGTTTTCTTTTTTTTAATTGGCACAATTTTTTCAAAAAAAAAAATCATTGCTATTCCTTCTATATGAAGGTTATTAGAAAGAAAAGGAAGTTGTTTTTCGTTAACCCAAGTGTCTCAAAGTTGAAGTTCTCAAAAAAGATGATAAAGAGGCCCCAAGGCCGAAAGAAGAAGAATGAAGAGTGTGGAGGTGGACAGAAAAGGTTTCAACAAACTGTTCGATGTTCCATTCGTCTGGTCCGCGAGGCGGCTAAACTACTGAAAGATGCTCACTAGGCAAAGGTTCGCGCTGGTGGTTTTGGTTGGGTGTTCGACTGGGTGCTTGAGGGCCACATCAGTCATGTCTTAATGTGTTATTTGATTTTGTCAATCGACACATAAAATATGACCATCAATTGTGGCAGTGGCAGAATTCTAAAAGGGAACATAGAGGTTGTTCACGAGATTTTTGGTTTTCCTATAGGCGGCATTGCATCACCCAAGCCTTCTGACACTGGTCATCGTGATGCACTTGCCCAGCTGAAGAGAGAATTTGGCACTGAAGGCCATATAACTATCAAGAAAGTATTGAGCTTGTTAGCAGAGGTTGTAAAGGAATAAAGGATGATGACAAGGTTGACTTGGCTGTGAAGATGTTCTGTGCCATTCTGTACAATCAGCTTATCTGCCCTGGGTCATCCCCTCGAATTAGCTGGGAGGATGTTATGCTTATTGATATGGATGATGAGGTTATGGCCCAGAGCGATTACTGCCAGCTTGTTGCGGATGAGGTTAAGAGGTCAGCAATAAAATATCTGGACTTAAGTATCCCACAAGCCGGGCCTAAAGGTTGTGGTCTTGTGCCGACATTTATGTACATGGACAGCTGCAAATGTGATTGTTTATCCGTCAATCATATCAAGACACATCGCGCAAATTTCTTTCATGAGGAACCGCTTATAGAGATCTACTATTGGGACATGGTAAACAATGGTGGTAATGTAGTAGCAAACTACAAGTTTGGAAGGCTCGGGGTTAGTACTTCCTTTCAATCCTGCACCCAACTCCTTATACTCACACACCTGAACTTCCATAATATGTAGTCATGAACTTCTGTTTAATATACTTTGTGTACCTCCTATTTTATCCATTTTTATATGCATGTTTTTACATTTGTTTTTGTGTACTTATGTGAACTTCCATTATATGTAGTCATGAACTTCTGTTTTTAATATTACATGTGTATCTCCTTTTTTATCCATTTTTTATATCCATGTATTTTATATTTTTTTGTACTTTAGTGAACTTCCCTTTTGTATATACATGAACTTTTGTTTTAATATAGTTTGTGTACGTCATTTTTATCTATTTTTATATCCATGTTTTTAGATTTGTTTTTTGTGTTCTTATGTGATTTTTTTGTTCTTTTGTTATTTTTTTAGTGGAAAGGTGACGTTGAAATTGTATATAATTACTTTTTGCCTTTGAAGTGGAAACATTCCTTTTCTGCCACTGCAGGTGGCAGCCAGCAGCCACCTGCAAAACGTGCATATGCTTATCAGCCTTCCTCAGAGGCATCTGCCATTAGCAAAATTGCCCAGCTTCTGCATGAAGTTGAAGAGCTATCCGTCATTATCCCTACTGCTGCTGATTGGCTTAGCAGGATTTCTAGCCTCTTTCCTGATGGGCATCTTCCTAGTGAAAAAATCGTGAAGGAGGCTACAGGCCATAACATAAATATACTTGACACTCTGAAACTCGCTGTTTCTGCGTTGCAGTCAGGGTTTTCTAAGTTTGGTGCAAAACAGGATACGTTCTGCATGCACTATGAGAGAGAAGTTGTTACAGCTGAGAGGCAGACTCGTGAGAAAGATGTCGGTCGTGGTCGCGCTGATAGGATTTATGATCCAGTGCTAAGCCAATCTTCCGCAGATGATGAGGTAATATAGGGAACTTGTTTCTGTATACCCATGAACTTCCTTTTAATAGTGTCCATGAACTTCTAATTTTTCAGGTAGCAACCTGCCTTCTTTTTTGTTTGAACTTTTTTGCATGTTCACTTATCTGACCCTTTTTTTGTCTTTTTCAGTTGGAAGCTAAATTAGCTAAAGAATTAGTCGCTTAAAATCGTGACGGCTATGAAGAAGACGACGACGACAAAGACGGACATGAAGAAGAAGGAGATGTTCAGAAAGGTACCCCCGGTCCCTCATCCAGAACGGGATTTTTCTCTGAAGAAGATTACCACGACAGCGGCAATTCTGGTGACGATGGTGACTACACTCATGGCTCGCCAAAGTTTGATGAGTCTGTTAGGCATGAGCGTGGTGACTCAGCTTCTGCAACAAAGTGTTAACACATTCTTCAGCAGCAGAGTCAAGTGAAAAAGAAGTTCATAAGTGATCACGTACCAGAGATAAAGCCGGTGCTGGATCTCATGTAGTTCAAAGCAAGATAGATGAAATGGTCGTCAACCCTATCGGCACTGAAGAATCTACATATATTGCTGCTTATCAGTTTGTTGTTTTTGTACATGACAGAGTGCATGATTCAGTGTCTATTGATGGCATTACATGCATGTCCTGTCCTGCGCATCAGCCATCGTGCGATCATGTATTTACCGGGCGCAACCGATGTTGACGCTGATATTGACGCACTTCAACATGCTTCTACCGCAGCACAGACTGCCCCTCCTGATGATGTTGTGCGTGAGACAGTTTCTCGTCCAGGGCCTGAAGCCTGGAAGTTCAGACCGAGGCAGCACAAAATTTCCTTTATGACGGTGTCGACCATGAGTCTGTTTCTCGGCATGACACCCCTCCAACCAATGAGCACTCGCATGTGGAAGAGCATCTTGTTGAAGAAAAAAATACAGAAAACATAGGCAAGTTATACATGAACTACCTATTTTCCTTTTTTTAATTCGCATTTTACTGTTAGTGAAGTGACTTCTTATCTTTTCTTTTCGTGCTGTCTGCAGCACCTAGCGTTTCCCAAAGCCCTTGTCTATCTTCCTTCCCAATCTTGGTGAAAATTAAACAACTATACTGTGAAGTGTGTATGCTAAGGAAGGACAGTGCGAGGAAGTATGATTTCTATGCTTTGTTGTCTATTTATATATGTTCTTTTTTAGTTTTATATCTTTATTTCCTCCAAAAACCTCTTATGTTTCCTTTTCCGTTTTTTGTATGTGTTATGCAGGGATGAAGTTTTGATTCACAACTCAAACTGCCCTTGCACCACTGGGCAGATTGCTGAAGCTTTCAGGCCTACCGTATTCCTATGTTCTTTCACAGTTTCAGTGGGTACATTCTTGCTTTGAAGAAAGTTTAAGTGAACTTCCTTTATTCTGTTCTCAGCTCAATTTTTTTAATCTGTCATTGTTCTACTAGAGGCACATTTTCGAAGGGAATTTGGACTCAAATCCTGTGAGGAATTTGTTTCAAATCGACTCTATATACCGGTTGGACCAGAAAGAAATTGTAAGCATAACACACATTTTTATTGCCTTGTTTCTTCTTTCAACCACACTTATCTTTATGCGTGTTAAGACCCTTATTTATTCATGTGTTTTTTTCTGCAGGTTTGTTTTGCTACCTTTGACCCACCAGAGTCTCCTGATGGCGTTGTCCATTTCTGCTTGGTCATTCTAAACATCAAGGAATGACGCTTTGAGTTGATTGATTCAATGCGTGGGCGTAATGATCCATATGCAAGGAGGGTAATGAATGTGATGTCACGGAACATCAAGAAACTGTGAAGGGAAGCTGGCGATAAGCGTGGGCGTTCGCTCAACCCATATTCAATCGACAATTGGCCACTGCAATACATTAAATCATCACAGCAGAGAAACCCGTGAGATCATACATATATGAACTTCCCTTTCATTCTCATTTGTTTTCCTTTTTTTTGCGCACTTTTGTTTTAATCTTTGCTTCTCTTTTTTTTACAGGCATGACTGTGGGTTGTTTATGCTTCAAAACATGCATTCCTACGACAGCACCAGATTGGTAATATTTGACCAAGAGGACATACTGAATATCAGGATGAATATACTGTATGATTGGTTGGTTAACAGTGACTTCCGTATCGACATACAGTCTATTTTTGGTGTTAATCCAGGTAACATGTTTTGATCTTTTTTTCTTGGGCAGAACTTCCTATATTTGCATCTTGTGAACTCCTTTTTCTGCACAATCTTACCTCCCATTCTCTATTTTACCATTTTAATGCTTTCTTTTACGACAGGAGCACCTCTTGGTCTATACGAGGATGATTTTTCTTTGTTTGAGACTCAACGTACGACACCCGTGGTAAATGATATCGTAGCAGAACCTACTGTTAAAGCAAAAACTAGGGCGCAGAGGATTCTTGGACGTCTCAAGACGACGCCCCACGAACGAAGGCGAAGAATGATGAACATGTTGCTGTTGATGATGACGACGAATCTGATTTCGTCAGCGACGTAATCTGGAAGCGGAAAGGTAGAGGCGCTCCAAAAGAGAGAGAGACATGCAGCGCGAGCAGAAGTGGTGATTTTGTTACTCAAAAGCCAAAAGTACCACATCAGGAAAATGTCGTTGCTCCCAGGAAGAAGGCGGCTGCTGAGAAGAAAAAAGAAGTGCAACAGGGAAAGGCTGTTGCTGCTGGCAAGAAGAGCACGAGAGCCGTGAAGATTAAGGTTCCAAAGCTGGTTCCTTACAAGTTCCCACTTGCTTCTGAGGCCAAGCAGATTAAAGATCTTGTTCTAAGCAAGTAGTATATACATGAGCACGACAGGTTTGTTAACAATGTCGTTCTTCTCTTTTTTTCACAAAAAATGTGTGTCTTTCTAATCATACCCATCCAAATCATGACCTTTTGTTTCTCGCCAGTCATACACTCGTGCAGTTCCTGAACCCATACGGAGATACATATGACATCGAAATTTTTGGGTGGTGCGAAATGATGAAATCCGAAACTATGGAGTATATTATATCATATTGGAAAGACGCCCCAGATATGAAATACTTGTTTGAATCTGGCGATCGTGTTATTTTATCGCCGAACGTAATCCCTGTAAGTGAATGGGTAATTTTGAATACTATCTTTTTTAATTGATATGCTGACTCCCCAAACTGCCAAATGTGAACTCCCAATAGGATAAAACTGAACTTCCTTTTTCTGACCAACTTTTTTGTTTCCTTCTTTTGCATGCAGTATTTTCTTGACTTTGCACCCTTTCAGTTAAGGGATAGCAAAAACAACCACATTGCCAGGGAGGCGTATGATGTAGAAGTAGGGGCTAGCATATTCAAAGATTATGTGAGGGAGGATGAAGACCTTCTCAAGGAAAATCTGATAAAATTATCTTTCCATAGAGTTAGAACTTTTTATGTTTTGTCTTTTCATTGTTGTCTCTTTTGTTTCACAAGTCTCATGAATTTTTCATTCGATACTCTCAGATCGTTTTCCCTGATTTCATGAACGAGCACCACACGGTATACGTGATCAACAAATACAATGGCAATCTTGAAATATTTGATTCCAGGAAGTATACTGAGGAAAGCTACACACCCAGACACGTACACCACACCGACTAAGTTGAAATTGTATGTTTTTTGTGCTCACACCTGATGCTTAACTTCTTTTTTCACGTCACACACGTGCTGACCATCGGTACCTTTTTTGGGGTTGTATAGATAAGCAGATTTGTAAATCTTTTGAAACGAGTGGATGGAGCTGATGTGTACAACAAGAATTTTGTACACGATTGGGAAGCAGCTGCAGAAGATTGTGTCTACATGACAACCCCCGAGCAGGGCGCAAACGAGTGTGGTTTATAAGCCATGAAGATTGAGTGCATGTTCGATGGCTTGTAGATTGTCCAGAATATTAAAAACATAGATGTTAGTGCTACTGTCCTTTTTTCTAACACTTTTTTTTCTCCTTTGTTGTTCATTAGGTTATTTACTCGCTATCTCTTTTTTTTGCGGTCTCATGTTGAGAACTGGAAGGCTGAATACATGTACCAACTGTTGTTCCATCACAACAACCTCCTTTCCCCCCTTGAGTTGGCCTGATGTGTTGCAAGACTTGGTCATCAAGCTGGTTCTGTGCATCCGTCATTCCGTGAGGAGCTTATCCAGACTGCTGAGGCGAGACGCCATCTCAAGAAATAGAATTTGGGGCTGTGTTTCCTTTCCTAACTGTCAATGTAACAAGATGATGGAATTGTGTGGTCTATTCGTGTCGAACAAATAATTTGTGTAATCTGGAAAACATTCCTTTTTTATGTTCTCTGTTGTTGTTTTAGTTTGCTTTCGGTTCGCACTTTCGTGTCAAAAAAACATTTGTACATATGTGTTTACTATCTGGTTAAAACTGATCAAAGTTTCAACCATTGTATATACAGTAGCTACACGAAAATCTAAAAGTGTTAATGTTTATTTTTATCCGATCAGCGTAATACTCATATAAATATCAAACATTATCTTTTTTGGTAGCACGGACTTCTCATTGAGAACAGTGTGAACTACCCAATATTAATCATGTGATTTTTTTATATGCTTTATTAAAACGTGCCCCTCGAAATAACCGCTAAACCTCCTTTTTTCATACAAAATGAACCTCTCTTCCTTGTACAATCCAAACTTCGTATTTAAATTTTTCTTTACCCTTTTTCTACCTGGAAATGTTGGTGCCTTTTTGGTAGCACGGTATTCTCATTGAGAACAGTGTGAACTACCCAACAGTCAAAATGTGAACTTCTTTTTTCTTTTCTACATGCTTTCTTAAAACGTGCCCTCGAGAAAAGATTTGCCAAACCTCCTTTTTTTGCGGTAAAAATGAACGTATCTTCCTTGTACAATCCAAACTTCGTATTTAATTTTTTCATTACCTTTTTCTACCTGGAAATGTTGGTGCCCTTTTGGCAGCACGGTTTTCTCATTGATAACAGCGTGAACTACCCAATAGTCGAAATGTGAACTTCTCCTTTTCCTTTTCTATATGGTTTTCTATATTTTTTTTGGAAGTTACATAAACTATTTTTTTGCAATAATAAAATATATGAAAAACAAATGTTTTTTCTGTTCTAACATTGTTTCTGTAGCCTACCACTCTTTCTTTTATGTGTCGTTGATTGCATGTCATTTGTGCATGTTGTTGCATCACGGATTTTTTTTGTTTTGATGGTCTCAGTTGCATGCTCGTCTTGTAGCCTGATCTGTTGCTCCCTCAATTTCTTTTGAAGTTTGAACCTCTCGCATTGTGCCCCGCAATCTCTCCACAAGAACCGCATATCCTTTTACCTTTTGTTTCCATTTTCTTCTGCTCCTGTTGCTGCTCCGCCAAACGGCGTTGTTCTAATATCTCATGTTTCCTTTGGAAAGTATTTGCGTAGTGCCCTTCCCTTTCATTGCCCAAGCCGCAAAGCCACAGTCCTTTCTTGTTAGCATCCGTGACTCGCATACCATTGGATTGTTGTGGACCGTAACCGTCGGGCTGCATTACGAATGTTTCTTCTAAGTCTTCTTGTTGTTATTCCATGTCAACGTCTTCGTCATGTTCTTGTGTCTTCTCTTCTTGTGTCTTCTCTTCTTCTTGTCACTAGTAGGAAAAGACTTACCGCTGGCGAACAGAATATAGCTACCGCTGCCGAACACCTAAGCCACCAGTGGTAGGAGGTTACCGCTGGCGAGTCAGTCCTGTTCGCTAGTTCTATTCGTCAGTGCTAAGTTTGAAATATTAAAAATTCAAAAATAATTTTTTCGCATTATTCTTTTTTCTAAATTTCAAAACAGTTGAATTGGGAAACCTTTAATCATGGTGTAGACTTTTTTTCCTTTTTTTTTGCTTTATTTCAATTTTATCGGTCTACTTCCCGCTCGGTCACCCAGCCTCCCACTACTCTAGCCCCAGCACGCTTAACTTCTTTGTTCCATCACTGTGAGCTACATAGGAACACCTCATTCTTTCTTGTAAGTATAGAACTATCAATCCTCTTAACTATTGGACCATATCTACAAATCCTTAATTACAAATTCGACAAATGATATGTCTAAATTGATCAAAACGATACGAGGAATCCAAATATGATATCCTTATCATCTTTAAAAAAATATTATTTTTATTTATTTATTTGAATTTTGATTTTTTTATTAATTTGATTTTGTAGGAAAATTTCGTCTATCTCAAATAACTTTTTTTCCTTTTGAAATTTGCCGATTCTAAAAAAACCTCACAGGTCTAAGGCGAGTGAGGTTGGATTGGAAATTTTCTCACGATTTTTTTGATATATTAAACGCGTTTTTTCGACGTCGTATGCAAAAGTTATGGCCGCTTTATTTTTTGTTTTTGAATTTTGCATAAAAAGTCAAATGGAATATTTCAAATTTTCTATCCTAACTAGACAATACACCCTACCCACATATCAAAGGATTTTATTTATTGAATACTTTATCATTTTCGTTTCTGCTTTAGAAAAGTAAAAAAGACAGTCCACAGGGGAGTGTGGGGCGAAAAACTCCAAAATTTACCACTAGCGAACCAAAATAGTGGTTGGCCAGCGGTATACTTAGCGCTGGCAAACCTATATGTTGCTCGGCGGTAATAATACCGCTGGCGAACCAGCCCCCTGTTCGCCAGCGCTAAGTTAGGTACCGCTGGCGAACAAACTGGTCCGTTCGCTAGCGGTACTTGTTGCCTCGCGTAACCTGGGTAGCGCTGGCGAACAAAGTGCCATGTTTGCCAGCGGTAACCTGTGTAGCGCTGTCGAACACTAATCCATGTTGCCTAGCGGTAATAGCACTTGCAAGCGTGTATTATTGTTGCCCAGGGGTAAGCTGGTGGCTATAGCCTGTTTCCTACTAGTGTGTGTCTCCTCTTCTTGTGTCTCCTCTTCTTCTTGTGTCTGCTCTTCTTGTGTCTACTATTCTTGTGTCTCCTCTTCATCTTGTGTCTCAGTGTCACTGTCCATTCTATCATCTTCAGATTCTGCATCTGTGTCCATGGAGTCACCACCATCATTGCTCGACTGTAACTTAATGTCTGCGAGTGTTTTTTTTATGCATCTATCGAGATCCTTTTGAGGCATGTCAGTCCCATGTTTTTCCGATGTGCCTCGAGCAGTTTTGCAGCAAGCTTCCTTTTCATGCATGTTTTGGCGTTGTGACCAGCAATCTTGTTAAAGTTTCTACACAGTCTTTGGACCTTTGGTACACCATTCTCATCAACCTCCGGATTAGGACATGTAGGAGCAGAAGTTTCAGTTGTACCCGCCTTTTTGCCGGTTTGTTTACTCTTACTCCCTTTAGTTTTTGCCATTAGGGGCGGCTGTATGTGTGCATAAGGGTCAGCTGCAGATCCAATCTCTGCCTCAGGTATATCGCCAGATACTGTTACTTGAGGCGATTCATGAGATGATTTGATGTTCAAGTCTGTTTCTTCATCGAGTAAACGAGCGTTAGCTTCTTTGAAAGCAGTCAATGCCTTGTCAAACATTCGGTCCGAGGAACACCTTTTGTTTACTGCTTTTATCACCTCGTTGCACAAGATTGTTCTTCTATACTGTAGTGTTGTCTCGTCGCCTTCCTTTTACAAGTAGTCCCGACGGTTGAATTATGGATCCGTCACAGGAGCATTTGAGTACCTTTGTAGAATATGTTGATCGGGTATCGTGTCCAATATGATATGCTCAAAGATGGCGATAACGCGTTGACGGAATAGTCCTTCAATCAGTAGATCAAACATTTTTATTGATCTTTTTGGTACTTTTTCCTAAGTTTATTTGAAAAATTACAAATATGAACTTCTCGAAGCATAAAACATGAAATCCCCTGTATACTTAATATGAACTTGTAAAAAAAATGTTGTGAAAAACAAGCTTTTTTCGCGTGTGAAACATCCTTAAGCATACAACCAAAACTTCGCGGATTGTCTATCATGAACTTCGCCAAATAAGTTTGTTTTCTTTACCTGTGTGTTCCAAGAGTTTGCACTCGCACTCAAATTTTCCTGCTTTCTCATCCGCTAGCACTCGAAACTCATGTCTTGACCAAGAAAATACTCTACTTTGGTTGAAGTGGTGCACAAAGAACTATGTCGGTGTGTCTCATGGCTTGATCCTGAACGCTGTACTATGATACAGGCGGTCTCGAAATAAATTATACATATTTCGTGTATACTTCTGAAGGACTTGAGCTTCAAAGCCATATTGTGTCACTGTTTGCTTTACACACTGTAGTAATAGAGAGGTTATAACACACAGTTTTGTTTAGATATTCTCATAAAATGTCTACAAAATGCAGAAGGTATTATTTTTTTCTTTTTTTGTTTTACCGTTGAACCAAGTATCTGTACATTAGTTGACTGATGCAATGTTTGTATGCAGTTGTTCACTTGCTGGACAAAAATATGTAGATCTTGCTGTTCTTGGACATAGCCTTTCTTTACCACATGATTCATACTTTCGCTTCTCTGGGTTAAAGTCATACGTGCACAAAAGACCTCCTTCCAGTAACATGATACCCAAGATTTTCTTTCAGACCATTGGTTTATCATGGTGTTATTACCGTGCAGAGCATACTTGTCCACCAGGTCATGCCAAACTTGTTCATATTCCGTGGGCATTAATGTATGGTTAAGCACTGCAGCAAGATCCCCCTTCAGGTCAGGGAGCAAAATGTAAAGTTCAGCCAAAGAAATTTTTTGCTTTCTCATGATGCGCCACCTGCAGAGTTTATGTAGAGCACGTTTGAATATCGCCGGTATCCCTTTCGCCGTCGACGAACACTGATCTGCATGAAAAATATGATAAGGAGAGTCCAAACAGATAAGCTTGCAAAAATAACAGAAAGGTAACAAGTTGCCCAACAACCCATCCAACAAAACATGCCAGAATATGTATTAGTCAACTTATTATAATCAGGGATGGTGAACTTCCAAAAAACACATAAGAGAATAGCTCCTAAAATGGAGAAAACTAACCTGTCAGAATAACCATGGGTTCCTTTCCATTCATGCAGCGAAAAAAGGTGTTGAAGACCCATTTAAAAGACTCTTCACTCTCATCGCCCATAAGCGCAACGCCAAAAATACATGAATGCGAGTGGTTATTAACACCAAAAAATACCGCTAGCGGCATATGGTGCTTGTTGGTCTTATATGTTGTATCAAAGGTGATGGCGTCTCCAAAATCAGCGTATGCCGCCCTGCAACTTGCATTCGACCAGAAAATGTTTTTTATTCTGTCTTCTTCATCAACCTGCACGTCATAAAAGAAGTTCTCATTTTGCTGTTCCATTCGCTCGAAGAACTGGATCTTTGGAACAGCGTCCTTAGATTTTTCACGGGAAAAAGTTGCTTTCCTGCATAAATTAGAAGTTGGACATTATGCTATTTATTATTTCCCTAGTACTTAATTTTGTGTGTTTCAACTAAGAGTGAAAAAGCCCAAAGAGAAAATAAAATAACTGAAGAATATGTGATTACACAATAGTTCAAACTTACATGTTGAGTATATCTTTGTCGTGGAAAGGGAGGTTGCCTCTGCCATTATGCATTTTAGACAGCAGCCCCATTATATTAACATGCTTAACATTGCTAGTCTGCAGATCCTTCACAAAGTCCATGAACGACGAGTCTTTCTTTTTTGTGTGAGTGCATGAATACCATCATTGATGGGCTCAATAGCAGTGTGTGGTTGTGAGCATGTACCACTTCCTTCACGACATATGTACCATCATCTCCCTCTTTAAACCTTATCATTGCTTCGCAGCCAAATCTCTTGGTAGTCTTGTCTCTTTGTTGGTCACTTTCAGCGTCAGATGGTTCATAAACCTTCTCGTACGCGTCGCAGGTATCTTGTCCTTTTGCTCTTCTACGCTTTTTTCATACCAAACCCGTGTGTTTTGCGTAAGTGTTATAGAAATCGAACACATCGTTAGACGACCTGAATTCTTGTCCAATGGATGGTATTATTTCGACGGGGAGTTCTGGTGCCTACACATATAACACAACACATTTTTCTTTGTCAGGGACAGTAAAAAATGAACTTCGCAAAAATACAAAAAATAAACCTCGCAAACAAAACCAACTGAACTTCCTTTTATAGTAAGAAGAAAACTTACATGTGTATATGTTTGCCGCTCCGTCGGTGTCCCTCCCACCACAGTTTTAATCGGTCCAGGTGGTGTCACTAATGGTACGTGGAACAAAGTATCCATTCGAGTCAGATGGTCTGGTATTTTTTTGATATAGGCATCTCTTTAGTTTTACGGCCTATAAGTTGTTCAATGTTCTATCTAGGTAGCTGAGACGCTTGTTTCTGTGGAGGTTCCTTTTTGAAAGTTTCGCCCTCTAAATTTCAGCTTCCAAGCTTCTAGGCATCTTGTTTGATGGTTGTTGTATAGAACTTTGTTTTACAGCATGGTCCCTATCACCTTCAGTATTGTTTCCCACAGCATCACATTTGTCTGGATTTATTTGAACCGGATCTTGCACTGTTTTGGACTTTTTGCTGTTACTAGCAGACATACCCGTGCACGCACGGAAGAGGCAAAAATTGATTTATAGAGGCACACGGACTATTCCATAGGCGAAATAACATCACATCTTTATGGAAAAAATCTTGTAAATAAATATCCAGAAAAGTGGGAAGTTTTGCATCCGTGCTAACTTGAACTTGGAGCTATTGGGTAGGAAGATCATGGAACAAGCCAGTGAACTGTGTTGAATCTCGTGTTACTATACAGAAGAGATGTGCTTCTATGTTAACTGAGACTTGAACATCAAAGTTCAGACTTGGAGCAGAACGCCGCGTACATATTGCAGCATGTGCTGCTGATCCTCACGAGCATATGTGAATTCAAGGGTATAGCATGTATATTTGGATTTTGGAGGAGAACAGACAGTCCGGTGATAGCACACGGGACTATGAGATTTATGTCCAGATTGTTAAAATATTTGGGATATCCCCTCTCCTCCTAGACACCTCTTCACGCCGTGGATGCTTCTATCTTATCCCAACCACATGCCCCTGGCCCCCATTGTCCATGCTGACAGTTCCCTACTGCCTCCTTGCGCACACCATTGCTGCACCTCGCCTCTTCCACACCTCGTGCTGCGTCCCCCCATGGCCTCTGTAATCTGTTCCCCATCACCTACCTCTTGTCAACAATTAGTATACACTATGCAACCCATAATAAATCCTCGCTGAAGAAGTGAACATACCATAGTTCCTAGATGGAGAGTTCAGAAAAGTGGAAACCAAGTCTCGCTGGCTCGCAAGACCACGGAGCATAGCGGCCAGAGCGGTGAGCACATCGGCCAGAGCGGCGAGTTGAGGCACCAGCACATGGCGGCGGAATCAGGAGGCACGGGGGCAAGACCATGGGTACCGGCCGACGGCGGTGAAACCTGGAGGCGTGCGGGCACCTCCCGGCGACGGGGGAACCGGAACGCGTAGGTGCGTTGGGCACTGGACGACGGAGCACGTGGATCGGTGGCTCGCATGAGCGATCGATTAGGGAGTATAAGGGTTGCGTTGCCGCTTTTTTTTCTGGATGGATTAACGTACGCGTTAGATGGATACGAAACACAACGAATCTTTTTTTTAACTTGGGCGGTGGCGTGGCTGTAATTTCTCCGTGTTAAGTTGAACTCAGCATTGCATCGATCTTGTCCATTTGATGTTTGTTGTTCAACGGTTGTGATCAATTGTATCTATGAAGTTTGCTCTTTTATAAGTAGTTTAGATTCATCTGCACTCTTCGTCATGGCTCGCGGAACACAAGGTCAGAAACCCCCGTTGTCTCAGTGCAAACTATTGGAGAGCGGGGACGTTTTGGTGGACCTGACCAACACAACATCTCATCGCCAGATTCCTGCTCAACCATTGGGGTTGCTTCTCTCAATGAAACTGCATCTATAACATTAATGAACTTCCGTTTGCGATTTTTTGGATTCACAACATTGGTCCCCCCCCCCCCCAGCTTGCAACAGGAGGATTTTTGTTCACACGACGGCCAAGGGATGCTATAGTTGACGCACCAGCCCGCACTTCATTGTCTTCAATTGTTATAACTGGGTTATAACTGGATTTTTGTTCACACGACGCCCAAGGGATGAAATTGCACACCCCCTGCCCTTACCGTCGGGCCAGTTAGATATCTCATCTTCAACCTCTTTGTATAATATTTCAGTTTCTGTGTCAGCTCTATCAATGTGAAATCCTGCTGGCGCATATGCCGGAATAGCAAAGCCCTGGGAATCAATAACAACTGAATATGAAAAATGAACTTCCGAAATCAGGACATGAAAAAAAAGAAACCTTTGTAGTTCTTTTAATAAACAACTAAACCTCCCATAATAGATAAGCTGAACTTCTCAAAAACTGCACAACTGAACCTCCTAAAACTTTTTTAGGAGCACATGTCAACTATAAATAACAATTAAACCTCCTAAAATAGATAAGTTGAACCTCTCAAAAAGTGCACAATTGAACCTCTACAAACGTTTAAGGAGCACAGGGCGACAGCAATATACAACTAAACCTCTCAAAACTAGATAAGTTGAATTTCTAAAATATGTACAAGCGAACCTCCTAAAACTTGTTTTTTAACATAGGTGACTAATGTTTTATTGGGGGGAGGGGGGTGGGGGACATGGGAAACCTGAAGATCTGCATCGCCAAGAAAAGTTCTTGAGGTCGTTGTAGCCTGAATTCCGACTATCAAATCTGTTTTTCGACGTATTGGATCCATTACAGCCAAAGGAGATCTCTCCAATTTCGCTGAGCACTCCCTCGATTTAAGCTATCGGCAGTCGTCGTTCTTCTGTGCGCCACAGAAGTAGCTGCTCTTTCGATGGATCTCGCTGTTTGCGCCGCTCCCTCCCTCGTGTCGGCTTCCGCCGACGCTCGCTCGTCCGCGTCGCCGGAGGCGGAGAAGAAGGTTCTCTGCCCAGGGATCTCGCCGTTTTCCGTCGCGCCCTCACTAGCGTCGGCTACCGCCGCCGCTCACTCGTCCATGCCATACAGAAGAAAGTGATCCTGATGGGGATTTTCACCGGCTCCGTTGCGACCTCCCTCGCGTCGGCTACCGCCGCCGCTCGCTCGGCCCCGCCGACCAGGTACGAGGTGGGAAGGTTTCGAGGTTCACTCGGATCGAGGTGGTCTGGATAAGGTGACAGGAACCTGAATATATAGTAGCTTATGGTGGTGCGGGTCGGTGTCCGGATCGGGATCCGAAGCCGGGCTTCTTTCGGAAGGTTGTGCTGAATAGCTATTATAGAACCACTTAAGGGGTTTACGTACCAATTACGATGATCAATTCACAGTTTCAACTTCCAACGCACGACCAAGGGAATGACCAGGCACTTTACATATGAACATGAACATATTTAGTTTAGCAATTTGGAAAGACTTTAATACCGGTTGGAGAGGCTGGGGCTAAAAGGGCTCGCACCATCCACAACCCCTTTAGTCCCGGTTTGTATCGCCAATCGAGACTAGAGGCCATGTTTGACCTGGGACTAAATCTGGCCGAGCCCGTCGGGCATCGTAGCCATTGGAACCGGGACTAATGCTCACATTAGTTCCGGACCGAAACACAGCCGAGACTAAAGCTCAAACAGAAGGCCCATTTTCTACTAGTGCCTCTCTCCAATTTCTTTCTATCAATGTGATGTTCATGCCAACACCTAGCTGACAGAAGGTATTAAAAGGCGTATGTCTTGATTGACGAAATAAGTCGTAGCCCCGCTATATTAATGTTGCAACCACCCGATACAACAGATTTGAAACAAACAACGGCTAAGGCAGAAGCCAACACACACTCAAAGAAGAAAATAAGAAAGAAAAGGTGACATAGGAAAATCAATAGAACGACAAGGACCCTCAACCACTGCGCCCATCTACAGACTACCGCCACGCTCTTAGCAACAGATCGCCGAGTACCAAGAAGCACCTTGGGGAAGGAAAGCTGCGCTGCTGCCCAGAACAACAGGTCCTAGGGTTTCCCCCGGCACAACGGCAGCAGGTGTAGGGTAGCCACAACGCCCTTCAAGAAGGGAGGATGCCACCCGGAGGTGACACCGCACCGCCGTCAGCAAGACGATAAAGATTTCTCTTAAAAAACCGTAACTACCATCCCGGACGATCCATAGCAGAGGAGCCCTGCAAGGACGAGCCTCACAACCACCAGACCAACCGCCCACCAACATGCGCCACCACGGCTACGAACCAATCACCGTCTTCTCTCCGAGGTATACGCCACGAATACTGCAGGATGGAAGAAAGGAGAGGCCACCGGGGACGGCGATACCGAGGCCGTGCGAGAGGGAACTACCTCCACCGTCGAGGACAGTAGTCGGCCGGACGTTGCTGCATGGCAAATCAGTCCCCGTTGGGTCTTTCCCCCTAGTACCCTCACCACCATCTCCACCTGCAGAGCAAGCAACATGCTAGCTCGGCCTGGCCCGACCCAAATTGTCCAAGATCTGGGCCGCAGGGCCAGCCATCGCTGCTGCTAGTTGGAGAACTAAGAGCCACGCCGCCTCGCAGGTTCCCGAGCTCCGCCACCGTTCTCCACCTCTCGGCAAGAGCCGGGCCGCCTGAGGTGCACCACCGCTGGAGAAGGAGCCCCGCCTCCACACCAAGCCGCGGAGGACGCACCGCCGCCGCTGGCGCGAACCAGGCAAGGCCTGTCAGCCTCTTCCGGCGGTAGCGAAGGAAGAGGGCGATGAGTGTGGGAGGGGCTGGGGCGCGTGGCGCCGCCGCGGGGGGTTACAGACGCGCGGGAAGGGAGAGGGGTCGGGGGAAGTTCCTGTTTTTTCCCAGTTCTCGGAATTACACCATGCCCACTCGAGCGCCACACCACTCCGGCTCCTCTCCACTCCACCACAACGCCCAGTTCCAGACGTCCCCGACTCGTCGAGAAGCCACAGCTGCAGCCCAGCCGGCGCCGCACCCCACGACCCCCGACCAGAGCTGACAGTCGCGAGAACCACCAAGATCTGGGCGCGCTTGATACGTCCAAAACGTATCTCCTTTTCCGAACAATTTTGCTATTGTTTGCCTCTAAACTTGTGAGATTTGGATACAACTAACATGGACTAACGTTGTTTTCAGCAGAATTACCTTGGTGTCTCGTTTTGTGAAGAAAACTCAACTTTCAGGAAGTTGCCCGAAAAAGATCCCAAAGTCCTTATTTTACCCGAAGACCCCCGAAGCCAGAAGAAGAGCCACAGGGGGTCAAGGAGGGGCCCAAACCAAAGATGGGAGCGCCTCCTAGGCTGCGCCGCCTGGTGGTGTGGCTGCCCCAGGCACCCCGTCGGGCTCCCCATTCAACTACATAACCCCGGTAACCCAAAAACAGAGGGGGGTTCGTTATATTCCACAAAAACACATCATAGCGCTGCCTCCACCTCAAAACTCAATTCAAGGATCAGAAGTTCATGTTCTGGCGCCCTGTCGGGACGGGGATTCGGAGGAGATCATCGTCATCATCACCGCCACCACTTCTCCATCAACCATCCATGATTACCCCATCCATGTGTGAGTAATCCCCGATGTAGTCTGAGAGGGATGGAAGGGATTGGATGAGATCAATCATGTAATAATGCCAGATTGCTAGGGCATAGTGCCTAGTATCCGTTGTTAGTGCTTTATATCGTTGTTGCAACTTGTTATGCTTAATGCTTGTCACTAGAGCCCGAGTGCCATGATCTCATATCTGAACATGTTATTGTTTCATGACTATAATTATGTTTATTGATCATATTTGCAAGTTGTTTACACATGTCATTGTCCAGAACCGAGACCCCAAAGTGAAAATAATTGGGACAACCGGAGGGGATTACTGTGATGTGAGGATCACATCTGTTCACGGAGTGTTAATACTTTGCTATGGTGCTTTATTAAAAGGGGCACCTTAATTACCAGTAGTTTCCCTTGAGACCCTGCTGCAATGGGCTGGTAGGACAAAAGATGTTGGGCAAGTTTCTCATTGCGAGCACGTACGACTAAATTGGAACACATGCATATGGTTTTCTTAGAACTTGGATGCTTAATTATTATCTACCTGTAATACCCATGTTTTGATTATTATATCAACTATCTTATCCATGCAACGCCCGTTTAGCCATCCCTATGCCTACCGTATGTTAATCTTCCTATTTTCCACAATTGCTACTGTTGTTACTATTTTGCTCTTGCTGTTATTTTACTACTGCTTACCACTGATAAACTGTTGCAAGCAAGTCTACTTTCAGGTGCAGCTGAATTGACAACTCATCTGTTAAGGCTTATAAATATTATTTGGCTCCCCTTGTGTGGAATCAATAAATATTGGTTTTAATTCCCTCGAAGACTGTTGTGATCCTCTATACTTGTGGGTCATGAAGACTATTTTCTTGCGCCGTAGCCGGGGAGCATAACTTTGTTTATTTGCTCACTTGAACGTGATATTGTTTGCTGCATGTTTTTTATCATGGGAAAAACTCGTGATCGGAAGGTTACTATATTACCATCCACTACAGGGATAGGTATAACTCTGAACACCTCTGTTGCTCTTGATTCACCATCTGTGATGAGTAAGCTTCTTACACCACCACATGCTACACACACTGTTACTTCTGTTGATTCTGATACTTTTGATGATGCTTCTAATGTGCTTGATGATACTGGTTCACTAGGTCCTTTCCTAGATGCTACAATTGCTAAAGATAAAAAAATTGAAAACACTAAAATTCCTGTTGAAAATGTTGGTACACCTGTTAATTCATCTGAGTATAGAGAAATTCCTAGGGATGATTTTGAGGAAACTTACATTTAACTTAATGATGACTTTATTGAGGAAGTTCAAGCTACTACTAGTGCAAGTGCTCTTAAGAGTGTTCTTGCAATACATACTATTAAATATAAACTTTCTCCTGATGCTAGGTTTGCTACATCTCGCATATACGTTAAAGATAAGGATTATGATTTGTCTCTAGATTTATCTTACATATCTATCGTTGAGAAAGAACCTTTTTGTTGTACTGAAAATAAAAGTGTAATGGAAAATATGCATGAGCTTTCATCTTTGAGTATTTTATTTTCTGATGATATTAAGAAACGCACTTACTTTGTTACCAAGATCTTGCATTTCTCTTTGAAAGATAAACCTAAAACTTGGTTTAAAAATTTGTCACCTGGATCTATTGCTAGTCCCATGGGTTTGGTTAATGCTTTCTTTCAAAAATATTTTCCTACTAGTGCTCAACATGCTGCTTTGTAGAATATCTTTAACTTTAAGAAAATTGAAGGAGAGAAAATGCCCGAATCTTTGTCAAGGTTTTGCTCTTTAATCAGAGCTAGCCCTGGAAATCCATTACCTAAAACTGAGCTACTAGATATATTTTATAATGACCTAACTGTTGAATCTAGGACATACCTGGATAGCTGTGCTGGTTGTGTTTTCAGGAAAAGAACTCCAGAAGAAGCTGAGGAATTATTGGCTAAAATAGCCAAAAATCATGATGATTGGATTGTACCTGAGCCTACACCAACAGCAGAACCAACACCAATACCAACACCCAAAAAGAGGGGAATGATTGAATTAAATGATGGAGTGATGAGGGAAGCAAAGAAATCTATTAAAGAGAGGGGTATTAAATATGAAGTTGTGAAGAATTTACCACCTATAGAAGAATTATGTAAGTCAATTCCTCATCCACCAACAGTTGAGGTACACTCTCTCTAATATTTTTATAATGGAGATATTCCCTATTCTAAACCACCTGATCAATGCTTAGATGAATTTGATAATTATGTTGTTAAGCAAGGCGACTTTAATATGAGAATGCAGAATCATATAATGGAAAACTCTAGCGCTATTGATAATTTGCATGGTATTATTGAGAGAACCTCTAATGATGTTAAAATTCTTGTTAAACATTTTCATATGGTTCAAACTCAAATTGATCAACTCACTAAAGTGCAACAAGATTTGCTAGCTAATGTTTCTAGAGAAAAACATGTTTGTGAAATAATTACTAGAAGCGGTATTTCTACTCAGGATCCCTTGTATCCTGAGGGACATCCTAAAAGAATTGAACAAGATTCTCAACAACCTAAAAATAATAGTTCTCCTTCTAAGAAAAAGAAGAAGAGACATAAAACTATTGTAAAATCTCCTGAACCTGCTAAAGATCCTAATAGTATATCTATCTCTGATGCTGAAACTGACAGTGGTAATGATAAAAGTGATGCTTATGATAAAGAAGAAACTGAAGTTGAACCTGAAAAGCAAACTAAAACTGCAAAGTATACTAAGGAGGATTTCAATGCTAATAAGCATGGTAATGAAAGAGAACCTTGGGTGCAAAAAGCAATGCTTTTTCCTAATAAGAAACACAAATCAAAGGAGGAATAATATTATAACAAGTTTTTTGAATGGATGAAACCAACGGATTGAGCAACTAGTGCGAAAGCCGTTGCGCGTTAGCGCATCCGTTTTCTTTTGTGAATTCTCCCCGGAACTGAAAGATCATTTCGAGATCTTCGAGCATATTCGAGGGTTCAATGTGACTATTGTCACTTCGGCCATGTTTTTGCAAATTCCTTTGACTGATGGTATTAAGCTGCCTCCTTATTCTAAATATATGAAATATATTGTCTCTAACAAAAGGAAAATTCCTAATGAGGAAATTTCCACTATACTTGCTAATTACTCTTTCAATGGCAAGGTTCCAAAGAAGCTTGGAGATCCTGGTACGCCTACTATTCCTTGTTTTATTAAAAATAATTATGTTAGAACTAACTTATGTGATTTGGGAGCAGGAGTTAGTGTTATGCCTTTTTCTCTCTACAAGAGGCTCTCTCTGAAAAATTGATACCAACTGATATATCTTTGTAAATGGTTGATAAGTCTACTGCTATTCCTGTTGGTATATGTGAGAATGTTTCTGTCCAGGAGGCTACTAACTGTTTGATATTAACTGACTTTGTTGTGTTGGAAATGCCCGAAGATCATAATATGTCTATTATTCTTGGGAGAACTTTTTTTAACACTTCAAGGGCTGTTATTGACTGCCTCAAGGAAAAGTATCATTTAATGTTAATGATAAAGAGCACACAGTTTATTTTCCCAAGAATATTTATAGGAGATATGGTCTAAATTCAATTGAAAATATTGAGACCATCAAGATTGGAGAATTCTATTGTCCCATTCCAATGCCACCAGAAGAATATGAAATTATTATTATTGGGACTATGCCTATCAAGGTTGAGGTTACATAATTATTTAGTGAAAAGCAAAGTTTTTCTTCATATAAAAATTGTTTTGGTAACAAGACTTGAACAACCTTGTTAACAAAGTGATTTTGAATGAAGAAAACAATGTTTTCACTATGTTTTTATTTTTACCTTTATGTTTTCACCATATTCTCACCATGCTACTTTAGTATAATTATTTTTCCACCATCCATAGTCATGTTTTCATCTTGATTACTGTGGATACTCATGTTTTTACCACCCACATTTTTGTTTTAACCTTATTTTCGCTTGTTTCCACTGGTTATTTGCCTATTGGAGTGTCTTAGAACCTCTATAGTTCTGGTTTTGGTTTTGTTTTCCACCTTTTTACATATGTTTTTCTGGGTTTTAGTTATTTATTAAATTCTACAAATTGTTCGAAAATGAAGTTTCTCTAAAAATTCCAGAAAAATTATAATTAAATCCCTACGTCAAAAATGAGGCAGAGAGGCACATGGGAGACCCCAGGGGGACCCACCATGCAGGTACACCACCAGGTGGCGCGGCCTGGCCCCTGGCCCTCCACTTGCTCTTCTCCCTGCCAAACGCTCCACTCTCTCTCCCAAACCCGAAAACATTCCTGGAACCCGAGCTCTTGCTGTTCTTCTTCGCGAATTTCTCGATCTCTTTTCTTAGCCCATCTTTGCTGCTGAAATTTTGTGCATTTGCTCTCCGGTATGTGACTCCTCCGATTATCCAAGTAGAATTTTATTTGGTGGAGTATTTCTTGGGTATTTTGGTACTGTAGGTGACAGGTTGTATGAGCTAGCATGCTTGATTTGTGTGAAATAATTTAGTGTTGATGCATGTTTAGCCCTCCTACAAGTCTCTATAGTAGTTCCTATCATATAGTTGCTTGAAATCAATTTTTGTGATGTTAGCTATTTTTTTTACAAATGGACAACTTCAACTTTGGAGAAATCGTTAAGAGTGGTGCACCTAGGAGGACAAGGCCTTCACGCTCAGCTACTCTACTGACATCATCGTATAATGAGAATCTCATTGCACCAAGTATCAACGATGCGGGGGATGATGGAGATGCAAACCCATCCACCTTCCCTTGTTATACATTTCTTAATGATGCAGACATACTCGAGGATTTCTTTCAACTGGTTGGTAGGTCTGGTTTAACCGATTACATGAATGATGAGAGCCCTCAATATGCTTTATTGACAAAAACTTTTATTGAGAGCTTCGTTTTTCATAACTCCCAGTACGACCCATATGTTCCATTCAAAATCTATGATAGAACTATTTCCATGCCTTTGGGAATTCTTTGTAGCATTTTACGTATTAACAACGCCGGGACGGCAAGGAAGATTCAAGAAAGGCCCACTGATTTTATGGAGCTCTACCGTGGAATTACCAATGATGATGACCGCATAGCTTAGCGTGGAAAGATAAGAAATATTCAACTCCGCACTATTAGATACTTCACTTATTACCTTGCTACTAGTGTAATTGCTAGGCAAAACACTAGTAATATTTCAAATTACCATCTTGCTTTTCTTGCTGCTGTATTGAATAGTAGCAATAAGTATAACCTTGGTTCATTCATTGCTCACCGGTTAGCTGCTAAAGGACCCATTTATGGGGGTATTATTGCTACGCGTGTTTTGACTACTCTAGGCCTCTCTTTTTCTCCACATGATGTTTTCTTAGCTCCACAGAGACTTGAGCTTGCTGCCATGAAGGTTCAACACTTTGTTACTGAAAACTCTACTGCTGGACATCTAGTATATAGAGTTTTATTTACTGATGGTGACGAGAGGGAAGTTCTCTTGCCACAGCCAGTTTTGTTTGATCTTAGCAGGACACCATGGTCACGTTCGAAGGAGGAGTTGGATGAGCAGCTGCACTTGCTTGATTTCCGTGAGCAGCACGACCCAGAGCATCAGATGGGGCAGAACGTGCCCTCTGAGGACTACACCACGCAGTACACTGGGGCGTCCTCGAGCTCATATCAGTAGGATGGCTCATCCTCGGCATATTATGGGGGCGCTACTTCATGGCCCTCTTGGGATTGATCTCCACTAAGGCCAAAAGCCTAAGCTTGGGGGGAGGTATGCCGGCATCACGCTCATCTATATATCACGCTTCTGCCGGTTCTTTGTATATCCATGTTTTCGTTTATTTCGCTTGTTTTCATTTCTTTCGTTTGTTTTCGTTTCTTTCGCATTTTTTGTTTTTTTTTGTATTTGCTTTCCAAAACATAAAAAGACAAAAAAATATTTCTGTTGTTTCTCTCTATTTGCTTCTTTAGTTTCTTTTGTTTGTTTTGCTTTACCTTCTAGTTTCGGTTTAATATTCAAAAATCCAAAAGGATTTTGCTTTGTTTGCTTGTTTCTTTCTGTTCTTGTTTTAAAATCGAAAACCCAAAAATATTTGTTGTTCTTCTTTGGTTTTGTAAAGTTTGCTGAAGAGTTTTGTAGTCCTCCGTGAATCCATTGGAGCTTGGTTACCATTTTATATTATTCATCCACACGAGTGAAGAGCAGTAATGATGATTTACGACAATTCAAGTTGTGGTGAGAGGCTGGTATGAACTCTATTTGTTTTCATTTCTGTACATATACTCATCCATGTGGACATGCTTAGTTTGTTCGTGTAAGGGTATGTTATTTAATTGATGCTTAGTAGTTCGTGCTCTCTCATGTTTAGTTCCAATTTTAGTAGAAAGCATGTCGTATAAATATTTGCTTGCATTGTTTTATTCATATAAGGGTATGAAATTGTGGTATCTCCCTCTGAACGTTTCGCTTGAATCGACTTGGCACATTCTCACGCATGCATAAGACTGAAAACAAAAAGTCAATTAAGCCTCGATGATTTATTTTGACTTAGAGTATTTGTATCACTTTTATGCCCATGTTAATTGTGTTTTGTTGCAAGCATGATTCCGAAAGTTGTTGCTCTCTTGATTGTCGCTCCCAGTCTATTGCTATCCTTCACCTGTACTGAGTATAAGCTCTACTCGTGCATACAACTCTCAAAAATCAAAGTTTCCAAATGTTTCCACCATACCTACCTATATGCAGTGGCGGAGGACGAAAAATAATTGAGGTCGGGCGAATTCTAAAGCCAAAAATATAGATGCAAAAAGGTCAAATTGTCTAGATACTTCAATGGGTTTGAGCATAATAACTTACTACAAAAGTGATACCAACATATCTAAAAATAAACAGAACATATAATGGTAACGATAATAAATCTTCAACTTTGTCTAAAAATCCTGGGCAAACTCTACATTCATTTTGAATGGGCGATATGCGATCAGGAGGTAGAGGGACAAAGAGAGGAGGTGAACGGGGACCAAGAGGCGATAGCGCCGCGGCTGGATACTTTTTCTCTGTGAATTCGCCTCACACTTTTATTAAGGCTTAATGTTCAGGGGAATACAAAGAAATCCCAGTGGATGGATGAACTAGACCATCCTTCCAATATTTGTCGTAGTTTCATATACTCCCTCTGTTCTATAAAAGAAGGTATAAAAATTTAGTAAAAAGTCACGTATAAGGAGCTTAACCACTCATATATATAGATAAAAATATATAAATATTTAGAATATCAAATCAATGTGAATAGACTAGTCTTAGAATGAATCTTCATAGCACATTTATTAAATTCTATAATACATGTTTTACTTTATCTAAGATATTAGTCAAAGTTACAAGTTATTTTTTAACCAATAAAAACAATGGAACACGGGTAGTAGCGTGTGAGCTAGCGAATGAGGGAAGCGAAGCAGCTGCTCATGCTGAGAGAAGGAGCCTTTCTCGAGTCCATCGCACGCGGCCTAGGAAACCCCGCTCGGTTGAGGCAGCTTCCAGCCAGCCCAGTTAGTCATTCTCCTATGCCTTTTATTGCGAGAAAACGAGCAGAAAACATGCAAACATGTTTACACACGAGAAAATACCTATATACATGTAGATTTTTGCCAAATATCAAGGTAGGGCGGCCGCCCTACCTTGCCCTAAGGGGAGCTCCGCCCCTGCCTATATGTGGTATTTCACTGCCACTCCAAGTAAATTTCTCATGTGCTACCTTTAAAATCTTCAAAATTATTCCTGTTTTGTGCCCCTGTTTTAGCTCATGAGGACAAAAATAGAGAATCTTAATCTCACTTGGTTATTGGACTTTGCACACCTGGACTAGTGGCACATCCGCTTATCCAAATTGATAGAAGAGCTGGCAGTAGGGTGCCCAGCCCCAAAATTGGTTACTATAATTTATCTTCTCTATTTTTGCCCCTGATTATTAGTCAAAGCATAATTGTGTAAACAAAAGAGAAGAGGGATGATCTACTACACCAGTAGCATCCTTCAATGGGATCCGCTCTTGTAAGGTCTAGTTGTCTTGTGACATATTGTATTGTTTGTTTACCATTCGTTGACATAAGCATACACCCCTCTAAAAAATGTTTTCAATACATCTGTTTATAAAATAAAAATCTCTAGCATATGAGTTAGTCCCGGCTTCCCTCTGCGAAGGGCCTTTCTTTTACTTTTATGTTGAGTCTTCACCTTCTCACTTTATGCACCTTCTTGAGAGCATGGCTGTCATTTTTAGTATAATGTGCTTGTCCCAGAACAAGGTTGATTGTGGTATAACTTTGATGCTTTTATCTTTGATATATTTACTTCTAGTCTTCACTTGAACCTCAGAGGTTCCTTAGCATTTATGTTTTGCTTCATTATTAAGGGCAAGCGAGATACCATTTTACCATATCTTATTATGAACATTGCAATCCTGCAGATTGATATATTTCATGTTGTTTATTATTAGTGTGTTGGTATCTCTTCATGATTTGCATAACTATTAGGTGACTTTATGTGCATAATTCTTATTATGAATTTCCTAAGTGCTTGATCATATAGTGAGAATATTTAAATCATATGAAACAAATGTGTTTGTAAAACTTCTTTTATCACACTCAGTTGTTAACTGAATAGCACGAGGACAAGCAATAAGCTAAGCTTGGGGTACAACTAACACGGGCTATTGTTTGCCTCTACACTTGTGAGTTTTGGATACAACTAACACGGGCTAATGTTGTTTTCAGCAGAATTACCTTGATGTCTTGTTTTGTGAAGATAAATCAACTTTCAGGAAATTGCCCGAGAAAGATCCTGAAGTCCTTATTTTACCCGAAGACCCCCGGAGCCAGAAGAAGAGCCAGAGGGGGGCAAGAGGGGCCCACATCATAGCTGGGCGCACCCCCTAGGCTGCGCCGCCTGGTGGTGTGGCTGCCCGAGGCACCCTTTCGGGCTCCCCTATCGACTACATAATCCTGGTAACCCTAAAACAGGGGGGTTCGTCATATTCAAGAGAAATACATTAGAGTGACGCCGCCACCTTGAAACTCAATTCGGGGATCGGAAGTTCCTGTTCTGGCGCCCTGCCGGGACGGGGATTCGGAAGAGATCATCGCCATCGTAACCGCCGCCACTTCTCCATCAACCATCCATGATTCCCCCATCCATGTGTGAGTAATCCCCGCTGTAGGATGATAGGGGTGGAAGATATTGGATGAGATCGATCATGTAATAATGCCAGATTGTTATGGCATAGTGCCTAGTATCCGTTGTTAGTGCTTTATATTGTTGTCGCAACTTGTTATTCTTAATGCTTGTCACTAGGGCCCGATTTCCATGATCTCGGATATGAACATGTTATTGTTTCATGAGTATAATTATGTTTCTTGATGATATCTGCAAGTTGTTTACATATGTCATTGTCCGGAACCCGGGGCCACAATGTGACAATAACTGTGACAACCGGAGGGGATGGTTGTGATGTGAGGATCACATGTGTTCACAGAGTGTTAGTGCTTTTCTCCGGTGATTTATTAAAAGGAATACCTTAATTATCAGTAGTTTCCCTTGAGGCTCCCCTGCAAAAGGCTGGTAGGACAAAAGATGTTGTGCAAGTTTCTCATTGCGAGCACGTACGACTAAATTGGAACACATGCCTATGGTTTGCCTAGAACTTGGATGCTTTATTATTATCCACCTGCAATGCCCATGTTTTGATTATTATATGAACTATCTTATCCATGCAACATCTGTTCATCCATACCTATGCCTAGAGTATTTTAATCATGTTGTTTTCCACAATTGCTACTGCTGTTACTATTTTTCTCCTGCTGTTATTTTACTACTGCTACTGCTATAAAATTGTTACCAATGATAAACTATTGCGAGCAAGTCTACTTTCAGGTGCAGCTGAACTGGCAACTCATCTGTTAAGGCTTATAAATATTATTTGGCTCCACTTGTGTCGAATCAATAAATTTGGGTTTTACTTCCATCGAATACGTATGCGATCCCCTATACTTGTGAGTCATCAGCGCTCTGTACCCAAAGGCTTCCTGCATGCTGCCGCAAACGCTCTCAGCTCCTCCTTGTGCCGCAGAACCTCCCTAGAGCACCACCAGCCGACGACGGGCTCGCCACCACCTCGTCGGTCCTCGCACCAGACCGTCGGCCTCCACAGCCCCCACACACGGGAGGGAGAGCACCGCGCGGAACCGCCACCATCCCTGGGCCGCGTGCGGGTTGTGTCGACGCCCCCCTCCGGTGGAAGCGAAGCGCGGATGGACGACGAGGGCCTCACGCGGAGGCGATGGCTAGGGTTGCCCCCGTGCCGTGAGAGAGGGCGACGCAGGGGTGTATCTTGATCTCTGATATATATATACAAGCACTAGTAGAAAACGAGCCTCTAGTCCCGGTCCGTAAGAGGCTCTAGTCTCGGATCGCAATCCAGGACTACGCAATTGGGACTAGAGCCCCCCCCCCCCCCCCTTTAGTCTCGGTGGCTCACGAACCGGTACTAACGGGCCTCCACGCGGCCGTCCCAATCGCCGCGGGCTGGAGGACCTTTAGTCCCGGGCCGTAACACGAGCCGGGATTAAAAGGTTTCCTGTCGCGGCAGAGTTTTCAGCAGTTTCTCTTCCACGGCAGAATTTGTGTTGTTTCTTCGTTTTGTTATCCATTTGATTTCTGTTTCAAATTATGTTTAATTTCTAATTTCAAACATGTTTCCATACACATATTCTACGTTACTACGACATACACAAAGTATACATAGACGCATATACAGATACATATATAATGTTTGATCTCTTGCGAGCATATGTACATATATATACAAGTTTTAACATATATGTATCACATTGAATTGAACACAAGAATTCACTATCGTGTTCCACCTAAAAGGAGTTCATCGTCCTGCTGATAATGTTCTCCTGTTGGATCAATGACCTCTATCATCAGAAATACCGCTAGTTCCTCTTGAATTGCTCGTAGGCGCTCATCTGGTAGGACGTTTTGCCATACATCCATGATTTGTACTATCCACATAAATTAGTCTCCGGTGGCTGCTGCAAACCCTTCATCAATTTACAAGTTAGCTCATCTTTGAATTCACCTCGTGTGACCGATATGAACCGTTTCCAACACCTTCTTGGCAAGGAAAATGAACAAATTAGTTACTAATTACTTGATATCAGGAAATGGACGAGAAATATATATATATTAATGTGATACTGATTGAAATTACTTATGCAGCATTGTTTTCATTCCTTTCCACAAGGTGTCGTCGCTCCTATTTAATGAGTCCATGACTTCAACATGGGACTTCTCAAGGTTAATGTTTAGCAGAATCCGGTGAAATCTGCGGACGTTTACATAAGAAGATGTGAAGAATAACTCATCAATTGCACTTAACATCGAGTAAGCAAAAAAGTATATATGTGTACAAAGACAAAAACACTCACTGAAAGTTTAAAGGAAATACTATTTCGGAAACGAAGCTTTGCCGAACTAAAAATGTGTACAGGTCATGCTCCACGTCACCAGGGTGGTGCTTTAACACATGGTCATTGACGATATATGGGTCAACGAATCCAACTTTGAATACACTCTGTCTTTGGCATTCGAGCTTTTTCATTCTGTATAATAGCGTACAAAAGAATATAGTTAGGAGAGCAAGACAAAAGACTTAATTACATTAATATATAAATCACTTACAAAACATAGCAATCGACGATCAATTTGTCAAGCGCGCTCAGATTAAATAACTTAAATAATTCCGACATATCAATCATTATGGAGTAAGGTTTGTAGTGATGCTCTGGTCTAACGTCGGCCGCAAAAAAATCTTTCGCGGCCTTATTCCGTGTTTGCCTCATATACCAAGTGTGCAGATTTTGCATATGTGTTGGTAGCTTTTATTCCTCCTTAGCATCGACCAGAGGGTTCCCTTTGACATATTGCCGTGCTACCCCGGCCACTGGCACATCTCCTAAGCCTAACATGGCACCAATAGCCATACCAATTTTGTCAGCGCGTTCTTGGGCCTCTGATACAGAAATACCCATATCTTTACATGCAGTTGCCACTCTGGCGTTCAACAATTTGAAGTCCTTATCCATTTGGGCTCTATATTCTTTGTCCACATCGGAACTCACTAAGAGCAGGGGGATCGATTGTTGTTCCTACTCTCCGAGCTGGGCAATTTTTTTCCAGCCTTCTTTGGTTTATTTGCAGCAGCTTTCAGAATTTGACGGTCATAGTCTGATCTCTGATTCAACTTATATTGTGATGGTTGCTCAAGAAATCCCTTAACCCATGCTACAAATGTTTCAGCATATACCTTTTTCTCCACGGGCTTCTTCGGTGCAAAATGGACCTTCACTTCGAGAGGCACATCCACCACGGTTTCCTCATCAGTCTTTTCATAAGGTATTTTTTCAAGAGGCTTTTCCTCTTTGGGTATCCTCTGCTCCTTTGGAATATACTTTCTCTTCTTAGACATCTCATAGGTGGCAATGCTCTTCCGCTTTAGCCCTAGACGTGGAATAGGGGGGCGTCGGCTGTCACGCCGGAGGTGGACTAGGGGGAGGCGTCGGCTGACGTGCCGGAGATGGACTAGGGGGAGGCGTCGGCTGACGCGCCGGAGGTGGACTAGGGGGAGGCGTCAGCTGACACGCCTGAGGCGACATGGTGGGAGGCATCGGCTGAGGCGCTAGAGGTGAAATAGTGGGAGGAGTCGGCTGACGCGCCGGAGGTGGAGTAAGGGGACGCGTCTGCTGATGCGCCAAAGATGGAGATCGACTCCGAGGTTGACCATGGGGGAGGTGCGATTGCTCGGAGTCGGTGACCTTAGAGCCGAGCCTGGGAAGCTGATGTAATTCTTCTGCCATAGAATGATATGGCGCCTGACATCTCGTAGTTTCGTATCCCCTTCAGGTGTAGGGATGTCAATCTCTAGGTCCTCATACCCCTTCACTAGTTGATCCACCGTGACATGAGCATAGCCAGGTGGAATCGGATTCCCATGGTGGAGTGCTCCAGGTAGACAAGGTAAAGCAGTGCCAGACGACACCTTGAAGGACATGTTCTTCATTGGCTGATGTAGCTCACATTGTTTCATCGCTTCGACATCATCCACGGGGTAGCGATGCGTTGGTGCATCATCCATCATTGTATGATCACCAGCTTATGTGGAAGCCACGCTGCTTCTCCGCTGTCAATTATTATCCATTCGAGGATCGTCAACCGGATGAGATGTCCTTTGCCCAAGTGATTGCAGTGCCTCTTTCAACTGAGTGACTTCCGTTTCTATTTTCCCAGTCCGGGCTGTGGCCTGCTCTGCGTCTCGGTCCTTCTTTCTCTACCGGCTTCTGTAAGTGTCAGCGCAGTGGGAAAACCCGTCCTTCCAGTTAACATCGGCCCGTTTGCCTCATGTTCTTCCTGGTTTCTCAGCATTCTCGAGGGTGCGTGTTAGCTCGTCGTTCTTTCTGTCGGTCCGGAACAATCCCTTTTGAGCGTCAACCATTGCTTCAATAAGTGCCTTGGTGGGTACCACAATTTTCTCATTAAAAATTGTCTCCCATGTTTCGGGGTTCAGCTTCCCCCATGCCCGTAGCACCACCACTTGGCCATGTCGGGCCATCTATCTGTATCTAGGGTGATCCTTCTAGCCCTCATATGCGCCTCCATAGTTTCCCATTTAGGCACAGCAGTCTTGTAGCCACCTGTCCCCAATTTATGGTGGTACACCTTTTTGTCAGCATTTATCTTATTTTTCTCGACCTTTCCTTGGCCACAGCAGATTTCTTGTAGTCCTCAAATTCCTTCCAGTGTTCTTTCAATCTCTCTAATGCTCCGAAGAAATCTGGATTTTTACCTTTTGCGATATATTTCGCGTATAATTTTTTCTTGTAGTTTTGGAACTGTTCGGCCATCTTGCTTACAGCCCAGGACTTCACTTTATCTCTACTTTCCTTGCCTCCCGGAATTGCGATACCATCTGTCCCGTAATCTTCATAGTTTGCCGGTAGTCTGAAAAATTCCAGCAGCTTGTCCCAAATATCATTCTTGGTTCTTTCATCGACATAACTAGATGAATCACCAGCATTCTTTGGCTTAACCCACTCTTGAATGGTGACCGGTACGTTGCCCCCTAACAATCACTCCACATTGATTTACGAATATCCTCGCGTCATCTGTTGGAGCACTCGGTCGTCCATTCTCTTGGATTTCGTCGATGTCGAATCTTTTATTACCGTCCAACTTTTTGTTCGGCCCTCGTTTTGTAGCTGTCGACGATTGCATCGATGTGGAGGGCTATAATAAGAAAGAGAGATCGATTAATATACAGAGGAATCAATGCATCTACTCACAAACCACTTTATATATATATATATATATATATATATATATATATATATATATATATATATATATAGGTAAATTAACCTCGCTGGTTGTTGCCGATGGCTCGACAGTGGCATCTTCTTCACCATCATTGTTGGTTGTTGGTGAGGGATCAACCCTGGCATTTTTTGCGTGTACCGGTTCTTGCAGCACTCCCTGGCTCTGCTCACCAGATTTGAGGTCCATATATGACTCTATACCATCCTCATTTTCAAAATGGATGCCTTCTTCTTCATATCGAGCGGCGGTACCTTCTCTTATCATTTCCGAGATAGCGTTTTGGCAGGTGTTTCCTGTGGGGTCGTCCATAACTTAACCATTCCAGAAATAAAAGTAAACAAGTTACTAAAAAGAGTAATTATATGTTCCAGGTTCTCACTTCAATTATAAAAGCAAAATTGATGAAATATGAAAAAGTATCAATATAGCTCGGGTTCATTTTTATTTAACCCTAATACATCACGATCAAACAATATCACTTATACATTGATGAACCTTTCTCAAACTAATTAACTTTGACCGGGTCCTAAGCCATGGGGTGCTCAGTTGCGAGCGCTGCGCATCCAAAGGTAAGGAACCCTCGGAGGGTCATAGCTCATGTGGTAAAGAACCCTCCGAAGAATCGACCAACTGCTGCTATACTCCTATCGAGGAAGTACACGTAGCGTCGGACGTGCTCGTCCTCCTCCCTGATACGCTGGCGTACCACCTCCTCAGGGGCCGGCTCTCTCCGCCCCGACCAAGGCTCACGCGATCGCCACCAAAGAAGATCTGGGTCGACCACGTCACCCGGATTTCTCACCAAGCTGCGTGTCCTGGTAGTAAAAACCTCCCAGTGCCAGCCCGGCGGTGCCCAGTCCCGGACATCGCCCGTCAGGTCCAATAGAGACATCGTCGCGAAGAAAAATAAACTAAAAACAAATGCATGATATATGGACTAAGTTAAATATTCCTAAATAAAAATTCGCTAAGTAAAAAATTCTACTAATTCTAAAAATCCACTAAGTAAATATTCTAACTTTCTAAACTAAAAACATATACATGATATATGGACCAAGTAAACATTCCTAAAAAAAATCACTAAGTAAAAATTGTACTAATTCTAAAAAATCACTAAGTTAATATTGCTAAGTTTCTAAACTAAAATCCTAAACTAATTTTCATTAGTTAATATTCCTAATTAAGTTTCTAAACTAAATATTCCTAAATTTCTAAACTAATTATTCCTAAGTTTCTAAACTAAAAATCGTAACACACTAAAATAACATAACAAACTAACACTACTAGTTGTACACGTAGGTGTGTGCATGCATGCATGCATTTCTCACAGGTGTGGGATGGTCGATCCTCGATCGATTGGAGGCGCCGGGCACGGGGACGTCGTGGCGCGGCGCGGGGAGGCACTTGGCGCCGTGGAGCGCGGCACGCCGCGGTGGGCCGGTGGCGGCACGGCGACGCCGCGTGGCGCAGGGAGGTGCGGCGACACGAGGCGGCGCAGAGGCGGGAAAGCGTCGGGGCAGCACTTCCGCGTCGTCTCTGTATCCTCGTCTGCGTCGCGCGAATGAAGTTGTGAGGAAGAAGGATCGCGGCCGCGCCGTTTAAATATCCCAGACCTGTAGTCCCGGGCCGTGGCACCGCCCGGGACTAGAGCCCTCCCCCCCCCCTCTAGTCCCGGGCGGTGCCACGTCCCGAGACTAAAGGTGAAATTTCGCGCGCACGACTTTTAGTCTCGGCTCATATTACGGCCCGGGACTACATCACCACTTTTGAAAATTATTTTACTAATTTAAATATTTGAATTATTTTAGTGTTTTGGGTTTAGGGTTTAGGGTGACTTTCCAATGTGACAATAGTATGAACATGCAAAATGTCTGAACCGGAATATAGAGCTAACATTAGGGAGGGGGACGGTACATCTAGATAAACAAGGAAGTACATAATGGCAAGAGTGGATCTGAACCTAAACGGAGAGCAAACATCAAGCTAACATTACGGAGGGGTACGATATATCTAGATAAACAAGACAGTACATAATGGCAAGAGTGGATCTGATCTGCTAGTCATACTCCTGCCTAGGCCTATAGTACTCTGACTCGTAGTCGTCGTAGTCGTCGCCGTCGTCGTCAATATCGTCGGACGGTGGCTCGGGGAGTGACCCTCGGAGAATCAGGACGCCTGGACTGGGCGTGAGGGTAGAGCAGGCGGGGGTTATTGCCGGCTCTGATGTAGTTCATGACGCTCTGAAGAGTCCGTCCGCCGCCCCACCACAGCTGACGACCGGCCTCGTTGAAGTTTGAAGGAGGCGGGTCGTTCTCCTCGTACCGGCGAGCGCCCTCTCATGCCGATTAATGAAGAAGGCGTCCCAAGTAGGGCGGCAGTCGGGTTTCCAACGGGGATCCCTCCTCTGCTCTGGCGTGTGCTTGTGGTAGTAGTGGTTCGTGATGGCCTCCCGACGCCCCACACCTTGAGGAACAGGAGGGACTGGCACTCCTCCGGTGCTCATCCTCCAACCGGCGGGGACGCTGTGGCCGGACGGGCAGGGGTAGATCAAGGCGGAAAGCGCCTCCGCCAGTGGGTAGATTAGAGTGGCTTTGGTAGAAGCCATGGGAGAGTGATGATATTGCAGATATGAGTTTAGATGTGTTATGCCAATGGTGGCAAAGCATACATATATAATGAGAAGAAACATACCCTATAGTCCCGGCCCATTCTGGCCCCTCTACGTGAGCCGGAAGGGGGTAGCAAAGTGGAACCAATTTCTTGGTTGTCTTAGTTTAGGCCCAAGGAACACCCAAGACAATGGTAGGGCCCACCTATTGGCAAGATTCTACGCCGTCAGATCCGGGAGTTTCGGACTCTAAGTAGTCCTTGAACACGCCAGAGAGAATCCGACGCCGGTGAAGCCCTAACACGGAGAGAGAGAGAATCTT
The DNA here is from genome assembly GCA_028641055.1 of Alopecurus myosuroides. Classification (NCBI taxonomy): domain Eukaryota; kingdom Viridiplantae; phylum Streptophyta; class Magnoliopsida; order Poales; family Poaceae; genus Alopecurus; species Alopecurus myosuroides. Next base: position 525,761,498 of record CM054058.1, read on the forward strand.
GGGAATACAAGACCCATGACACACTCTAACACACATGGTATTTCATACCATGAGATTTGGTGGCATTTAGACGATCCGGAGCTCCCCTCCGGAGAAACCATAGCCCCGCTGGGAAAAAAGGAAGAATTGCCGTCCTTACCCCTCTACGTGAGCCGGAAGGGGATAGCAAAGTGGAACCAATTTCTTGGTTGTGTTAGGCTAGGCCCAAGGAATACCAAAGAAAATTGTAGGACCCACCTCTTGGCAAGATTCCCCTAGTTTCGCCAAATCCGAGAGTTTTGGGCTCTAAGGGACACTTCTTTTGTAGTTTCTAGCTGCTTCTAGGTGCAAATAATAAAAAACTGAAAATAAGTGTCTAGTTTCTACCCATCTTTTTTCCACCGAGAAACTCGTTTTGTGCATAGAAGCAGAAACTACTCCCGAGCAGATTCTCGAGTTTCCCACCTAGTCCCGCGAAAGGGTATAGCAAACAAGACATGTTGGTGTGAATAATTACGGGCAATTGACACCCCACCCTAACCGGTCAACTAGCATGGAGGAAAAAAACAAAAAATCAGATCGCGTCCTCCCACTTGTCCCCAACCCGACGGGGCTCCAGGAGCTCCTCCCCCGCGCCAGGGCCGGCCGCCGGTCGCTGGCCTGCCGTCCGCCGCCATATATACCCCCTTCCCCGCCGGATCCCGAGCCTCCAACCCTGCATCTCCAAGCTTCCTCTCCCTCCCTCGAGCCTATCGAATTCTTGGGGTCACGGTCGCCCTCTTCTCCATCTGGCCTCGGGTGGAGCAGGTTTTCCGGGGAGAGGCCCGTCCCTCACTCGGTGCGGACGCAGACGTCTCTGAGGGCGCCGAGTGTCCTCGCGTCTGCGGGCGGTGCCGGTTCCAGCGGCGCAGGTGGCTCTGCTAGAGGATCCTTCGACGGGGACCCCGATGGCCTTCTTGACCAGTTTGCTGCCCAGTTCTTGGAGGCGACGATGGGCGCCACCGCAGGCACCCAGGACGGGTGAGATCAAGAAGGAACTCCTTCTCAAATTGAGTGTGGTCGACATGGTGGGCCTCGAGAGGTCGCTATGGAAGATGGAGGCACTCGCCGAGCTTGCGTGGTTCATGAACCTGTGATCCAACGACGACACGGAGGTGCCCCCGCCCGAGCTCTTTGAGTGCACATTCCGGTCTCTGCACGCAGCCTGCTGCAATGAACAGAGCAGGGACAATAGAGCAGCTCGTCAACAACACCGCATGTCAACCTCCCAATCACAGGGATGCATCTAGTACAATTGTTCTCTCCCAAAATTAGATGTATATAATTGTTGCTCTCCAAAAATTTATGTACTGTTAAGCCAAAATTATTAACTACACATATCAGATTTGGGGGTATAACGGACATGTCATAACTCATCGTAGCAAATAAGTAAAAAATGTAGAAGACAGAAGAAGTCTCTCGGGGAGTTTCTACTAGTTTCTCCCCACAAAAACCTAGAAACTTGCTTCTGCATAAGCAGAAACTTAAAACAAGTCACCCTAAGTAGTCCTAGAACCCGCTAGAGAGAATCCGACGCCGGTGAAGCCCAAACGTAGAAAGCGAGGTTGTCTTGGGAATCCAAGACCCATGACACACTCTAAGACACATGGTATGGAATACCATAGGATTTGGTGGCATTCAGACAATTCGGAGCCCCCTCCGGAGAAACCATAGCCCCGTTGGGGGGAAAAAGCGAAAATGTCGTTTTGGCCCTCTACATGAGCAGGAAGGGGGTAGCAAAGTGGAAACAATTGTTTGTCTGTGTTAGGTTAGGCCCAAGGAAAACCCAAGACAATGGTAGGGCTCACCTCTTGGCAAGATTCGCCCAATTCCTTCAGATCCGGGAGTTTCGAGCTCTGAGTAGTCCTAGAACCCACGAGACAGAATCATACGCCGGTGAAGCCCTAACACAGAGAGCAGGGAAATCTTGGGCATACAAGACCCATGACACAATTTAGAACACATGGTATGGCATACCATGGGATTTGGTGGCATTCAGACGATCCGGAGCCCTCTCTCCGGATAAACCATAGCTCCGCTGGGGAAAAAGATGGAACAGCCGTTCTGGCCCATTTACGTGAGCCGGAAGGAGGTAGAAAAGGGGAACCAACTGCTTGGTTGGGTTAGGTTAGGCCCAAGGAACACCCCGGAAAATTGTAGGGCCCACCTCTTGGCAAGATTCCCCCAGTTCCATCAGATCCGGGAGTTTATGGCTCTAAGTAGTCCTGGAACCCACCAGAGAAAATCTGACGCCGGTGAAGCCATAACACAAAGAGAGCGAGGTAATCTTGGGCATCCAAGACCCATTACACTCTCTAAAACACATGTTATGGCAAACCATGAGATTTGGTGGCATTTAGACGCTCCGGAGCTCCTCTTCTGGGAAACCATAGCCCCACCGGGGAAAAAGACGGAACTGTTGTTCTGGCCCCTCTACGTGAGCATTGCAATTTATAAGCAAGACTGCCAATCTTCCCCAATATACGAAAAGGGCCATAGTATTTAGAAATCAGCTTCAGTGAAAGGGGTTAGAAAAGTGGAACCAATTTCATTGTTGTGTTATGTTAGTCCCAAGGAACACACAAGAAAATGGTAGGGCCCACCTCTTGGAAAGATTCCCTAGTCCCGTCAGATCCGGGAGTTTTAGGCTCTAATTAAGTAGTCCTGGAACCCGCACAGAGAATCCGACGCCAGTGAAGCCCTAACACAAAGAGTGAGGGACTATTGGTCATACAAAACCCATGAAACTCTCTAGCACACATGGTATGGCATACCATTGGAATTGGAGGCATTTAGACGATACGGAGGCCCCTCTCCGAAGAAACCATAGCCCCGCCGGGGAAAAAGACGGAACTGCTGTTCCGGCCCCTCTACGTGAGCCGGAAGGGGGTAGAAAGTGGAAACAATTGCTTGGTTGTGTTAGCTTTGGCCCAAGGAACAACCAATGCAATGGTAGGTCCTACCTCTTGGCAATATTCCCCCAGTTCCGTCAGATCCGGGAGTTTCGGGCTCTAAGTAGTCCTGGAACCCGCTAGAGAGAATCTGACGCTGGTGAAACCCTAACACTGAGAGAGAGGGAATATTGGGCATCCAAGACCCATGCCACACTCTAGCGCACATGGTATGTCATACCATGGGATTTGGTAGCATTCAGACGATCCGGAGCCCCATCTCCGGCGAAACCATAGCCCCGATGGGGAAAAGTCGAAACTGCCGTTCTTGCCCTTATACATGAGCCCGAAGGGGGTTAAAAATGGAACCAAGTGCTTGGTTGTATTAGATTAGGACCCAGGAACACCCAAGACAATGGTAGTTCCCACCTGTTGGAAAGATTCCCCCAGTCCCGTCAGAACCTGGAGTTTTGGGCTCTAATTAAGTAGTCCTGGAAACCGTAGAGAGAATCCGACGCCGGTGAAGCCCTAACATAGAGAGCGAGGGAATATTGGGAATCCACGACCCATTCTACACTCTAACACACACATGGTATCCCATACCATGTGTTGTGGTGGCATTCAGACGATCCGGAGCCCCTATTCGGAGAAACCATAGCCCCGCTAAGGAAAAGGACGTAACTGTCGTTCCGGACCCTCTACGCGAGCCAAAAGGGGGAGAAAGTGTAACCAATTGCTTGGTTGTGATAGTTTAGGACCAAGGAACACCCAAAAAAATGGTACATCCCACCTCTAGGAAAGATTCCCCCAGATCCGTCAGATCCAAGAGTTTCAGGCTCTCATTAAGTAGCCTTGGAACCCACGAGACAGAATTCGATGCTGGTGAAACCCTAACACAGAGAGCGAGGGAATCTTGGACATCCAATACCAATGCCACACTCTAAAACACATGGTATGGAATATCATGGGATTTGGTGGCATTCAGACGATCTGGAGCCCCCTCTCCGGAGAAACCATAGCCCCGCTAGGGAAGAAGACGGAACGGTTGTTCAGGCCCCTCTACGTGAGCCGGAAGGGGGTAGAAAAGTGGAACCAATTTCTTGGTCGTGTTAGGTTAGGACCAAGGAACACCTAATAAAATGCTAAGTCCCACCTTTTGGAAAGATTCCCCTAGTCCCGTCAGATCCGAGAGTATAGGGCTCTAATTAAGTAGTCATGGAACCCATAGAGAGAATCCAAAGCCGGTTTAGCCCTAACACAGAGAGCGCGGGAATCTTGGGCATCCAAAACCCATGCATCACTCTAACACACATGGTATCTCATACCATGGGATTTGGTGGCATTTAGACGTTCCGGAGCCCCCTTCGAAGAAACCATAACCCCTCTAGGGAAAAAGGTGGAACTGTCGTTCAGGCCCCTCTACGTGAGCCGGAAGGGCGTAGCAAAGTGGAAATAATTTCTTTGTTGTGTTAGGTTAGGCTCAAGTAACACCCAAGAAAATGGTAGGGCCCACCTCTTGCCAAGATTCTCCTAGTTATGTCAGATCCGGGAGTTTCAGGATCTAAGTAGTCTTGGAACCCGCCAGAGAGAATCCGACGCTGGTGAAGCCCTAACACACAGAGATAGGAAATCTTGGGCATACAAGACCCATGGCACACTATAACACACATGGTATGGTATACCAAGAGATTTCGCGGCATCCAGACGCTCCAGAGCCCCCCTCTCCGGAGAAACCATAGCCTCGTTGGGGAAAAATACAAAACTGTCGTTCTTGCCCCTCTATGTGAGCCGAAGAGGGGTAGAAAAGTGTAACCAATTGCTTGATTGTGTTAGGTTAGGACCAAGGAACACCCACGACAATGGTAGGGCCCACCACTTGGAAAGATTCGCCCAGATCCGTTAGATCCGGGAGTTTTGGGCTCTCACTAAATAGTCGTGGAACCCGCTAGAGAGAATCCGACGCTGGTGAAACCCTAACACAAAGAGCAAGGGAATCTTGTGCATCTAAGACCCATGCCACACTCTAAAACACATGGTATGGCATACCATGGGATCTGGTGGCATTCAGACGATCCGGAGACCCTTCTCCGGAGAAACCATGGCCCCGCTGGGGAAAAAGACGGAACTGTCATTCTGGCCCCTCTACGTGAGGTGAAAGTGGGTAGAAAAGTGTAACCAATTGCTTGGTTGTGTTAGATTAGGACCAAGGAACACCCAAGACAATGGTAGGGCCCACCTCTTGGCAAGATTCCCCAGTGCCGTAGAATCCTGGAGAATCTGCCTCTCAATAAGCAGTCCTGGAACCCGCCAGAGAGAATACAACGCTGGTGAAACCCTAACACAGAGAGCGAGGGAATCTTGGGCATCCAAGACCCATTCCACAATCTAACACACATGGTAAGGAATACCACGGGATTTGGTGGCATTCAAACGATCCGGATCCCCCACTCCGGAGAAAACATCTTATGTCAGTAATTTATAGATGTCTTCCCATTTTCCTTAAATAACATATTTCAATAATGGTTTTCTTTTCAGGCCATCCATCATGTATCCAACGTCAAGTAATGTTCTCCAGCCAATGTACCAAAATCTTGCGCACGCAGAAAATTTTGCGCCGCCGACCCAAATTATCGACCAAAAACTTTGCCGCCTTTGCCGCCCTAAATTTCGAACCTCTCCCTTATATGCCCCCTCGCCGAAATTTCCCCTCCTATTGTCGCAAATCACCCTTTCCTCCTAAACCCCATCTACTCCGCCCCGGCCTTCCACCTGGCCAAGTAGCTTGCCTTCATGGCTTCCACCTGACCGTCCCCCGTCTTCCACCTCGCCGTGCATTTTGCCTTCCTAGGCTTCCACATTGGTGTCCCCGGTCTTCCACCCCACCGCTCATCTTGCCTTCCTGGGCTTCCGCCTTGTCGTCCAGGACGCCATCCAGACCTGCCACCTCGCCGTCCAGATTTGATACCTCGCCGTCAAGATCTACCACCTCGCCGGCCTGGTAGCCGTCAAGTTCCTTTGTTCAGAGTTTGCTTATTTTCGAGCTTGTATAAAGCTTAAGATCACTTCTCCTGCGATCCTATCATACTTAGGTCCACAAATTAGATTACTGATATGGTGAAACAGCGAATTACATCACTAAGATTTTCTAACTCCATGTTGTCACATCCCAATGAAAGATAAGGCTATTTGTAAAGAACATGTATCATCTATTTATTTCCATTTATTCGCATAAGTCATCAATTCTAGACTTATAGTGTAATCTATTTATTTCCATTTATACCATGTCCACCATCTAGATAAGGCATGCCTTGCATGATAGCTCAAGAATAAAGGTACTAATGTGGTGTCGAACTGCTGGCTTAACTACTGCTCTGCCATGTATTTTGTGCTACTATCCTAGTTGATTTGGTACATATGAACCATGCAGCTTAGGAACATCAAAGTCAAGAGTACATCTGGTAGGACAAAGATGGCTCCTTGTGGACGTGCATGTAGTCGCAAGCGCATCATAGCCCATCACGAGCATGCAGTTGCCCATGTCCATCCGTATGCAGATTACGAACTCAAGCGGATAGTGGTCAAAGACGAGGAGTGATACATCTTCAACGTATCTATAATTTCTGATGCTCCATGATAATATTATGCCAATTGCTACATGTTTTCTCCCTTCTTTATAGCATTTTTACACGTTTTCCGGGACTAACCTATTAACAATATGCCAAGTGCGAGTTCCTTGTTTTCTGCTGTTTTTTATTTCAGAAAAGTTGTTCTGGAAATATTCCCGGAATTAGACCCCACAAAGCCCGAAGTGCCTATTTTCCCCGAAAACATCCAGAAGACCAAAGAGGAGTCAAGGAGGGGCACCAGGGGGCCCACACCATGGGGTGGCGCCCCCCCTTGGCCACGCCAAGTGTTGGTGTGGGCCCCCTAGGGCTCCACCGCCTCTGCCCTTTTGCCTATTTTTCCCCCGAATGGAAAACCCTAAACACCTGATCAAATATCCCCGAAAAGTTCCACAGCCGCCGTCATCGTCAACCCTAGATTAGGGGGGTTCTGAAGCTGTCTCCGGCACCCTGCCGGAGAGGAAATCATCACCGGAGGCCTCTTCATCACTATGCCTGCCTCCGACACTAGTAGGAAAACCCCTACCAGTGACGAACAAAAATGGCCTACCGCTGGCGAACAACCACGCCAGTGGTAGCAGGTTACCGCTGGCGAACATCACTTCGCCAGCGGTAGTGCATGTTACCGCTGGCGAACAAAGCCTTGTTCGCCAGCGCTATGTTCGCTAGCGGTAGCTCCTCTGTTCGCCAGCGGTACTGGTTCGCCAGCGGTAGTCATCCTGTTCGCCAGCGGTACTGTTCGCCAGCGGTAGGAACTTTGTTCGCCAGTGGTAAGTTTCCCAGGTTTGTATATTTTTTTTTTTTTTGTATAACAGTTTGTATATTATGATTATATATATTCCCAGGTCCAAATACATTCAAATTCTATAATTTATAAACCTCAGACATATAAATCACTGATAGCACATCGATAAATCATAGATACATATGCATCCATCCATAACGAATTTAACACATCGATAACGATATTAACACATCTATACATATGCATCCATATCCAATTCTCATAAGTACGAATACAACACATTGATCTCAATAATATGTCGGAAGATTTCGAACCCAAAATATAGCCATCTAATTAGTTCAACGATTACAAAGGTATGACTACTACATCTATGCAACGTACGCGCTATATAGAGATCAATCGCAAAGAAGACTAGCTAGATATACGGTCCGCCTCCGCTTTAGCTTCCGCCTCCGCTTGCGATCTTTCGCTAGGGCCAGCGCGCCGTCCACTTCTTCATCTCTCTGTAGACCAAGATAAAAGCATTAGACCGTCAAAGGAAATCACAAGTTCTTATTAGGAGCAATTCGTAACGAATCGAATACATACCGTCGATCATTTCTTCCTCGATGTTGTGATCTTCTGTTTCTTCTCCGGCGGGAACGGAAGAGCACCTTCTAACGAGTTGAATGGTCTCTCGTCAGTCTGGTCTAGCACACATTGTCGCAACTCATTGTTAGATGGTGGGGAGTTCCAGTGGAAGATAGATCCTGTAGTTACTACATCCTTATAGATGATTGTGCAGATCTTGCAATGGATGCGACCAAAGTTTTGTCTGTACTCAGCATCAGACCATTCCACGATGCTGCGAGACCATTTGTCCACAGCAGACATGTATTGCAGACTATGTTGGTCCTTCACGATCTCCGTCATGTGTTGGATGAGGTACCATGCCTCCATTTGGCCGCCTGGCGCCGGCTTGGGGCAGGGAAACTCTGTTCTGTGTCTGAACACATATTTTCCTTTAATTTGTTTCTTCCTGTCGCAGAATCCTTCCCCCCTGATGTAGCCATCCATAGCATCATTGAGAACAGACTTGATGAGGGTGTAGTTCTTCTCCTTCATCGTACTCCCGGAGTCGAGATATACTGCGTGCGCGTCTCTCGGGTAGAGCATGATGAGGGTGCCGTATTTGTTTCTGCGCAAAACAGGAGTGTCCATATGGTTAGTGAGCAACACTTGTTCACTAACTATATATGCGCAAACTTATGTAAAGATGGGAAATATAACTTACTCAGGAAAGTAGGGCACGAGGGTGATCCTCTTGTTCATATGGTTAGTGAGCAACACTTGTTCGAGGTACTTTGTCGCTTTTGCCCTACCCCTGGGGTTGTTCAAGTACATGTCGTGCATGTAGTAGGGGTCTGCTAGCCCGATGTTTCTGACATTCTCTAAGGATAGCTGATGCGCCAAGCTGAGCGTAAACAGACGGACGATTGACGAGTGGAGTGATTTCATGTGGAACATCCGGAAAATGTCGTCAAATCTAATGATGATCTTGTTTGCGTTGCCTTCAGTGACAAATCCCGCCGTAGATGGCACCTTTGCGACCAAAACCGGAAGCGTTGGATTTTTCTCTTTCAGAAGCATCTCCTCCATATATAGTACACCGTCATGGACGCTACGCATATCACCTGTCAGCAAGGAGACCAACCTCGGCGGAAGCATCGGTTTGCCCAACTCATGGATCTGATGCCAGTCGGTTATGGGTATCCTGTCCAATACACGTCTTGTCTGCGGCTTAGACTTGGTCCCCTCCACCGGTTGGCTCATCGATGCAACGGCAGGAACCTTCTTAGTTCTTTTCCGTGCATACTTGATGTTAGGCTGAGTCTTATGAAATACATCCGCTACCGCCTCTTTGAGGGCATCCTGGCTGATGACTTCTTGCTCGGGGACTGCCGGCTCTTGAGAAGAGAAAAGACGCTTTGTGCATCGATATTTATCCGCTTCCTCCGCTGGCAAGAGAAGTTGATCAAGATCATCCAGGCCGGGCGCCCCCTCGTAAGGATCGTCGACGAGGTAGTCATTCGGGTTCTCATCTTCAGCATCGTCGCCGTCGTGCTGCACGGACTTTGCAGGTGAGAAATCCTTGTGTTGGCTCGGGTGCCCCGACCCCTGGACCGGTGTTGGAGTGTTGGCAGGAGTACTTTCCAAACGAATTAGTGATTTCGGCCAGGTCAATGGCCAAACCAAGCATTGCTCCAGGTTCAACTCGCTGTCGGCTGCGGGTGGTTGGTTCGGAGGATCGAGAGCACCGCAACCAGGGAGCACCCGACTTAATGTCACTCTGAACACGTCCTCGGGCATACGAACGCCGTGGGATACGCGGTTCAGAGGTGTGATGATTTTTCTTTGGCGACGTCCTTTAACTCGCCGTTCACATTAAGGAGCAATGTGCATCCCGTCTCGTCGGCCTGCGAAACGTCGCGCGATCGTTGTTAGAGACTGATGCCGTCACGAATCAAGTCATAATATATAATTAAGCAGTGCACGTTGAATTACCGTGAGGGCATTGAGCTCGGACAAGGGGGATGGACCGCTAAGTGTCGGCGGCGGCGTTGAAGAGATGTGGCGGGGCGGCGACGGATCTTTGCGACCTTGCGGCTGAGGGTTGGGGGCCGGCTCGTTCCGCGCAGCAGACGCCACGACCAGAACCACCCGCCTCGTCGTTGTGAGCCATATCTAAGGAAGGAGAGAAAACCCGAAATAAGTTCAACAAATCTTACAATTTAGACGATGTATACCCCATATGAGTCCAAATTTCTCGGACACTCTAAGTTGTGATATTTTTAGCAAAGATCATGCCAAAATTCACGGAAAATTTCGGCATGACCTTTGCTAAAAATATCACAAATGGAGTACCCATATTTGCCGGAACGGAAATTAATCAACATTCCGGCAAATAGGGACTCACGTGGGGTACCTGCACATAAAAACCCACCCCTCATATAATCCCACCCCTCATATTATCATCGTCATCCACACGAAGGTGGGCACATATCCACACGACCACACACCATCTCCACCATCCATACACCACCATCCATCATCACCACGCCATCCATCACAAAATTAGTGCTAGAGATGAGCTGCAGTACCACATTGCGCTCAAGTAGACAAGTACCATTACATAAAAACGACTACATAGCAGTAAATGGACAAGCATCAATACCAATGACAGAAAAGCATCAATAACCAACATTCTACAAAATATTAATAAGCATCGCAAGAGTAGATACTGCATATACATGGATCAGGCAGAGTAACCAAGCTATCTAGCACAAAGTGCTACAGAATTATAAAATTCAGCTAAGCTAGCAGGCTTGCTACCATCAGGATTCAGCCCAGCAAAACAATTGCAGCCAGGTTTTAACTATCAAGATAGTCAGGTTTTTGCCAACTTCTGCAATTTTCACCTTTATATGTTTACTTAGTAGGATCCATGCTGTACTGCCCATATACTAGCACTGTATGAAATTTTATGATGTACTTCCAGAGTGCACAGAAGAGTCATTTTGTCAAGACTGAATTAGATAGCAGGAAAAAAGATGATTATAGTCGACTACATTTCTTTTCCCTCAGGCTCCATTTGCTAAGAACTGAATAACCAATATCACTTTTGTTGTCAGAATTCATCCCTGGGAACTAAAATGATAAAATCTAGCATATGTTCTTATTTAAACTTTGGCCTCATGCTTTGCATCACTGGCCAGGGGAAAATCAAAATACCAGTATCTGTTCTTATCAGATGAAATTGCTTAGGGGAAACAAGATCAAGCAACTAACATTTTCTTATCAGTACAGGAGCTACTAGGGGCATAAATCCTCAACAAATACTAACTGGGAATTTATCTAGCTCACAAACACATGCATAGCTGTTGTTGGGCACAAATCCATGGGAGATGCACCTCAACAGAACAACTATACATATAATTGCATCAGAAACCAGTAAGTATACAGAGGGGAAACAAATAGGTCATGTCCCAGATGAAAGAGTAACCAAGAGAGGCAGTGGCACATTCTCTGAACTAAGGTTCAGAGTAGAACACACTAAGTTGTACCATGTTATAAGCATAGCACCAGAGGGCCTAAAACAACATAAGTATAAGGCAGTATTCTTAGTGAAAATTAACAATCACATGGAGGATAATCCTCTGGATCTAGTAGACCATCAGCACCAAATTCCACTGCATATAGTGGATATAATCAGATGGAGGGATCATATTTGCAGGGTAAATACTGCCCCGGGCCCAAGTATCCCACGGTTTGACAGATGAGGACAGGCAATCAGATTTTGTGCAGGCCAAATGGAGCTCAGGTTTTATTTAAGCAATCAGATCATCATGTTTCAGAATTGCAACAGCAGGAGCCTGCCTTAACTGTATACCATGACAGATTACGTAGCACCAGACCCAAATAGGATGAGTTCATTACTTCTTAAGTAGATCAGGTACTAAAGCGAGACGACAACACCAAAACTTAAGCGATGTCAATATTCCGTACAGAAATGTATGGTGGTTTAGCATATTTCTGCACATCGTGTCATTCTAAGCATAAAATGGAGCCTGTGGTGTAAAGGGATGAACTGAGCACTGGCACAGCAATCAGACACAAACTGGTTGAGCTCAACAGTTGCAACCACGAGTACACGAGACAGACTTGTTAAGGTCAACAGTAGCAGCGAGCCTAGTAGTAGAAACCACGGAAACTAACATACCGTCTGATCGTCCCCTGTGCCAATGTGTGTGGAATCTAGATTGAATGATATTTTGGCTGCCAATGTGTGCAACCATGAGGGAAATGCATAGTGAGTACCTAAAAAATTACCTGTTTATTGCAGAACACGGGTCGAACACCTTGCGTGCAAGGGTGAAGAGAGGGCAGCAGCAGGCAGTAGGCCGGCGCCGCCGCTTTAGGAGGCAGTAGGGGCGGCGGAGTGGAAGAGGAGGGAGACGTAGGGGAGGTGGAGGCCGGTCGGCGTGGCGTCGATGGCCGTGGAGGGGCGGCGCGGCGTGCAGAGAGAGGGGGAAGGCCGATGGAGGGAAGGGAGGGCGCAGTGGTGGAGGGAGGGAGTGGAGGGGAGGGCGCAGTGGTGGAGGGAGGGAGTGGAGGGGAACGCGTCGGGGACTCGCCGGAGGACAGGGAATCGCCGGAGGACAAGTACTCGCCGGAGAAACGTGCGCGCGCGTTGGAGACGATCGAGATTGAGAAAAACGGCTAAGTCCCACGCGCGCGCCCCTGTGTACCTCTGTGGGGGCTTACCGCTGGCGAACTTGGCTGCTGGTTCGCCAGCGCTATGTTACCGCTGGCGAATAAAGGCTGGTTCGCCAGCTGTAACATAGCGCTGGCGAACCAGCACCCAAGTTCGCCAGCGCTACCTTTTTTTATTTTTCTTTGAAATGATTTACTTTATTATTTTTTCTTAATTTTTCTTGAGAAACATTACTGTTTTATTTCAAACACATTACAAATAATAATGTTTTAATTACAAATAATAATGTTTTCCATTTCAAACACATTACACTTATTATGTTTTTTTTGTTTTCTTTATTTGTTTAAATTATTCAAAGACATTTAATTTATAATAATTCAAACACATTACAAATTAATTTCAAACACATTACAAATAATAATGTTTTTTTGTTTTCTTTATTTGTTTAAATTATTCAAAGACATTTAATTTATAATAATTCAAACACATTGCAAATTAATTTCAAACACTTTGCAAATAATAATGTTTTATTTCTTGTTTCCTTCTTGTTTAATTTCTACTTGTTTCCTTTTATGTTTCAAATAATATAAGTCCACACATTTGAAATACAGAACAAGGTACATTAAATTTATAATAAGTGCATATACACAGTTTCGTCGCATACAATTAGAAGACAGATATATACATAGTTTCTCGGTGTTTGATCTTTTTGCCTTTTTTGGTCGAAGTTGCATAATTTAACCCCATATTATGACTTCTTCTTCTGAATGGAAGACCATGCCTAGGTAGCGTAGTTCTGCTTCTTCTTGTTGTGTATGTTGCATGACTATCATCATCATCTTCTTGATCATCGTCAATATTTGGGTCGCCGAACGTGTCGAACTCGTCCTCGTCAACGACTCCATCCATTCCGATGATATTTCTTTTCCCTCTCCTCACGACAACACGGCTAGGCCTAGCGGGGTCTGTTATGAAGAAGCATTGGGACACATGCTTAGCCAATACCCATGGCTCATTTTGCGCTGCGACATTCGCACTTGATGAGGTTCCGGCTTCGGGAATAACCATGGTTGTAAAGTATTGGTCTTCTTTCCTGACGGTCGACATCCTAGCCCATCTGACGTGGAACATAGGCACCTTCTCTCCAGAGTAGTTAAGCTCCCATATCTCCTCGATCCTTCCGTAGTATCTTAACTTTTTGTCACCGGTGTAGGATTCCATCGTTACCCCTGAGTTTTGATAATCGGAAGTTTTGTCTTTCTCCTCTGTGTAGAAAGTGAACCCGTTGATATCATATGCTTGAAACGTCGCTAGGTTGGGAGTTGGGCCATGTGCCAAGGCGTACAATAGTTTATTTTTCGCACAATCCCTTGGCGGTGGATTAGCGACGATCACATCTTTAAACCAACGCAAGAAAGTGGAGTTATGCTCTCTGATTATTTCTCCTTCGGTCCTCCGCTTGCCTTGTTCACTGTACTTTTTCATAATCGAGCTCTTGTGTTTTTCCACCCAAGTATCGACCATGTCAATGTGTTGGAGAGCTACTAAGTTTGCCCTGTTAAAGTCGGTGCGTCGACAAGCCCGATCCACATGCACTTCTCTACGTCCATTTTTGTGACCTACTCCATCGAGCTTGCCAATGTGCTTGTTTCTGGGCAGATCAACTGGGTCCTCCACGTCCATATGATTCGTGCAGAAAGAGATGCACTCTTCGGTGAGAAAGCCCTGAACGATGCTTCCGTCCGGAAGAGCTTTGTTGCGAACATATCCTTTGATGACCCCATTCATCCTTTCAAACGGCATCATGTTGTGCAGGAATAACGGCCCGAGATGGATGATATCGTCCACGATATGGACCAACAGATGAACACATATGTCAAAGAATGATGGTGGAAAGTACATCTCAAGCTCGCATAGTATCACGACAATCTCTTCCTGCAGCCTTGAGATCTGCTTCCCCGTGATCGACTTTCGAGATATAACGTCGAAGAAGTTACAGAGGCCAAACAGGGTCTCCCGGACGTGTTTGTCCATTATTCCGCGGATCGCAACCGGAAGTATCTGCGTCATCATCACGTAACAGTCATGAGACTTCATCCCGCTAAACTTTTGTTTCTGCGCGTCGAGGAATCTGCTTATTAGCCCTGAGTAACCGCTAGGGACTTTGACTCCGAGAAGGCACATCATCAATTTTGTGATCTCGTCCGGACTAAGAGTGAAGCAGGAGGGGGGGCAGTAATAGTCATTCCTCTTAACCCTTTTGGCCTTGCGACCATCCGTCTCTTCATCACACGATTGATCGCCGTCGTCATCATCCGGGCGTCCCCCCTGAAGATCTACCCTAATACCAAAATATTTCAGGTCGTTTCTTTCTTTCACCCCGTCTTTGGTCCTCTCCGGCATGTTGAGCAGCGTGCCAAACAAACTTTCAAACACATTCTTCGTGATATGCATCCGATCAAGGCAGTGAGGCGTATCGAGAATGGGCCAGTATGGCAAGTCCCAAAACACCGACCTCGTCTTCCATACATCCAGAAGCGGTTTTGGCGCCTTTTGCTTCTTTCCAGGCTCTGGGCATTCCTTCCAATCATTCAGCAAATTGTAGATTTCTTCGCCGCACCTCTTACGTGGAGGTCCACGGAGCTCATCCTCACCGTTAAAAAGGTCTCCTCGCCTTCTCCACGGGTCTTTGTTGGGTAGCCACCTTCGATGGCCAACGAAAACTGTTTTCGAAGACCCAGGATCTTTCGGAAGTTGCATAAACGTGGGGTCATCCATGCACCTCACGCAACCGTTATGTCTGTGGCACACCTGGCCCGCCACATATCCGTAGCCTAGTAGGTCGTGAACCGTACAGAGTAAGACAGCTCTCATTGGGAAATATTGTTCACCGAAGGCGTCCCATGTGTTCACCCCTTCCTCGGCCCATAGCGTTTCCAGCTCATCTTTAAGCAGCTTCAGGTATAGATTTATGTCGTTGCCTGGTTGTTTCGGCCCTTGAATTAGCATACTCATGTGAATATACTTCCTCTTCATGCACAACCAGGGAGGGATGTTGTACATCCATACAAACACGGGCCAGGTGCTATGGGTGCTGCTCTGGTTGCCAAACGGATTGAGTCCGTCGGTGCTCACACCCAACCTGATGTTCCTTGCCTCCGCCCCGAACGTTGGATATTCACAGTCAATTGCTTTCCATTGACTTGCATCTGAAGGATGTGTCAGAATTACTTTTTCACTCCGATTTGGATCTTTCAAAACTTTATTCCTCCTTTTCACGTGCCAGCGCATGAGCTCTGCTTCCTTGCGGTCCGCGAAATACCGTTGCAGACGGGGAATGAGCGGAAAGTACCACACAACTTTCCGAGGAGCTTTCTTCTTCCCTTTCTTGTATCGAGCGGCGCTGCAAACTGGACAAATGGTTTTGTTCGCGTCCTCTTTCCGATAAATGTAGCAATCGTTGATGCACACATGGTATTTTTCGTGAGGTAAATCAAAGGGGCAGACGACTTTCTTGGCCTCGTCGCAACTTTTAGGACAGGTGTTGCCCTCTGGAAGGACATCGTGCCAGTATTGCAGGCTTGCATCGACGCTTATGTCGCTCCATTTGTATCTCGCCTTCATCTGCAGAACATCGAGGGCCACTCTCAGGCGGGACTCTCCCGGACCGCAGCCTGCATACAACGGTGTCTTCGAGTCTATCTCTAGTTGCGCCAGCTTCGATTGCTCTCTAGCAGCAGATATCGAGTTAGTCGTCTTTCTCAAAAGCAGTTCTTTCAGATGAGGGTCACGCACAACTTCCGTTAGGGGTGTCCCTGTGTCCTCGTGATCTTCTTCCACGTCTTGTTCAACATCTTCTCCATGATCATGTGCTGGGTCATGAGGCTGATCTTGGTCCTGCTGTAGTTCTATTCGATCGTTGCTATTGTCCTGTTGCACATCATTTCCTACCGCCGCCGCCCCATGGACTTCATCATCTTCATCATCACTTACCCACTGACTGTTATACCCATCCATGAAACAATACCTTAGGAGGTGACTGAGCAAGTCTCCGGTAAAGGGATTGAGCAAGCCCCCTAGTTTGCACTTTCGACATGGACATCGTATCTCCTTGCGGCCATTTTGTAACATGTCTTCTGTCGCGTGTCTCAAGTAACTATTCACGACACGTTCACTCTTAACGACCACCATTATATGTCGCCTGCACGAGAGCGCGCGCCGATATAATTAATATTAGAACCAAACATAATATATATATATATCGATATTCACGGAAAAAAATCGGCATGACCTTCCTACAAATTGGAGGTTAGAGGAGTGCCAAACTTTGCCGAGACGGAAATGAATCAACATTTCGGCAAAGTGGCAACTCATTTTCATATCAAAAATTTCACTTCATGTCGTATTCACGAAAAAATTCGGCATGACCTTCCTACAAATAGGAGGTTATTAGGGAGTGCCAAACTATGCCGAGACGGAAATGAATCAACATTCCGGCGATAGTTGGCTACTCAATTTCATTCCACAACAAATTGCGCACACATGCATTTATCGTCTCCATCACACGACCATTGTTGAATCCGGTGAAATTTCACACATATTGCATATCGCGTGTATCCAGACAAAATTTATATACAAACTCATTTAATTATATATTATCATTCATCCCACCTCAAATGAATAGATGGCTACACGATGATATCCGGAGAATTTTGGAGCTTTGGAGAGAAATGGGTTAATTCTAGATCTAGATGGCTAGGGAGGGAAAATTTGGGGTAGAAATGATGTTAGGAGGGAGATAAACATATATATACCAACTAAAATAAATTTAGTTGGTTCAAAATAGAGTAGGAGGGTGGAGAAATTGGCAAAATTTCGAGCTAGAGAGAGAAGAGGGGAGAAGGTGAAGAAGAGAGAGTGGAGGGGAAAGTGGGTGGGTGGGGGTGCCACTTATGGCTAGATCTGCGGAATACCGCTGGTGAACAGGTGCTGCTGTTCGCCAGCGCTAAGATGCGTGCTGGGCCCACATATTAGCGCTGGCGAACAGCAGCACCTGTTCGCCAGCGGTTGTGGGCGTAGCGCTGGCGAACACTAAGCGCAGTTCGCCAGCGGTAAAATGAGGCAGCGGCTGTAGCGCGCGCAGGTGGGGCCCAGACTTAGCGCTGGCAAACAAGGGCGGTGGTTCGCCAGCGGTAGTGTTTCAAAGCGCTGGCGAACAGGTATTTCTGTTCGCCAGTGCTGTTAGCGCTGGGCAACGACAATTATTGTTCGCCAGCGGTATGGTGGTGGCTATAAGCCATTCCCTACTAGTGCGAAGTGATGCGTGAGTAGTTCATCCTTGGACTACAGGTCCATAGCAGTAGCTAGATGGTTGTCTCCTCCTAATATGCCTCCATGTTTAGATCTCGTGAGCTTCCTAACATGATCGAGATTGATCTTATGTAATTCTATGTGATGTGTTGATTGGGATCCGACGAATATTGAACTTATGCCAAGTTGATTATAGTCTTTATTTGCATATGCTATTTGTGATCTTGCATGCTTTCCGTTTCTAGTGGTTGCTCTGGCCAAGTAGTTGCTAGTGACTCCAAGAGGGAGAATTTTTCCTCGATAGTGGGTTCATGCCTCCTTTTCGCATGTGCCCGAGTGACAGAAATATGACGGGGGAGGATGTGATGTTGCCACTAGGGAGAATACAGCGGTGAGAGTGCCCGTGTGTACAATCATTACTTATATTACACATATTGTTTAATGCAGTTATCTATTGCTTGCATCTTAATACTTAAGGGGGTTCGTATGATAACCTGAGGGTGGATTATTAGTCATAGATGCAGTTGGATTACGGTCTATGTATATTGTTGTAATGCCCGCCCTAAATATCATAGTAGTCATCATGTCATGAATGTGCACTATGGTGCAACCTTTATTTGTCAATTGCCAGGTGTAATTTGTTCACCCAACATGCTATCATTTATGGAGAGACACCACTAGTGAACCTATGAACCCCGGTCCATTTTCTTACACTGTTAAACAAACCACCACAATTTCCTGCTTTCTTTACTCGCTGCAAGCATACATTATTTTCCACACTATACGTCTAATCTTTGTTTTCAGCAAGACCTGTGAGATTGACAACCCCACTGTACCGTTGGGACAAAGTATTTTGGTTGTGTTGTGTGCAGGTTCCACGTTGTTGCTGACACCGGTGAAGCGCCAGCACCACCGTCAGTGGCATCAACCTTCCAAAGATCCTCTTCCTCCTACTGGATTGATAAGCTTGGTTCTTAACTAAGGGGATTTTCCTACCGCTGTGCTCATAACACCCTCCTCTAGGGGTTCCCAACACGTAGCATCAAGAAAATTTCTGGCGCCGTTGCCGGGGAGGAAGAAGTCTTCTGGCAAGGGGAGTCTCTCACTCTCAACCTCTTTATTTATTTTATTGTCTTGTTTTTATTTTTGTCTTGTTTTGCTTCTCTTTATCAAAAAAAAATAGTGCTTATTCTAGTTGTTATTTTCGTCACTACGTTGTTATTTTTCATCATGTTGTTCCCTAAGTTTACCTTGAAAGATTTTCTAGTAGGAAGTGGTTCTATACTTGGAAAGGACAATATCAAAGAATTCTTTGATCATGTTAGTAAGCATGATAACCTTGAGGAAAATTCCATAGTAGAACTTGCTGCCAATTACGAGACTGCTGCTACTTCTTTAGTTCACATTCTATAAGCTAGGTTTTTTAAACTTCATCCCATATTACAACATATGTTCCTCAACTTGAATAACATTGAAGATGTTGAGAAAAGATACTTCATCTTAGAAACTATGCTTAAAGAATTTGGAGATGTTGCTATAGAAGCTAGAAAAGTCTTTGATCGATTCAATATGCTTGGCTCATGTGTAAACATTGTTGGTGCTCTGGAAAAATTTGAATCTAATAATGAAAACGAGGATAAAATACGAATCCCCTTTAAATTTGTGGCACTGCACGAAGCCCAAGAACAGAATTTTGACTGGATTGTTCCTGAGAATTTATTTGATGAAGATAGTAAGACTAAAATCACTAAGAGAGGAGCCTATGAAACTCACTTAGTTAAAATACAATGCATTATTAAAGAATTGCCAAATCTTGATTTGAATTCCTCACTTGAGTTGCTTTCTATGCCTAGCTGAAAGGCGTTAAAGAAAAGCGCTACCAGGAGACAAACCATTTTATTTCTCTGTTTTCAATATGTTTTCTTTTGTTTTCTTTTGTGTGCTTTGCACCTAGGTGTTGTCTATTTCCTTAGCAACCCTGCTGTATCTTTTCTTTTGAGTTTTTGTTGAGCCAAGTAAAGCCTCTATTGGAAAGTTGAGGCTATATTTCGTCTTTCTGCGCAGGAAACAGATTTCTGATGTCCACTGTTTATTCCGTATAAAATCACTGAAAATTCAAAATTACCTGAATTGTTTTGTGCGTAATCCTGGGCTGTATACACAACTTTTCTTAGTTGACCACTTTTTGATTTGAGCAACAGAAGATTTTCGGAAAAAAATCATCTTTACCTGCTGTCCTGTTTTGACAGATTTCTGCCAATAATTGCATTTCCATCGTAATCGCTTTCTTTTGGTGTTTTTTTTTTGAGAAAAAGAGTTTTAAAAGAAGTTGTAACAGTAGCTAATGTGTTTTTGAGTGTTATACATATGTTGAAACTGAACCATGTGAATTTATTATTTCGATTGCACTAACGTTGCTAATGAAGATTGTGAGAAGTTTGGTGCGAAGGAAGTTTTCAAGGGTCAAGAGAAGAGGATGATATCACTTGATCAAGAAGAGTGGACAACCTAAGCTTGGGGATGCCCCGGTGGTACATCCCAGCAAATTCCAAGAAGACTCAAGTTTCTAAGCTTGGGGATGCCCAAGGCATCCCCTTCTTCATCGAGAAATTATCAGGTCACTTCTAGTGAAACTATATTTTCATTCGGTCACATCTTATGTGCTTTACTTGGAGCATCTTTTATTTTTGTTTTCAGTATGTTTTTATTTTTGCAATAAGCTTTATTGGACCCCAGCATTGTTTTATTCGAGAGTGACATGCTCCGCTTTTTCATGGGAATACTTTGTATTCTTAGTCTTTGTCTTGCTGCTGCATTTATTTAGCTCATGTTTTGCATGCATCTCTTATCAGAGATGTTAGTTTTTAGTAGTGTTATGTGAGTACTCTCATGTTTTCTAGTTGTATCGTAAAGAGTATTTTTGTTAAAACATATCTTGTATGGTGCTTGTTGGGAGAAAGAAACTGCTGCTTAAAGTAGAATTTATAACAGTGCAAGTAGAAGCTCGTATAGATTGTTGCTAGAACTTTTTCATGCCATGCTAAATGTTATTTTTGTTCTAAAGCCTTGTGATGATGAGTATCATGAATAGCCTCAAATAGCTGAGAGTGTTTAATATGTCATTGAAAGATTCATGAGTTGTTCTTGTCATAAGGAAGCATAAATTTATGGTTTTCTCTTTCGAATGTTTTATTTGGCCGACTTGGCGCATTCTCACACCATGTTTATGACTATGAAACAGTCACGAATAGTCTCCATGACCACTAAGTTTTTGAACTATGATACCGCTTATGCTTTAATTAATGATGTTTATGTCGCGATGCATGATTATCTTATGCTCTCTTGATTTGTCGCTCCCAGTCTTTTGCTAGCCTCCACCTGTACTGAGTATGAGCTATACTCGTGCATCCAACTCCCTTAAAACCAAAAAAATTCCCATTGTATCTACATGTGGTATTTAACTGCACTCCAAGTAAATTTCTCATGTGTTACCTTTAAAACCTTCAAAATTACTCCTGCTTTATGTTCCTGTTTTTGCTCATGAGGACGTCAATAGAGAATCTTTATCTCACTTGTTGATTGCATTTCACACCCTGGACTAGTGGCTTCATCCGCTTATCCAAATGATAGAAGAGCTGGCAGCAGGGTGCACAGCCCCAAATTAATACACACAAAATCTCTTCAGTATTTTTCCACCTGATTTATCAGTCAAAGCATAATTATGTAAACAAAAGAGAAAGAGGGATGACCTTCTACTCAAATGCGTCCTTCACATGGGATCCGCTCTTGTGAATCCAGTTGGCTTGTGACGTACTGTATTTTTTGTTTAACATCCGTTGACATTAGCATACATCTCCCAAATATAGACACTCCTCCACGGTATGTGATTGTTGACAGGCACCCGAGGATTCGGTTAGCCATGGTTTGTGAAAGATGGATGGGAGGAGTGTTAAACTTTTAATACCTCTTTTTAATAAAATAAAAAGCAATAGCACATGAGTGATCCCTGCTTCCTTCCGCGAAGGGCCTTTCTTTTACTTTTATGTTGAGTCTCCAAATTCTAACTTTATGCACAGTTGAGAGAGCATTTTTGTCATTCTTAGTTATATGTGCATTGTCTCATAAACATCAATAATTACTTCATGATGTGATATTATGTGTTCTTACATTATTTGCTCTAGTCTTCCTCATGAACTTTGAAGGTGTCCTGGCATTTATGTTTTTCATGCTTTCTCTATACCTGAAACAAACGTTTATCTTTATTTGCATTATTATTCATGATACTTTATTTGAAATACTCTTCATGATGAAAAGTGATTGCTTTTCTTTATTATTAAAGTTTTATTTATCATGTTTGTGTTTGAAGTTCTATGATCTCAGCTTGCATATGCCTTTACACTTTTATGATTAAGATTATGTTAGTAGCATGTCACCTCAGAAATTAGTGTTTTATCGTTTACCTACTCGAGGACGAGTAGGAACTAATCTTGGGGATGCTTGATATGTCTCCAACGTATCTACAATTTCTGATGCTCCATGATAATATTATGCCAATTGCTACATGTTTTCTCCCTTCTTTATAGCATTTTTACACGTTTTCCGGGAGTAACCTATTAACAAGATGCCAAGTGCGAGTTCCCTGTTTTCTGTTGTTTTTTATTTCAGAAAAGTTGTTCTGGAAATATTCTCGGAATTGGACCCCACAAAGCCCGAAGTGCCTATTTTCTCCGGAAGCATCCAGAAGACCGAAGAGGAGTCGAACAGGGACACCTGGGGCTCACACCATGGGGTGGCGCCCCCACCTCCCTTGGCCGCGCCAGGGGTGGTGTGGGGCCCCCAGGGCTCCACCGCCTCTGCCCTTTCGCCTATTTATTCCCCCCCGGATGGAAAACCCTAAACACCTGATCAAATATCCCCAAAAAGTTCCGCAGCCGCCGTCATCGTCAACCCTAGATCAGGGGGGTTCTGAAGCTGTCTCTGGCACTCTGCCGGAGAGGAAATCATCACCGGAGGCCTCTTCATCACCATGCCTGCCTCCGGAGTGATGTGTGCGTCGTTAACCCTTGGACTACGGGTCCATAGAAGTAGCTAGATGTTTGTCTCCTCCTCATATGCCTCCATGTTTAGATCTCGTGAGCTCCCTAACATGATCGAGATTGATCTTATGTAATTCTATGCGCTTTGTTGGCTGGGATTAGATGAATATTGAACTTATGCCAAGTTGATTATAGTCTTTATTTTCATATGCTATTTGTGATCTTGCATGCTTTCCGTTGCTAGTGGTTGCTCTGGCCAAGAAGTTTCTAGTGACTCCAAGAGGGAGTATTTATTCTCTATAGTGGGGTCATGCCTCCTTTTCTCCTGTGCTCAAGTGACAGAAACGTGACGGGGGAGGATGTGTTGTTGTCAATAGGGAGAAAACAGCGGTGAGAGTGCCCGCATGTACAATCATTGCTTACATTACACGCATTGTTTAATGCAGTTATCTGTTGCTTGCAGCTTAATACCTAAGGGGGTTCAGATGATAACCAGAGGGTGGATTATTAGTCATATATGCAGTTGGATTACGGTCTATGTATATTGTTGTAATGCTCGCACTAAATATCATAGTAGTCATCATGTCATGAATGTGCACTACGGTGCAACCTTTATTTGTCAATTTCCCAGCTGTAATTTGTTCACCCAGCATGCTATCTTTTATGGAGAGATGCCACTAGTGAACCTATGAACCCCGGTCCATTTTCTTACACTGTTAAACAAACCGCCACAATTTCCTACTTTCTTTACTCACTTCAAGCATACATTATTTTCCACACTATACGTCTAATCTTTGGTTTCAGAAAGACCGTTGGGACAACATCACTGTACCATTGGGACAAAGTATTTTGGTTGTGTTGTGTGCAGGTCCCACGTTATTGCTGACACCGATGAAGCGCCAGCACCACCGTCAGTGGCATCAACCTTCCAAATATCCTCTTCCTCCTACTGGATTGATAACCTTGGTTCTTAACTAAGGGGAATTTCCTACCGATGTGCTCATCACACCCTCCTCTTGGGGTTCCCAACACGTAGCATCAAGGAGGCACCTCCCCAAGTCCAGCAGGAAGCTGCCCTAGGCGAGCAGGCACTTGCCCTTGGCCAGCTGGAAGCTGCCCAACAGAAGGAGGAGGCTGACCACCGTGAGGAGGTAGCAGCCCAATGCGAGCAGGCACCTCCCTACGGTGAGCTGCCAGGTGTGCAAGGCGAGCTGCCACCATCCTAGGAGAGGTGCAAGGTTCCCAAGTCGAGGGGAAAGGCGCCTGCAACGAAGAGCAATATGACATATTACAGAGATTGCATGCTCTACGAGGGGCCATCTGCGGAGGGAAATCCAAAATGCAGAATTCTAACTCTAGCAATGCCACAATTTCTGTAGATTACCCATGTGAAGACATTGTTTAGAGTGGTGCGACTGGGAGGAGAAGAAACATGTCCAAAGGAAACAGGATCAGAATTGTTATTCCTCCGAGAAAGACAAGGCCAGTGGACCCAAATGTTGCTTCCATGTATGCTACTGCGTGTTCAATAGATGTGAAGCACACTGTCCCTATGTTCCCCCATTGGAAAGAGTACAAGGGAAGGGAAGATATATTTTCGTCCTACTACGGCCACGTGTTTGTAAGTTTTGTAACCCAACTTTCCAGTTCATTCCATTGATGTTCATATAACTGAAAAATGCTCTTTCTTTTGTTTCAGTCAAAGTTTCATCTGAATCCCAGAGACCCTGTTATTCGTCAATCTCTTCTGATGCATCTCAAGAACTATACAAGACAAAGATGCCATATTCTGAAGCAAGAACTTTTTAACAGCGTTTCAGACAAGAGTAGATCTGTAAGAACGCATCCTGATGCAGTTGGACACATGAGCGAAGCGGAATGGTGCAGGTTAGTCGATAACTGGTCCCCAGTCAGGAAACAGGTACTGTCTTTGTTCACTCTACTTTGTCACTGTTTCTATTCCATAACCTGGACTGTGTCTAATCAGTTCATACTTTGTTATATAGATTGCTTGTACGAAAGTCAAGCAAAGTAGACATACCGTCCAGTTCCATAGTGCCACAGGTTCTCATAGCTACGAGGTTTGCTGCGACATGGGGGAACATGCCTTTCAATTATTCAAAGCTACGCACAACAGCAAGACACGTGGATTCTCTTCGCCCGTGAAAAGAGCAATTGTAAGTCCCTCAGAATTCTATTTATCTCTAGGATCAACAATTACCTCAATAGATTCTTCTAGTTACGTACTGATGCTTCCCTTTGTGAATTCTGATGCAAACTCCTGTAGTCAACTATTTCACCTATGTGTGTCATCTCATAGTTCATGCACATGCATGCTGCTTGCTTGTCATCTGCTAGTTCATCTATCCTTGTGAGCTGCTATTTTCATCTATGTTTTGTACAAGCTTGTCGTCTGCTATTTTCAGCCATGTTTACTTACATGCCTGTCATGTGATTTTTTTTCATTTATGTTTCTTACAAGCTTGTCATGCGTGCTTAACTACTTTTCATCTGCTATTTGCATCTTTGTTATGTACAAGCTTGTTTCCTTCTATTTTTCATACATGTTCCTTACATGCTTGTCATGATATCAATTTTCCTTACAAGCTAGTTTAGCTTCTATTTCATCTTAAGATTTTACATGCTTTATAGGAAGAAATGCAATTGAAGATGCTAGGACCTACTTTAGTGGAGGTCGTTGTCAAGGAATCTCTTTCTGCCACCGAAGATGTCGTTGCCGTGCTGACCAAGGGTCATCTAAATTCTCCGTTCCTGGATACCATAGGTGGGGTCACAACCAGTGCAAGAGCAACAAAGTGTCAGCTTCACCTTCAACTTGATTATGAGAGAAACGAGAGGCAAGACCTGCAGTCTGTAGTTGAAGAGTTGAAGCAGGCCAAGGAATAAGCTTATGCAGATAAGATGAAGCATCGACAAGAATTGCTGCGTATGACGGAGGAACACAAAGGTGTGAAGAAGAGTCAAGAAATGTAAAAAACCCTTATTGGTGGCATGTTGACTCAAGTTCATCCGAGATATAGAACCGAGTAGACCTTTGTGAAACCGCTTGTTGTCTTTTGAATTGTATTAGATTGCCTTTGCTCATGAGCTAGGTTGTGACCTTATTCGGAATTTATGAATTTGTTGTGTTTGCTTTGCTGTGAGAACTAGTATAGTATTTTCCATTCTTACGAATATGAGGACACGTGCTACTATATGGTGGGTCCATGACGCGGCACCTTATTGGATGGAAATCGCTGATGACTCCCAAGTGCAGGAGATCAATTGTAGTACCTTTCGATAAGTATTTGAGTGTCGAACCCACGAGGAGCTGAAGGTAAGCTATCTATTCTCTAAAGCCCTATAACCCTCTTATATGGCTGTTTATGCAAAGCAATAAGTTTGACTAAAAGGAACTAACTAATTAAAAGCAAGTCACGTGGAGTGTGGTTTGTCTAGTAACTAGTGAAGCAAGTTTAAAATGCAAGTAATCCTAAAGCAAGTTTCTAAGAAAGTTTCACAAGTATCAAGCAGCAAATATCTCAAGTATCTCAAGGGAGCAAGTATTCTAGCAATAGGTGTTTCGTTCGTGTGGTTGTCACAATTAGTGAAGCACATGTTTTAGTCTTAGTTGTTTCTTCTAAGAAGGAGCCATGATCGAATAGGTATAGTTAAGTAAATGATCTACAACCCCTTATGATGGATCTTGTGGCCAAGTAAATGACTGCACAAGATTGATTAAGACATAAAGTCCCACCATAGCCTTACGTTCTAAGGTCCCCTATATATATCCCCCAATAACTTAACTTTGTGGCTCGGTCTCAGGTTACTGTCACTCCCAAGTCACCACCACTCCATTATGCTACCGGTGATCACCTTACATGCATTCCCCAACATATGCGTGCACTCATATATTGTACATAAAGACAATCATAGAAGATAACAAACTTGTATGCAACCAATCAACGAACTATTTCACCATTGCCAAGAACAATTCACTACTCAAACATAGACGGGGAGACACAATACATCAAGGGAATATAGTATTGCATCATACATCGTGTTTGCCAAGAGATTACAGTGGAGAGATGGAGCTGATCTTGTTGTAGATGTTGATGATGAACACGCCGGAGGGGGGTGGAGCCCTCCGGGGGTGATCCTAGCGGTGTTTCCCCCCTTCGATCTTCTCCGGCGGCAGCCTTCTGTCTCTCTGTTTCGTGGTTTTGTCTCTCGGTGCCGCCTCCTCCTCGAAAAGGTCAGGGGACCCTTTATATAGTCTTTTTTAGGTCACGAGACACTCGGGAGAAGAAAGATCGACGGCATCGGAGCCAAGGGGGCAAAAAGGGGGCCTCTCACGTGGCCAAGGAATCTGGCCGCGTGGAGGGTCCTCTTTGCCACCTGGTTGGCCTTTTGGCCCTCTACTTTGGCCCATGGTCTTTGTCTCAAAAATTCTGAACCATGCTCTTTGGCGTTGCCCTTTTTGGAGTCCTGAAGCTCCCGGAAAGTCTGAAACACTAAAAAGTACGTTTTCTGGAAAAACAGGGTTAGAACCAAAAGAAGGGGGATTGCTTAGAAAATCCCCCAAATCATTATAAAACATGAATATAAGTTGCTAATATGTAGGAAAAACAAGTAATAGCATGCAAAGTTCATGTATGCATTTTACATGCATCAACATCCCCAAGCTTAACCCATACTCGTCCTCGAGTATGAAGGTGATAAAACTAACATGGACTTTGCATTTTAAAACAATCATGGAATATCAAAGAAGATTATTCATGCTACATATAATCAAATGATTCATAATGTAGATGAGTAGCAACATACAATTCATGTTATAAGAAATATCAAATATGCAAGCAAAGATGCTTCATGAAAGTTCACAAAGTGTATAATGAAATAAAAGCACTATGGACCAAATGCATACACAAAATGAAAAATAAAATCCTATATTGGTCAAAGAATAGCATAATGGAAAATAGAAAATATGGTGGAAACTTTGGAGAAAATTGAGTAGAGGTAAAACATGATCAAGTCCTATTTAGCCTCTAAATTATTCAACTAAAATTACTAATTGAAATGTGGCATCCATTGGTCTAAAACTCTCATTGCCCCTTTATCACTAGCATCTTAAATTGTGAATATTGAAGTAATGTGATTGACAACGTGTTGGTTGAATGCCTCATGCCCCGTGAGTGTTAAAACCTACTCCATGATTACTCAAATTAAGATTCCTAATAAGCTTTGTACAATCATAATAAGTATTAATGACATCATAGAGAACCGCAAAGAGGTATCTCCTGCCCCATGACATGGAAACCAGCCCATGTCACAATGACAATATGAACAAACGGAGTAGACTCATCATCCTTTTTTATTTCATTCACTATATGCATAGCTTCTTATTTTATTGTAGGATGTGTTTGTAGAGTCCACTCTAGCTGTAAGTAAATTTCCACCATGATCAAGCATGGCTTGGGTTAGCGGCCCAATGCGTTTCTCTAGTCATAAATATACTTACTCATCAAAACTTACTATTCCTCTATTTCATTTCGGCATGGCATGAGTCCAAAAACAAAAGTACATGATATCAACCAAATGTAAATTTTTGTGCAATGTTGAAAGCTTTCCAGTGATACACGTTTATAGCTAGCTCCCAACCAAACACTTGTCAAACGCAAAACTTTTAGCTCCCGTTATTGGGTCATGTTTATTAAGTGCAATGAAAAGTAAAGGTGTGCATTCAAAAGTTCGTGAGAGTCCTATCCCAAATTCAGCTCATGACAATTAATAAAGTGAATATCTTAATTTAGAACATAAATAACACTATAACATGGTGAACATACTCGGAATAGCTCTGAAGCTAATAGGTAGATATGGTGGTCTCGCTGGAAAATACTTGGCTAAAGGGTGTTGGAAACAAGTTTATACTTGTTGGAATTTTTACTTTTTTGGCTAGCAAGAGGGAGATAGTTGACCAGCTACTATGCATGCATTAGTGTCCATAGAACTAATAATTTCATGACAAACTAAGTAAACTAACAATTAACCTCAAAAACATGAATAAGAGATAGCTCATGACAACAACATTGCAAATTTCTACACCTAAAACACCATATAAATCATGCAACTATAAGTAGCTTTTATAATCAACTAAAGAATCCCTTTCCCAATAAATATAATAGAATCCAACTTAATTCAACCCATTATCCTAGTAGCTGATTCTCATAAAGATAATTGTGGTGGTGGTCTCACAAATAAACTAAAAAACAAAACTAGACGCTTCAAGTTTCTGCGATAAATGCTTTGCTTAGAAAAACAGAAACTAGACGTGTGCTAACCAAAAGATTGTTGGTCCAGGGGGGTGTTCACCACATCCCCAAGCTTGTGGTTTTCACCACTCTTGGATCTCTCTTGGCGCAGCTCCTCTATTCCCTGTGAAAAAACTTTACAAAACATGTTTCTCTCATTCTTTTTCTGTGGGGTGAGATTAGCAAGGACAAACAAAACGTATGCATGCTGCTCAAAATTCCAAAACAAATGCTCCAGAAGATAGACAATAAGGTTCATAATGTTGTATGTTCACTCTCTAGCTCGAAAAGATCAAGGAAATTCAAGTCCCAAACCCAAAGAGTGCATCCAACAAAAGAAGGCAAAATCTGTCCAGAAAAGCAATAGCAGCAAAACGAACGTTTTTTATAAGCTATACTCATCAAAAAATTAATCAAATTTTTGTGCTTACAGAGTACTAAAAGTTGCAGAACATACTAAACAATTAGCTCAATCCGACTTACATATAAAAAATAAAAAATCGAACGGTGAGCAGAATCGTGCTGAAACAGAAATTCCAAGCACTAGGATAGCAACTTTTAAATCCAAATGGGTGAAACTTGACACTTTATTGAAAACTTCAGAAACTAAACTAAAGACTAAGTCTCTTGTTACAGCAAGAGGACACTAGAAAAAAACCAACTAAGAACAACCGGGTTGCCTCCCGTAAAGCGCTTTATTGATAGCCGTATAGCTAGGCTTTTCTTACTTAACATCATGATGGTTGGAGTGAGGTGGCTCGGCATCACCAAGCTTGGATTCTTGTACTTATTTGATACATGTAGGGTGAGCCCAGGGGTACATCCCCAAGCTTGATTGGTTGTCCCTCTTGATCTTTGTTCATCTCACTCAACTCTTCCTCCTGAAAAATTCTTCTTACACAAATCTCAACATAAAACTTGATTAGAGTGGTTAGTGCCTCCATAAATAAAATCCACATAGGTACAGCAAAGACACATCATGAGTTGATTCTAAATATTAACTACTGTTACTACAGTTGTGCATTGCTCCTTGATCAAAAGAACCACACAAAACACAAGTAATGAGAGCAATGCAAAATAAAGACATAATCTGCCAAAAAAGTGAACAACCCGTAAAGAGTGAATTTTTAGAGGCACTTAAGTTGCTCAAATCAGAAAACTTAAAACTAATGAAATATGTAGTGATAACTAAATATTTCTTTCGTAAATTACCAGGTCAAAATTCCACTTTTGTGATTTTAAACATTTTTCGCAGTGAAGTTCAGGAATCTGTTTTCTGGACAGCTAATTACTATTGTTTAATCCTATCTCTCATATAAGATTATTCTTGCCATTTATGATGAGAAATAAGACAGAAATGTGAAGTTACAGTAGTAAACTAATATTTTTATTGTTTTTAGCTTTGGAAAAAGTTTTAATGATAGAGACTTTGCAATGGTTTCATTGGCATGAACAACACATGTTCAAGGTCGACCCCAACTTCTCCATTACTCATCCTTCTCATTTACTTTCCCAAATTTTTTATAAAATGAAAATCTTAAACTAAATGATAGATAACAGTAGGTAAATGCATTTTACATGTTGAAAAGACATAAATGTCTGCTCAAACCGAATAGGAAATTAAAGCATAAGGAACACACCAAAAAATATTAAACAATTTATTTTTAAGTCTAACCCCTCCTATGCATTGGCATTTTGTAATAAAACAAATAAAAGAAGCACATAATAGCAAGCATATGAAGGTAGATCAAGTGCAACTTCAATACTTTCAGGATAAAGAGGGGAAACTTAATATTGTTGAAATATGCGTAACCATGTTTCCCTCTCTCATAATAATTTTCAGTAGTATCATGAATAGATTCAACAATATGAATATCACATAAAACATTCTTATCATGAGCCACATGCATAAAAGAATCACTACTCTCCACATAAGTAAAATCCTCATTAGTGATAGTGGGAGTTAAACATTCATAATTTTCATTGCAATCATCATATATAGGAGGCATAGTATCATCAGAGTGAATTTTCTCCTCCAAGCTTGGGGAACTAGAAATATCATGCTCATCAAAACCAACTTCCCCAAGCTTAAAACTTTCCATAGAATCAGCAAGTATATCATTTTTATCCTCAATAGTAGGGGGACTAAAAATATCATATTCATCAAGACAAACTTCCCCAAGCTCAAGGTTTTCCTTAGCAATAAAGGTGTTCAAAGAATTAGTACTACCACAAATATGATTGTTGTGCAAATAATTTTTCAATTTCTCCTAAACACTTCATGTCCTAATTCAAGGTAGATATTATATAGTTCTAAAATTGTTTGGTTGTTTTCCATTTTATTTTATTTTTTGTGTTTTAGGTTTATATGTTAGTATGCAATGCAAACAAGAATAAAAGCTTAGCACAACGCTCCCCGACAACGGTGCCAGAAAAGTGCTTGATGACTCCCAAGTGCAGGAGATCAATGTAGTACCTTTCAATAAGTATTTAAGTGTCGAACCCACGAGGAGCTGAAGGTAAGCTATCTATTCTCTAAAGCCCTATAACCCTCTTATATGGCGGTTTATGCAAAGCAATAAGTTTGACTAAATGGAACTAACTAATTAAAAGCAAGTCACGTGGAGTGTGGTTTGTCTAGTAACTAGTGAAGCAAGTTTAAAATGCAAGTAATCCTAAAGCAAGTTTCTAAAGCAAGTTTCTAAGCAAGTTTCACAAGTATCAAGCAGCAAATATCTCAAGTATCTCAAGGGAGCAAGTGTTCTAGCAATAGGTGTTTCGTTCGTGTGGTTGTCACAATTAGTGAAGCACATGTTTTAGTCTTAGTTGTTTCTTCTAGGAAGGAGTCATGAATAGGTATAGTCAAGTAAATGATCTACAACCCCTTATGATGGATCATGTGGCCAAGTAAATGACTGCACAAGATTGATTATAACATAAAGTCCCACCATAGCCTTACGTTCTAAGGTCCCCTAGATATATCCCCCAATAACTTAACTTTGTGGCTCGGTCTCAGGTTACTGTCACTCCCAAGTCACCACCACTCCATTATGCTACCGGTGATCACCTTACATGCATTCCCCAACATATGCATGCACTCATATATTGTACATAAAGACAATCATAGAAGATAACAAACTTGTATGCAACCAATCAACGAACTATTTCACCATTGCCAAGAACAATTCACTAGTCAAACATAGACGGGGAGACACAATACATCAAGGGAATATAGTATTGCATCATACATCGTGTTTGCCAAGAGATTACAGTGGAGAGATGGAGCTGATCTTGCTGTAGATGTTGATGATGAACACGCCGGAGGGGGGTGGAGCCCTCCGGGGTGATCCCGGCGGCGTTTCCCCCCTCCGATCTTCTCCGGCGGCAGCCTTCTGTCTCTCTGTTTCGTGGTTTCGTCTGTCGGCGCCGCCTCCTCCTCGAAAAGGCCAGGGGACCCTTTATATAGTTATTTTTAGGTTACGACACACTCGGGAGAAGAAAGATCGACGGCATCGGAGCCACGGGGGAAAAAAGGGGGCCTCTCACGCTGCCAAGGAATCTGGCCGCATGGAGGGTCCTCTTTGCCACCTGGTTGGCCTTTTGGCCCTCTACTTTGTCCCATGGTCTTTGTCTCGAAAATTCTGAACCGTGCTCTTTGGCCTTGCCCTTTTTGGAGTCCCGAAGCTCCCGGAATGTCTGAAACACTAAAAAGTACGTTTTCTGGAAAAACTGGGTTAGAACCAAAAGAAGGGGGATTGTTTAGAAAATCCCCCAAATCATTATAAAACATGAATATAAGTTGCTAATATGTAGGAAAAACAGTAATAACATGCAAAGTTCATGTATGCATTTTACATGCATCAATCGCGACGGAAAAACAAGTCACGGATACGTTTCGACGGGTGATGCCGTGTTGGTCCACGTGTTGGCTCATGATTTGCGACGTCTTATGGCGAACTAAAACGTTGGACCGTCGGACAACGTTATAAATGTTGGTAATATGCCCTAGAGGCAATCATGTATGATGTAATTCCCACTGTATTCATAAAGTTATTAAGTTGTCCTTGTTTTGAACATCTGATATATGTCATTGAATATGTGATTCGATTGTGGAACTATATATTCATGTTGTTCGTACTAACTGTCCTTGGTCGTTAAGGTTGTGCTGGACACACACCCTACACTAATGTGAGTGTTGGCTGATGACACGGTTCCACTTGTCATGGGCATGGTGATGCCATTCCAACGTTCACGGACTTGGCTAAAGAGTTTAGCAAGTCGGACTGACCCACATTGAGATGCAACGATCAAGTCGTCATTTGCATGTCTCAATCAATGTAATCCTTAGACCTGAGGTTGTCGCACAATCCGAGTTGTGGATCACCGACTTAGGTTCTGTCAAACGTTGTTCTGTGACAAGGCAACCATAAAGGCAGAGTTCGGGTCGAATGAGAAGCAAGCTGCGTGATGTGGATAATCAAGATGGGGTTTTGCCCCTCCGAGTGGAGAGATATTCTCTGGGCCCTCTCGAGTGATATGATTCAGGAAGCATGGCCATGCGCGACTCAGTTAAGTGTTAACTATGTCGATTGACTAAGAGTTAGTCAGATGAATCACATATCACGGATCGAGAAGAGAGTTGAACCATTTAAGGGATGACGATAAAATCGCCTATAGTTTGACAAGGTATATCGTGAGGCAAAAAGGACTAAGATGAATATCACATTGAAAGGTATGTCGTCATGACTCAATGGTACTTGGGAGTCGGCACGTTCTGCTAGGAGCCGCTACCGATTGATCGATTGGGAGTTGGACTCCAATCGTGTCCAAGTCGCCATGAGCCTGCAGGGTCGCACACTTAAGAGCGGGAGCAAGTATTGGTTGGGTTGGACCCGAACCGGAAATAGACTGAGTTAGTGAGTCGGACTCACAGAGGGAATGGGACACAAGTGTTGTGCAGCCCATTACCATACGCTATATAAAGAGGGGCGCAGGTTGCCCAACGGGCACGTTAGTCCACTCTCCCATGCGTTGGGAACCCTAGCCCCACTCAGTCCAGCCGCCGCACCGGACCTAGCAGTCCGCCGTCGGAGCTCCTCCTCGTACGTGTGGATACCGGCAGAGGTGCTGTACGTTCAGCACTTCGACGTTCGAGGGATTGGATCGGCCGGACTGGATCGTGGGACTGCACTGCCGCGACGCGCTGCATCGATAATCCGCACCTGCGCGTCTAGTGGTAATACTCGTGGTCTTCTACCTCGGCTAGATCTTGGGAGCTTTGCGTAGGAAAAGTTTTCGTTTATCTCTACGCGCCCCAACAATAAATTCGACGAGAATAAGCATATACGTGGAACTTTATGAGAGCGCCACGTGGCACCCTATAGTGCTTGAACCCGCGACGAGAAAATAAATGTCGCACGTATTATGACATCATAAAACGGGAACAATGACGTTATAAAAGGAGGTAACGGCATTTCCAATAGCGATGTTTTAAAAATGTCAAGACGATGTTGACGTCAGAAACGGTAGAAGTGACGTCAGTTGCGCCCATAACGGGTAACGGAAAATACGATGCCACATGTACACATACTGCGACGAAAAAAATGTTGCTCCTTGTTGGGCCTTCTGCTGGGCCGGCCAGTAGCTCACGGCGGTCGAATGTTCCGTCGCGGTCTTCACGCCGGTTTAGTGTTAACTTAATCATCGCAGAATAATATGTGACAGTCGATCAGACACGTTCTCACTCCGTCGTGTAAACCGTCGCGGATTTCCCTTATCGACGGTTTGGAGCTTATCGGCAACATTATTGAAATGTCACAAACTGCGCAGAATTTGGTTGTGATAGTCACAAGCATTAAAGTGAACCGCGAGCGACAAATTATGTTTGATACATAAAAAAGTTCCAACTAACATGCACATATATCTGATCTAGAAGGACTCCTCGTCACTACTGAATGTTGTTGACGGATCTGTTGCCTCGTCATCGGTCTGTGCAAAAGCATCCTCTTTCTCCTTGCTTAGATCACTCCACTCCTCCTCGGACCCCGGATAAGCTGGAAAATCAATGGTGTGGTACCTGATTAGTGCTTTAAGCATCTTGTTGTTCTTCTTCATTCTAGCACGATCCTTAGGATGCTTCTCCCGGTCTTCCATGTAGAGGGAATACCACGTTCTGAGCCCACGATAGATCCGAACCTGCCTCCTTTTGCTCTCATAGCTACTGGACCCCGGAATATCCATGATGTCCAAATCTCTAGTGACCTTGCCTGTGAGGCCTTTCTTCGTGACACCTTTGATAGGCTTGTCAAGGGTGGTTTGTAAATACCATGCCTCTCGCCACCAGGGCCTGCGGAGTAGTACTGTTTTGAAGTACGCTCAATGAAGGCTTGAATTTATGGAGCATACACGAGTTACCTAATATGATCAACAATGCAATTCCTTACCTCTTAATACAAGAGATCCATCACATCAATCTTTCCATGCTTCTTGTTTACGATGAACCAAAGTAGTTTTTTTTCATACCATCGTATGTAACAAGAGTATACCGCCTTTGGGAACAGCGTCCACCGAAATAGCTTGTGCAATGTGTCAAAGTAGGGAAAGAGGCCTCTAATATGCCCATGAACAACACCGGGAACCTCGCTGGCGGGCTTGTAGCAGTTAGCCAGTTCATGAGGTTTCATTGTGGAGTGATCATCATGGAGACGAGACTGGATCAACCATATTAATTCCTAAAGCTTCAGCAAACAAACTCAGTGTGGGGCAAGGTATTCTTTGCCCTCGGCCATCCACCGGAAATGCCTTGAATCATCCTTCTCAAGAAACAGTGTAATATAGAATTGTATGACCATCTCTCCGTTGCAGTCACACTTGGACTGCATGATGTCCACCAAGCCTAGACGATCGCAAGTTTCCAAAATGTTGAGAAAATTCTCCTTAATTTTCTGGATATGCATAAAGTCAATTTCCTTTTGAGGAGCAATCTTTGTATCAAGAGCGAGAATCACTTCTTCAAAGATTTTTTGTTGAATGACTATGCAGAACATTGGACCACATGCAACGCGTCTCAAACGATCATTGTAAGGATCCTTGTTCCAATGAACAGCTTCATACTCAGATTTATCCATTGTCATCAAGCTTTCACTTTTCTCTGAAACTTTGCGACTACCATCCGCCCTTGACTAGCAAATCAGTGCTATGTGTCAACGACATGCCCCAATGTGCAGTGATCTTTGTCATTTTCATAAAATGTGATGGTTTTATGGCATACATGCCCCCAATTGTGGTGGTTTTTGTCGTTTACTCCAGCTAACACCTGAAAGGACAATAATGTCGCCTAGAGGGGGTGACTAGGCGATTAAAACCTTTTCGGTTAAGCCTTGCTAAATGCGTAAATAAACTATATGTTTAAATTAACAAGAACACAACCTAAATAAACTATGCTGAACTAAGTGCGCCAAAAAGTTCTGCTAAGCAAGACAAATAACAAGGTGATAGCAAGATATATAACTTCAAGCACGAGCATAAGTAAATAGCTTAGGTATAGAAATAACCGAGGCACACAGATGATGTATTCCCAAGTTCCTCCCTTTGAGGGGAGTATGTCTCGTTGGAGAGGTGTGAGCTCGCCACAAAAGGCCTACTCAACACCATAAAGGCCTCACACTATTCTCCGATGAACCTCGCCACAAAGGCCTAGTTCACCTTCCACTATCGGTAACTTTCAATCTCGAGGAACACATCCACAACTTAATTGGAGGCACCTGAGGTCACCACAAACTTGGGGCACACATCCACAACTGAATTGGAGGCTTCCGAGAACACCACTAAGTCGTCTATAATCGAAGGACCCGAGAGTAACAAGTTCACAAACTTTCACTTCCGTGAATCCTCATGGAGGGATCAAGTTGATGCAACCAACACAAATGTTAAGAACACAAGTGCTCAAATCCTTCACTATAAAATTCCAAAAAATAAAAAAAATGCTTATGGGGGAATAAGAGAGGAAGAACAAAGGAGGATAAAAACCATGAACTCCAAGATCAAGATCTACTAGATTCCCTTCACTCAGAGGAGGGATGGATTGGTGGAAATGTAGATCTAGATCTCCTCTCACTTTTTCCTCAAATATATGCAAGAATCATGGGAGGAATTGAGAGAGAGGAAAACTTTCCCAGGTTAGTAGGGAGAGAGAGAGAGAGAGAGAGAGAAACATGCTTGGCAAAACTTATTCTCTTTAGGAAAGAAGGGGGCCTAATATAGGTCCCCACAAAAAGGAGTCATTGCAGGAAACTGGGGGTGGACTATCCAGTGCAAGTGGGGGCGGAATATCCGCATGTCCCTCGGAATATTCCGGCCTCTCTCACTAATATTCCGGCAGGCTTCTGCAAGCAACGTAGACAAGTTACGGCCAAATTTCACTTGAGCATGAGACCGTTCGAATAGAAGACCTATCAAAATCATACCTTTGCCTTGAGCATTCCACTTGAGCTAGATGATTCCGATCTTGACTCTCTTAAGTTGGATCTTCTTTCTTGTTTGTTCTTGCTAGCACATGATCCGCTCATGAAAACTTGAAAATTGCTCCCGCATACACCACTATGGGAGAGACCATTTTTGACAAATCTTCATATGGTCACTATCTCCAAATGGGTGGCAAGCATCAAGCATAAGATTTCTTCGAGACGCTTCTCTTGAGCTTCGACTACAAGCTTGATGACGAACACAACTTGACGTCATCGACCATGAGCATACCATGAGATACATAATCCCACTTGGTGCATCTTGTAGCTTTGTATGTTGAACACAAACTTTATTAACCTTGTATATTATATTTTTTCATTTGTTGATGTTTTCAAGATAATTGTGAAAGACCATCTAATCCCTTTCCTTGAAGACATACTTGCAATATACTCAAATCTATACATGACCATTCTTCATATAAATTCTTGAATATAACAATGGTCATCATGTAAGCTCCTAGAATCCAACACATGAACTCCACTATTTTCCCATGGACAAGATCTATAAGGATGTCTTAATGTAAACATTAGTTCATAAGGATTTTCATTAATTACTAAAACCATAAATGAAGGAACCATGCACTTTCAACACCAAGTAATAAACACGGTACAATTGAAATAGGGCACACTTAACAAATCTACATCTGCCCATTACCAACTTATAGAAATCATACAGACAATAACATTATACCTGAAAAAATAGAACTAGAACAGTACAATGCTAGCTATGTAGAAACGCTAGATCATGTGCACGACCGTTAGTAACATAAGGATTTGTACCTTGGAGTCGGTAGGAGGTCCCGACTGTGATCTTATGATCGAGCTCGTTCTGATATGGCAGCTTCGCCAGCAGATCTATGCACATCACCTCGTATTCATCCACTCCTCGTGCACATAATTGTACCGTTGACGAAGAGGGGAGGAGGACGAGGAGGATCTAGCATATTGTCTAGTTCATTACCGAGCTCCTTCTCGGGACCTCTTTATCGGCACCACCAGAGGTATTTTTTCATTTATCACGAGGACATTAGCGAGCTTTAGTTTGTGGTGGTTTTTGAATTGTGAGTTTACGAAGAGAAGAAAAAAATCCATGTTTTTTAAGCAATAGAAAACAAAATTCCATGTGCAGGGCATCCCCAAATGTTTGCTGGTGCAAGCAACAAGGCCGTGTTATGGAGACCCACTTAAGCGAGATAGGCCCTCGAGAAGTAGCAGGGACGACCGCAACCACTATATATCGCTCTTTGCGAGCTGGTACTCGGACTCGCCCGCGTCCAAATTTCTACTGGGCCAGCCCACTAGCTTTTAGAAAAGTAATATGTAGTGTACCTGCACTTAAAATTTGGCAAGGTACCTGTGTATAGTGCAAACCCCTGGATCGATTTCATTTGCACACACAGTTTAAGATGAATATCACAACATTGTATCATTATTACACAATGATCCAGACTTGGTAAAATAAATTGTTCAAATACAACTTTACATAGCACAAGGCTAGCTTGAAAGAGTACAGCAGCGGAAATTTATTCTTCAAGGAGTCTCCATCATCTTCATGTGCCACAGGCGAAACATGTTGGTTGAAGACTCGAAACCTTAATCGTGATCTCACTCGTCATCTGAACAATCTGCAATAAATAAAATTGTTGCAACGGAGTGGGTCAGAACCATTAAAAATGGATCTGGCAAGTGACACTATGTGGACACTTAATGGAATAACTCTAATAATCTATATGTATATTTGGCTGGTGGAGTTTGAGGCTAATTTGCACAAAGCCAATTTTTCCTAATTCTTTACAAAACATTTTTCTTTTGTCAAAGCAGGTATGGCATGAAAACCACCCTATTTTCCACCTTTGTTCAACCTTCAAAATTTTAACTTCAGAAATTGGAATGTTGGGAAACCTCCATTGAATCCTTGATCAGCTGCTCAAATTGTCCGTAACCGGGGACACGGCTAAGTACTTAGTTTTAACTCTGCAGAGATTGTGCACTTTCACCATGAGACCCAACAAACCCAAACTATCCTCAAGCACTCAATTTGTGCTAAGGAAAAGGAGAGAGTCGAGACGAGACCTTTGGGGAAAAGTCAAGGCAGAGCCATTATACCACATGGTTGCACGGGAAGCATCTTCACTTGGACAAAACTTTGGTCCCTTTGTACCTGGGTGGAAATCCTCAAGTGAACTCTCATGTGAGAACCCCCACATACCATGGTCCTAAGTATAGTAAACTATCTTAGGTGAAACCCCCCATGTACATGGTCCTGAGTAGCCACTCAACATAAACCATGCAAAACCACTTCCACCCAGATTATTCATTAACTTAGTAGATTTTAACATTTCCAGAAAGCAATTTTTGCATAGCATCAATAATTCTACTAAGTTGTCATGGGCGCTACACAACTAGTATAAAGGGGATAGTAGTTTTAGCATAGCAATACTATCCAACTCATGCAATAAAAGAAATACACTAAGTCATGCATAGAAAATACATAGCAAATTTATGAGGGGTGTGCCACTTGCCTTGGCAATAGGAAGAGCAGGAGTGGCAGTTGCAAAAGCCTTCGTTTCTCTCCGAAAATTCTAACACAATAAAACAACCACAATAAACATAGAAGAAAACCAACAAATCAATTGGAAAATATGCCATGTATGATGTGCAAAATATTCTAAGGCAAATAATATGCATGACATGCAAAAAATTACTCAAGGCACATAGACAATAATAACTTAAACAAGTTAGCTAGGTCAAGGTCAAGGTTGGGAAACATGAATTTGATAAAATTGACTTAGAAAAAACTTCAGCTTGTATTCTAAGGATTTAGTCATAGACACAAGGACTTGTTTTATGTCCAATGTGACAAATAGAAGAGAGAAGTTAGTCTTAAAGAACCATCTTCAGTCTTGTCATTCTTTTCTTGGTTTGAAGACTCCATTTATTCTTGTAGACTTGAGCATTTGTAGACTTCATCATTTGGTGCCGCCACTAAGTTACATAGATAAGAAAAGACAAGAAGAACAGACAGAAAACAAGACTTAGGGAAAAGTAGGGGTTGATCATCTTGAAGCTGCTCTTGATTTTCTTCTAAGTATTTTTCTTCTTGGATATGCTTCTGACATTGCTAAGTCCTTCATGAGTTTTCTATCTTCATGTTGAAAATCTTCGAGTTGACAATTGTAGCATCCTCTCCATGGATTTTCACTAATCCAGACTTAGTGGTTTTCAACTAGGAGGGTCAACTATTCTAAGGGCTTTGGTTTTTGTCTCTCTGGTCTAAGGTTAGTCCTTAGCACAAATTAGCTAGAGAAAACATATTGAAAATAATTATAGAAAATAAACTAAGTCAAAAATAGTCACATGAGCATATAACAACCAAAACCCTTTTAACTTAGCCAAAAACTATTTTGGGCGCAAGGGACTGTTAGCAAACATCATAAGGTATCCAAAAATATTTTATTTGTAATTTTTAGATGTATAGAATTTAAACTATGCCAAAAATCACCAAACAAGCCTATTTAAATTTGAACCAATTTATGTTTGTCAAATTTGAATTTGGACAGTTCTAAAAGATTCTACGTGTTCAAGGCTTTTCAAAAAGTCCTAGTTTGCTTAATTTGGATCTACGGTTAAAAGTAATGATAGATCTAAGTTGCAGGGGCTAAACTGAAAGGACAACAGAAGAATCTTCGCGTTGAAGTGCCTGGCACGCTGTGCTGACGCGATGATGACGGGGCGCTGACTGGATCCGACGTGGTCGCTGACTGGGCTGCTGACTGGGCTTTGACTACTGATTTTGACCAAAAATAAAGTTGTTCGGATGGGAAAACAATCTAAACGAAAGTTGTAGAGAATTACGTGCTCTTTCTAACTAGCACAAATATAACATCAGTTGATGAATAGTTTAGTCACAAATCACAATTTACCTTTCTGGTCTAAAACTTTGACCCTGAATAACTCCTAGCTCGCTCGACCAAAAGAGGTGAGGTTTGGGGCAAACGAAAGGCCTTGATCAGGAGAACAACTTTGGTTATCATGCCCCGAAGATTTGAGATGGGTTTCTTCTCCCAAAAACATCAAACGCAAACTGTACTGTACAGAAAATTCCGTACGTCAAAACAAAAAGTATTCAAAAACAAAATTGTAGGTCAGGGTTAAATCTAACTTCTCAGCAAAGGAATTTCGATTTGAAGAACTGAGCACGAAGATATCTAGGAATTACGAATTCAGATATGAAAGATGGCGCTTCGAAATTCTTCCTCCACGGTTGATGAAGAGAGTTGAGGCCTCTCGGGATGGAAAGATATCGGAGAGAGCTTCCAATATTGCTTCAGGCTCCGGTGCGATTCGAGATCGTTTTGATGGGTAGATAAACGAAATACTATTTTGCTGATTAGGGTTTCGGTGGGACGAAAAGGGGAAAAGAAATGCCGGCGGCTACATGTATTTATATAGGCTAATGGTCGGTGGAATAGCTTGGGCTCGAAGTTATGAACGCGTAGCAACAAGCGGATCCGGATTTGGAGTCATATTTGTTGAGATATTCGCGTTTAACCGAAGGTAGTTTAGAAAACCACGTTTTCTGGAAATTTTGGTTCCATACTGCCTGTTAGCTAGTTCGCTCGCTTCATGGGCCGGCCCAGTTCGGCAGATTTTTTTTTACTGTTTTCTTTATAACTTTTGATTTATAGATCCAAATGATCTCAAACCAATTTCTATAGTTTTGTAAAAACAAACACTTTGATTTAAACTTTCAAATAAGATCTTTCCAATTTAAATAAAATTCCAAAAAATTCAAAACGTGTTTAAATGGGTTTTGACACTTAATGTCGGAAAAATATTTATGCCTCAATAAAATAATACAATTGAAAAAATAATTATTTTCCAATTATATACAAACAATACAACCAAGCATTGACAAACATAGCACATAATTAAAATAATGTGAAGGGCATACCTTGCCCCCTTTTATTTTCTTAAATATGTTTTCAAGTGAAATTATAAATCCAACATCTGAAAATCTTCAAATGTAACAATGAAATATGCTCATGAATGAATGCATGATTTTATTTTTAAAGCAAAATACTTAGTAGTTTTTGAAAGTTTAAATTTTTCTGATTTTTCAACTTTTTGAAAACTTGGGATGTTACCGACTACCACCCTTAAAAATAATCTCGTCCCGAGATTCAGAAAGGCTAGCAATAGGTTGTGACTGCATGGCTACCACCCTTAAAAATATTTTTGATGGTAGTGTAAAACTTCTAGATGCAAACTTGATTTATAATATACCTTCCACTTCTTCCACTTCTTCCACATTGATGTGGTTCACATATCCTTTATCAAAAGGATTTGGCTTGGAAGCTGCTTCGGTCTTCTTTGCTGGGCACTCGTTGGCATAGTGGCCCTTGTTCTTGCACTTGTAACAAAGCACCTGGCTGATATCCCCGTATTCAGAGTTTGGGCGGGGTTGTCCATTGTTATGTTCGTGATCAGCTTGTCCATTTCCCTTGAGGCCTCCATTGCTTCCTTTGGATCCACCATTGTGATCCTGATGATTGTGGTGACTTCCTCCATTATGGTGTTTCCCATGTTTGTGACCATTGTTCCCAACATAGGTGGAGTGCCTCTTGAATGAAGGCTCAGCATGATGCTTGTTAATACTCAGCTTCCTCTTCCTGTTTCTGCCTTCTTGATGTTATCCTCCAATGTGATGGCTTGGTCAAGGAGTGCCTGATAGTTTGGAGCATATGCCACAGTCAAAGGAATCTTTAGGTCATCACTTAACCCT
Source organism: Alopecurus myosuroides (assembly GCA_028641055.1). Lineage (NCBI taxonomy): Eukaryota > Viridiplantae > Streptophyta > Magnoliopsida > Poales > Poaceae > Alopecurus > Alopecurus myosuroides. Next base: position 525,804,993 of record CM054058.1, read on the forward strand.
TTGAGGAAATTTGCCTTCCTTTTTGCATCAGTATCTACATCTTTAGGAGCATAACGAGACAGTGCAAGAAAGTCATCCATATACTCTTTGAGTGATTTGTTCCCCTGTCTCAGGTTCCTAAACTCTTCTTGCTTCAAGTTCATAATGCCTGAGGAGATATGAGCATTACGAAAGCCATCCTTGAAGTCCTCCCAAGTCAAGGTGTCCAGAGGGTGAGTGATTTGGAATGTTTCCCACCATTGGGAAGCAGGTCCTTCCAGCAAATGTGCGGTGAATATCACCTTCTCAGCGTCATCGCATTCAGTTGTCACCAGATCCTTTTGCACAGAACGCAGCTAATCATCAGCTACAATTGGTTCAGGTGCAGTTGAGAACTTGTTGGGCTTAAGCCTTAGAAATCTGGCAAGCCTGTCCACTTGGGGAGGTGGTTGTGGTGGAGGTCCTTGTTGGTTGGCCATGAATTGAGCCATCAGCTGAGTTTGGGCAGCCATCATCTGCTGCATCATAGCTTCATTGTCGTTGTTGTTGTTGTTGCCCTCGGGGTCACGACGAGGAGGCATCTATGGTTTAAGAATAGATGAGCAACAAGATAGACAGGTCTAGAAGAAGTATTCCTACCTATACAAGCAACCACAACACACAACACAAACAAACACAACTCAAACATAAACTTTTAAACTTTTCAATTGTCCTTACACGAAAATAATCATACGGATGTTCTAAAAAAATAATGCCTAAGTACTGCCATACCACAATTTGGTAGATCAATACTTCAAGGAGCTTTTATTATTCTATTTCCTAGGAATGGGGTCTAGTCTATTTCTTTTCTAAGTGCATCACGTTCATCTCCTATTTCTTTCAGCTCATCAAAGTACTTCTGGGTGTTATGGAGTCTGAAACGAAGCCTCCTTCCAAGGTTTTCGATGGCTTCCCAAGCTGCACTTCTTGCTGAATTGAAGAATGATGGGTACACTATTGGGTTTGTCTACATGCAGCAACCTTGAGTCTTATGGTCATCTCCCTTGTTCTTGTATATGTGGTGTTGCACCCACCAGTACTCTTTACCATCATCAACTTTCATTGGAAATCCTTTGTAAACAGCGTCTCCTTCATATCCCAGGTCCTTCATGATGTCCTTAAGTGCTCTTGGGAACTTAGTGTCACAATGAAGAGTCATGGTCATCTCTGGCCCTCTCCTGATTGATTCAATGAGGCTGATCATCTAAAAACCATAGAAGAGGTTTAGAAAGCAATTAGTTAAGAAAGTTACAAGAATGATGGTAGAAAAGTTTTAGACTTAGAGCAAATAAATTTTTATCCTAGTGGCTTTCTTATTTCTAACCAAACTTAGGGTTTCGAATCTACAGGCAACATAGTGCTCTGATACCATCTGTAGCGTACATGCACTTAAAATTTGGCAAGGTACCTGTGTATAGTGCAAACCCCTGGATCAATTTCATTTGCACACACAGTTTAAGATGAATATCACAACATTGTATCATTATTACATCATTATTACACGAATGATCCAGACTTGGTAAAATAAATTGTTCAAATACAACTTTGCATAGCACAAGGCTAGCTTGAAAGAGTACAGCAGCGGAAATTTATTCTTCAAGGAGTCTCCATCATCTTGATGTGCCACAGGCGAAAGATGTTGGTTGCAGACTCGAAACCTTAATCGTAATCTCACTCGTCATCTGAACAATCTGCAACAAATAAAATTGTTGCAACGGAGTGGGTCAGAACCATTAAAAATGGATCTGGCAAGTGACACTATGTGGACACTTAATGGAATAACTCTAATAACCTATATGCATATTTGGCTGGTGGAGTTTGAGGCTAATTTGCACAAAGCCAATTTTTCCTAATTCTTTACAAAACATTTTTCTTTTGTCAAAGCAGGTATGGAATGAAAACCACCCTCTTTTCCACCTTTGTTCAACCTTCAAAATTTTAACTTCAGAAATTGGAATGTTGGGAAACCTCCATTGAATCCTTGATCAACTACTCAAATTGTCCGTAACCGGGGACATGGCTAAGTACTTAGTTTTAACTCTGCAGAGGTTGTGCACTTTCACCATGAGACCCAACAAACCCAAACTATCCTCAAGCACTCAATTTGTGCTAAGGAAAAGGAGAGAGTCGAGACGAGACCTTTGGGGAAAAGTCAAGGCAGAGCCATTATACCATATGGTTGCACGAGAAGCATCTTCACTTGGACAAAACTTTGGTCCCTTTGTACCTGGGTGGCAATCCTCAAGTGAACTCTCAAGTGAGAACCCCCACATACCATGGTCCTAAGTATAGTAAACTATCTTAGGTGAAAACCCCCATGTACATGGTCCTGAGTAGCCACTCAACATAAACCATGCAAAACCACTTCCACCCAGATTATTCATTAACTTAGTAGATTTTAACATTTCCAGAAAGCAATTTTTGCATAGCATCAATAATTCTACTAAGTTGTCATGGGCGCTACACAACTACTATAAAGGGGATAGTAGTTTTAGCATAGCAATACTATCCAACTCATGCAATAAAAGAAATACATTAAGTCATGCATAGAAAATACATAGCAAATTTATGAGGGGTGTGCCACTTGCCTTGGCAATAGGAAGAGCAGGAGTGGCAGTTGCAAAAGCCTTCGTTTCTCTCCGAAAATTCTAACACAATAAAACAACCACAATAAACATAGAAGAAAACCAACAAATCAATTGGAAAATATGCCATGTATGATGTGCAAAATATTCTAAGGAAAATGATATGCATGACATGCAAAAAATTACTCAAGGCACATAGACAATAATAACTTAAACAAGTTAGCTAGGTCAAGGTCAAGGTTGGGAAACATGAATTTTATAAAATTGACTTAGAAAAAACTTCAGCTTGTATGCTAAGGATTTAGTCATAGACACAAGGACTTGTTTTATGTCCAATGTGACAAATAGAAGAGAGAAGTTAGTCTTCAAGAACCATCTTCAGTCTTGTCATTCTTTTCTTGGTTTGAAGACTCCATTTATTCTTGTAGACTTGAGGATATGTAGACTTCATCATTTGGTGCCGCCACTAAGTTACATAGATAAGAAAAGACAAGAAGAACAGAAAGAAAACAAGACTTAGGGAAAAGTAGGGGTTGATCATCTTGAAGCTCCTCTTGATTTTCTTCTAAGTACTTTTCTTCTTGGATATGCTTCTGACATTGCTAAGTCCTTCATGAGTTTTGTATCTTCATGTTGAAAATCTTCGAGTTGACAATTGTAGCATCCTCTCCATGGATTTTCACTAATCCAGACTTAGTGGTTTTCAACTAGGAGGGTCAACTATTCTAAGGGCTTTGGTTTTTGTCTCTCTGGTCTAAGGTTAGTCCTTGGCACAAATTAGCTAGAGAAAACATATTGAAAATAACTACAGAAAATAAACTAAGTCAAAAATAGTCACATGAGCTTATAACAACCAAAACCCTTTTAACTTAGCCAAAAACTATTTTGGACGCAAGGGACTGTTAGCAAACATCATAAGGTATCCAAAAATATTTTATTTGCAATTTTTAGATGTATAGAAATTAAACTATGCCAAAAATCACCAAACAAGCCTATTTAAATTTGAACCAATTTATGTTTGTCAAATTTGAATTTGGACAGTTCTAAAAGATTCTACGTGTTCAAGGCTTTTCAAAAAGTCCTAGTTTGCTTAATTTGGATCTACGGTTAAAAAGTAATGATAGATCTAAGTTGCAGGGGCTAAACTGAAAGGAAAACAGAAGAATCTTCGCGCTGAAGTGCCTGGCACGCTGTGCTGACGCGATGATGACGGGGCGCTGACTGGATCCGACGTGGTCGCTGACTCGGCTGCTGACTGGGCTTTGACTACTGATTTTGACCAAAAATAAAGTTGCTCGGTTGGGAAAACAATCTAAACGAAAGTAGTAAAGAATTACGTGCTCTTTCTAACTAGCACAAATATAACATCAGTTGATGAATAGTTTAGTCAAAAATCACAATTTACCTTTCTGGTTTGAAACTTTGACCGTGAATAACTTCTAGCTCGCTCGACCAAAAGAGGTGAGATTTGGGGCAAACGAAAGGTCTTGATCAGGAGAACAACTTTGGTTATCACGCCCCGAAGATTTGAGATGGTTTTCTTCTCCGAAAAACGTCAAACGCAAACTGTATTGTAAAGAAAATTCCGTATGTCAAAACAAAATGTGTTCAAAATCAAAATTCTAGGTCAGGGTTAAATCTAACTTCTCACAAAAGGAATTTCGATTTGAAGAACCGAGCACGAAGAGATCTAGAAATTACGAATTCAGATCTGAAAGATGGCGCTTCGAAATTCTTCCTCCACGGTTGATGAAAAGAGTTGAGGCCTCTCGGGATGGAAAGATATTGGAGAGAGCTTCTAACATTGCTTCAGGCTCTGGTGCGATTCGAGATCGTTTTGATGGGTAGATAAACGAAATACTATTTTGCTGATTAGGGTTTCGGTGGGACGAAAAGGGGAAAAGAAATGCCGGCGGCTACAGGTATTTTGCTGATTAGGGTTTCGGTCGGTGGAATAGCTTGGGCTCGAAGTTATGAACGCGTAGCAACAAGCGGATCCGGATTTGGAGTCATATTTGTTGAGATATTCGCGTTTAACCGAAGGTAGTTTAGAAAACCACGTTTTATGAAAATTTTGGTTCGATACTGGCTGTTAGCTCGTTCGCTCGCTTCATGGGCCGGCCCAGTTCGGCCGATATTTTTTTTTACTGTTTTCTTTATAACTTTTGATTTATAGATCCAAATAATTTCAAACCAATTTCTATAGTTTTGTAAAAACAAACACTTTGATTTAAACTTTCAAATAAGATCTTTCCAATTTAAATAAAATTCCAAAAAATTCAAAACATGTTTAAATGGATTTTGACACTTAATGTCGGAAAAATATTTATTCCTCAATAAAATAATACAATTGGAAAATTAATTATTTTCCAATTATATACAAACAATACAACCAAGCATTTGACAAACATAGCACATAATTAGAATAATGTGAAGAGCATACCTTGCCCCCTTTTATTTTCTTTAATATGTTTTCAAGTGAAATTATAAATCCACAATCTGATTTTTCAACTTTTTGAAAACTTGGGATGTTACATTAAAAGAATATCTGCAACCGAGGATTCCACCATCTGAAAATCTTCAAATGCAACAATGAAATATGCTCATGAATGCATGCATGATTTTATTTTTAAAGCAAAATACTTAGTAGTTTTTGAAAGTTTTAAATTATTCTGATTTTTCAACTTTTTAAAAACTTGGGATGTTACATTAAAAGAATATCTGCAACTTAAAAAATATGAATTAGTTTTTGTTTTCCGTGTTTTACTGAAAATTTAAAAAAAATCATTTTCGAAATTTTGTGCACTTTTTAAAAAAAATCTTATTTTCAAAATGTTTCATCATTTTTCAAAAAAATATTATAATTTTTTTAAGTTAAAAAACTTGTTCTTTTTCAAAATTCGTTCATTTAAAAAATTTGTTCGTTTTCAAAATTGTTCATCATATTCAAAATATATTTTTATAAAAAATTATTCAATTTGAAAACTTGTTCATTTTTTAAATTCGTTCATTTAAAAAATTGTTTCATTTTTAAAAAAGCTGTTGTGTGTGGACTCAAACTATACGCGCTACTAGGGCTGGCCCATTTAGCGGATCATGTCCGGCTCCTATGTAAACCTGGGTCGGCACGGCACGGCCCGAGCACGCGAAGCCTTACACGGACCAGGCACAGCACGGCACTGTGCGGCACGTAAGCTAAACGTGTCGGGTCGTGCCGGCACGCGGGCCGCGGCTCAGGATACAAGCCCGGCACCAGCGCTAAACTGGCCGGCACGCGGCACGCCAGGCACGTGAGGCCCGCCAAGGTCATCGTCTTCGATGAGTTCGATCCAGAAGGAGGAGGCGTCGTGAAGAGCGTCGTCTTCGTTCAGTTCGATCCAGCAGGAGGAGGCGCCATGGAGCCGTCTTGGATCCGGCAGGAGGAGCCACACCCGCGGGAATCAGAGGCAGCGGCGGCGGGGAATCGATTGGCCGGCGGGAGATTGGGAGACGGGAGACGGGGAGCAGTTGAGCAGAGCACTGTGCGGCCGGAGACCTAGCGATGCTCGAGCAGTCCAGCCTCCATGGCGCCTCCTCCTGCACCTAGTCCTAGCGATCCCCACGCGCCTGCCTTCACGTGCCCCTGACGTCCGGATGGCACCCACCGGGTTCGGGGCCGGGTCGGCGCCCCCCATACCCGCCCCATTTAACTTGTCGGGTCTCATTTCTTATCATACCCACAACCCTATCGGGTTCGGGGCCCCAACGGGTACCCATTTAAGGAGCGACGACGACACATGTGGGGAATAAAACAATGAATATTGGAATGATGTTAGTGGAAATAGATACGTGTGTACGTGTGTTATCTTCGGGACACCAAATTCCAACGCTTCCATGTGATGTGTGTGGGTTGTGGTCAATAACTCGTGGACGTGTGGCTAGACATAAGATCATTAGGGATATGATTAGGACTTAGAGCGGGTCTGCGGGTATGCGGGTACGGGTTTGTCACCCCCATACCCTCCCCATTAGACCTGGCGGGTCGAACATTTTACCAAACCTTCCCCATTTAAGGCGGGTACCCGTCGGGTTTTCGGGTTTCAGGGCCTGACGTGCCGTGCCTCGAAGGCACGCGTGCTCGGGACGGAGGCCCAGGCACGGCACATGGCAGTTCACGGGCCAGGCACGGCCCGTCTAATCCGTGCCTGGCCAGGTCTCTGACGGGCCGTGCTCGCGGGCTGGCGTGCTGACACGGCAAGCACGGCCCAAATGGCCAGGTTTGCTCCTATGGGCGATTCCCCTAGCGCTCGCAACGAGCGTTGTAAGGGGGTCCCGGGACGACCGCGTACTTCTTTTGGGTCCTTTTTCTTTTATCCAAAAGGCCCATGTACCGCTGCTAGTCCAGCGTCCGCCGCCGGCACCGCCTCCACCTCCGGGGTTCAGCGCCGCCGCAGACCTCCGCTCCCAGTACCCCGGTAGGTTCCCGGCTGAATCGAGCCTCGATTCCACCACAAAGAGCTCATCTGGCCGTTGCCTGCGTATGCTGCTCTCAATGTACCGTCGGCGGCGGCGCTCTCAGGCGGATCCCAACCTTCTTCAGAACTAGCTCCTCCATTGGAATCGAGCTCATCTCCTCAGCCTTCCTCAGATACTTCCGGCCACGCAGGAGCACGCCGACCTCCGCAAGTTCGTGGAGGCCTTCATCCCCTGCGACGGTTGGTTGTTCTACGCCGATGATGATTGTACAAACTCTGTTCAGTCTTTTGTTATATATACGCAGGTGGTGATTTTGAGTCAGTCTCCAACATTGAATATAAATGATTTTGAGCGGTCTTATTCCAGTATCAGTTAGCTGAATAATGCTAGTACTAAACCTGCTGTTTGCGTTATACTAATCACACTAGGTTCTGTAAAAAATATCCACTAGGTTCGTTCAGCCAGGAGGACAGAGATTCAGGAAGACCCGATCACCCGAGCAACGGTGCTCAGTGTCAAGTCTGCACACTGATTAGTAATTTGTGTACTGCAAGTAGGATTCAGTTTTATCGCAGGCGCTAATTAGCGTGCTGGCTGCAGGAGTTGTGAAAGTTTTTTTTGCCGGATTAGCGGAATGAAGCTGGTTCATGTGTGGCGCACGCGAGGTGAGGAGCTCCGATTCAAGCCCATGGATGCTGCTCGGCGGAATTCCAGTCCCACGGTTGCAGCCGACTTCCTGTGAGAAACTTCCCCATCTCGGGCGACCAGCACATAGGTACTGAACCCTTCCATTTGTAGCCTTAGTTTGCATGCTAATTGTCTTATACTACCATTGGCAAATCAGATTATTTGAAGGAACCGAAATATACAGTTCCTATAGTAATGATCGTATACTAGCATGGAAACTCATATTACTGAAGAGAACGCGAAATGCAAGGATATGTATCGCCAACAAGATAAAAATGGATGATACTGTAAGTCTGTAACTGAATGAAGGATAATGGCACGGTTTGAGGTCAAAGTTCTCTGGGACCAAATAAATATCATACAACATACACGGTGAACTTTGTTACAGCACAAAGCACCAAATGGGCACACGTGAAAGTAAACTCATTTGCATTACAAGTACAAATTAAAAAGGAGAAGCTTATTGGAAGCACTTCACCACCTTCAGGAGACAATTCCATAATCTTCGTGTCATTCTAGTATTTCCACATAGCAAGTAGACATGCCAAGGGATCAAATGACAGACCGATTGTGGAAGCAACGGATATTTTCAAATGCCAAAACGCCCTACTCTCAAAGCAAACCAAAGTCCTGTACCGAGCAAGATTGACCCAAGCTTGCAAGCACAGCTGCTACAGACAAACAACGACACCATCATCAGGGATTTGCCAGCCACTGGATCCCACCCAGTTCTCTGTTGGAAAACCTCATTTTTCATTGGCGACAACAGCCGCCGGCACTGTGTGATTTTTAGGCCTCATTTCTGCAAACAAGCCAACGGAAAGTTACCATTGCGAAAATGGGAAAACCATAGTAGTATGATCAGTATGAAAGATATTCCTTAGACAGGAGCATTTTTGCATTCCCAAATAGTTCAAACTAAAGCAACATCTCCAACAGCAACCAGGTTTATAACATCAAACTTCAGAACCCAACTGTGCAGACCATTAAAACAAATAGGAACAGCCTGAATATGCAGTGTGCACTAACCACACCCCACAGATATTTAGCAATATTGCATAAAAAGAACAAAAAGTTCCCCGCTTGAATTTCGCACTCAGATATAAAATCACTACATTTAAGGGCCCTAAATCTCTAGTCATGTGAATATATCACTAAGTAAAATTTGGAAGAATTTAAGACAGTTGGAATTTGTAAATTACCTGGGACATCCTCCGGGTTCTTGCGCTTCACCCTATCAACAACGTTATCCATTGAGTTGCAATCACCAACAGTCCTAGGTCTCTTTCTTCTGTCAGTAGTCTGAGTGACATCTTCCATCTCCTGATCCTCTAAACCTACCATTCCTTGCTTCTCCTGGTCCTCTAAACCTACATGTCCTTCCATCTCCCGTTCAAAATTTCCTGGTTCATCCGATGCTCCAGACAGGTTTTGCTAGCGAAATCATCTAGGGTATCAATGATATCACTGCCTTCTTTTTTCTCATCATTATCGTTAGGTTGCAGACCATCATCATTAACATGTACTGTACAATAAAAAAATGTCACAATGGTGTGTTAAGCGAGAGGAATACATAAATCAACACCAATAATTACCAAAGTGCCATCAATTGAGCAAAACAGGAGGCACAACATTTGATTACCAGAATGTCCAGTAGAAATGGCATTATGTAGCGGGGACAACTTCGTATCAGTAGTTGGGGCCACACGGTTCTCAGAATTCCCTGCAGGTTCACGTTCCATAGCAACCTCTTCGCCTGTCTTAAGAAACAAGAGCTTGGGACGTCTTGGGTGTTTTCTTGTTGCTTCTTTCCACTTGTGTTTTGTTTCAGCGCTCAATCCATCATGGAGGGCGACCTCATTAATACGTCGCAGGGACTGGATTGTCGTGCCGCAAAAGCCATTTAGATCCTTACACAGCAGTCGGAGTGACTCGAGGAGCGGCAGAGCTCCCTCTTGGACTTTCAGTTCGGTCATGACTTCCACCACGATTAATAGGTGCCGCAGGCTTCCGAGTGCACCTTTTACGATGATGAGTTTGTCCAGATGAGATGCAATCAGCTTCAGGTACACCAAGCAGCGCACTCTGCTCAGGGCAGCAAGAATGTTACTAGTCAGCTGATTATGAGGGAATGAAAGGCACAACTTAGTGAGACCACCCAACATGGTCACAAACGGAGGCAGGCGGCATATGTTTTTCCCTTGTAGCTTGAGTGAGCTAAGATAACAGGAGGAAACTTCTTCTTTTTCGAGGGATAAGTTCACAAGCAAGTCTTGGAATCGTTCTTCATTGAAATTCAGTGAGAGTGAATGAGCTTTTTTCAAGTCGGTGCTCCCCTTGATGAACCCCTTGATGGCCTTTGAAAGATGAGTGTAGTTGTGGCTGTTCTTGCTGCTGCTGCTGGCAATGGGATCAGTACTATTATTAGTGGACAGCTCACACCATATTTTCACCTTTGTCAATTTCTTCATATGCTCCATGAGCTCTGCACATCCTTGGTTCTTTTTGTCACTGACAACAAACCCAGCTACTGTTTCCAATTTGCTATTATCTGATAACCAAGTTTGTAGCTTATGCATTTTCTGCCCCCCTACACCTTGTTGGAGCTTGAACTTTCCCAATAGATGAATTAGGCATGGCAGCTCCATGACTTGTGTGGGCAGAAACTCTATCTTGGTTCTTCTCACATCCAGCGTCTCCAAAAGTTGAAGGTTCTTGATCTCTTTGGGGAGCGTCGTAACCGTAATAGCGCCCCCTAAGCTTAGGAACCTGAGCAGAAACAGGCTGATGCATATCTCCCTAAGATGCTTGTCCTCCAAGTGGTTACCGCATTCTTCTAGATCCAAAACTCGGAGCAGTTTATATTTGGAAAAATCAAAGACGGATTCATGCGCCCTGCCAAAGATTGTCAAAGACCGGACAAGAGATAGATCATTGGTAACTCTTGCACTTGCGTCATGCAGGGAGAGCCAACGGATTTTACTGGGTGGGGGTGGGGGAGCCAGCTGATCATATAACAAGGTAATGAAGTTGTCGCACTTGGACATGTGCAGGATGAACTCGAGCATCATGCCGTGAGTATGGTATGTCTTCACCTGATCTGCGTTGTTTTCCACATCTGTAGGCTTGATGATACTCCGGTTCACCAACTCATTGAAATTTCCAATGGCGGCATCCTGGGAGCAACACATATAATCTTCTTGGACAAACCCTTCAGCTAATAATTTCCTTATTAGGGTTCCTCTCCTGACTGCACGACCACTTGGGTAGATACCTAAATATAGCAAGCATGCCTTGAGATCATGTTTAACAAGGCTGGTGTAGCTGTGGACAAGCACATGCTGCATTCTTGCTAACATCTCTTTTGTTTCCAAATGTGCTCCCAGGTTGTGGCACAATGTTGCCCAGTTTTCACGTGTCGGATTACCTGTGCTTTGCAAGTACCGGGCTGTGGTGACAAGAGCAAGGGGTAAACCATCACACTTGTTCAGTGCTTCCGAGCCAAGCTGATCCTCTTTATCGACCGGAGGATCGTCATCTTGGAAAGCTTCCTTGTAGAACAACAGTCTTGACTGTTCATCGGAAAGAGTTTTCATTGTGTACACATGATCATGAGCTGCAGAGCTGCTGCAGGCATTTGCTACTGAACGGATGGCTGTCGTCACCAGAACTCTGCCGCTCAGCCCTACAAAGGAATCTTTTATATCATGCCAAAATTCTGCCCGCATGTCATCGATTACAATGAAGAACCTGCCAGGAGGAGTACATGGTCAGACAGAATTAACTTTTAGAGATATCCAGTGGAAATTAAAATCCCTAGTAAATTTCATTTTGTGCCCACGAAGATTACAGTAGTGAGGTGAATTTTTGGTCTGTGCAAAAATATGAAAGATGCAGGCTGCTGTAGATCGAGGTCAGATCATCAAACATGGATGTAGTTGACAGAATTTACCAATATGGTTTGGAAATAGCGATTAAACTAGTTACCTCTTGGTCCCAAGGTAGGATCTGAGGATTCCACAGAGCTTGCTGAGGTTGCCTCCGCTATTGGCGGGTATGCCAAGTTGCAAGATCATCTCCTCGAGGACACCCCTTGCCCCCCCTGGCTTGGCCGCACAAACCCAAGCCCGTGCTTCATATTGGCTCACCATGCTGTCGTACACATTCCTGGCAAGGAGAGTCTTGCCTATACCATCAAAGCCTACGATGGAGATCACCTTGAGATGCTGCTGCTCCTGCTGGATCAGCTCCAGAAGCTCGTACCTGGGCGTGTCCATCCCCACAGGACTGCGAGCGGAGAGGGCCTCGTCTATCACCATCTCTGTCGCCACCTCAGATCCTGATGCCGCAGACGATGACGACGCCACTGGCAAGGAGAAGTTGCCAGCAGGGATGATGCTGGCGTTGTAGTAAGTCTCTCTCAGCTTGGATGACTCCTGTGATATCTTCTTGAGTTCACGGATCGCCAAGGAGAACTCCTGGCGTACCACCACCGTTTTCACCCGGTGGACAGCCTGACGGATCCACGACGTCCTGGAGATGGTCACCCGGCGCATGAAGCCGTCGATGCAATCCTCGATGGCATGCGCCAAATCGCGTATGATTTGGATCCAGGCCCTCTGCATATGGTCGCCATTGGCGCTGCTCCTCCAGCGACGATCATCGTCTTGCTGAATGGCTGCAGAGATCAGTGCAAACTCATTTCTGATGTAGGTGATGTCATGCTCCAGGTTCTGCCGGAGCTTGTGATTTGCAGCCAAGAACTCAAAGAGCTTTGGTGCAATCCTACCCACAAAAGCAGTGGCCACTGCAGCCTCCATCACCCTCTCTCTCTCTCTCTCTCTCTCTCTCTCTCTCTCTCTCTCTCTCTGGTTGGAAGATCAGATCATGGAATTTTTTGAGTGGCCAGTGTAGGGAGGGCGGCTACCTAATCAACGACTAGGAGCCGGCAAGACTGGCGGCTTGGGCCCAGTGCCAGAATTATTGAGGATGGAACTTTGAGTGGAAATCATGCAATGCAGAATTAATGGGGGTCGCGTGAGATAAAAGAAAGTAGGAGAACCAGATAGTTGGAATGGAGGCACTGGATGGCCTTAAAGAAAGGGGCGGCTTTTGATTGGGCCCATCAATGAGGAGTGTGTCTGTCCTCTTCCAGCTGGATGAGCTCATATTGTCCACCTTTTTGACACATCACCTTCAGGATGCTCTACCACTACAATATTAGAGCATCTCCTTCATGCTGATCTATCAGTACGACATTACAACCCCCCTCCCTGCTGCCACACCACCCCTCCCTCTCCTCTCCATCGCCGGATCAAGGTACCTACAACAGCCGTGCAAGAAGCTGCTGCCGCTCCAAAATCAAGCGCACCCTCTTCACCGGCTACGAGGTTGTCTATCAGCCTCTGCTCCAGAATCAAGCGCACTATTCTCGGCAACAAGTATGTGTATTCTTCTCTGTTGCTTCTGTTCTATCTATCTTATTCTCTAACTCCGGTGACTAACAGCTTGGATAAGTTTAGGTGGTCATCCATCGCGGCCAGGGAGGACTGACAACGGGATCAACACAAGTCGCCTACACTGCTCAAGACCCCAACACGCGCCGCCCGTATGCTGACTCCAGTTTCCTCGCTGCGGCTGACTTCACCGGCGGCATCTTGGGCGCTGGCATAGGCTGGGACATGGGTGATATCACGCCTTCCGACAACATCGGATTAGATATGAATGATCTCATGTTCCAGCAGCTCCATGGACATTGTTTGGAGAGTGCTTCGTCGGGGGCAATGAGAGCCCTTGTCGGGAAGCTGGACATGCTGCTGCTAGCTCCTCCTCAGGGATGCTCCTCAAAGAGGATCAAGGATGGCATGCGCCTCCTCAAAGATGATGTTGAAGAGATAAGCTCCTACCTCGATGAACTATCAGCGCTGGAGGACCCTCCTCCAATAGCCACGTGCTGGATGAATGAGGCACGCGACCTGTCATACGACATGGAAGATTACATTGACAACTTATTGTTTGTGCCACATGACCGTCTCAACAACAACAAACATAGTAAAAAACACAAGAAGCGGAAGAAGAAAAACAAGAAGTTAATTACCAGCCATGTTAAGATTCCCAAGCGGCTCAAGTGGTGCAAGCAAATAACATATGTGTCTCAAGTGTCAGAACATGGCAACACCAGATCCGTCTGCAGAAACATTCATGTCGTGATCATTGCTCGTTCTCTTCCCAAGAGGCCCAAGAACATTGTGTCGCCTGAAATGATATCACAATTCAGGACCTATATCCAAGATGCGATTGAACGACATGAAAGGTACAAGCTCCATTGTTGCAGCACCTTGAGTAGGGGTAGATTCTTGTCTACTGGCTGTATGCTCCCAACACCGCCCTATGATGAAGCTGCCGATATAGTAATTGATAGCCGGATGAGTGAGTTTATCAACTCTCAGTCACTGGAGGTTGACCAAGCGTTAGATCAGCAGCATCTCAAGGTGGTATCTATTCTTGGACCTGGATGTCTGGGCAAAACTACACTTGCCAGAGTGTTGTACAACAGAATTGGGATGCAATTCGATTGCAGAGCTTTTATTCGAGCGTCTAAAAAGCCTGATATGAAGAGACTTTTCTGTGACTTGTTCTCACAGCTCTACCAGAAAAAGGAACCACTACCTACAAATTGTAATGAGCTTGGCATCAGTGAAAATATCACCAAACATCTGCAATCTAAAAGGTACTATTAATCCATTTATCTTATCTGTCTATGTTAGTTAATGTTACCCAACAAACAATTTTTTTATCATTAGCCTGACTATATCTATATCTGTTTCTGTTATGTATTAATTCTTGGCATGCAGGTATCTAATTGTTATTGATGATTTATGGGATGCACCAGTATGGAATATTATTAAATATGCTTTTCCAGAGGATAAATGTGGCAGCAGAATCATAATAACTACACAGATTGAAGAAGTTGCATTAGCATGCTGCTGTGATCACCCAGAGCAAGTTTTCGAGATGAAACCTCTCAATGTTGATCACTCAAGAGAGCTATTCTTTAACAGACTTTTTGGGTCTGAAAGTGACTGTCCCACAGAATTCAAACAAGTTTCTAACGAGATTGTTGATATATGTAGTGGTCTGCCGCTAGCAACAATCAACATAGCTAGTCAATTAGCAAACCAGCTGATATCAATTGATTTGCTGGCATACACAAATGATTTGTTGAGGTCCTATTTGTGGTCAAATTCTACTTCAGAAAGAACGAGACAAGTACTGAACCTCAGCTATAATAATCTTCCTCATGATCTGAAGACATGCTTGCTGTATCTTAGTATGTATTCAGAAGGCTCCATAATCTGCAAAGGCGATCTTGTGAAGCAATGGGTGGCTGAGGGGTTTATCCCTTCAAGGAAAAGGGAGGTGGGTAATGGATATAGGTTTTTCGACAAAACGGAAGATCAATATATGATGGAGAAAGCTGCAGGAATGTATTTCGATGAACTTATTGATAGAAGATTCATCCAACCTTTTCATATCAACTACAACAATAAGGTTTTGTCCTGTACGGTACATGACATCGTACGTGATCTTATTGCAGAAAAGTGTGCAGAAGATTATTTCACTGTGGTAGTAGATTACGATCGAAAGAATATAGCCCTTTCTCACAAGGTTCGTCGACTATCTCTTATCTTTGGAGATGCAAAATATGCCAAGACACCACCAAACATCATAAAGTCACAGGTTCGGTCACTTAGATTTTTCGGGTTGTTCGATTGTGTTCCTTGTATTGGAGAGTTTAAGACACTCCGCGTTCTAAACCTTCAACTATCCGATCATCTTGGCGACCATGACCCCATAGACCTCACTGGGATTTCAAACCTGTATCACCTGAGATATTTGAAGATTACAGGTGACGTCTGTATAAAACTACCAAACCATATGCGAGTGCTGAAATGTTTGGAAACACTGGATGTTATGGATGGAACGATAGTGACTGATGTTCCATGGGATATTCTACATCTCCCAAACTTGTTGCACCTGAGTCTTCCAGTTAGCACAAATTGGCTGGATTGGATTGGCAGCATGAGTGACACTGCTATCAGTCAGTGGAGCACTCGTAAGCTGCCCTGCCTGCAGGATCTTCATCTTACCAGTTCTTCTGCACATCCTTCCTACCATATGGAGAGAAGCATGCAAGCTCTGGGATCTTTAATCGGAGGACATTGGAACCTGAAAACTATAGTAGTGGCTCATAGCTCCTCGGTTAAAAAAACTCTGGTTCGTGGCGCTTCAAAAGTGATCATCCCATGGGAACACTTGGCACCTCCCATCATACTCCAGAGGTTTGAATTCACGCTGCACAGCTGCTGCATGTTCAACGAAATCCCTCCCTGGGTTGAGGGTCTTCACAAGCTATGCATTTTGAAGATTCCAGTTAGGATACTGGATATGGCTTATGTTGATATTCTCAGAGGATTGCGTGCCCTCACTGATCTGTCTCTGTATGTGGAGACAGCGCCAGTTGACAAGATCATCTTTTTCAAGGCAGGGTTCTCAATTCTCAAGTACTTCAAGTTGAGGTTCTTGACTGGTATAGCTTGCCTAAAATTTGAGACAGATGCAATGCCTAATCTCTTGAAGCTCAAGCTAGTTTTCAATGCCATCCCCCCAATGGGCCAACCTCTCTTTTTTCGCTATGGCGAAGTCCGGAAAGTAAAACATCAATGTGGTACTGCAGTTGTTAGCATCGAGGATATGCCAAGCCTTAATGAGGTGTCCGTAAAATTTGGGGGTGCAGCTGCGGATTTGGAATATGCCTCGAGGACCTTTGTTAGTAATCATGCAAGAAATCCTACAATCAAAAAGAAACTGGTGGATTTTAGTTATTATGGTGACGCAAGCACAAAACAGAAACAACAATATGAGATTCCGGAGGAAGAATACTGGACTCTGGAGAAAGATTCAGATGGCTCCTCGAAGAAAGGATCAGATGGGATTGTGGAGGAAGATCCAGAGGGCACCTTGGAGGAAGAATCAGATGGGATTGTGGAGGAAGACTCAGATGGTACCTTGGAGGAAGAAGTGGAGGAAGATTCAGATGGTACGTCGGAGGAGGAACCAGATAGGATTGTAGAGGAAGAACAAGCTGAGCCTTCATCAAAAGAAAAAAAGAGGAAGAACAAGATGAATATATACGACAACAAATTGCAAAGATTAGCTGTAGCAGCTGATAAAAGGTACTATACCAATGTCCCTTGTAAAATCAAGGAAATATGACCTCCTTTACTTGAACTTTCATTTTTTAGGTAGCCTGATTTAATTCTTGATGTTCTAATTCAGCTTAATTGTTACTCTAACCAGGATTTCGATGTCAAAGGAGGAGCCTTTCGTGACGACTCTGCATGTTGGAGGTATATATATATCTGCCTATCAACTCGCGCTACTAGAGAATTTTTTTTTTCCCATCTAGTCATTATTAAAGTTATTTCACCAAAGAACGTGCACTGAAAGGTCATTATTTTTTCTGGAAAAAATACACCAGAACTTATGCAAATTACATGCGGTGGTGATGAGGGGCGGGAGCACATGTTTGACAAGGTGCTGACTCTGGGCGATGTGGGGCAGCGGAACCGGCTGGTGATCCCCAAGCAGCACGCGGAAGAGTACCTCCTGCCCGACACCTCCTCCACTGGCAATGGCCTGGTGATCAGATGCGAGGATCACGCCGGCCAGATGTGGATGTTCTACACCTACCAGAACAGCAGCCAGAGTTACGTCATGACAAATGACTGGTACCGATACGTCCAGACGAACCGCCTTGAAGCCGGGGACACCGTCTCCTTCTTCTGCGGTGCCGCCGACACCACGAGCGACCGCATCTTCATCTACTGTAAGCGCCGTGCTGAGGCCCGTGAGCCCTGAGGTCCCACTTGGCTTGTCCTACCATCAATCTGGCTGTTGGGAGCGGACTCCTGTGCTGCTTTGTCGACACCGTCAACCTTATCCTTGGAGACAGAAGCGCATCGTCCCTCCTTCTCCTTGGATCTTGATCTTGATATGTGAAGGGCGGTGTCCGGTGAGCGTCCCCAGGGGAAGTTGAACGTTGCCTTTGTGTGCGTGCAGGCAACCAGCATCGCGAGAAGCCGATCAGGAATTTATCGGCAATCTATCCTGTACGCTGTACTTCCTGGCTAGCTTGTCTAATAAGTTGTCTGCTGGTGACGTGAGAGCTCGATGCGAGTGAGCTATCTATTTGTTTTTTTTTTTTGAAGGGAGCTATCTATTTATTTGTGTTGCTATGACGGTCGATAGGTAATAGTAATATTTGTTATTGAACTGCTGTGGGAGCTTCCCGTTGTGAAGCTTAATTTTGTGTGTTTTTGAACTGCGATACCCCTCTCACGAGGGACACCGAATTTCCATTACCTCCAGATAACAGAAACAAACAGCGTTCAGGTTCAAACGTAAAGACGAAAGACTAGTGTTGCAACTGTAACTAGGCAACTATACAAAATGGCGAGCCATCCAGAATATCCACGAGCAACCTGAACTGACAACTCAGCCAGCAGGATAGAACTCACAGAAGCGAAACGTCTTTCCAACTGCAAAAAACCCCAGAACACCACTCCCCACCGAAACAAAAGAAGCTCTTCAACTTGCATCATCGTCATGCGTGGCTGTCAGGCAAGATCCACCTCCACCGGCACTGTCTTCTTCATCATCATCGTGATATTCATCGGGCCAACCCTGCAGCTGTGTCCCAGGATTGTTTCTTCCGGCGCTTCCTTCCACCTCCATCGCAGCAGCTAGCAGCGCGTCCGCCCCTTCTTTGAGTTTTTCTTGACCCTGCGAGTTATGAAGTCATGCCCAGTATTTTATAAACACACAAATATAGCAAATTCATCGGGCCAACCCTGCAGCTGTGTCCCAGGATTGTTTCTTCCGGCGCTTCCTTCCACCTCCATCGCAGCAGCTAGCAGCGCGTCCGCCCCTTCTTTGAGTTTTTCTTGACCCTGCGAGTTATGAAGTCATGCCCAGTATTTTATAAACACACAAATATAGCAAATTAGTTCCGAAGGTGAGTTTAGAAATTTCTGTTCGAAACAAGCTTTGTTTCTCGTTTTCCATATTGCCCAGCAGATTGCCGCCACGCAAGTGATCTGAACATGCTTAGGTAACCACCAGGAAAGTTGAGAGAAGGATACAGGCCTGTCTTTTGCCCCAACTACTTTTGCCAGGATACTCCAGACAAATTTAGCCAAGGGACAAGTGAAGAACATGTGCAGAATTGTCTCCTCCTCATCACAGAACTGACATTTCGAATTGCCCACCCAGTTTCTTCTCAACATATTATCTTTTGACGCAATCGCATTGTGCCATATAAGCCACAACCAGATTTTTATCTTCAGCGGTATCTTGGCCTTCCATAGATGTCTGAACAATCTATCCACCCCATTGCTGCAAAGGTTTTTATACATTGACTTCACCGAGAAAATGCCACTTTTCGTCCATTTCCACACTAGCTTATCATCCTCTTCATTCAGGGCCATCACAGCGAGCTTATTCTGGATCTCTCTCCAATCATTTTGTAAATCTGCAGTTAACCATCTCCTGAAAGATAACTGTCACCTTCTACCTGTTGTTTTGTCAACTGAAATATCTTGCTCGTTACAGATGCTAAAAAGATCAGGATAAGCCACCTTGAAAGGAGTATGTCCAAACCAAGCATCAAGCCAGAAACTGGTTCTTTTTCCATTCCCCACATGTATTTTTCTCCCACATGTATATAAGTTCTTCACAGCTAACATGTCCCTCCAAAGAGCTGAATCTGAACTCTTCTTCTTCACAGAATGTATGTGTTTTTCTCCCAAATATTTTCTCCTCATGAGATCTTGCCAGGTCCCCTCATCATGTTCCAGTTTCCACCACCACTTACAGAACAGACTCAAGTTGAATTTAGTCATATTTTTTATCCCCATGCCTCCTTTGCTTCTTGGTTTACAAACTAGTTTCCATTTCACTAGATGATACTTCCTTTTGTTTGTCCCAACAGACCATAAGAAGGATCTCATCACCTTTTCCATCTTTGCCAGGTTTGTCTTATCCAGAATTCTGAGAGACATCTGATAAACTGCAATGCTTGACAGACAAGAATCAATTTTGGTGACCCTCCCCCCAATTGACCCCATTCAGCCACCCATGCTTTTCTTCATGTTGTCCTCCACAAAATCCATCTCTGCAACTGTAGGCCTCCTGTAGTTAATGGGAGTGCCAAGATACCTGATGGGTCATGAACCCCTCTTGCAATTGAAGAGTTCAGTATAAAAGTTACAGTTGTCATCATCATCTTGGATTAACAGGATCTCACTCTTCTCAAAATTAATTCTTAAACCTGACATGGCTTCAAATATATATTGAATAATTTTTAATCCATCTCAACCATTTCACACTGAAGCCTTTTTGTTCACAGCAGGTAAACAAAAAGTCCCAGTTAACTTTATCATAAGCCTTCTCAAAATCTAGCTTAAGAACCACTCCCTGTTTTTTCCTGATTTTCTCTTCTCTCGAGATCTCTTGCAACAGCATAACACCATCTGTGATGTATCTTCCTCTGATGAAAGCACTTTGAGAATTGTTAATTAGTTTACACATCATAGAATCCATCCTAACTGTCAGAATTTTGGTGAAAATCTTGAACAGAACCTGCAGGAGACAAATGGGTCTATACTTTTGAATTATATCAACCTCCTCAGTTTTTGGTATCAGTGTGATGACACCAAAATTTATCCTGCTTAGGGCATCTCCAGCCGTCCCCCCCAGAGCCCCCAAGCGGCGTTTTTTGCGCCGTTTCGCGCCGTTTCGCACCAGTCGCCCCCCCAGGAATCGATTTAGCGCCGCTTTCCACCGTTTTTCGCGCCGTTTGGCACCGCCGAACCCAGGCCAAACCCAGCGCGCTGGGTTCGGCTTGGGGGGCGAAATGCGCGCGTGGGCCACGCCTGTCGGCGACAGAAGACGATTTCCCTCCCTTTTTTTGGCGCTTCCCTCCACTTTCCCCCCATGTACCTCTCCCCCCGGTCCATTCCCGCCATTTCCCCCCCGCCCCCGAGATCTAGACGCCATGGCTCCCGCCCGATTTACAGGACCCCGCGCCGCCGCCACCGCCGTATCCATTCCCACGGCCTCCGAACCGGCCAAGAAACCGCGCAAGCCGAGAGCGCCAAAGGAGCGACCTCCCGGCATGTCGAACAAGGAGTGGATCGCCGAGAGGTCGCGCCTGGAAACGGCCAACATCAAGCGCCGGGGGAGGGAGGCGGCGCAGCGGCAGAGACAGCTGATGGCACAGCTGCAGGCGGAGGAGCAGGCCGCCGCCGAGGAAGACGGCCTGGATGACGAGGAGGAGGCCGCGCCGGACGAGCCACCTACACCGGTCGCAGCCGCGGCGCCGCTCGCCAAGAAGAAGAGCGCATTCGGCATGTTCGCCGGCTGGAAGCAGTCGCCGTCACCGTCGCCACGCATGTCACCGCACCCGCCGCCTGCGTGGTTCGTCGAAGGCGATTCCCTGGGAGGTTTCAACCCCAACCTCACCTTCCCGTACCACCCGCCGATGATGTATGGCGCGCCGGGCTACGCAGCTTCCCCGTCCCACCGTCGTGCGATTCTCGCCGGGCTTCAACCCCAGGAGAGCAGCTACATGGAGGAGATCATCGCGTCCGGCTCGATGGTGGCGGCGGCGAGCCCGGGCTTCCTCGAGCACAGTGGGGAGTTCTTCACGCAGGGCGGTGGCGACTACGGCGAAGGTGCCTCCGGCACGCAGGCGACGGAGGAGCAGGGCGAAGACGACGAGACGGACGAGACGCCGGTGGTGCCAGAGGGAACAGATCCGGCCGGCGAAGGCCGAAAGCGCCGTGGTCCTGGCCGTCCCCGCAAGGAACCCAAGGTGCCCCTGCCCGCCGCCGAGCCTCGCATCAAGTGGCTGAACAGGGAGGACGCCCTTCTCGCCGAGGCGTGGAAGACGGTCAACATGGACCCGATCGTCGGCGCGAACCAGCACGTCGACAACTACTGGAAGCGGGTGAAGACGGCGTACGACGAGCGTCGCATGATCGACCCCTACTACGCCCCATGCGTCACCGACCGCGGCCAGAAGGCCATGGCGAACCATTGGGCGAACATCCAGGCGTACTGCAACAAGTGGCACGGCATCCAGGAGGAGATTTCGATGAGGCCGCAGAGCGGCGCCAACTGCGAGATGGAGATCGTCCGGATGCTCGAGGCGTACAAGAACGACGAGGGCTCCGACTTCAAGTTCCTCCACGTCTTCGTCCTCATCGAGAAGTGCGAGAAGTGGGCGGAGGTGCGGCGGTCGATCAGCAAGGGCAATGAGTACGTCCCCGACGCGGTGGTTGCAGGTGCGTCCGAAGGGCGTCCGCCGATGGGCCACAAGAAAGCCAAGCTGGCTAGGGACGGCGCGCCGGCTGCGACAAAGCTCCAGGCGTCCATCGATACCTGCATCGCCGACGCCCAGGCCCAGGCCGGCAGGAGGGAGGAGGTCTCCAAACAGCGATGGGCGGCGCTCATGGCCAACTCACAGGTCAAGATCGACCTCCTCAGGACTGGCACCGCGGCGAAGAAGAGGAACAACGACCTCGCCTTCCTCACGGGCGGCGACCCGGCCGCGATGACCCCCGAGGTGAGAGCTTGGTTCCTGGCGCAGTGCAACCTCATCCTGACCGACATCAGCGCGCCCCCGGCCCCGACATCGTCTGGTGGCACAGCTACACCACCACGCCGGCAAGCCCACACGCCGACCTGGAGGATGCCGCGACCGTCGCCGACAAGGACGCCGAGCCCGTCGTCGACATGGAGAATGGCGCGCCCGCCGTCCGCTCCGACGCCGTCATCGACCTGGAGGATGCTGCGCCGAGCTCGCCGCCTGCTCCGACGCCGGCCGACGCTTCTGCCTGATCGCCTACGTTTTCCCACGCCGCGCGCGCCCGTCTGAGTGATTCGATCTGGACTATATTTGATCGCCCACTTGTGGCGTTTTTTGTAATATGATCGCCCGAAACCATGGCTGCTGATCGCCGAACTAGGGCTCTATTTTTTGGGGCGGGAAGATGAACTTTCAAATGATATCGCCGGTTTCTTTTCTGGGCCGCCGAACGGCTGGTGAAATCGCCCCCCCCCCCAGGTTTTGGTGCGGACCGGCGCTATCGCTAAAAAGCGCCGATCTGACACCTTGGGGGGCCGAACGACTGGAGATGCCCTTAGATCAAACTTTTGTTGATGAAAATCTTGTAACATCTGCACCATGTCATTCTTGATGGTAGCCCAGCAATGCTGGAAGAATTTAATGGTAAAACCATATGGTCCAGGTGATTTGTTTTTTTTTTCATTGAGTTAATCACATCTTTAATTTTTTCAGCAGAAAAATCTCTATCTAGGTTTTCCCTATCCTCCCTGTTTAGTTTTTCTCCCTCCAGCCAAACATCTCTATTCATTTTAATTCCTGCAGTATCTTCAGGTCCAAAAAGCTGCTTGTAAAAAGCTGTAGCATGATTGAGCAGTTTAGGAGTCCCCTGTATCACATGCTCCCCCTCTTTAAGAGTAAAAATTGTCTTATTCCTATTCCTTCCATTTGCCACTCTATGAAAAAATTCAGTGTTGTTGATTCCTTGCAACAACCAAGTCGCACTTGCCCTTTGCCTCCAATAGTCCTCTTCTCTCTCCAACATCTTCATCATCTCCTGTTGTATCTGGCACCTTCTTTGTTGTTTTTCCAAGGATAGCTACTGGGATTCTTCCTCTCTCTCTCTCCAGACTCCCTAGTTCAACAGATAGATCCCTCCTCTTTTTTCTATCCTTCCCCTTTTCATTGGCACTCCAACCTTTCAGATATTCTTAATAGCTCTCAGCTTTTCCTGAACTACACCAAGGCTGTCCCTGGCTATTACAGGTTTTTGCCAAATTTTAGATACTCTCAATAGGAAAGTATCATCTTTCAGCCAAGTTTTTTCAAACCTGAATACCCTGCTCCTGTGTTCCCTGTTCTCTTGGGTGTCTAGCAGTAGAGGATTGTGATCTGCAATTTCCCTGTTCAGTTTGTGCAAAGTTACAAGGGGAAAAATTTGCTCCCAGGTTTTGCTCATCAAGAATCTATCCAACTTCTCCAGTGTGGGATCAGGATGATTGTTCGACCAGGTGTAGATTCCCCCAGACATCTCTATCTCCCTCGGTTCCATAGGTGTTAATAATAAAGTTAAACACATCAGACCACTTGTTTGTCCTCTAATTTTTATTCTTCTCAGAAGCAAACCTGACAATATTGAAATCTCCTCCCAGGAGAAAAGGTAAGGAAGTATCACCACAAACTTCCCCTAGATCAGATAAGAACCTTTCCTTATCTTCTTCCTGTGCAGCACCATACACCACAACCAAGTTCCAGCTCTATTTAATTTTTTTATCAAAAACTGTCATTTTCACCAAGAACCTTCCAGTAACCACTGCTAAAATATCAAACCTGTCTTTTCTGACCCCCCCAAGAATGCCACCTGCTCTGCCCACAGAAGGAGACCAGCTCCAAGAGAATTGATTCAAAGGATCAATTCTCTTAAAGAAAGCCTGGTTAAAATCTTTCTTGATGGTTTCCTGAACTCCAACAAAATACAGTCTATATTCCATGATAAGTTCAGACAGGAACTTACCCATACCTTTCTTGCCAATCCCTCTGCAATTTAAGCTAACACCAATCATAGATATTTAGGATTTTTCTTTCTCACCTTGGGCCAAGTCACAACACCACTCAAAGGGTGGTGATTGTGTACTTTCCCAGAGGCAGCACTAGAACATGCTTCTGCCCCTCCACAACCAAACCCATAGTTACCTGCCTCAGCCATCAATTTTATCTTTACTGCTTTCTTTCTTTTTTTCCTGTTGCTTTTTGAAATTACTGGAGTGAAACCCTCATCATCTTGTTCTTCTTTCCACCCAAGCAACATGACTTTCTGTGAACTTTCTTTAGGTTCCACTGTTATCACATTTTTTTCTTTCCAAGATTATGTCTAGCAATTTCCAAATCTTTCAAACAGTTTACAGTTTCCAGAGTAAAAGTACTAGGATCTACACCAATTTCTAGGGCTCTATTAACAATATCATCATCATCAAGAATAGCAAAAGAGTTAGTTTAGTTTAAATTTGTACCTTCCATATTTCTTGTTGCAGCATATTCTTCAATCTTCTCCTTAATCCTGGTGCTCTTCTGTTCCGCAGGCAATCTTGAACTTGCTCTCACAGCATCGCCTAGTCCTTTTCGCTTCCAAGCTCCCTTGGTTTTATCTTCTTGGCCCTCATCCACTTGCATGTTATTATCTTCTTGTGTCAATTCAATCTCAGGTTGTCCTCCATCTACAGGAATCACTACAGGGGTGTCCTTATCCCTAAGTGAAGTAGCTGCTAGTGCCAACACAAATCTGGTGGGAGGCACCTCCTCCTCTTCCCTATCCCCATCCACACTATCTTCAGACTCACTTGTCCCATAATCCACCTGCTCAGAAAGGTCTTCATCTTCTTGGTTCCCTCCTTCTCTCTCATCTTCCTTTTCCTCAATTGTCTCCAGAGCTAGTTCATAATTCTGCCTAATTAGACCAGCTTTATCACTCCCAGATTTCATGAGTCCCTGTAAGAATTTTCTATACTCTAGCTTGTCATTCTGCTGATTAGTTGACTCTGTTTGTGTTGTTTCTTGAGGGATTTCTATCTGCATGTCATTGTTACCTATTGCATGTACTACTTCCACGTGCACATCTGATAAGTTTTGTGTGGAGATCTCCATAGCAAACAGGCCAGAGGGGGCTTTGCTAGTGCCCTCCCCTTCTAAGTTGAGTCCTAGCCCAGTTTTCCCACCTCCGAGGATCTGCAGCATCTTAGTACCAAAAGATTCACTTTCAGAAGACATATTGTCTTCCTCTCCATTATCACTCTGTTTACCTTTTCTTTGTTCTTGCTCCCCTCCCAAAAGCAGGCTTTCATCATGTTGTCTGTAGGGCCCAGCATTTCTCTGGCCATTTCCAGTGGGTGCTGATTTGGAGCCAACACCCCCACCAGCAGCCTCTCCTCCAGCACTGGTTTTCTGCTTCTTTGGAGTGTGTTGTCCTTCTTCTCTCTCACCCTCTTCAGTTGCAACAACATAGAAATTGGCAGCTTTAGTATTTGGATCAAAAACTTCTCTGGTATATTGGAATTCATATAAGCCGTTGTTTATCTCCCCCACCCTAACATTTGGCACCAGACTAGGATCTTTAACTCCTATCTTCACCCTTATATAAGCAAAGTTCCTGAGGAAATTCTTGTCCAGAGCTAATGGTTTCCCCACCAGACTTGCAACATAAAAAGCAGTGGATCTATTCCTGTATCTCATTGGTATTCCCTTGATTCTAAACCATGTCTCCTCCAGTACCGCAAACGGTTGAATGTCCCCAGACCATTTCTGCAGCTTGATGATAGCATCAGGAACAGTTTTCATGAAGAATTTCCCAAAGTGTGACAATTCCTCGATATTCTTTGCATTAGGAAACCTAGTCATAAACTCATTCTCGGAGATGACCTTAGCAAAGAACCTCCAATTGATCTTGAGAGAATCTGCCCAGAGCTGGAATTCATGTTCAATATCCCTACAGTTAACCTCTCCTTTCTCCACAATTATATGTGCATAGTTCAGTTGTTCCAATGGCTGCACCTCAGATTCAACTGCTGGTATTGAGTAAAACCCCTGATCAAATTCCACACTACCAAAAAAATTAGCATTGTATTCCCAGGGATCTCTCTCTTGACAGGCATCAGTCCTATGTTTCTTACCACAAGTTCCACAGCCAATCTCGGGCAACATTGTCAGATCAATCAAATCCTCTCGCGTTCCAGCCACACGCACAACAGGGGATGTCGATGGAGGTACACAGGACCCCATCGGAGCATCAACCCTGGTCGTAGAGACCAATCCTACCCTATCATCTCCCGTCTGTAATTGCGCTGCTCGCTGGAATGAAGGGGAGCTAGCAGGAATTGAAGAACTTACCGCAGAAGATGGAACTACCGTTCCTCTCACTCCCCCCGGCGGCCTAGTTGATGAGATCACCGTTGCAGCAGCTTGGATTGGCCTGTTGTTGTGTAGATCTCTGTTGTTGCGCTCTTCTTCCATCTCCCTGCGGCGCCGTTACACCAGAGCCCTCTCCCTCACCAGGTTTTCGGTGTTCAATAGTGTTTCAGCACGACGGCGATCTTCCTCCTCCCGCCTCCTATCTTCAACCTTGCGTCGTTCTTCAGATCTCCTCCTGTCATCTTCAAAGCGCCTTTGATCTTCCTCTCTCCAGATCTCCTCCCGCCTCCGCTCATCCTCCCATCTCCTTTGTTGTTCACGCCTCTCTGCCTCCGGATTCAACCTCTGCCTGGAGTTCCCATAGGGATTAACTCTCTGGAAGTTGCGTGGCGGAGATCTCCTCGCTCCCCCAAATCTTCTATCTATATGGCCTTGCTCCTTGACCACCTCGACAAACGATCTTGTGTCACCAGATTCCACTCCTCCCCACTCTCTCTGCTGGACTACTGGTGGAGATCTAGATCTGGCGGAGTCTTGGAGGTGGACGAACACCACGCCGCACCTCCCCGAGAGATTAGGGTTTGCGCGAGGAGGGGAGTAGGTGGGTGGTATATACCTCGTGCGCACCGGGGACGCGTGCGATCCTTGTGGGTTCAAGCCTGGTTCCGGTCCGCTGACAATGGGGTATGATCTAATGGCGTTACGCATCGAACCAGCCACACGTCGCCTCCCGAGGTAGACAACGTCGCACAAACGCACAAATGGCGTTGCGCCTGTGTCACCCGGGCCCGAACGAACAAACGATGCATCGCAAGCTTCCTCAGCGAAGTGGGGACTCACCTTGACCACGACATCCTGGACTAGAAGCGTATCTCCCATCCGGATGTTCTCCCCCGCTGCTCGCCGTCGACGTTCTTTGACGGTGTTTCGATGATCGGAGATTACTATTTCCCCTTCCCGATCTGCATCGATCCAACCAGAGATTTTTTCTCTTGTCCGTAGGTGTGTCGTGAAGAAGACTTCCCTCAATCGCTCTCGCTTCCTCGGTGCGGTGTCCCGATCTGCTCTAGTGATCGACAGAGCACCCCCTCCGGTGGTGTGTGTGGTAGGGTCTCGGTCCGGCTCTCGCTCCCGTGCGTCCATCGAAAACATCAACGTGCTTAATTTTGTGTGTGATGATAAGGTTTTAAGTTTGTTGTTTTTTCTACTAAACTGTTTCCCTTCTGGATGAAAACACAAAACGAGAGTAATTGACATGTTTTCTTCACAGAGCATGTGCACCCTTTGCAACTGAACACACATGGTCAGGTTGAACTCTTGTGTTCCTCGCTGAGTTGTTCATATGAAATTCTCGGTTGAACTTAAGCGTGATATCAAGGGAATGTGTTGGTCATTATACAACATGTTTCCCTAGTTGCATGGAAATTTCCAAAGGAAGTGTCATGAACCCGATCGACCGATATAAATGTAAGAGAAGATGGGATTGGAGGGGAATTCCCGGGATTGAAAGGGGTGGAAGCAGTACAACGCTCAGGAGCCTATGTTACTACCTAGTAACAAATATGTGTTGTCATATGCAAAACATATTTATTAGCCTATAGACTTATAGTCTTAGAATATGCGATGTTATAGTAACATAACATGTTATCACAATTCTCTTTCCTCATTTATTACTTGCCAAGTCAGAATTTTTGCATGTGTGGCACATGCATGTTATTACGTAGTTACTCCCACTATGGGCAGCCTAAGGAACACGCGCACACGACACCCAGCTTCTAGCCGGTTACACCTCAATGGAGGACACTTCTGTGTCCTCCACTTCCCTGCAGGGGCGGAGACAGGGGCTAGCAGGGGCTAGACACCCCCTCCAACGATCGGCCCCTCTCAAGATTTCAGGGCGCATACCTGTAATAATACATGCACTAATCATGTTATTAATTAGTATTTAAGCCCATATTAGCACACCGATCCATCTAGTATATTAGAGATCAAAGCCCAAATGGCAACAAAAAAGCCCAACAACACATGTATCCATCGATCGTGTGGGTACAGGAAGCGATCCAAACCGTGACTCCATCGTGGAGCATTCCCCCGCTGAGATGGATCGATCCATCTAGATGACTGCAAAACTCATCTTTCGGGCTTATGGACTTCGGTGGGCAGAAGCTATGGTGGGCAGAAGCTCCCAGAAACTGCCGGGAGACTTCTTTTGGGCTTCTCATGTATTGGCTTATTTGCTGAGTTTAGTTGTGAGATGCGTATAATACGCTTGGATTTGATTTGTGTAGTTAATAAAGTTATAACATTTTACGTGCTAATTTGTTGAGCTATGGGTGAGAAGTGAGGAAGAAATAAAATTAAATATAAATGTAACGAGGGAGAAAACAAGAACTTATCAAGCTACAAAATGCATTGGTCCTCATAGTATAATTTATTACATGCAAAAATAAAGGTAATGTCATAGTGATTTCAAAATTATAATAACAGGAACTTCTCAAGCTGGTATCCCTTGTGCGATGCTCTCTCGTAGTGTAGCCATGATGCTGTCAGATGAAGAGGGAGCGGCTCCAGCAGTATAAGATGTGCCATCCTCGTGTACATATGGGCACCGGTCAAAACTCTCGAAGTGTTTCGTATAGCTTACTGTCACGAATGAAGTTATGCAAACACATACACGCGGTGATGATCTTTGTTTGCGTCAGAGCCTCGTGAAAATGTGGCATTGCAAGGAGAATGCGCCACTTCATCTTCAGAACGCCAAATGCTCTTTCAATGACATTTCGTAGACATGAATGAAGATGGTTGAATCTCTCCATCATGTTTCGTGGAGGTGCACCCTGGAATTCTGGAACATGGTAGCGTTGCTCTTTGAATGGGGCGAGATAACCAATTCTGTTTGGATATCCAGAGTCAACAAGATAGTATTTATCTGCAAGTAGCAAACATATCAGAGCATAACTAGAGTGTTTATTTCCAAATATTTTGTATACATACTGTATATGCGGAAATATTACCAGTAGGAGGGTGCGGATAGTTGTCGAAATGGGGTCGAGCATCAGTCCATACACGTGTATCATGAACCGATCCAGCCCATCCAGCAACAGCAAATGTGAACCTCATGTCAAAATCACATATTGCCATCACATTATGACTTGTATAACCTTTCCTGTTAGTGTATATTTGTTTGTCTTTCTCAGCAACTATGACAGGAATGTGTGTTCCATCAATTGCTCCAATGGCATCTTTGAAATGAGGCCAGAATCTAGGATGTTGCAGCTTAGCATGAACTTGGGTGAAAGTAGGATCATTAGGTCTGATATAATCACCAGCCATGCGGTCTACACAATCTAACACATGATGAAACTTGTTGCTGATAGTAGAAACACTATGCTCAAAACGATCAGCGGCTTGACTATTGGACGCGGGTGCCCCCAACATATACAGAAACAGAGCTAGTGATTCTTTACTGGACATCTGAGTAGTGGACTCGAAGCCATACTTAGCAACAAGAACATCATGTAGCATTTGAAAAACTGACCTCCTCATTCTAAAACACTTGTAGAATTTTTTTGGATTCTTCATTCTCTCCTCAACCCACTGTATCCCTGTCATTAAGGGAAATCTTCTATCCTCATAAGGAATCTTTTCATCTTCAGCAATACAAGCCGCAAGCATCAAGCACATGTCAAACTCTTCATCAGAGTCATCACTTGGCATCTGTAATAAGACATGAATGACACAATAAGGTCAAATAAAATAATCAAACATGAATGACACAAGTTCCAATCAAATAGTCAGACGTGAATGACACACAAAGTTCCAATCAAACAAGCAAACATTAATGACACAACAAGTTTCAATCAAATAAGCAGACATGAATGACATATCAGGTTCACAACAAAACAAGTTCAAAGGAAATAATCGTATGTTCATGATAACACAAGTTCAAAGGAAATAACATAGTTTCATGAAAGTAGAAACTAGAAACCCAAAGCAAGTAACACTGCTTCTTCTTGTTATACTGCTCCCATGTCATCTTAAGCCAGTCAATCCTCTGGCTAGGTGTTGCCTCCTCCATCAAACAAGTGAATACATCACGATACTCCTGTATAATGAAAAGCTGGGTCGCATAGAAGTACTCCAGACTCCCGGGCTTAGCTCCATCCTCAGAGATTAAGGAAACCATACGCCTAATCTCCTCCCTTGGTGTTTCCTTAACCTTTTCCGGAGATGTCACGGAATTCCTACTCTTCTCTTCCTCCATCAGCCTAACTCTCTCCTTCTCTTCCTCCATCGCCAGCCTAATTCTCTCCTTATTTGTCTCCTTCTTTTCCATGAGATCCATCATACGGTCCAACCTCGAGGCACTGCTACTTCCACTACGCATCTTTGGTGTCACTAATGGAGTAGGTGAGTATGGGCATGCTCTCTTATTCCTGACATTAGCACGCAAAGGGGTAACAAGCGGGTCGTCTTCAGCTTCGCATCCTGAACCTTCAACATCCTCATCAATGTTGATCCTAGACTGAGAAACTCGAACATGGGAAGATGGAGGCACCCTCGCAGCAATATTGGTCACAACATTCTTGTCAAAAATTATCTTCAAATCCTCTTCATCTTGGAGTGGGGCTATCCTAAATTTGGCTGCCTCTGGACACATATGCAAATGACAAAACATCATTAGAGCATAGCAAAAGAACAAAAATTGCTAAACATATAAAGAAGACATGATTACCTGTATCTCATGTTCCCACCAATCGTCGCTAGCATCAATGGTGTTAGTGATAGGATCTCTACCTATACCGGATGCATGTTGCATCAATCCTTTCCAAACCGTGTAATCCTTTTTGAGTGTTTCCCACTTGTTTTTCATTTGCTTGCGATCATAGTTTCTCTTTGTGCGCTCGTTGAACTTCTTAACCAAATTTTCGTAACCATTCTTGTTCAAGACATGTGTTGGACGATTATTTGCATTAACTTCCTCAATGCACACATCAAGAAATACACGGTGAGCAACGGCATCCCAATTTGCTTTCGTATGTTTCTGCTTTACCATCTATTCACATAACATATAAGATTAAGTCAAATCAATACAACCGAAATTAGGATCATTGGAATTAAAAACAATGCAACTATACCACACCAACACATCCAGTACACATTTGCAAAGATAAAGGTACATACACCGTTGCAAAGATAAAGATACCCTGTAGTCCATGTGTGCTACCGCGTAGTAGGGAAAAATAAAGGTACCTACACTGTTGCAAAGATTGATCTGTAGGGAGCTAGTGCATACTGCGTCTACAAAAGTATAAAAGCAACACATATTCGAGTGCAAAACTACTCGGCTGCCTATAGAGCTGAGGCGGCCTCTGCATCGTAGCATCCACTAGTGGAAACAGGGCCATTTGTTCCGGGTCGTAAGGGCTAGTTGTCCCGGTTGTGCAACCGGGATGGGTTAGCCGGGACAAATGGCCCTCCCCCATTGGTCCCGGTTGTGCCAGGACCCGGGATGGTAAGGATGGCCCACGTGGAGAACCTGGGCCAGGGACGGCCAGGGAGTTTGTCCCGGTTCGTTTTAGGAACCGGGATGGATAACTTTTTTAAAATATATATATTCCGCCAATTTTCCCTTGCCGCGGCAGGTTTTTTTTTTCGTTTCGTTTTTTTGGGCTCCTGTCTCTCAATCCCCAACCGGCCTCCCCTTCCCCTACCGCGTCCAGGCCCACGTCTTTAATTAAGCCCACTGGCCACATTTTTGGTCAAAAGGGCCCACTGGCCCGCGTCTTTTATTATATTCGGTCAACGGTTCAAAAGGGGCCACTGGCCAGCGGCCTAGTGGCTGGCTCGCCCGGTCCCTTAAATTAAGACCAC
Source organism: Alopecurus myosuroides (assembly GCA_028641055.1). Taxonomy (NCBI): domain Eukaryota; kingdom Viridiplantae; phylum Streptophyta; class Magnoliopsida; order Poales; family Poaceae; genus Alopecurus; species Alopecurus myosuroides. The sequence continues at coordinate 525,837,702 of CM054058.1, forward strand.
AGGGACGGTCAAAGGGCCCACTGCCGCCTCGTCTTCCCGCCCCCCTCCACGTCCCCACGCGCGCGTGGCCAGCTGCAACCGCCGCCACGCCTCGGCTCCCGCCCCGCATTCATGGCCGCCTGCAACCGCCGCCACGTTCCAGCCGCCGGTTGGCATGCCAGCCCCCCCGGGTCCTTTTTAAAGGGCTCCCGCGGCCCGTACAGCCCATCCACCCCGGCCGCGTCCCAGCCAAAGGAACCCTAGCCACCATGTCCCGCTGGTTCAAGCGCCCCAGGAACGACCACGAAGCCGGCTCCTCGAGCGGCGCCGGCCAGAGGGGCTCCGGCGTCCCACCCCCGCCGGCGGAGGCCTTCGGCTTCGGCCCAGGAGGTGTCCGCATTGGCGGGGCGCCGCGCGTCCCTGCTCCACCTCCGGCGTCACGCCCGCCGTCCCGCGCCGCGCCCAAGGGCAAGCGCTTCCGCCGGTACGTCCGGACGGCAGAGGCCGAGTGGCATTGGGAGCACGCGACGCCGGTCTTCTGGCCGGACGTCCACCTCCCGGACGGGTGGCACCTCAACCCCCAGTGCATCCCGGTGTCGCCGGCCCCGACCAACAAGGCCGCGCGCGAGGAGATCGACCGCCGGCGCGCGCTCCTGCCGGCCCACCTCCTCAGGGTCTGCGCGTACGCGCGCAGCTCCCCCTACTGGGCCACCTGGTTCCAGCAGGAGCACGACCTGCGCCGGCGCTCCTTCATCCCCATCGCCCAGGAGGAGGTGAGCGTGGCGGACTACCCCGCGCCACCACCCGGCAGGGAGCCGGAGCTGTGCCTCCTCGCGGAGGACACCGCCGACGACATCGCCGAGGAGGAGGTGAAGGGAATATGCCCGAGAGGTAATAATAAAATGGTTATTATCTTATTCCTTGTTTATGATGAATGTTTATTTCTCATGCTAGAATTGTATTAACCGGAAACGTTGATACATGTGTGCTTAATAAACAAACATTGGTTCCTAGTAAAGCCTCTCTTTTAACTAGCTCGTTGATTAATAGATGATCAAGGTTTCCCGATCATGAACATTGAATGTTATTAATAACGGGGTCATGTCATTAGAAGAATGATGTGATGAACATATACCCAAAGAGAATTTAGCAATGCGATCAAGTCATTTAGTTTACATTGTTATATCAAACATACGAAGTAACTTATTCCTTAGACCATGAGATCATGTCAATCGCTGATACCGGAAGAGTGCTTTGATGGCATCAAACGTCACACCGTAACAGGGTGACTATAAAGGTGTCGTTAAGTATTCAGAAAGTATTAGTTGAGGATCATGGATCAAGAGTGGGATTTGTCCATCCAAATGACGGAGAGATATACTCTGGGCCCTCTCGGTGATATCACATCGAAACCGCTTGCAAGCACGTGATATGATCACAAGGATGTTATATCACGGGAACGAGAAAAGAGTACTTGTCGGTAACGAGATTGAACAAGGTATGGTTGATACCAATGATCGAATCTCGGACAAGTAATATATCGCGAGACAAAGGGAATAGTTCACGGCGTTGTTGGTTCACACGATCACGAGAGTCATCGTTGAATATATAGGACTCATCACGGATCTCCAGATCCCGTTGTTGATTATTGATCGGAGAGGAGTCTCGATCATGTCTATCTTATTCGTGAACCGTAGGGTGACACACTTAAGGTTCGATGACGCGTTTGAGAGGATACGGAATATCGAAGAATATTTTGGGCAGCACCGAAATTGTTTCGGGGAAAATTGAAATAGTTCAAGGGGTTTTTCGTCGAATGGTTGTTAATAGAATTAACAAATGATTCGAGGTGCTATATGCAAAAGTTTGTTAATAGAATTAACAAATGCTGAAATAAAGAAATAAAAAGGTTTTATTTATTTATTAAAAGAAAACCTTTGGATTTTCCAAGTGGGAAATAATGGGAAAATGAGTGGGTGTGAGTGGAGTGTCCACTCACATGATGAGGGAAGAGGTGGGGGCACACCCATGGGCTGGCCGCACCCCCCTTGGGCTGCCTCCCCCCTCTCCTATAAAAGGAGGGTGAGAGCTCTCCCTCCTCCACATACTTGGCCACTTCCTTTTCCCTCCACCCGCTGCTCCATTTCATGGTCTCCGGCTTGGCGAAGCCCTGACCGTGGGATTCTTCACCACCACCACGTCGTCGTGCTGCTGGAGTTCCGAGGGATCCTCTACTTCCGCGCCCCGCTGGAACGAGGGAACGGAGGTCGTCATCAACCGTACGTGTGACCAATCACGGATGCACCGCCGGATTGCGGTGCTCATCTTCTCGCCATCGGGATCGGTGTGAGTACGACTACGCCAACAACGAGATTTGATCTCGTACCACTTTGAGTCTTCGAGGGTATGTGTTATCCTTAACCCTCTTGTTGCCCGTTACACTTCGTCTCCTAGATTAGATCTTGGCCTTTCGGGTGTCTCTCGCGTAGGAAATTTTTGTTTTCTATGCAACGAACCCATCAGTGGTATCAGAGCCGCATCTATGCGTAGATGTTTTGTACAGGTAGAACACATATGAGTATGTGAGCGTTGATGATCATGTTATTGCCTCCTTGAGTATTTTATGATCTTAGTGGCATAGTAGGATGAAGATGCCCCAGACTAAGTTTACGTGTACTATGTACGCGAGAGTTGTCTCACTTGTGGCTAAGGGGGTGTCCGTTTCTCCTATTATAGTTAAGATCTAATCTACGAAGGGTTGTTAAAAATGTGTTTATCAACGTTGTGGTTGATGTTCGTAGGTATGAACGGTTCTATCATCGAAAGCCCAAAGCCACGTAAAATATGCAAAAATAAATTAGAGGCGTCTAACTAGTTTTTGTTGGGCAGGTGATGTGATATGGTCAATATTACAAATTTCATTATGAGATGATCTATTTTGTAAATTATTGATATACCGGAAGGTATCCATATGGTTGTTTTCTTATTGATGGACAATCAAGTTTGGGGTACCGTGGTACTTGGTACCACGCCGGTGGAATGATTGAGATCATACCATAATGCACATGATGGCGATCAAGTGCAAGAAGGACCATATCATATCACGTTTTCCTTACATGTGATGTTTGTGATGTTAATCCTTTTATGCATCTTGTTTTGCTTAGATAGCGACGGAAGCATTATAAGATGATCCCTCTCACTTAATATCAAGATAATAATGTGTTCTTCCTTAAGTATGCACCGTTAAGAAAGTTCGTCGTTTCGAGACACCACGTGATGATCGGGTGTGATAGACTCAACGTTCGCATACAACGGGTGTTTTCAAGCCTAGCATGTACAGACATGGCCTTGAAACACACGCAATACTACGGTTCTACTTGGCGAGCCTAGCATGTACAGACATGGCCTCGGAACACGTAATCGAAAGGTAAAGCATGAGTCATATGGATGATATGATGAACATGTCGATGTTCGCCTTTGAAACTACACCATCTCACGTGATGATCGGTTTTGGTGTAGTGAATTTGGTTTGTGTAATCACTAAAGACGACTAAGAGGGATGTTGTTTTTGAGTGCGAGTTCATGGTTTAATTTTGAATTAATTTGAACTTATTTATCATGAACAACAAATCAAAGTGAATTTGCACAACTTATAGTAGTCATTGGCATCCACATAACTACCTTACACTTAGATTGTTAATTGAGATATAACTGTTATGATCTGGTAAATACCATTTAAGATTGGTACCGTATTAGTGAAATTTAAAATTGAGTCCTATTGTATAATTTTGGTATTTCCTAACTAGCTCCATATGGTTAATGATTGATTGATCTAAAGAGCAACCAATTCCTACTTAGAATATAGATTCATGGTTGCTTCCATATTACTTTATCTTCGAAAGAATGTTTTGTTGATCAAGGTGATTTAGGAACTGAAAAGAATTGTTTTCAGAAACAATCAAGTGAAAGATATATTGATATCTAGAAACTTATTTGTAGCAACATGACTGAGTATAATTTAGCGTGACAATGTTTGCTTATATTATCTGAATATATGCAAATTTAGCGTGACAATGTTTGCTTATATTATCTGAATATATGGGATGGATTAGAAGTATGGGAACCAAGAAGCTCCCTTGGTTTTATCTTCTTGGCCCTCATCCACTTGCATGTTATTATCTTTTTGTGTCAATTCAATCTCAGGTTGTCCTCCATCTACAGGAATCACTACAGGGGTGTCCTTATCCCTAAGTGAAGTAGCTGCTAGTGCCAACACAAATCTGGTGGGAGGCACCTCCTCCTCTTCCCTATCCCCATCCACACTATCTTCAGACTCACTTGTCCCATAATCCACCTGCTCAGAAAGGTCTTCATCTTCTTGGTTCCCTCCTTCTCTCTCATCTTCCTTTTCCTCAATTGTCTCCAGAGCTAGTTCATAATTCTGCCTAATTAGACCAGCTTTATCACTCCCAGATTGCATGAGCCCCTGTAGGAATTTTCTATACTCTAGCTTGTCATTCTGCTGCTTAGTTGACTCTGTTTGTGTTGTTTCTTGAGGGATTTCTATCTGCATGTCATTGTTACCTATTGCATGTACTACTTCCACGTGCACATCTGATAAGTTTTGTGTGGAGATCTCCATAGCAAACAAACCAGAAGGGGAGTGCCCTCCCCTTCTAAGTTGAGTCCTAGACCAGTTTTACCACCTCCTAGGATCTGTAGCATCTTAGTACCAAAAGACTCACTTTCAGAAGACATACTGTCTTCCTCTCCATTATCACTCTGTTTACCTTTTCTTTGTTCTTGCTCCCCTCCCAAAAGCAGGCTTTCATCATGTTGTCTGTAAGAACCAGCATTTCTCTGGCCATTTCCAGTGGGTGCTGATCTGGAGCGAACACCTCCATTAGCAGCCTCTCCTCCAGCACTAGTTTTCTGCTTCTTTGGAGTGTGTTGTCCTTCTTCTCTCTCACCATCTTCAGTTGCAACAGCATAGAAATTGGTAGCTTTAGTATTTGGATCAAAAACTTCTCTGGTATACTGGAATTCATACAAAACAGTGTTTATTTCCCCCACCCTAACATTTGGCACCAGACTGGGATCTTTCACTCCTATCTTCACCCTTATGTAAGAAAAGTTCCTGAGGAAATTCTTGTCTAGAGCTAATGGTTTCCCCACCAAGCTTGCAACATAAAAAGCAGTGGATCTATTCCTGTATCTCATCGGTATCCCTTTGATTCTAAACCATGCCTCCTCCAGTACCGCAAAGGGTTGAATGTCCCTAGACCATTTCTGCAGCTTGATGATAGCATTAGGAACAGTTTTCATGAAGAACTTCCCAAAGTGTGAGAATTCCTCAATATTTTTTGCATTAGGAAACCTAGTCATAAATTCATTCTCGGAGATTACCTTAGCAAAGAACCTCCAATTTATCTTGAGCGAATCTGCCCAGAGCTGGAATTCATGTTCAATATCCCTACAGTTAACCTCTGCCTTCTCCACAATTATGTGTGCATAGTTCAGTTGTTCCAGTGGCTGCACTTCAGGTTCAACTGCTGGTATTGAGTAAAACCCCTGATCAAATTCCAGACTGCCAAAGAAATTAGCATTGTATTCCCAGGGATCTCTCTCTTGACAGGCATCAGTCCTATGTTTCTTACCACAAGTTCCACATCCCATCTTTGGCATCAAAATCAGATCAATCAAATCCTCTCGTGTTCCAGCCGTACGCACAACAGGGGATGTCGATGGAGGTACAGAGGACCCCAGCGGAGCATCAGCCCTGGTCGTAGAGATCAATCCTACCTTCTCTTCTCCCGTCTGTAACTGCGTTGCTCGCTGGAAAGAAGGGGAGCTAGCAGGAATTGAAGAACTTACCGCGGAAGATGGAACTATCGCTCCTCTCACTTCCCCTGGCGGCCTGGTTGATGAGATCCCCATTGCAGCAGCTTGGCTCGGCCTGTTGTCTTGTAGATCTCTATTGTTGCGTTCTTCTTCCATCTCCCTGCGGCGCCGTTACACCAGAGCCCTCTCCCTCACCAGGTTTTTGGTGTTCAATAGTGTTTCAGCACGACGGCGATCTTCCTCCTCCCGCCTCCTATCTTCAACCTTGCGTCGTTCTTCAGATCTCCTCCTGTCTTCTTCAAAGCGCCTATGATCTTCTCCTCTCCAGATCTGCTCCCGCCTCCGCTCCTCCTCCCATCTCCTTTGTTGCTCACACCTCTCTGCCTCTGGATTCATCCTCTGCCTGGAATTCCCATAGGGATTTCTCTGGAAGTTGCGTGGCGGAGATCTCCTCGCGCCCCCAAATCTTCTATCTATATGGCCTTGTCCCTTGACCACCGTGGCAAACGATCTTGTGTCGCCGGATTCCACTCCTCCCCACTCTCTCTGCTGGATTATTGGTGGAGATCTAGATCTGGGAGGTTCTTGGAGGTGGACGAACACCACACCGCATCTCCCCAAGAGACTAGGGTTTGCGCGAGGAGGGGAGTAGGTGGGTGGTATATACCTGTTGCGCACCGGAGACGCATGCGATCCTTGTGGGTTCAAGCCTGGTTCCGGTCCGCTGACAATGGGGTATGATCTAATGGCGTTACGCATCGAACCAGCCACACGTCGCCTCCCGAGGTAGACAACGTCGCACAAACGCACAAATGGCGTTGCGCCTGTGTCACCCGGGCCCGAACGAACAAACGATGCATCGCAAGCTTCCTCAGCGAAGTGGGGACTCACCTTGACCACGACATCCTGGACTAGAAGCGTATCGCCCATCCGGATGTTCTCCCATGCTTCTCGCCGCCGACGTGCTTTGACGGTGTTTCGAAGATCGGAGATTACTATTTCCCCTTCCCGATCTGCATCGATCCAACCAGAGATTTTTTCTCTTGTCCGTAGGTGTGTCGTGAAGAAGACTTCCCTCAATCGCTCTCGCTTCCTCGGTGCGGTGTCCCGATCTGCTCTAGTGATCGACAGAGCACCCCCTCCGGTGGTGTGTGTGGTAGGGTCTCGGTCCGGCTCTCGCTCCCGTGCGTCCATCGAAAACATCAACGTGCTTAATTTTGTGTGTGATGATAAGGTTTTAAGTTTGTTGTTTTTTCTACTAAACTGTTTCCCTTCTGGATGAAAACACAAAACGAGAGTAATTGACATGTTTTCTTCACAGAGCATGTGCACCCTTTGCAACTGAACACACATGGTCAGGTTGAACTCTTGTGTTCCTCGCTGAGTTGTTCATATGAAATTCTCGGTTGAACTTAAGCGTGATATCAAGGGAATGTGTTGGTCATTATACAACATGTTTCCCTAGTTGCATGGAAATTTCCAAAGGAAGTGTCATGAACCCGATCGACCGATATAAATGTAAGAGAAGATGGGATTGGAGGGGAATTCCCGGGATTGAAAGGGGTGGAAGCAGTACAACGCTCAGGAGCCTATGTTACTACCTAGTAACAAATATGTGTTGTCATATGCAAAACATATTTATTAGCCTATAGACTTATAGTCTTAGAATATGCGATGTTATAGTAACATAACATGTTATCACAATTCTCTTTCCTCATTTATTACTTGCCAAGTCAGAATTTTTGCCTGTGTGGCACATGCATGTTATTACGTAGTTACTCCCACTATGGGCAGCCTAAGGAACACGCGCACACGACACCCAGCTTCTAGCCGGTTACACCTCAATGGAGGACACTTCTGTGTCCTCCACTTCCCTGCAGGGGCGGAGACAGGGGCTAGCAGGGGCTAGACACCCCCTCCAACGATCGGCCCCTCTCAAGATTTCAGGGCGCATACCTGTAATAATACATGCACTAATCATGTTATTAATTAGTATTTAAGCCCATATTAGCACACCGATCCATCTAGTATATTAGAGATCAAAGCCCAAATGGCAACAAAAAAGCCCAACAACACATGTATCCATCGATCGTGTGGGTACAGGAAGCGATCCAAACCGTGACTCCATCGTGGAGCATTCCCCCGCTGAGATGGATCGATCCATCTAGATGACTGCAAAACTCATCTTTCGGGCTTATGGACTTCGGTGGGCAGAAGCTATGGTGGGCAGAAGCTCCCAGAAACTGCCGGGAGACTTCTTTTGGGCTTCTCATGTATTGGCTTATTTGCTGAGTTTAGTTGTGAGATGCGTATAATACGCTTGGATTTGATTTGTGTAGTTAATAAAGTTATAACATTTTACGTGCTAATTTGTTGAGCTATGGGTGAGAAGTGAGGAAGAAATAAAATTAAATATAAATGTAACGAGGGAGAAAACAAGAACTTATCAAGCTACAAAATGCATTGGTCCTCATAGTATAATTTATTACATGCAAAAATAAAGGTAATGTCATAGTGATTTCAAAATTATAATAACAGGAACTTCTCAAGCTGGTATCCCTTGTGCGATGCTCTCTCGTAGTGCAGCCATGATGCTGTCAGATGAAGAGGGAGCGGCTCCAGCAGTATAAGATGTGCCATCCTCGTGTACATATGGGCACCGGTCAAAACTCTCGAAGTGTTTCGTATAGCTTACTGTCACGAATGAAGTTATGCAAACACATACACGTGGTGATGATATTTGTTTGCGTCAGAGCCTCGTGAAAATGTGGCATTGCAAGGAGAATGCGCCACTTCATCTTCAGAACGCCAAATGCTCTTTCAATGACATTTCGTAGACATGAATGAAGATGGTTGAATCTCTCCATCATGTTTCGTGGAGGTGCACCCTGGAATTCTGGAACATGGTAGCGTTGCTCTTTGAATGGGGCGAGATAACCAATTCTGTTTGGATATCCAGAGTCAACAAGATAGTATTTATCTGCAAGTAGCAAAAATATCAGAGCATAACTAGAGTGTTTATTTCCAAATATTTTGTATACATACTGTATATGCGGAAATATTACCAGTAGGAGGGTGCGGATAGTTGTCGAAATGGGGTCGAGCATCAGTCCATACACGTGTATCATGAACCGATCCAGCCCATCCAGCAACAGCAAATGTGAACCTCATGTCAAAATCACATATTGCCATCACATTCTGACTTGTATAACCTTTCCTGTTAGTGTATATTTGTTTGTCTTTCTCAGCAACTATGACAGGAATGTGTGTTCCATCAATTGCTCCAATGGCATCTTTGAAATGAGGCCAGAATCTAGGATGTTGCAGCTTAGCATGAACTTGGGTGAAAGTAGGATCATTAGGTCTGATATAATCACCAGCCATGCGGTCTACACAATCTAACACATGATGAAACTTGTTGCTGATAGTAGAAACACTATGCTCAAAACGATCAGCGGCTTGACTATTGGACACGGGTGCCCCCAACATATACAGAAACAGAGCTAGTGATTCTTTACTGGACATCTGAGTAGTGGACTCGAAGCCATACTTAGCAACAAGAACATCATGTAGCATTTGAAAAACTGACCTCCTCATTCTAAAACACTTGTAGAATTTTTTTGGATTCTTCATTCTCTCCTCAACCCACTGTATCCCTGTCATTAAGGGAAATCTTCTATCCTCATAAGGAATCTTTTCATCTTCAGCAATACAAGCCGCAAGCATCAAGCACATGTCAAACTCTTCATCAGAGTCATCACTTGGCATCTGTAATAAGACATGAATGACACAATAAGGTCAAATAAAATAATCAAACATGAATGACACAAGTTCCAATCAAATAGTCAGACGTGAATGACACACAAAGTTCCAATCAAACAAGCAAACATTAATGACACAACAAGTTTCAATCAAATAAGCAGACATGAATGACATATCAGGTTCACAACAAAACAAGTTCAAAGGAAATAATCGTATGTTCATGATAACACAAGTTCAAAGGAAATAACATAGTTTCATGAAAGTAGAAACTAGAAACCCAAAGCAAGTAACACTGCTTCTTCTTGTTATACTGCTCCCATGTCATCTTAAGCCAGTCAATCCTCTGGCTAGGTGTTGCCTCCTCCATCAAACAAGTGAATACATCACGATACTCCTGTATAATGAAAAGCTGGGTCGCATAGAAGTACTCCAGACTCCCGGGCTTAGCTCCATCCTCAGAGATTAAGGAAACCATACGCCTAATCTCCTCCCTTGGTGTTTCCTTAACCTTTTCCGGAGATGTCACGGAATTCCTACTCTTCTCTTCCTCCATCAGCCTAACTCTCTCCTTCTCTTCCTCCATCGCCAGCCTAATTCTCTCCTTATTTGTCTCCTTCTTTTCCATGAGATCCATCATACGGTCCAACCTCGAGGCACTGCTACTTCCACTACGCATCTTTGGTGTCACTAATGGAGTAGGTGAGTATGGGCATGCTCTCTTATTCCTGACATTAGCACGCAAAGGGGTAACAAGCGGGTCGTCTTCAGCTTCGCATCCTGAACCTTCAACATCCTCATCAATGTTGATCCTAGACTGAGAAACTCGAACATGGGAAGATGGAGGCACCCTCGCAGCAATATTGGTCACAACATTCTTGTCAAAAATTATCTTCAAATCCTCTTCACCTTGGAGTGGGGCTATCCTAAATTTGGCTGCCTCTGGACACATCTGCAAATGACAAAACATCATTAGAGCATAGCAAAAGAACAAAAATTGCTAAACATATAAAGAAGACATGATTACCTGTATCTCATGTTCCCACCAATCGTCGCTAGCATCAATGGTGTTAGTGATAGGATCTCTACCTATACCGGATGCAGTTGCATCAATCCTTTCCAAACCGTGTAATCCTTTTTGAGTGTTTCCCACTTTTTTTCATTTGCTTGCGATCATAGTTTCTCTTTGTGCGCTCGTTGAACTTCTTAACCAAATTTTCGTAACCATTCTTGTTCAAGACATGTGTTGGACGATTATTTGCATTAACTTCCTCAATGCACACATCAAGAAATACACGGTGAGCAACGGCATCCCAATTTGCTTTCGTATGTTTCTGCTTTACCATCTATTCACATAACATATAAGATTAAGTCAAATCAATACAACCGAAATTAGGATCATTGGAATTAAAAACAATGCAACTATACCACACCAACACATCCAGTACACATTTGCAAAGATAAAGGTACATACACCGTTGCAAAGATAAAGATACCCTGTAGTCCATGTGTGCTACCGCGTAGTAGGGAAAAATAAAGGTACCTACATTGTTGCAAAGATTGATCTGTAGCGAGCTAGTGCATACTGCGTCTACAAAAGTATAAAAGCAACACATATTCGAGTGCAAAACTACTCGGCTGCCTATAGAGCTGAGGCGGCCTCTGCATCGTAGCATCCACTAGTGGAAACAGGGCCATTTTTTCCGGGTCGTAAGGGCTAGTTGTCCCGGTTGTGCAACCGGGATGGGTTAGCCGGGACAAATGGCCCTCCCCCATTGGTCCCGGTTGTGCCAGGACCCGGGATGGTAAGGATGGCCCACGTGGAGAACCTGGGCCAGGGACGGCCAGGGAGTTCGTCCCGGTTCGTTTTAGGAACCGGGATGGATAACTTTTTAAAAATATATATATTCCGCCAATTTTCCCTTGCCGCGGCAGGTTTTTTTTTTCGTTTCGTTTTTTTGGGCTCCTGTCTCTCAATCCCCAACCGGCCTCCCCTTCCCCTACCGCGTCCAGGCCCACGTCTTTAATTAAGCCCACTGGCCACATTTTTGGTCAAAAGGGCCCACTGGCTCGCGTCTTTTATTATATTCGGTCAACGGTTCAAAAGGGGCCACTGGCCAGCGGCCTAGTGGCTGGCTCGCCCGGTCCCTTAAATTAAGACCACAGGGACGGTCAAAGGGCCCACTGCCGCCTCGTCTTCCCGCCCCCCTCCACTTCCCCACGCGCGCGTGGCCAGCTGCAACCGCCGCCACGCCTCGGCTCCCGCCCCGCATTCATGGCCGCCTGCAACCGCCGCCACGTTCCAGCCGCCGGTTGGCATGCCAGCCCCCCCGGGTCCTTTTTAAAGGGCTCCCGCGGCCCGTACAGCCCATCCACCCCGGCCGCGTCCCAGCCAAAGGAACCCTAGCCACCATGTCCCGCTGGTTCAAGCGCCCCAGGAACGACCACGAAGCCGGCTCCTCGAGCGGCGCCGGCCAGAGGGGCTCTGGCGTCCCACCCCCGCCGGCGGAGGCCTTCGGCTTCGGCCCAGGAGGTGTCCGCATTGGCGGGGCGCCGCGCGTCCCTGCTCCACCTCCGGCGTCACGCCCGCCGTCCCGCGCCGCGCCCAAGGGCAAGCGCTTCCGCCGGTACGTCCGGACGGCAGAGGCCGAGTGGCATTGGGAGCACGCGACGCCGGTCTTCTGGCCGGACGTCCACCTCCCGGACGGGTGGCACCTCAACCCCCAGTACATCCCGGTGTCGCCGGCCCCGACCAACAAGGCCGCGCGCGAGGAGATCGACCGCCGGCGCGCGCTCCTGCCGGCCCACCTCCTCAGGGTCTGCGCGTACGCGCGCAGCTCCCCCTACTGGGCCACCTGGTTCCAGCAGGAGCACGACCTGCGCCGGCGCTCCTTCATCCCCATCGCCCAGGAGGAGGTGAGCGTGGCGGACTACCCCGCGCCACCACCCGGCAGGGAGCCGGAGCTGTGCCTCCTCGCGGAGGACACCGCCGACGACATCGCCGAGGAGGAGGTGAAGGGAATATGCCCGAGAGGCAATAATAAAATGGTTATTATCTTATTCCTTGTTTATGATGAATGTTTATTTCTCATGCTAGAATTGTATTAACCGGAAACGTTGATACATGTGTGCTTAATAAACAAACATTGGTTCCTAGTAAAGCCTCTCTTTTAACTAGCTCGTTGATTAATAGATGATCAAGGTTTCCCGATCATGAACATTGGATGTTATTAATAACAGGGTCATGTCATTAGAAGAATGATGTGATGAACATATACCCAAAGAGAATTTAGCAATGCGATCAAGTCATTTAGTTTACATTGTTATATCAAACATACGAAGTAACTTATTCCTTAGACCATGAGATCATGTCAATTGCTGATACCGGAAGAGTGCTTTGATGGCATCAAACGTCACACCGTAACAGGGTGACTATAAAGGTGTCGTTAAGTATTCAGAAAGTATTAGTTGAGGATCATGGATCAAGAGTGGGATTTGTCCATCCAAATGACGGAGAGATATACTCTGGGCTCTCTCGGTGATATCACATCGAAACCGCTTGCAAGCACGTGATATGATCACAAGGATGTTATATCACGGGAACGAGAAAAGAGTACTTGTCGGTAACGAGATTGAACAAGGTATGGTTGATACCAATGATCGAATCTCGGACAAGTAATATATCGCGAGACAAAGGGAATAGTTCACGGCGTTGTTGGTTCACACGATCACGAGAGTCATCGTTGAATATATAGGACTCATCACGGATCTCCAGATCCCGTTGTTGATTATTGATCGGAGAGGAGTCTCGATCATGTCTATCTTATTCGTGAACCGTAGGGTGACACACTTAAGGTTCGATGACGCGTTTGAGAGGATACGGAATATCGAAGAATATTTTGGGCAGCACCGAAATTGTTTCGGGGAAAATTGAAATAGTTCAAGGGGGTTTTCGTCGAATGGTTGTTAATAGAATTAACAAATGATTCGAGGTGCTATATGCAAAAGTTTGTTAATAGAATTAACAAATGCTGAAATAAAGAAATAAAAAGGTTTTATTTATTTATTAAAAGAAAACCTTTGGATTTTCCAAGTGGGAAATAATGGGAAAATGAGTGGGTGTGAGTGGAGTGTCCACTCACATGATGAGGGAAGAGGTGGGGGCACACCCATGGGCTGGCCGCACCCCCCTTGGGATGCCTCCCCCCTCTCCTATAAAAGGAGGGTGAGAGCTCTCCCTCCTCCACATACTTGGCCACTTCCTTTTCCCTCCACCCGCTGCTCCATTTCATGGTCTCCGGCTTGGCGAAGCCCTGACCGTGGGATTCTTCACCACCACCACGTCGTCGTGCTGCTGGAGTTCCGAGGGATCCTCTACTTCCGCGCCCCGCTGGAACGAGGGAACGGAGGTCGTCATCAACCGTACGTGTGACCAATCACGGATGCACCGCCGGATTGCGGTGCTCATCTTCTCGCCATCGGGATCGGTGTGAGTACGACTACGCCAACAACGAGATTTGATCTCGTACCACTTTGAGTCTTCGAGGGTATGTGTTATCCTTAACCCTCTTGTTGCCCGTTACACTTCGTCTCCTAGATTAGATCTTGGCCTTTCGGGTGTCTCTCGCGTAGGAAATTTTTGTTTTCTATGCAACGAACCCATCAGTGGTATCAGAGCCGCATCTATGCGTAGATGTTTTGTACGGGTAGAACACATATGAGTATGTGAGCGTTGATGATCATGTTATTGCCTCCTTGAGTATTTTATGATCTTAGTGGCATAGTAGGATGAAGATGCCCCAGACTAAGTTTACGTGTACTATGTACGCGAGAGTTGTCTCACTTGTGGCTAAGGGGGTGTCCGTTTCTCCTATTATAGTTAAGATCTAATCTACGAAGGGTTGTTAAAAATGTGTTTATCAACGTTGTGGTTGATGTTCGTAGGTATGAACGGTTCTATCATCGAAAGCCCAAAGCCACGTAAAATATGCAAAAATAAATTAGAGGAGTCTAACTAGTTTTTGTTGGGCAGGTGATGTGATATGGTCAATATTACAAATTTCATTATGAGATGATCTATTTTGTAAATTATTGATATACCGGAAGGTATCCATATGGTTGTTTTCTTATTGATGGACAATCAAGTTTGGGGTACCGTGGTACTTGGTACCACGCCGGTGGAATGATTGAGATCATACCATAATGCACATGATGGCGATCAAGTGCAAGAAGGACCATATCATATCACGTTTTCCTTACATGTGATGTTTGTGATGTTAATCCTTTTATGCATCTTGTTTTGCTTAGATAGCGACGGAAGCATTATAAGATGATCCCTCTCACTTAATATCAAGATAATAATGTGTTCTTCCTTAAGTATGCACCGTTAAGAAAGTTCGTCGTTTCGAGACACCACGTGATGATCGGGTGTGATAGACTCAACGTTCGCATACAACGGGTGTTTTCAAGCCTAGCATGTACAAACATGGCCTTGAAACACACGCAATACTACGGTTCTACTTGGCGAGCCTAGCATGTACAGACATGGCCTCGGAACACGTAATCGAAAGGTAAAGCATGAGTCATATGGATGATATGATGAACATGTCGATGTTCGCCTTTGAAACTACACCATCTCACGTGATGATCGGTTTTGGTGTAGTGAATTTGGTTTGTGTAATCACTAAAGACGACTAAGAGGGATGTTGTTTTTGAGTGGGAGTTCATGGTTTAATTTTGAATTAATTTGAACTTATTTATCATGAACAACAAATCAAAGTGAATTTGCACAACTTGTAGTAGTCATTGGCATCCACATAACTACCTTACACTTAGATTGTTAATTGAGATATAACTGTTATGATCTGGTAAATACCATTTAAGATTGGTACCGTATTAGTGAAATTTAAAATTGAGTCCTATTGTATAATTTTGGTATTTCCTAACTAGCTCCATATGGTTAATGATTGATTGATCTAAAGAGCAACCAATTCCTACTTAGAATATAGATTCATGGTTGCTTCCATATTACTTTATCTTCGAAAGAATGTTTTGTTGATCAAGGTGATTTAGGAACTGAAAAGAATTGTTTTCAGAAACAATCAAGTGAAAGATATATTGATATCTAGAAACTTATTTGTAGCAACATGACTAAGTATAATTTAGCGTGACAATGTTTGCTTATATTATCTGAATATATGCAAATTTAGCGTGACAATGTTTGCTTATATTATCTGAATATATGCAATGATTGAAGACGCTAGGCGTTTGAATATTCCAAGAAGTTGGGCGCTAAAAATTATCCTCTAAATCCCTTCCTTCGAGCTATAGTAGCTTATGTTATGATGGGATGGATTAGAAGTATGGGTAAAGTAGTTTACCTTACTTGGAAATTGCTAAGAGTGGAATCTAGAAGAATGCTATTAATATGGTGATATTAGTAGAACAATAAAACTCAAAGTATGACTCAATGGGTGATAGTATATGACTAACACGCCAAAGAAAATGAGCTAGTACGGCTAGCATTGTTTGATGTTGAATGATTCTTCTATAAAGGAAAGGGAATATTGAAAATAGAATTACAAATAGATATATGGCAGAAAAGAAGATAACTGGAAAAGTCCAGCTCAGGAGTATATGCTTGATATACAAGTTATAGATGTATTACTAGTTAACAAAGTATTTTTGGGTATTTTGATACCACATTGGTTGGTATGAGTTGTCATACAAAGCAACGCAATGCAAGAAATACAAGGGCCTAAAAGGAACTAGTAATAGATGTGGAATCGATTATGACGAGAACATAAATAAAGTGTTATTGTGTTCATTGTAGTATCGAACCAAACATTCAAGATTTATTTTAAGAACTTAATAATTTGTTATTCTGTTCTAGTCTTTTGTGAGAACAAATGAGATTATTCAAACGACGACCATATTCCATAATTGATGGATATGTTAATATAAATCATGTTGGTAAAGTAAACATCTATAAGACTGAATGCTAAACGTTGCAAGACGTAAAAGATTTTCACTTAAATTGTGACACCACAATTTTAGTTCATATCGGAAAGGAAAACATGAAGGAACTCCATATTGATGGACTTCCGGAGTCATTTTGTTTTGAATAAATTGACCCTTGTGAGACTTCTTCCAAAAGATGACTAAAATTCCGTTCATAGGCCAAAATAGAATGGACGACTAATGTAGTGGAGATTATACATGTCGATGTATATAGTCCATTATGTGTAGTCATGTATGGTGGATTAATTTTTCCTTCATAAAATTCTGTCGATGACTTGAGTAGATATGTGGGTATATCTATTTAAAGGGAACAGAGTTTGACATTTTGAATTGGTTCAAAAGGTTGTTAATATGAAGTTAAAATCAATGTAACAAGATAATCAAGTATTTATGATTGGATCATAAAGGATAAAGTTTGAGTTACAAGTTCAGCAAAACATCTGAGAAGTTGCAGAATTGTTCTACAACTTATACTTCTCGAATACCCCACATTAGATTGGAGTATTCAAAAGACAAAATCAAACCTTGTTTGACATGGTAAGATTAATAAAATTGCCATTATAATTTTGTAGTTTATACATTAAGGACAACCGCTTTTCCACTGAAAAGAGCACCATCATGATCCGCTGAAATTGACAACATATAAGATATGGTTTGGGTAGTGACCCGAATTGTCACTTTCTTAAGTTTTGGTATGCATAGCATGTGTGAAATGTTTACAACCAAAATTGGATAAATATATGTTTATAAGGTTATCCCAAATAAAACATTGGGTATTTCTCCTATCACCGAACCAAAAGACAAATGTTGTTTGTCAGAAAGGGTTGATTTCTCGAGAAAGTAGTTCTTGCGAAACAAGTGAGTGGGAGCACAGTACTAACTCAACGAGATTAGAGAATATTTGTTATCATGTCAAGAGTAGCGCAACACTGGAAGTTGTTCCGGGGTTTACTATTTTGACTAAGTAGAAGACACTACAAATGTTGTAGGTACTTCAAATGAGTTTGTGAACTGTACCAGAAAATTCCAAAAACTTTGTACTTAGAACAACTTGTGGTTTAAGTGTAAAGTGTTGTTTTGACAACAAAAGGACCTGGACCTTATAAAGGAAGCAAATGATGGGCCCTGACTTTGTAAAATTGACTATGAGTCATTATATCCGCCATAGTATCCTTGTATGAATATCAAGTATGTGACTTGGTAGTCCTTTCGATAGGCTTGATGCCTAACGATAGCAAAAGGGTCTACATGGCGACAAAGACATGGATTTTACATCCTTTGAAAGTTGCACTTATCGAAAAGTTGTTTTCGACGAAGTTCAAAGAGTTCACTACTACAAGATTTTGATCTTCCGTAGTGATGCTTTAGTCTTTGCGGATAGTTCTAGCAAAAAGTTACATATTATGATATGGCAGTTGAATAACAAAACCAACTCTCCTCTCGAGGAAGTTTGATCAAGGATGTGTACTTGACAGTCTGAGAGTTTTGTAAAATTCAAAAGGTTGCTATAAAGGCATGCACACTTCAATGGTTGAAGTGAGCATCGCGAAGTTGAAATCTTTAGCTTAATGAAGTTATCAAAAGAGTTTGATTCCATCATGAATGATAAAGATGCTTGTAGAGTTACAAGAAATTAAGTGGGAGCTCTATGACATATTTCCAATACTTTATGTAGATGACATATGGTTGATTGGAAAATATGTATTTTAAATTAACACGGTTAATATTTTCGATTTCATATTGATGAAAGGCTTAGAAGATATTGGGCATCGATATCTATAAAAGATGGATTGACGCACCTGATATGATTGAAGCCAAATTACATAGATGAAATATTGAAGTAAGTCAATATCAAAATGACAAGAAGGAGTTCTTGTCACATGGAAAATAATTGAGCAAGATTCAAGTGTTTTGACACATGATGAGCATCATTGAAATTGAGATTTCTAAGTCATGTTTCCATGCTATGTACACAACCAGATGAGTCCTATGCTATAAAATGTTATAGTAGGATAATTCATATGATGATTAGACAACTGTGGGGGAGATCCTTGTGTCATTTTAGAAATGCTAAGGATATGTTTTCCTATATAGTAATGACAAAATATGAGTTGTAATATGTTACACTAATAGTCTTGTCATTTATTCAAGTAATTTTATCTCAATTAAAATATGTGATGAAGGGTAGCACAATAGGATGGAAGAAAGTTCCATGCTGGATTTGAAAGAGTTTCAAAAAAAATTAAAATATTGTGACAGATACTACAACAAAGGCTAAAGTATATCGTTGTGTTGACAACTGATAATAAGCGTATTTTGTGTCAAGGAGTTCTTTATTGAACTTGGTGAATTTCCAAGAATGCTGAAACTATGAAGCTGCATTTTCACAATGTTAGTAACATCAGTTTAAGCTGAGGAATTAAGGTATCACCGGAACTTGGTGAATTTCCAAGAATGCTAACACTATGAAGCTACATTTTCACAATGTTAGTGACATCAGTTTAAGCTGAGGAATTAATTCTTCACCAATTGACCATATATATACAAAGCCATCTCATTAGAGAATGAGTGATGCGTGTAGACGCAAAGAACATGCAAATACAATAGGACCTGAATAGTTCAGATCTTTTTGATAATGTTTACCACATGCGAAGCATGGTAATAACACTGGTACGCCATATGTGTTAAGTGCTTACAGACTAGATTATTGACTCTAGTGCAAGTGGGAGACTGAAGGGAATATGCCCGAGAGGCAATAATAAAATGGTTATTATCTTATTCCTTGTTTATTTCTCATGCTAGAATTGTATTAACCGGAAACGTTGATACATGTGTGCTTAATAAACAAACATTGGTTCCTAGTAAAGCCTCTCTTTTAACTAGCTCGTTGATTAATAGATGATCAAGGTTTCCCGATCATGAACATTGGATGTTATTAATA
This sequence comes from Alopecurus myosuroides, assembly GCA_028641055.1. Taxonomy (NCBI): domain Eukaryota; kingdom Viridiplantae; phylum Streptophyta; class Magnoliopsida; order Poales; family Poaceae; genus Alopecurus; species Alopecurus myosuroides. Next base: position 525,857,242 of record CM054058.1, read on the forward strand.
ACGGGGTCATGTCATTAGAAGAATGATGTGATGAACATATACCCAAAGAGAATTTAGCAATGCGATCAAGTCATTTAGTTTACATTGTTATATCAAACATACGAAGTAACTTATTCCTTAGACCATGAGATCATGTCAATCGCTGATACCGGAAGAGTGCTTTGATGGCATCAAACGTCACACCGTAACAGGGTGACTATAAAGGTGTCGTTAAGTATTCGGAAAGTATTAGTTGAGGATCATGGATCAAGAGTGGGATTTGTCCATCCAAATGACGGAGAGATATACTCTGGGCCCTCTCGGTGATATCACATCGAAACCGCTTGCAAGCACGTGATATGATCACAAGGATGTTATATCACGGGAACGAGAAAAGAGTACTTGTCGGTAACGAGATTGAACAAGGTATGGTTGATACCAATGATCGAATCTCGGACAAGTAAAATATCGCGAGACAAAGGGAATAGTTCACGGCGTTGTTGGTTCACACGATCACGAGAGTCATCGTTGAATATATAGGAGTCATCACGGATCTCCAGATCCCGCTGTTGATTATTGATCGGAGAGGAGTCTCGATCATGTCTATCTTATTCGTGAACCGTAGGGTGACACACTTAAGGTTCGATGACACGTTTGAGAGGATACGGAATATCGAAGAATATTTTGGGCAGCACCGAAATTGTTTCGGGGAAATTGAAATAGTTCAAGGGGTTTTTCGTCGAATGGTTGTTAATAGAATTAACAAATGATTCGAGGTGATATATGCAAAAGTTTGTTAATAGAATTAACAAATGCTGAAATAAAGAAATAAAAAGGTTTTATTTATTTATTAAAAGAAAACCTTTGGATTTTCCAAGTGGGAAATAATGGGAAAATGAGTGGGTGTGAGTGGAGTGTCCACTCACATGATGAGGGAAGAGGTGGGGGCACACCCATGGGCTGGCCGCACCCCCCTTGGGCTGCCTCCCCCTCTCCTATAAAAGGAGGGTGAGAGCTCTCCCTCCTCCACACACTTGGCCACTTCCTTTTCCCTCCACCCGCTGCTCCATTTCATGGTCTCCGGCTTGGCGAAGCCCTGACCGTGGGATTCTTCACCACCACCACGTCGTCGTGCTGCTGGAGTTCCGAGGGATCCTCTACTTCCGCGCCCCGCTGGAACGAGGGAACGGAGGTCGTCATCAACCGTACGTGTGACCAATCACGGATGCACCGCCGGATTGCGGTGCTCATCTTCTCGCCATCGGGATCGATGTGAGTACGACTACGCCAACAACGAGATTTGATCTCGTGCCACTTTGAGTCTTCGAGGGTATGTGTTCTCCTTAACCCTCTTGTTGCCCGTTACACTTCGTCTCCTAAATTAGATCTTGGCCTTTCGGGTGTCTCTCGCGTAGGAAATTTTTGTTTTCTATGCAACGAACCCATCAGGAGGACCCCGAGCTCCGGGCCAGCTTGGAGGAGGCCTGCGAGGCCTCCCGCCGCACCCTCATCGAGGACGAGGTCAAGCGGTGGGAGCAGGTCCTGGCCGCCGCCGCCGCCGACGCCAACAACATGCCGCCGCCCCCGCCCCCTTCGGCGCCTGCCCCTTGGTGGCAGGTGATGAACGCCGAGCTGGAGGCGTCCGAGGACCAGCCGCCGCAACAGCCCGGCCTGGAGTAGTATGGCATGACCTGGGCCTGGACCGGCGGCGTATGGTTGCCGGAGGAGATGCCCCCGCCGCCGCCGCAGCCTGAGGAGCTGCCCCCACCGCCGCAGTACGCGCCCCCGATGCCTCCGCAGCCGCCGGCGGGCCCGCCCCAGCTGCCTGCCCACCTGTGGCAGGCACCGCCCTACCACTGCATCTCCTCCGACGAGGAGGACTAGGCCGGCGCCGTCGCGCCCCCCCCCTAATATACTAGGCTACCCCCCACCCCCCAAGAAACGGCCGGCCGCCTGTGGCCGCGCCGCCGCCCCTATATGTAAGCACGGCCGGCCTCCTGTGGCCGCGTCGCCCCTCCTATGTAAGCACGGCCCCCGGGCCTTTTAATATATATATCTTGTGTCCACAGTAATTAACGTATCCCTAGCTCAACCCCAACCCCGCCGGAAAAACCAGCGCCGGCGGGATCTTTCTACCCCCGCCGCCGGCAGGGCTTCGCCAAGGCATGCCCGCTGTCCCTGGGTGATCGCTCGGCCTGAAGAGAGGGCCGAGATATTTATACAACTGGGCCTTCAGTCCCGGCCCGTGTCACCAACCGGGACTAGAGACACCCCCTTTGGTCTCGGTTGGTACCACGGGCCGGGACCAAAACTTTTTTTGAAACTTGGTGGCACCCTGCGCGCCAAAAAAATTTAGCGCCAAAATTTGAAAATTGTTTAAGTTTGCACTTTAACAACTTCTACATACTTCCGAATTTGACAAAAGTTTCAACATGAAAAATGCTAGAATTTGCATAACTAATTAAAATTCATTTTTCGTTTAACTAAATAATTATTTTAACTATTGAAACTATTAATTATTATACCATTTGCATATAATTTTAATATTAATATCGACAAATCGAGTTGTACCTTTTTAACACGGAGAATTTGGGATCTTCCTCAAGCAACACAATGAATAATTAAAATACTTACTCAACTCAAGGTGAGATCTTCTTTTAGGGCTAACGTTGCTTGGGTAACTTAAATATTTGTGTAAATTAGAAGTTTATTCGAGTGTTTGACAGCTATGACAGCCTGGCTTCATTATTATCTCACCAAACTGTTTCTCTCTCCTCAGTCTCCCCCGTTGAGATCAGTTCAAATTCTAATCTGAAAATCTCAAACAGTGCAGGAGTGTATGCATTATCACCTTGCCAAAGTAACCGCAGAGGTGCAACCCTTTGCGTCATTTGAACTCCAAGGTAGTCAGCTTGTTGTTCAGCTAGAAGTACCGAAGATCATTTGAACGCTTATTATTACACATCACCAACAGATGGAGGAGAGATAAACAACAAAGTGGGTGGGTGTGCCGCTGGTTGGGATAATAATGAAATCAGGCTGGTCATAGTTGTCAGCTTTTTACCGGTCAATACAAAATACTGATCAAACAGAACTATATGATCATGTATTCCACGCTTATTATTACACATCACCAACATCCCTATCTAGTCTTCTGAATTCTCCCTTGCTTATGATCGCTTCGGCCGTAACCATGGAGTATCTTCATTATTTAACGGGATGGTGGGGTCAGCTTTCACTGTGAAGGGTGGAATTTCAACAAACTTATTATAATCTTCTGACATGTCTGTCGTGTCCTCGATTCCCACGATGTTTCTTTTCCCTGAGAGAACTATGTGACGCTTCGGCTCATCGTATGATGAATTTGTTTGCTTATTTTTTATTTTTTTCGGTCTCGAGGACATGTCCTTCACATAGAAGACCTGAGCCACATCATTGGCTAGGACGAATGGTTCGTCATTGTAACCAATATTGTTGAGATCCGCTGTTGTCATTCCATAAAGCGGGTCTACCTTCACCCCTTCTCCATTCAGGTTGACCCATTTGCACTTGAACAAAGGGACCTTAAAAGAAGGTCCATAGTCAATTTCCCATATCTCCTCGATGTAACCATAGTATGTGTCATTTTTTCCATTCTCGTTTGTTGTATCAAAGCGGACACCACTGTTTTGGTTGGTGCTCTTCTTATCTTGGGAGCTCGTGTAAAATGTATTCCCATTTATCTCGTACCCTTGAAAACTCCCAATAGTAGAAGATGGTGACCCTGCCAACATGTACAGCTGATCTTCAACAATGCTGTCATTTATAAGATGTGTTTGCAACCAACTCCCGAAAGTCTCCGTGTGTTTGCGTTTAATCCATGAGTCATCCTTCTCCGGGTTTGCGGAGCGTACAATATTCTTGTGTTCCTCGAGATACGTAGCCATGAACATAGAATTTTGTAGAACTGTGTAGTGTGCTTTGGTGAACGAATGCCCGTCCCTGGGTATCATTGTTTTCTTTCCCAGCGTTCCTTTTCCCCTCAGTCTCTCCTCATTCCGCGATTCAGGAACACCAATCGTCTTAAGGTCAGGAATAAAGTCAACACAGAACCCAATAACCTCCTCTGTTCCATAACCCTTCAAGATGCTTCCTTCTGGCCTAGCACGGTTATGAACATATTTCTTCAAGACTCCCATGAACCTCTCAAAGGGGAACATATTGTGTAGAAATACCGGACCGAGAATATGAATCTCTTCACATAGGTGAACCAGGAGATGAGTCATAATGTTGAAGAAGGATGGTGGGAACACCAACTCAAAACTAACAAGACACTGGACCACATCTCTCTATAATCTTGTCAGAATTTCTGGATCGATTACCTTCTGATATATTGCGTTCATGAATGCACATAGCTTCACAATGGGTACTCGAACTTAATATTGTTGAAATATGCGTAACCATGTTTCTCTCTCTCATAATAATTTTCAGTAGCATCATGAATAGATTCAACAATATGAATATCACATAAAACATTCTTATCATGAGCCACATGCATAAAAGAATCACTACTCTCCACATAAGTAAAATCCTCATTAGTGATAGTGGCAGTTAAACATTCATAATTTTCATTGCAATCATCATATATAGGAGGCATAGTATCATCAAAGTGAATTTTCTCCTCCAAGCTTGGGGAACTAGAAATATCATGCTCATCAAAACCAACTTCCCCAAGCTTAAAACTTTCCATAGAATCAGCAAGTATATCATTTTTATCCTCAATAGTAGGGGGACTAAAAATATCATATTCATCAAGACAAACTTCCCCAAGCTCAAGGTATTCCTTAGCAATAAAGGTGTTCAAAGAATTAGTACTACCACAAATGTGATTGTTGTGCAAATAATTTTTCAATTTCTCCTCAAACACTTCATTTCCTAATTCAAGGTAGATATTATACAGTTCTAAAATTGTTTGGTTGTTTTCCATTTTATTTTATTTTTTGTGTTTTAGGTTTATATGTTAGTATGCAATGCAAACAAGAATAAAAGCTTAGCACAACGCTCCCCGACAACGGCGCCAGAAAAGCGCTTGATGACTCCCAAGTGCAGGAGATCAATTGTAGTACCTTTCAGTAAGTATTTGAGTGTCGAACCCACGAGGAGCTGAAGGTAAGCTATCTATTCTCTAAAGCCCTATAACCCTCTTATATGGCGTTTTATGCAAAGCAATAAGTTTGACTAAAAGGAACTAACTAATTAAAAGCAAGTGACGTGGAGTGTGGTTTGTCTAGTAACTACTGAAGCAAGTTTAAAATGCAAGTAATCCTAAAGCAAGTTTCTAAAGCAAGTTTCTAAGCAAGTTTCACAAGTATCAAGCAGCAAATATCTCAAGTATCTCAAGGGAGCAAGTGTTCTAGCAATAGGTGTTTCGTTCGTGTGGTTGTCACAATTAGTGAAGCACATGTTTTAGTCTTAGTTGTTTCTTCTAGGAAGGATCCATGAATAGGTATAGTCAAGTAAATGATCTACAACCCCTTATGATGGATAATGTGGCCAAGTAAATGACTGCACAAGATTGATTATAACATAAAGTCCCACCATAGCCTTACGTTCTAAGGTCCCCTATATATATCCCCCAATAACTTAACTTTGTGGCTCGGTCTCAGGTTACTGTCACTCCCAAGTCACCACCACTCCATTATGCTACCGGTGATCACCTTACATGCATTCCCCAACATATGCGTGCACTCATATATTGTACATAAAGACAATCATAGAAGATAACAAACTTGTATGCAACCAATCAACAAACTATTTCACCATTGCCAAGAACAATTCACTACTCAAACATAGACGGGGAGGCACAATACATCAAGGGAATATAGTATTGCATCATACATCGTGTTTGCCAAGAGATTACAGTGGAGAGATGGAGTTGATCTTGCTGTAGATGTTGATGATGAACACGCCGGAGGGGGGTGGAGCCCTCCGGGGGTGATCCCGGCGGCGTTTCCCCCCTACGATCTTCTCTGGCGGCAGCCTTCTGTCTCTATGTTTCGTGGTTTCGTCTCTCGGCGCCGCCTCCTCCTCGAAAAGGTCAGGGGACCCTTTATATAGTCATTTTTAGGTCACGAGACACTCGGGAGAAGAAATATCGACGGCATCGGAGCCACGGGGGCAAAAAGGGGGCCTCTCACGCGGCCAAGGAATCTGGCCGCGTGGAGGGTCCTCTTTGCCACCTGGTTGGCCTTTTGGCCCTCTACTTTGGCCCATGGTCTTCGTCTCGAAAATTCTGAACCGTGCTCTATGGCCTTGCCCTTTTTGGAGTCCTGAAGCTCGCGGAAAGTCTGAAACACTAAAAAGTACGTTTTCTGGAAAAACAGGGTTAGAACCAAAAGAAGGGGGATTGCTTAGAAAATCCCCCAAATCATTATAAAACATGAATATAAGTTGCTAATATGTAGGAAAAACAAGTAATAGCATGTAAAGTTCATGTATGCATTTTACATGCATCAACATCCCCAAGCTTAAACCATACTCGTCCTCGAGTATGAAGGTGATAAAACTAACATGGACTTTGCATTTTAAAACAATCATGGAATATCAAAGAAGATTATTCATGCTACATATAATCAAATGATTCATAATGTAGATGAGTAGCAACATACAATTCATGTTATAAGAAATATCAAATATGCAAGCAAAGATGCTTCATGAAAGTTCACAATGTGTATAATGAAATAAAAGCACTATGGACCAAATGCATACACAAAATGAAAAATAAAATCCTATATTGGTCAAAGAATAGCATAATGTAAAATAGAAAATATGGTGGAAACTTTGGAAAAAATTGAGTAGAGGTAAAACATGATCAAGTCTTATTTAGCCTCTAAATTATTCAACTAAAATTACTAATTGAAATGTGGCATCCATTGGTCTAAGACTCTCATTGCCCCTTTATCACTAGCATCTTAAATTGTGAATGTTAAAGTAATGTGATTGACAAGGTGTTGGTTGAATGCCTCATGCCCCGTGAGTGTGAAAACCTACTCCATGATTACTCAACTTAAGATTCCAAATAAGCTTTGTACAATCATAATAAGTATTAATGACATCATAGAGAACCGCAAAGAGGTATCTCCAGCCCCATGACATGGAAACCAGCCCATGTCACAATGACAAGATGAACAAACGGAGTAGACTCATCATCCTTTTTTATTTCATTCACTATATGCATATCTTCTTATTTTATTGTAGGATGTGTTTGTAGAGTCCACTCTAGCTGTAAGTAAATTTCCACCATGATCAAGCATGGCTTGGGTTAGCGGCCCAATGCGTTTCTCTAGTCATAAATATACTTACTCATCAAAACTTACTATTCCTCTATTTCATTTCGGCATGTCAGGAGTCCAAAAACAAAAGTACATGATATCAACCAAATGTAAATTTTTATGCAATGTTGAAAGCTTTCCAGTGATACACGTTTATAGCTAGCTCCCAACCAAACACTTGTCAAACGCAAAACTTTTAGCTCCCATTATTGGGTCATGTTTATTAAGTGCAATGAAAAGTAAAGGTGTGCATTCAAAAGTTCGTGAGAGTCCTATCCCAAATTCAGCTCATGACAATTAATAAAGTGAATATCTTAATTTAGAACATAAATAACACTATAACATGGTGAACATACCCGGAATAGCTCTGAAGCTAATAGGTAGATATGGTGGTCTCGCTGGAAAATACTTGGCTAAAGGGTGTTGGAAACAAGTTTATACTTGTTGGAATTTTTACTTTTTTGGCTAGCAAAAGGGAGATAGTTGACCAGCTACTATGCATGCATTAGTGTCCATAGAACTACTCATTTCATGACAAACTAAGTAAAATAACAATTAACATCAAAAACATGAATAAGAGATAGCTCATGACAACACTATTGCAAATTTCTACACCTAAAACAGCATATAAATCATACAACTATAAGTAGCTTTTATAATCAACTAAAGAATCCCTTTACCAATAAATATAACAACATCCAACTTAATTCAAGCCATTATCCTAGTAGCTGATTCTCATAAAGATAATTGTGGTGATGGTCTCACAAATAAACTAAAAAAACAAAACTAGACGCTTCAAGTTTCTGCGATAAATGCTTTGCTTAGAAAAACAGAAAGTAGACGTGTGCTAACCAAAAGATTGTTGGTCCAGGGGGGTGTTCACCACATCCCCAAGCTTGTGGTTTTCACCATTCTTGGATCTCTCTTGGCGCAGCTCCTCTATTCCGTGTGAAAAAACTTTACAAAACATGTTTCTCCCATTCTTTTTCTGTGGGGTGAGATTAGCAAGGACAAACAAAACGTATGCATGTTGCGCAAAATTCCAAAAAAAAATGCTCCAGAAGATAGACAATAAGGTTCATAATGTTGTATGTTCACTCTCTAGCTCGAAAAGATCAAGGAAATTCAAGTCCCAAACCCAAAGAGTGCATCCAACAAAAGAAGGCAAAATCTGTCCAGAAAAGCAATAGCAGCAAAACGAACGTTTTTCCTAAGCTAGACTAATCAAAAAATAATCAAATTTTTGTGCTTACAGAGTACTAAAAGTTGCAGAACATACTAAAAAATTAGCTCAATCCGACTTACATATAAAAAATGAAAAATCGAACGGTGAGCAGAATCGTGCTGAAACAGAAATTCCAAGCACTAGGATAGCAACTTTTAAATCCAAATGGGTGAAACTTGAAACTTTATTGAAAACTCCAGAAACTAAACTAAAGACTAAGTCTCTTGTTACAGCAAGAGGACACTGGAAAAAACGAACTAAGAACAACCGGGTTGCCTCCCGTAAAGCGCTTTATTGATAGCAATATAGCTAGGCTTTTCTTACTTAACATCATGATGGTTGGAGTGAGGTGGCTCGGCATCCCCAAGATTGGATTCTTGTACTTATTTGATACATGTAGGGTGAGCCCAGGGGTATATCCCCAAGCTTGATTGGTTGTCCCTCTTGATCTTTGTTCATCTCACTCAACTCTTCCTCCTGAAAAATTCTTCTTACACAAATCTCAACATAAAACTTGATTAGAGGGGTTAGTGCCTCCATAAATAAAATCCACATAGGTACAGCAAAGACACATCAGGAGTTGATTCTAAATATTAACTACTGTTACTACAGTTGTGCATTGCTCCTTGATCAAAGAACCACACAAAACACAAGTAATGAGAGCAATGCAAAATAAAGACATAATCTGCCAAAAAAGTGAACAGCCCGTAAAGAGTGAATTTTTAGAGGCACTTAAGTTGCTCAAATCAGAAAACTTAAAACTAATGAAATATGTAGTGATAACTAAATATTGATTTCGTAAATTACCAGGTCAAAATTCCACTTCTGTGATTTTAAACATTTTTCGCAGTGAAGTTCAGGAATCTGTTTTCTGGACAGCTAATTACTATTGTTTAATCCTATCTCTCATATAAGATTATTCTTGCCATTTATGATGAGAAATAAGACATAAATGTGATGTTACAGTAGTGAACTAATATTTTTATTGTTTTTAGCTTTGGAAAAAGTTTTAATGAGAGAGAGTTTGCAATGGTTTCATTGGCATGAACAACACATGTTCAAGGTCGACCCCAACTTCTCCATTACTCATCCTTCTCATTTACTTTCCCAATTTTTTTTATAAAATGAAAATCTTAAACTAAATGATAGATAACAGTAGGTAAAGGTATTTTACATGTTGAAAAGACATAAATGTGTGCTCAAACCGAATAGGAAATTAAAGCATAAGGAACACACCAAAAAATATTAAACACTTTATTTTTAAGTCTAACCCCTTTCCTATGCATTGGCATTTTGTAATGAAACAAATAAAAGAAGCACATAATAGCAAGCATATAAAGGTAGATCGTGTGCAACTTCAATACTTTCAGCATAAAGAGGGGAAACTTAATATTGTTGAAATATGCGTAACCATGTTTCTCTCTCTCATAATAATTTTCAGTAGCATCATGAATAGATTCAACAATATGAATATCACATAAAACATTCTTATCATGAGCCACATGCATAAAAGAATCACTACTCTCCACATAAGTAAAATCCTCATTAGTGATAGTGGCAGTTAAACATTCATAATTTTCATTGCAATCATCATATATAGGAGGCATAGTATCATCAAAGTGAATTTTCTCCTCCAAGCTTGGGGAACTAGAAATATCATGCTCATCAAAACCAACTTCCCCAAGCTTAAAACTTTCCATAGAATCAGCAAGTATATCATTTTTATCCTCAATAGTAGGGGGACTAAAAATATCATATTCATCAAGACAAACTTCCCCAAGCTCAAGGTATTCCTTAGCAATAAAGGTGTTCAAAGAATTAGTACTACCACAAATGTGATTGTTGTGCAAATAATTTTTCAATTTCTCCTCAAACACTTCATTTCCTAATTCAAGGTAGATATTATACAGTTCTAAAATTGTTTGGTTGTTTTCCATTTTATTTTATTTTTTGTGTTTTAGGTTTATATGTTAGTATGCAATGCAAACAAGAATAAAAGCTTAGCACAACGCTCCCCGACAACGGCGCCAGAAAAGCGCTTGATGACTCCCAAGTGCAGGAGATCAATTGTAGTACCTTTCAGTAAGTATTTGAGTGTCGAACCCACGAGGAGCTGAAGGTAAGCTATCTATTCTCTAAAGCCCTATAACCCTCTTATATGGCGTTTTATGCAAAGCAATAAGTTTGACTAAAAGGAACTAACTAATTAAAAGCAAGTGACGTGGAGTGTGGTTTGTCTAGTAACTACTGAAGCAAGTTTAAAATGCAAGTAATCCTAAAGCAAGTTTCTAAAGCAAGTTTCTAAGCAAGTTTCACAAGTATCAAGCAGCAAATATCTCAAGTATCTCAAGGGAGCAAGTGTTCTAGCAATAGGTGTTTCGTTCGTGTGGTTGTCACAATTAGTGAAGCACATGTTTTAGTCTTAGTTGTTTCTTCTAGGAAGGATCCATGAATAGGTATAGTCAAGTAAATGATCTACAACCCCTTATGATGGATAATGTGGCCAAGTAAATGACTGCACAAGATTGATTATAACATAAAGTCCCACCATAGCCTTACGTTCTAAGGTCCCCTATATATATCCCCCAATAACTTAACTTTGTGGCTCGGAATCAGGTTACTGTCACTCCCAAGTCACCACCACTCCATTATGCTACCGGTGATCACCTTACATGCATTCCCCAACATATGCGTGCACTCATATATTGTACATAAAGACAATCATAGAAGATAACAAACTTGTATGCAACCAATCAACGAACTATTTCACCATTGCCAAGAACAATTCACTACTCAAACATAGACGGGGAGACACAATACATCAAGGGAATATAGTATTGCATCATACATCGTGTTTGCCAAGAGATTACAGTGGAGAGATGGAGCTGATCTTGCTGTAGATGTTGATGATGAACACGCCGTAGGGGGGTGGAGCCCTCCGGGGTGATCCCGGCGGCGTTTCCCCCCTCCGATCTTCTCCGGTGGCAGCCTTCTGTCTCTCTGTTTCGTGGTTTCGTCTCTCGGCGCCGCCTCCTCCTCGAAAAGGCCAGGGGACCCTTTATATAGTCGTTTTTAGGTTACGATACACTCGGGAGAAGAAAGATCGATGGCATCGGAGCCACGGGGGCAAAAAGGGGGCCTCTCACGCTGCCAAGGAATCTGGCCGCGTGGAGGGTCTTCTTTGCCACCTGGTTGGCCTTTTGGCCCTCTACTTTGGCCCATGGTCTTCGTCTCGAAAATTCTGAACCGTGCTCTTTGGCCTTGCCCTTTTTGGAGTCCCGAAGCTCCCGGAAAGTCTGAAACACTAAAAAGTACGTTTTCTGAAAAAACAGGGTTAGAACCAAAAGAAGGGGGATTGTTTAGAAAATCCCCAAAATCATTATAAAACATGAATATAAGTTGCTAATATGTAGGGAGAACAAGTAATAACATGCAAAGTTCATGTATGCATTTTACATGCATCAATCGCGACGGAAAAACAAGTCACGGATACGTTTCGACGGGTGATGCCGTGTTGGTCCACGTGCTGGCTCATGATTTGCGACGTCTTATGGCGAACTAAAACGTTGGACCGTCGGACAACGTTATAAATTCGTCGAGAATAAGCATATACGTGGAAATTTATGAGAGCGCCACGTGGCACCCTATAGTGCTTGAACCCGCGACGAGAAAATAAATGTCGCACATATTATGACATCATAAAACGGGAACAATGACGTTATAAAAGGAGGTAACGGTATTTCCAATCGCGACGTTTTAAAAATGTCAAGACGATGTTGACGTCAGGAACGGTAGAAGTGACGTCAGTTGCGCCCATAACGGGTAACGGAAAATACGATGCCACATGTACACATGCTGCGACGAAAAAAACGTTGCTCCTTGTTGGGCCTTCTGCTGGGCCGGCCAGTAGCTCACGGCGGTCGAATGTTCCGTCGCGGTCTTCACGGCGGTTTAGTGTTAACTTAATCGTCGTAGAATATTCTGTGACAGTCGATCAGACACGTTCTCACTCCGTCGTGTAAACCGTCGCGGATTTCCCTTAGCGACGGTTTGGAGCTCATCCGCAACATTATTGAAATGTCACAAACTGCGAGCGACAAATTACGTTTGATACATAAAAAAGTTCCAACTAACATGCACATATATCTGATCTAGAAGGACTCCTCGTCACTACTCAATGTTGTTGACGGATATGTTGCCTCGTCATCAGTCTGTGCAAAAGCATCCTCTTTCTCCTTGCTTAGATCACTCCACTCCTCCTCGGACCCCGGATAAGCTGGCAAATCAATGTTGTGGTACCTGATTAGTGCTTTAAGCATCTTGTTGTTCTTCTTCAGTCTAGCACGATCCTTAGGATGCTTCTCCCGGTCTTCCATGTAGAGGGAATACCACATTCTGAGCCCACGATAGATCCGAACCTGCCTCCTTTTGCTCTCATAGCTACTGGACCCCGGAATATCCATGATGTCCAAATCTCTAGTGACCTTGCCTGTGAGGCCCTTCTTCGTGACACCTTTGATAGGCTTGTCAAGGGTGGGTTTGTAAATACCATGCCTCTCGCCACCAGGGCCTGCGGAGTAGTACTGTTTTGAGGTACGCTCAATGAAGGCTTGAATGTATGGAGCATACACGAGTGACCTACGATGATCAACAATGCTCTTCCTTACCTCTTGATACAAGAGATCCATCACATCAATCTTTCCATGCTTCTTGTTTACGATGAACCAAAGTAGTTTTTTTCATACCATCGTATGTAACAAGAGTATACCGCCTTTGGGAACAGTGTCCACCGAAATAGCTTGTGCAATGTGTCAAAGTAGGGAAAGAGGCCTCTAATATGCCCATGAACAACACCGGGAACCTCGCTGGCGGGCTTGTAGCAGTTAGCCAGTTCATGAGGTTTCATTGTGGAGTGATCATCATGGAGACGATACTGGATCAACCATATTAATTCCTAAAGCTTCAGCAAACAAACTCAGTGTGGGGCAAGGTATTCTTTGCCCTCGGCCATCCACCTGAAATGCCTTGAATCATCCTTCTCAAGAAAAAGTGTAATATAGAATTGTATGACCATCTCTCCGTTGTAGTCACACTTGAACTGCATGATGTCCACCAAGCCTAGACGATCGCAAGTTTCCAAAATGTTGAGAAAATTCTCCTTAATTTTCTGGATATGCATAAAGGCAATTTCGTTTTGAGGAGCAATCTTTGTATCACGAGCGAGAATCACTTCTTCAAAAAAAAATTGTTGAATGACTATGCGGAACATTGGACCACATGCAACGCGTCTCCAACATTCATTGTAAAGATCCTTGTTCCAATGAACAGCTTCATACTCGGATTTATCCATTGTCATCAAGCTTTCACTTTTCTCTGAAACTTTGCGACTACCATCCGCCCTTGACTAGAAAATAAGTGCTATGTGTCAACGACATGCCCCAATGTGCAGTGGTCTTTGTCATTTTCATAAAATGTGATGGTTTTATGGCATACATGCCCCCAATTGTGGTGGTTTTTGTCGTTTACTCCAGCTAACACCTGAAAGGACAATAATGTCGCCTAGAGGGGGTGACTAGGAGATTAAAACCTTTTCGGTTAAGCCTTGCTAAATGCGTAAATAAACTATATGTTTAAATTAACAAGAACACAACCTAAATAAACTATGCTGAACTAAGTGCGCCAAAAAGTTCTGCTAAGCAAGACAAATAACAAGGTGATAGCAAGATATATAACTTCAAGCACGAGCATAAGTAAATAGCTTAGGTATAGAAATAACCGAGGCACACAGATGATGTATTCCCAAGTTCCTCCCTTTGAGGGGAGTATGTCTCGTTGGAGGGGTGTGAGCTCGCCACAAAAGGCCTACTCAACACCATAAAGGCCTCACACTATTCTCCGATGAACCTCGCCACAAAGGCCTAGTTCACCTTCCACTATCGGTAACTTTCAATCTCGAGGAACACATCCACAACTTAATTGGAGGCACCTGAGGTCACCACAAACTTGGGGCACACATCCACAACTGAATTGGAGGCTTCCAAGAACACCACTAAGTCGTCTATAATCGAAGGACCCGAGAGTAACAAGTTCACAAACTTTCACTTCCGTGAATCCTCATGGAGGGATCAAGTTGATGCAACCAACACAAATGTTAAGAACACAAGTGCTCAAATCCTTCACTATAAAATTCCAAAAAATAAAAAAAAATGCTTATGGGGGAATAAGAGAGGAAGAACAAAGGAGGATAAAAACCATGAACTCCAAGATCAAGATCTACTAGATTCCCTTCACTCAGAGGAGGGATGGATTGGTGGAAATGTAGATCTAGATCTCCTCTCACTTTTTCCTCAAATATATGCAAGAATCATGGGAGGAATTGAGAGAGAGGAAAACTTTCCCAGGTTAGTGGGGAGAGAGAGAGAGAGAGAGAGAGAGAGAGAGAGAGAAAACATGCTTGGCAAAACTTATTCTCTTTAGGAAAGAAGGGGGCCTAATATAGGTCCCCACAAAAAGGAGTCATTGCAGGAAACTGGGGGTGGACTATCCAGTGCAAGTGGGGGCGAAATATCCGCACGTCCCCCGGAATATTCTGGCCTCTCTCACTAATATTCCGGCAGGCTTCTGCAAGCAACACAGACAAGTTACGGCCAAATTTCACTTGAGCATGAGACCGTTCGAATAGAAGACCTATCAAAATCATACCTTTGCCTTGAGCATTCCACTTGAGCTAGATGATTCCGATCTTGACTCTCTTAAGTTGGATCTTCTTTCTTGATTTTTCTTGCTAGCACATGATCCGCTCATGAAAACTTGAAAATTTCTCCCGCATACACCACTATGGGAGAGACCATTTTCGACAAATCTTCATATGGTCACTATCTCCAAATGGGTGGCAAGCATCAAGCATAAGATTTCTTCGAGACGCTTCTCTTGAGCTTCGACTACAAGCTTGATGACGAACACAACTTGACGTCATCGACCATGGGCATACCATGAGATACATAATCCCACTTGGTGCATCTTGTAGCTTTGTATGTTGAACACAAACTTGATTAACCTTGTATATTCTATTTTTTTTCATTTGATGATGTCTTCAAGATAATTGTGAAAGACCATCTAATCCCTTTCCTTGAAGACATACTTGCAATATACTCAAATCTATACATGACCATTCTTCATATAAATTCTTGAATATAACAATGGTCATCATATAAGCTCCTAGAATCCAACACATGAACTCCACTATTTTCCCATGGACAAGATCTATAAGGATGTCTTAATGTAAACATTAGTTCATAAGGATTTTCATTAATTACTAAAACCATAAATGAAGGAACCATGCACTTTCAACACCAAGTAATAAACACGGTACAATTGAAATAGGGCACACTTAACAAATCCAAATCTGCCCATTACCAACTTATAGAAATCATACAGACAATAACATTATACCTGAAAAAATAGAACTAGAACAGTACAATGCTAGCTATGTAGAAACGCTAGATCATGTGCACGACCGTTAGTAACATAAGGATTTGTACCTTGGAGTCGGTAGGAGGTCCCGACTGTGATCTTATGATCGAGCTCATTCTGATATGGCAGCTTTGCCAGCAGATCTATGCACATCACCTCGTATTCATCCACTCCTCGTGCACATAATTGTACCGCTGACGAAGAGGGGAGGAGGACGAGGAGGATCTAGCATCTTGTCTAGTTCATTACCGAGCTCCTTCTCGGGACCTCTTTATCGGCACCACCAGAGGTATTTTTTCATTTATCACGAGGACATTAGCGAGCTTTAGTTTGTGGTGGTTTTTGAATTGTGAGTTTACGAAGAGAAGAAAAAAATCCATGTTTTTTAAGCAATAGAAAACAAAATTCCATGTGCAGGGCATCCCCAAATGTTTGCTGGTGCAAGCAACAAGGCCGTGTTATGGAGGCCCACTTAAGCGAGATAGGCCCTCGAGAAGTAGCAGGGACGACCGCAGCCACTATATATCGCTCTTTGCGAGCTGGTACTCGGACTCCCCCGTGTCCAAGTTTCTACTGGGCCAGCCCACTAGCTTTTAGAAAAGTTAAATGTAGCGTACCTGCACTTAAAATTTGGCAAGGTACCTGTGTATAGTGCAAACCCCTGGATCGATTTCATTTGCACACACAGTTTAAGATGAATATCACAACAGTGTATCATTATTACATGAATGATCCAGACTTGGTAAAATAAATTGTTCAAATACAACTTTACATAGCAGAAGGCTAGCTTGAAAGAGTACAGCAGCGGAAATTTATTCTTCAAGGAGTCTCCATCATCTTCATGTGCCACAGGCGAAACATGTTGGTTGCAGACTCGAAACCTTAATCGTGATCTCACTCGTCATCTGAACAATCTGCAACAAATAAAATTGTTGCAGCGGAGTGGGTCAGAACCATTAAAAATGGACGTGGCAAGTGACACTATGTGGACACTTAATGGAATAACTCTAATAACCTATATGCATATTTGGCTGGTGGAGTTTGAGGCTAATTTGCACAAAGCCAATTTTTCCTAATTCTTTACAAAACATTTTTCTTTTGTCAAAGCAGGTATGGCATGAAAACCACCCTCTTTTCCACCTTTGTTCAACCTTCAAAATTTTAACTTCAGAAATTGGAATGTTGGGAAACCTCCATTGAATCCTTGATCAGCTGCTCAAGTTGTCCGTAACCGGGGACACGACTAAGTACTTAGTTTTAACTCTGCAGAGGTTGTGCACTTTCACCATGAGACCCAACAAACCCAAACTATCCCCAAGCACTCAATTTGTGCTAAGGAAAAGGAGAGAGTCGAGACGAGACCTTTGGGGAAAAGTCAAGGCAGAGCCATTATACCACATGGTTGCACGGGAAGCATCTTCACTTGGACAAAACTTTGGTCCCTTTGTACCTGGGTGGCAATCCTCAAGTGAACTCTCAGGTGAGAAGCCCCACATACCATGGTCCTAAGTATAGTAAACTATCTTAGGTGAAAACCCCCATGTACATGGTCCTGAGTAGGCACTCAACATAAACCATGCAAAACCACTTCCACCCAGATTATTCATTAACTTAGTAGATTTTAACATTTCCAGAAAGCAATTTTTGCATAGCATCAATAATTCTACTAAGTTGTCATGGGCGTACACAACTAGTATAAAGGGGATAGTAGTTTTAGCATAGCAATACTATCCAACTCATGCAATAAAAGAAATACACTAAGTCATGCATAGAAAATACATAGGAAATTTATGAGGGGTGTGCCACTTGCCTTGGCAATAGGAAGAGCAGGAGTGGCAGTTGCAAAAGCCTTCGTTTCTCTCCGAACATTCTAACACAATAAAACAACCACAATAAACATACAAGCAAACCAACAAATCAATTGGAAAATATGCCATGTATGATGTGCAAAATATTCTAAGGCAAATGATATGCATGACATGCAAAAATTACTCAAGGCACATAGAAAATAATAACTTAAACAAGTTAGCTAGGTCAAGGTCAAGGTTGGGAAACATGAATTTGATAAAATTGACTTAGAAAAAACTTCAGCTTGTATTCTAAGGATTTAGTCATAGACACAAGGACTTGTTTTATGTCCAATGTGACAAATAGAAGAGATAAGTTAGTATTCAAGAACCATCTTCAGTCTTGTCATTCTTTTGTTGGTTTGAAGACTCCATTTATTCTTGTAGACTTGAGGATTTGTAGACTTCATCATTTGGTGCCGCCACTAAGTTATATAGATAAGAAAAGACAAGAAGAACAGAAAGAAAACAAGACTTAGGGAAAAGTAGGGGTTGATCATCTTGAAGCTCCTCTTGATTTTCTTCTAAGTACTTTTCTTCTTGGATATGCTTCTGACATTGCTAAGTCCTTCATGAGTTTTCTATCTTCATGTTGAAAATCTTCGAGTTAACAATTGTAGCATCCTCTCCATGGACTTTCACTAATCTAGACTTAGTGGTTTTTAACTAGGAGGGTCAACTATTCTAAGGGCTTTGGTTTTTGTCTCTCTGGTCTAAGGTTAGTCCTTAGCACAAATTAGCTAGAGAAAAAATATTGAAAATAATTACAGAAAATAAACTAAGTCAAAAATAGTCACATGAGCATATAACAACCAAAACCCTTTTAACTTAGCCAATAACTATTTTGGGCGCAAGGGACTGTTAGCAAACATCATAAGGTATCAAAAAATATTTTATTTGCAATTTTTAGATGTATAGAATTTAAACTATGCCAAAAATCACCAAACAAGCCTATTTAAATTTCAACCAATTTATGTTTGTCAAATTTGAATTTGGACAGTTCTAAAAGATTCTACGTGTTCAGGGCTTTTCAAAAAGTCCTAGTTTGCTTAATTTGGATCTACGGTTAAAAAGTAATAATAGATCTAAGTTGCAGGGGCTAAACTGAAAGGAAAATAGAAGAATCTTCGCGCTGAAGTCCCTGGCACGCTGTGCTGACGCGATGATGATGGGGCGCTGACTGGATCCGACGTGGTCGCTGACTCGGCTGTTGACTGGGCTTTGACTACTGATTTTGACCAAAAATAAAGTTGCTCGGTTGGGAAAACAATCTAAACGAAAGTAGTAAAGAATTACGTGCTCTTTCTAACTAGCATAAATATAACATCAGTTGATGAATAGCTTAGTCAAAAATCACAATTTACCTTTCTGGTTTGAAACTTTGACCGTGAATAACTCCTAGCTCGCTCGACCAAAAGAGGTGATATTTGGGGCAAACGAAAGGTCTTGATCAGGAGAACAACTTTGGTTATCAGGCCCCGAAGATTTGAGATGGTTTTCTTCTCCGAAAAACGTCAAACGCAAACTGTATTGTAAAGAAAATTCCGTACGTCAAAACAAAATGTGTTCAAAAACAAAATTCTAGGTCAGGGTTAAATCTAACTTCTCACCAAAGGAATTTCGATTTGAAGAACCGAGCACGAAGAGATCTAGAAATTACGAATTCAGATCTGAAAGATGACGCTTCGAAATTCTTCCTCCACGGTTGATGAAAAGAGTTGAGGCCTCTCGGGATGGAAAGATATTGGAGAGAGCTTCTAACATTGCTTCAAGCTCCGGTGCGATTCGAGATCGTTTTGATGGGTAGATAAACGAAATACTATTTTGCTGATTAGGGTTTCGGTGGGACGAAAAGGGGAAAAGAAATGCTGGCGGCTACAGGTATTTTGCTGATTAGGGTTTCGGTCGGTGGAATAGCTTGGGCTCGAAGTTATGAACGCGTAGCAACAAGCGGATCCGGATTTGGAGTCATATTTGTTGAGATATTCACGTTTAACCGAATGTAGTTTAGAAAACCACGTTTTATGAAAATTTTGGTTCGATACTGGCTGTTAGCTCGTTCGCTCGCTTCATGGGCCGGCCTAGTTCGGCCAATATTTTTTTTTACTGTTTTCTTTATAACTTTTGATTTATAGATCCGAATAATTTCAAACCAATTTCTATAGTTTTGTAAAAACA
Source organism: Alopecurus myosuroides (assembly GCA_028641055.1). Lineage (NCBI taxonomy): Eukaryota > Viridiplantae > Streptophyta > Magnoliopsida > Poales > Poaceae > Alopecurus > Alopecurus myosuroides. The sequence continues at coordinate 525,877,254 of CM054058.1, forward strand.
AACACTTTGATTTAAACTTTCAAATAAGATCTTTCCAATTTAAATAAAATTCCAAAAAATTCAAAACATGTTTAAATGGATTTTGACACTTAATGTCGGAAAAATATTTATTCCTCAATAAAATAATACAATTGGAAAATTAATTATTTTCCAATTATATACAAATAATACAACCAAGCATTTGACAAACATAGCACATCATTAAAATAATGTGAAGAGCATATCTTGCCCCCTTTTATTTTCTTAAATATGTTTTCAAGTGAAATTATAAATCCACCATCTGAAAATCTTCAAATGCAACAATGAAATATGCTCATGAATGCATGCATGATTTTATTTTTAAAGCAAAATACTTAGTAGTTTTTGAAAGTTTTAAATTTTTTTTGATTTTTCAACTTTTAAAAAACTTGGGATGTTACATTAAAAGAATATCTGCAACCGAGGATTCCACCATCTGAAAATCTTCAAATGCAACAATGAAATATGCTCATGAATGCATGCATGATTTTATTTTTAAAGCAAAATACTTAGTAGTTTTTGAAAGTTTTAAATTTTTCTGATTTTTCAACTTTTTAAAAACTTGGGATGTTACATTAAAAGAATATCTGCAACCGAGGATTTGAACCTCAGATCTATGGTTCAGAGTGTCACGCGCAAGCCACCAGGCTAGGGCAGGTTCGTGTCATATTTTCCTTTTAAACATTTATATCTTGTCTTTTTGCTTTTTATTTTTCCATTTTCTTTTCTGTTTTTGTTTTTTTCTTTTCCGTTTTATTTCTTCTTTTCTGTTTCTTTTTTATGTTTTTTATAGTTTAATTACCCTTTATTTGTAAAATATTCGATTTTTATATATTTTTTAAAAATATGAATTAGTTTTTGTTTTCCGTGTTTTACTGAAAATTTAAAAATTATTCATTTTTGAAATTTTGTGCACCATTTAAAAAATAAATCTTATTTTCAAAATGTTTCATCATTTTCCAAAAAAATATTATAATTTTTTTTAAGTTAAAAAACTTGTTCATTTTCAAAATTCGTTCATTTAAAAAATTTGTTCGTTTTTAAAATTGTTCAACATATTCAAAATATATTTTTATAAAAAATTATTCAATTTGAAAACTTGTTCATTTTTTAAATTCGTTCATTTAAAAAATTGTTTCATTTTTAAAAAAGCTGTTGTGTGTGGACTCAAACTATACGCGCTACTGGGCCTGGCCCATGTACGGCTCCTATGTAAACCTGGCCAACGGGCCGGCCCGGCACGGCCCGGGCACGCGAAGCCTTACACGGGCCAGGCACAGCACGGCACATAAGCTAAACGTGCCGCGGCTCAGGGCACAAGCCCGACACCAGCGCTAAACTGGACGGCACGCGGCACGCCAGGCACGTGAGGCTCGCCAAGGTCATCGTCTTCGATGAGTTCGATCCAGAAGGAGGAGGCGTCGTGAAGAGGTCGTCGTCTTCGTTCAGTTTGATCCAGCAGGAGGAGGCGCCATGGAGCCGTCTTGGATCCGGCGGCAGGAGGAGCCACACCGGCGAGAATTAGAGGCAGCGGCGGCGGGGAATCGATTGGCCGGCGGGAGATTGGGAGACGGGAGACGGGGAGCAGTTGAGCAGAGCACTGTGCGGCTGGAGACCTCCATGGCGCCTCCTCCTGCACCTAGTCCTAGCGATCCCCACGCGCCGAGAGATTAGCATAAAACTACCACTTTATAACTCAAATTTACTGAATGATACCAATTTAGTGATATAGCACATAAATCTACCACATTTGAAACTCGATTTTGCAAAAAGGACTAATCCAGGATTGATGGCGAATTGACACCGAATCTGACAGGTGGGACCTACTTGTATGGGCTGATGTGGCAGAAATGTGCTCAATTGCTGACTTGGACCGGGTACTGCTTATCATGCGAATAAAAAAAATCTGGAAAAATAAAAAAACAGCGCGTCTTCTTCCCCGGCGCACACGCGCACGGTGACGCGCGCCTTGCACACGCCGTGGGCACCACCGCGCGTTGCCGTGCTTGGCCTCCGTGGGCGTCGCCGTGCTTGGCCGTGGGCGCCGCCGCGCGTCGCCGTGCTTGGCCTCCGTGGGCGCCGCCGTGCTTGGCCGTGGAGCACGCCGTGGGCGCCGCCGCTCGCGCCTCCGTCGTGCTTGGCCGTGGAGGGCGCCGCCGATCGCGAGCTTCGCCGAGGACCAGGCCGTGACGCCGCCGCCCGCGCGTCCGTCGTTCTTGGCCGTCGAGGCGCCGCCGCTCGCGAGCTCCGCCGAGGAGCACGACGCGCACGCCGAGGAGCATGCCGAGGTGCACGCCGTGCACGCCCACGCCGAGGGGCACGCCGTGCACGCCGCGCACGCCGAGAAGCATGCCGAGGAGCACGCCGCATGTCGTTGTACTTGGCCGAGGGCTGAGGAGCCCGTTGTGGGCGCCGCAGCTCACGCGTCGTCGTGCTTGGCCGAGGAGCACGCCGTGCGCACCGCTGCTCGCCCATCACGGAGCTTGGCCGAGAGCACGCCGGCCCCCAGCATGTGCGCGAGGAGCACGCCATGGCGGCGGCGAGACCAGCGAGTTCCTCATGGCGACGGGCACGAGTGCAGCCAGCGTGCGGGCGGCGAGTTCCTCATGGCGACGGGCACGACAGGGCGAGGTGGACTCATGGCGGGGGCCACGATAGGGCGGCGAGTTCCTCATGGCAGCTACGGGCACACGCCGGCACCGTCCCGGCCGAGCGCGCGCTGCGGGCAGTGGCCGAGCTCGGGGACGCCGCGGGCGCTGGGGGCGTCGCGGCGGGACAAGCCTCGCCATGCTGGACCTGAACAAGACCGCGCGGCTCATCGAGGCCGCGGCCGTGTGCGGCGCCGTCGTCGGTGGAGGCTTGCACGGGAGAGCATTCGGGAGCCGTGTGCGGCGCCGTCGTCGGTGGAGGCTTGCACGGGAGAGCATTCGGGAGCGGTGTGCGGCGCCGTCGTCGACGGGAGAGCATTCGGGAGCGGGGGCAGCCATGCATGCGGTCAACAAGAGATAAGGAAAGGAAGACCTGACAATTACAGCTGACGCACGTTCACCTCAGGAAAAAGTTCTCTATGCCATGTCAGTCTGACTGGTGGGTCCCATATGTCAGTTCCTGTGTCAATCCTTGTTTAATCCTTGATCAGTCTTTTCTGCGAATTCCTCGACAAAATGTGGTAGATTTATGTGCTATATCACTAAATAGGTATCATTCGGTAAATTTGAGTTATAAAGTGGTAGTTTTATGCTAATTTCTCCCACGCGCCTGCCTTCACGTGCCCCTGACGTGCCGTGCCTGCGTGCTCGGGACGGAGGCCCAGGCACGGCACATGGCAGTTCACGGGCCGGGCACGGCCCGTCTAATCCGTGCCGGGCCAGGTCCCTGACGGGCCGTGCTCGCGGGCTCGCGTGCTGGCACGCCAAGCAGGGCCCAAATGGCCAGGTTTGCTCCTATGGGCGATTCCCCTAGCGCTCGCAACGAGCGTTGTAAGGGGGTCCCGGGACGACCGCGTACTTCTTTTGGGTCCTTTTTCTTTTATCCAAAAGGCCCATGTACCGCTGCTAGTCCAGCGTCCGCCGCCGGCACCGCCTCCACCTCCGGGGTTCAGCGCCGCCGCAGACCTCCGCTCCAAGTACCCCGGTAGGTTCCCGGCTGAATCGAGCCTCGATTCCACCACAAAGAGCTCATCTGGCCGTTGCCTGCGTATGCTGCTCTCAATGTACCGTCGGCGGCGGCGCTCTCAGGCGGATCCCAGCCTTCTTCAGAACTAGCTCCTCCATTGGAATCGAGCTCATCCCCTCAGCCTTCCTCAGATACTAGCGGCCACGCAGGAGCACGCCGACCCCCGCAAGTTCATGGAGGCCTTCATCCCCTGCGACGGTTGGTTGTTCTACGCCGATGATGATTGTACAAACTCTGTTCAGTCTTTTGTATTATATATACGCAGGTGGTGATTTTGAGTCAGTCTCCAACATTGAATATAAATGATTTTGAGCGGTCTTATTCCAGTATCAGTTAGCTGAATAATGCTAGTACTAAACCTGCCGTTTGCGTTATACTAATCACACTAGGTTCTGTAAAAAATATCCACTAGGTTCGTTCAGCCAGGAGGACAGAGATTCAGGAAGACCCGATCACCCGAGCAACGGTGCTCAGTGTCAAGTCTGCACACTGATTAGTAATTTGTGTACTGCAAGTAGGATTCAGTTTTATCGCAGGCGCTAATTAGCGTGCTGGCTGCAGGAGTTGTGAAAGTTTTTTTTGCCGGATTAGCCGAATGAAGCTGGTTCATGTGTGGCGCACGCGAGGTGAGGAGCTCCGATTCAAGCCCATGGATGCTGCTCGGCGGAATTCCAGTCCCACGGTTGCAGACGACTTCCTGAGAGAAACTTCCCCATCTCGGGCGACCAGCACATAGGTACTGAGCCCTTCCATTTGTAGCCTTAGTTTGCATGCTAATTTTCTTATACTACCATTGGCAAACCAGATTATTCAAAGGAACCAAAATATACAATTTCTATAGTAATGATCGTATACTAGCATGGAAACTCATATTACTGAAGAGAACGCGAAATGCAAGGATATGTATCGCTAACAAGATAAAAGTGGATGATACTGTAAGTCTGTAACTGAATCTTTACTATTAAGGTTGCTGTGGCGGTGGTGTCACACTTCAACGAAATTACGGAAGGAATGCCATCGCACAAACTAACTATCCCACTTCTAGATAATTACGAAGAATATGCCACCGCCCTAAATTCTCTCCCATCCCTAACCTCCCGTAATAAAACTTTTCCACAAAAATCTCCGGAGTTGGTACATCTTCGTCCAAGCATTCGTCCTTCGTCGGTCGTCACCCCTTCCTCGCCCAGACGAAACAAATCAGAAAAGAACGCACCCCCTTACGTGGACGAAGACCCGCGCCGCCATGCATCTCACCGCACGCCGCCACCTGGAGGACCACAAGCCGCCCCCTCGATCTCCCCACCGACCGCCTCCGCACTGAGGCTACTGCCTCATCTCCATCCCCACGCATCCGCCTCCATGGCCGCCTCCCAACAAACTATATTCAGCCAGAACGGAGGGCGTCAAGGAGGACCTCCTCACTGAGCTATCCAAGACCCCGACCCTCCAAATCTGGGGCATCGTCGACTTCCCGGCGTCCCTGCCCGGGGAGGGCTTGCCCTCGACCCCGCCATCGTCGCGGGGAGTCAATCCACCGCCGCATCGGCCTCCAAATCATAGTGTGGGAGGCGATGGATCCGGAGATCTGCGAGAGCTTCAGGACCGGGATCTCACTTCCAATTTCTTCACTCTTGACGATGGGGAAGATAAGGAATTGCTGGCACACGATGACAGACTTGACTTCCCGCTGCTCCCTGACGAAGAGTAGTCTGATGGTCTAACTTCATGTAATTTCTCCACTCCTCACACCTGGCTATTGCTTCTTAATTAGGCACAATACATTTCCCAGCCTGGATTTAATATATTTGTGCATTTGTATGACTATAGAGGCTTGAGTTTATGTGTGTCGTGTACTGCTATCTATGGCTATATATTTTACCGTTTTATTTTTTCTGTTTTGTTTTCACGTTTTGATGGTTGATCAGCTCTTGCGGAAGTTCTCAAGTTCATAATATGTATATACGCTAATTTGTATTGTGATTACTGATGACATACACAGTTTCATTTTAAATCATTACTAGAGTTTTTATCTAGGTCTATTGTATACGAAACTTATACTAGCCTAATATCTAATATTCCGCAATCTTCCAGCATAGATGCTCGCGGTGCAAGATCAGGAGGCTCTCCTGCTGGCGCCGCATCGGCCTCTAGATCAGAGCGTGGGCGCCGATGGAACCGAATCTAGACAGGCGCTGGCTGACGAATTTTCAGCGGGAGCTGTTGTCCTTGTGTGTACCTGTGTTTTGTCGTCCTTGCGGACGGCAGTCGGGTCACCGGCGTGGGTGGCAGTCGATTCACCGACGTGGGTGTGCTGGTTCGGAGAACTGGGGCAATGTCTCAAGGCTTCTCCCCATCTCCACTTGAAAATTATACTTGAGATTGATTTCTTGTGGTAAGAATTGTTCTGTCCTTTTACATTACTTGATGCAAAGCAAATCAACAAGCGTGTTTATTTTCTGATGCATTTGTTTTCCAAGTATAGTTCAACATTGGATGTTACCATGTCAGTTCATCTTTGAATGGTAAATTGGTTCCCAAGTGTTATATTGTCCATTTCCGTGTGTAGAATCATGGTAACATACAATAAAAAGAGTGACGCTGAAGCTAAAATCAATAAGCAGCTTTCTGAAGCCAAGAACAAGGAGCTCAGCAGGAGCAATATTTTGGTCCACCTCCTGGCCCTGTGAAGCCATTGGCTGCTCGTAAAATGGAGCTACAAGGAAATGAGGATTTTTCACGTCCACAACTAAGAAGTGTCCAAACATCAGTGAGAGTATTCGATGTAAGTGACATGCTCCTGTTGACATTTCGATTACATATTTTGCTCTATTTCCTTCTGGATCCAGGTAGCCATAAAAAGTTCATAACGGAGACCATTTTCCTTATTTTGATGGGCATGCATGGTGCTGATTTGTATTCTTTTATATTATGCTAACTACAAGCTTTTGTTCCATGCATGATACACTTATTTGAAACCTTGAGTTCAAACAAACCAATGGAACTCACTTCTAGCTTTGCCTTAATAAAAATGCTCATATTCGACTGCATTTGTAAATTTTGCATGTCCATTTCACCGGCTAGGCAGCTAATTGCCTAATCACAGTAAGTGCTGGATTTTAGTTCAACCAATCTTTGTTCAACATGTGTTGCTCGGCTGATAAATGATAACTGAAGTTAGCTATCATGGTGCATGCATAAATGACTTATGATCGATGGTACGATTGTTTAGTCGACACTTTTTTCTGACCGAGATCCCACGCATGCTTGATCTCTTCCATTTTGTCGTTTCAAACTGGACCAAGCCGTAGGTGTACTCGACGATCACACACTGGGGGTTCTCTGCCAGATTACATGTGCAACTGAATATATTCTTAATCAAATGAATCAGCAAGAGAAATTTCTAAATATCAAAAGGAACCTAGAAAAGTATATGTGCCCACGAGATAATATGATACATGCCAGTATATCTCCCACATATTCCTTAGAGGTTCTATGCATTCATGCTGATAAAAGTTCACCACTTGCACTCTGCAATATTTTCTATTTAATTATGTGAAATCATTTGAATTTACATTCTTGAAAAATGTATCGGGACATCATGTGTTATTTTTCTGTGCATATCTAAAGAAACTAAGGTATGGTGTTTATCTTACAGGTCACTATAACGAGCACATAACTTATCTTCGAATGATGTGAACGAGGGGTTAAATAATAAACATGTGGATTATTTTCTAATGGTAACTTTATTTTGCACCGGTAGCAGCTTCTTGACCTGCAACTTGCAAGGACAGTGCTAGAATTGGGGGCAATAGAGTTGTCCCGGCTCGAAGAAACCTCAGGTGAGTAACAGTGTGGTGTCGACCAAGTGCAGTGGAAGATTCAACCCTGCTGTATGGGCTGAGCCTGGTAATAAAGGTGTGAAATCTGAGTGGGCTGAGCCTGATAACGAAGGTGTGAAATCTGAGTGGTATGTATTCATGCTGACAAAAGGTCACTGCTACCACTCTGCAATACATTCTATTTAGTTATGTAAAATCATTTGAATTTACATTTCTTGAAGTATTGGGACATGATGTGTTATTTTTTTGTGCATATCACAAGAAACTAAGCTGTGATGTTTATCTTAGAGGTAACTAACAAGCGCCAGAACTTATCTTTGAATGACGTGAATTATTTTTTAATGATAACTTTATTTTGCACTATTAAGTGTTAACAGCTTGTTGACGTGCAACTTGCAAGGACAGTGCTGGAATTGGGTGCATAGAGTAGGCCTGGCTCGAAGAAACCTCAGGTGCAGTGGTCCGTAATAGTGTGGTGTCGACCAAGTGCAGTGATAGAACCAACCGTGTTGTATGGGCTAAGCCCGGTGATAAAGGTGTGAAATCTGAGTGGTATGCTTGACAAAAAGTCTATAAGTAACGATTGATCAATGATTTTAATGAATACCCTGGACAATTGCTTCTGTTTTGACGAATGATGGTACCTTCTATGGCGCAGTTTTATTAGGAATCCATGTAATTATCTAGCTGGGATATGCATTTCATGATTGTGCTTTAGACCTTAAGTGGGAGTAGGAGATAAATATCCAGTTGTACTCTCTACGCATTTAATGAGATAAAAAATTCTTCCTCACTTGTTATGCTTTAAGCAGTTGGATTTGATTTTCTAACAATGGTTCCACTATTGGCTAATTTTCTGATCTTATGAATTACTTGTTCTAGCATATTTATAATTATTAGTTTTACTTAAAGGAATCTAATTCTGATTTTTTTTTACTTTCATCGCTTTGAATGAACACACTATTAATATTTGTGGCCAATCTTCCTGATTCTGGACCCTAGCCTTTCTTTTACTTGTGGCTTCCCCTTAAATTTTGTCTTCAAATACATTATAGGTTTTGGTTTTCTTTTCCTGTTCATGTAGGCCTTGATCGCAACTTTAAATTTCTTCACCGGCAAGGGGCTGTCCTCCAAGATGATTGATAAGGAATCATTGTTTCATTACATTTTATAAATAGTCAGGAGCCCTTCCAATTGTTAGATTTATAGCCAATAACTTATTATTGTCCAGAATGTTCCAACATTTCATGGATTGATGTCATTTAAGATTTAATGAGCAGGTCTCCCAACTTTTAATTTTCTGATTGATTGGTTAGTTTATCATCCAGCGAAGATGTTTTATTTTCCTTAGGAAATATATAGGGGCCACGAGGGTAAATTTATATGGATCTAGGAAATTACGTTAAATGCTTAATTTTCCTTTGGTTTTTGGTTCCCATCTATGATTATTTGTTTCTTCATACAAACCTCGTAATTCGATAAATATAGAACATTATGGTCTTCTCGTCCGTCACATTCGGATGGGCTGAAAAGTTGGCTTTCTCTTTTCCATTTCCAACTCATTGAAGGTGAATCAACAAAAATAGCAATGATTTTAAAAAATTTCTACAAGAACAGAGAATTATGCCCGTGCATTGCTTTCAATTACATTATCCAGTTAGGGATGTTTCTGATTTTATTCCTTTTGGTTGGGTGTGCGTTGTATTGATGATGTGCAGTTAGAGCTTGAGGGCATCCAAAGGATATCGGTGTGGCAGACGGAGCAGGAGCATATGTGCCACCAGGCCGTGGAGGACCCGGCGGTGGATCTGTCTGAAGGCGAGAAGGGGTCAACGTCGGCGAGTTGGCAAGATGACCAACAAGAATTTCCAGATGAACTTCTCTTACCTCACTGTCTGGTCCAACGAGAACAAGGAGATTTTGGATTAAGCAAGCATAAAAATTTCTAACTCAATTGTTGCCCGACATAGAATTTTGCATTTTTATCTTGCTCAATTGTGTAGGGAGTTAGAGACACAGATTGGTGAAAATAAATGACTAAATGGGTATCTTGATGGGATATCTGAAATGTTAATGTTCTGCACTTAGTATTGTTTTGATAGGAATTTCTAACTCGTGTGTGCTAGATTTGGTATTTTTTAACAATTTTTTGTAATATGTTTGCATGCAATCTGATAGGATTCTTATGTTCTCAAATGTACACGGGGAGAATCTTCGAGCGTGAGCGCCACACTATCTCACCAACGATAGGGGCACAAGAACAACTGGCGGCAACTGGAGGCTCAGCGCCATGCTCTAGAGTGAGCCATTGTGGCAAGGATAGGTGTTTTTTTTTTTTGACAATTTGGCGAGGATAGGCAGTGGTTGCCAACACCGTGCGTAATCAAGCTTGGGCTAATGTAGTTAGCATAAATATAGTGCCACAGAAGCATTATTGCGTGAACAAGATCCACATGGTCTCCATGGCCATTAACTCAAAGTACGTATAGATCGAAACCGTGGGCTGTAAGAATGACCGTGGTGATTTGCTAGAGTTGAAAAAAACACCTGGTCCAATGACCATTGGCAATGTTGTTGAAGTAGGGGGAGTATGTAATAGAGTTGCGATGTTGTTTGAGTGGGGTGACTTGGAAGCACAATGACGAGTGAGAAATCAAATTGTATGACCCGTAGCAACGCACGGGCATTCAACTAGTGAAGGATAATGGCATGATTTGAGGTCAAAGTTTTCTGGGACCAAATAAATATCATACAACATACACGGTGAACTTTGTTACAGCACAAAGCACCAAATGGGCACGCGTGAAAGTAAACTCATTTGAATTACAAGTACAAATTAAAAAGGAGAAGCTTATTGGAAGCACTTCACCACCTTCAGGATACAATTCCATAATCTTCGTGTCATTCTAGTATTTCCACATAGCAAGTAGACATGCCAAGGGATCAAATGACAGACCGATTGTGGAAGCAACGAATATTTTCAAATGCCAAAACGCCCGACTCTCAAAGCAATCCAAAGTCCTGTACGGAGCAAGATTGACCCAAGCTTGCAAGCACCGCTGCTACAGACAAACAACGACATCATCATCAGGGATTTGCCAGCCACTGGAGCCCACCCAGTTCTCTGTTGGAAAACCTCATTTTCCATTGGCGACAACAGCCGCCGACACTGTGTGATTTTTAGGCCTCGTTTCTGCAAACCAGCCAACGGAAAGTTACCATTGCGAAAATGGGAAAACGATATTAGTATGATCAGTATGAAAGATATTCCTTAGACAGGAGCATTTTTGCATTCCAAAATTGTTCAAACTAAAGCAACATCTCCAACAGCAACCAGGTTTATAACATCAAACTTCAGAACCCAACTGTGCAGACCATTAAAACAAATAGGAACAGCCTGAATATGCAGTGTGCACTAACCACACCCCACAGATATTTAGCAATATTGCCTAAAAATAATAAAAAGTTCCCCGCTTGAAATTCGCACTCAGATATAAATCACTACATTTAAGGGCCCTAAATCTCTAGTCTTGTGAATATATTTATGTATCTCAAGATTATTACTTCCAAACTTCACCCCACTTTTACTAGCTATATCACTAAGTTAAATTTGGAAGAATTTAAGACAGTTGGAATGTGTAAATTACCTGGGACATCCTCCGGATTCTTGCGCTTCACCCTATCAACAACGTTATCCATTGAGTTGCAATCACCAACAGTCCTAGCTCTCTTTCTTCTGTCAGTAGTCTGAGTGATATCTTCCATCTCCTGATCCTCTAAACCTACCATTCCTTGCTTCTCCTGGTCCTCTAAACCTACATGTCCTTCCATCTCCCATTCAAAACTTTCCTGGTTCATCAGAGGCTCCAGACAAGTTTTGCTAGCGAAATCATCTAGGGTATCAATGTTATCACTACCTTCTTTCTCATCATCATCGTTAGGTTGCGGACCATCATCATTAACATGTACTGTACAATAAAAAAATGTCACAATGGTGCGTGAAGCGAGAGGAATACATAAATCAATACCAATAATTACCAAAGTGTGAACAATTGAGCAAAACAGGAGGCACAACATTTGATTACCAGAATGTCCAGTAGAAATGGCATTATGTAGCGGGGACAACTTCGTATCAGTAGTTGGGGCCACACGGCTCTCAGAATTCCCTGCAGGTTCACGTTCCATATTAACTTCTTCGCCTGTCTTAAGAAACAAGAGCTTGGGACGTCTTGGGTGTTTTTTTGTTGCTTCTTTCCACTTGTGTTTTGTTTCAGCGCTCAATCCATCATGGAGGGCGATCTCATTAATACGTCCCAGGGACTCGATTGTCGTGCTGCAAATGCCATTTAGATCCTTACAAAGCAGTCGGAGTGACTCGAGGAGCGGCAGAGCTCCGTCTTGGATTTCTAGCTCAGTCATGACTTCCACCACAATTAATAGGTGCCGCAGGCTTCCGAGTGCACCTTTCACGATGATGAGTTTGTCCAGATGAGATGCAACCAGCTTCAAGTACACCAAGCAGCGCACTCTGCTCAGGGCAGCAAGAACGTTACTAGTCAGCTGATTATGAGGGAATGAAAGGCACAACTTAGCGAGACCACCCAACATGGTCACAAACGGAGGCAGGCGGCATATGTTTTTCCCTTGTAGCTTGAGCGAGCTAAGATAACAGGAGGAAACTTCTTCTTTTTCAAGGGACAAGTTCACAAGCAAGTCTTGGAATTGTTCTTCATTGAAATTCAGTGAGAGTGAATGAGCTTTTTTCAAGTCGGTGCTCCTCTTGATGAACCCCTTGATGGCCTTTGAGAGATGAGTGTAGTTGTGGCTGTTCTTGCTGCTGCTGCTGGCAATGGGATCAGTGCTATTATTAGTGGACAGCTCACACCATATTTTCACCTTTGTCAATTTCTTCATATGCTCCATGAGCTCTGCACATCCTTGGTTCTTTTTGTCACTGACAACAAACCCAGCTACGGTTTCCAATTTGCTATTATCTGATAACCAAGTTTGTAGCTTATGCATTTTCTGTCCCCCTACACCTTGTTGGAGCTTGAACTTTCCCAATAGATGAATTAGGCATGGCAGCTCCATGACTTGTGTGGGCAGAAACTCTATCTTGGTTCTTCTCACATCCAGCGTCTCCAAAAGTTGAAGGTTCTTGATCTCTTTGGGGAGCGTCGTAACCGTAATAGCGCCCCCCAAGCTTAGGAACCTGAGCAGAAACAGGCTGCTGCATATCTCCCTAAGATGCTTGTCCTCCAAGTGGTTACCACATTCTTCTAGATCCAAAACTCGGAGCAGTTTATATTTGGAAAAATCAAAGACCGATTCATGCGCCCTGCCAAAGATTGTCAAAGACCGGACAAGAGATAGATCATTGGTAACTCTTGCACTTGCGTCATGCAGGGAGAGCCAACGGATTTTACTGGGTGGGGGTGGGCGAGCCAGCTGATCATATAACAAGGTAATGAAGTTGTCGCACTTGGACATTTGCAGGATGAACTCGAGCATCATACCGTGAATATGGTATGTCTTCGCCTGATCTGCACTGTTTTCCACATCTGTAGGCTGGATGATGCTCCGGTTCACCAGCTCATTGAAATTGCCAATGGCGACATCCTGGGCACAAGACATATAATCTTCTTGGGCAAACCCTTCAGCTAACCATTTCCTTATCAAGCTTCCTCTCCTGACAACACGACCACTTGGGTAGATACCTAAATATAGCAAGCATGTCTTGAGATCATGTTTAACAAGGCTGGTGTAGCTGTGGACAAGCACACACTTCATTCTAGCTAACATCTCTTTTGTTTCTAGATGTGCTCCCAGGTTGTGGCATAATGTTGCCCAGTTTTCATGTGTCCGATTACCTGTGCTTTGCAAGTACCGGGCTGTGGTAACAAGAGCAAGGGGTAAACCATCACACTTCTTTAGTGCTTCAGAGCCAAGCTGATCCTCTTTATCGACTGGAGGATCGTCGTCTTGGAAAGCTTCCCTGAAGAACAACAGTCTGGACTGTTCATCGGCAAGAGTTTTCATCATGTACACATGATCATGAGCTGCCGAGCTGCTGCAGGCATTTGCTACTGAATGGATGGCCGTTGTCACCAGAACTCTGCCGCTCAACCCCACAAAGGCATCTTTTATATCATGCCAAAATTCTGCTCGCATGTCATCGATTACAATGAAGAACCTACCAGGGGGAGTACATGGTCAGACAGAAATAACGGATATCCAGTGGAAATTAAAATTCAGACTAAATTTCATTTTGTGCCCATGAAAGATGACACTAGTGAGGTGAACTGTTGGTCTATGGAAAAATATGAGAGATGCATGCTGCTGTAGATCGGGGTAAAATCATCAAGGAATGGAGTTGTCAAAAATTACCAATATGATTTGGAGACAGCGCTTAAACTAATTACCTCTTGGTCCCAAGGTACAGTCTGAGGGTTGCACAGAGCTTTCTGAGGTTGCCTCCGCCATTGGTGGGTATGCCAAGTTGCGAGATCATCTCCTCCAGAACACCCGTTGCTCCCCCTTGATTGGCCGCACAAACCCAAGCTCCAGCTTCATATTGGCTCATCATACTGTCGTACACATGTCTGGCAAGGAGAGTCTTGCCTATACCATCGAAGCCTACGATGGAGATCACCTTGAGCTGCTGCTGCTCCTGCTGGATGAGCTCCAGAAGCTCGTCCCGGGGCATGTCCATGCCCACGGGGCTGCGAGCTGTGAGAGTCTCGTCTGTCACCATCTCTGTCATCGCCCCAGATGACGATTCCGCTGACGACGACACCACCGGCAAGGAGAAAGTGCCAGTAGGGATTATGTTGGCATTGTAGTAAGTCTCTCTCAGCTGTGATGACTCTTGTGATATCTTCTTGAGTTCACGGATCGTCAAGGCAAACTCCTTGCGGACTGTTACCGTTTTCAGCCGGTGAACAGCCTGACGGATCCACGACGTCCCAGAGATGGTCACCCGGTGGATGAAGCGGTCGATGCAATCCTCGATGGCATGTGCCAAATCGCGTATGATTTGGATCCAGGCCCTCTGCACATGGTCACCGCCGGTCCTTCTCCTCCAGCGATGTTCATCGTCTTGCTGAATGGCTGCAGAGATCATTGCAAACTCATTTCTGATGTAGGTAATATCATGCTCCAGGTTCTGCCTGAGCTTGTGATTTGCAGCTAAGAACTCGAATAGCTTGGGTGCGATCCTACCCGCAAAAGCGGTAGCGGCCGCAGCCTCCATCCCCCCTTCCTTGCTCTCTCACTCTCTCTGGTTCGAAAATCAGACCATGGAATTTTGGGAGGTTCTCTAGTCACTGACTAATCAACCACCTAACCAGTGTAGGGAGAGTGGCTAGCTGCAATGGCTTGACTAGCAGAGCAATTCACCAGCGACTAGGAACCTGCGACACTCGCCGCTTGGGTCTCTGAGGCCCAATTTCAGAAATTTTCTGGAGGGACTAGCCTCTATCACCGGATCAAGGTACCTGCTTAGACAATAACTTACTGCAGTTTATTAATCCTGATCAGTCATCTCCATCACGGGCGACCAATCACCTGGAGTACATGTGATGCGAGCCATACTTTTGTTCACATGGAGCCTTCGCAGTGCTTTCATACATTGATCCTTTTCAAATGATGTGATAATTAAATTGCCCCCTCCAATCGAGATACACAAAAGCTCAACTTTCAGACATGGACATGCTCTTTTACTTTTTATCATGGTTTATTTGTAAAGCACAGTAATATTTAGATGTTACTTCATGCAATGAATCTGCACATATGGTTTGCAAGTAGCCGAAATAAGTATTTCATCTGCCGTTCACCACGGTGGAACTATTCTCGATGCATGATAGTAAGATATTTGAATGCCAGTGAAGACGCTTTGCTGGGAAGTGAGGTCCGTCAAGGAATTGTGGTCCAAGAGAGCAACCCTGGTTGATGGGTTCGCCAATAGACCTGCGTGCTCCAAAGTGGTGGCAGACAAAGCATCTCTCGTAAACTGGTTCTTGTTTTGAATTTTAAGTAGATGTCAGTCATCACTCAAAACGAGGTGGTAGCTTTTTATATCTTAATGTGGTGGAGCCTGTATAGGAACTTGCATGGAAATTTCCTACTAACGAACAAGTGGGTGGGTTGGTTGGTGCAAGCATGTCTCTCGACTGGTTCTTGTTATATGACTTACTCTAGCTTTTCCACACTTATTAACGTGATATTATGCATGCCAAGTTGATTTTTTGTCTAATTTAACCAACGTCATTTCAGGTTCTGGAAGTCCTCATATCTACTCTTTTTTATAGGAAATAATCCCATCAAATTAACAATTTTTGAAAGAGAGAGAGTTTGAATCTCTCAGCATTCAGCTTTACCTATCCAGGCAGCTAGCTTCTCAACGTCGTCACCAGCTGCACGTATAGGCAGAAAGCTCAAAGAATATACATAATCCATGGGGAGGTCGCTGTGAAGAATAGCAACCGCAGCTGGCAGAGCTTCCCTAAGCTAGCCGGCCTTGTCTGCTGCGGCAAGAGCTGCTGCCGCTGCTGGACCAACTGCCCTCTTCACCGACTATGAGGAGAAACTCCCCATCTACTTCCACCACATCCTCGGCAGCAGGTATGTGTCTGTTGCTTCTGTTCTATCTATCTTGTTCTCTAACTCTGGTGACTGATGGCTTGAATAAGTTTAGGTGGTCGCCCATCGCGGTAAGGGTGCTAAGGAGGACAGACAACAGGGCGACTTCAGTCTCCTCGCCGTTGCTGACTTCACCGCTGCAGCTTGGGCGCTGGAATTGGCTGGGAACATGGATGATCTCACGCCTTCCGACAGGGCTGGCTTGGATATGCCTTCCGACAGGGCTGGCTATATGTGGGCGAGTGCTTCGTCGGGTGCCATGAGATCCCTTGCTGAGAAGCTGGACATACTGCTGCTAGCTCGTCCTCAGGGATCCTTCTCCAAGAGGGTCAAGGAGGGGGTGCGCCTCCTAAAAGATGATGTTGAAGAGATAAGCTCCTACCTCGGTGAACTGTCAGAGGTGGAGGCACCTCACCCAATAGCCAAGTGCTGGATGAATGAGGCACGTGACCTGTCCTACGACATGGAAGATTACATTGATAGCTTATTATTTGTGCCACCTGACTGTCTCAACCGCAAGAAGCACAACAAAAAACAGAAGAAGCAGAAGCAGAAGAACAAGAAGTTAATTACTGGTCATGTTAAGATTCACAAGAGGCTGAAGTGGTGCAAGCAAATAACATATGTGTCTCAAGTGTCAGAACATGGCAACTCTAGATTGGTATGCAGAAACATTCATGTCATGATCTTTGCTCAGCTTGTTCCCAAGAGGCCCAAGAACATTGCGGCGCTGAAAATGATATCACAATTCAGGACCTATATCCAAGACGCAGTTGAACGGCATGACAGGTATATCCATTGTTGCAGCACCTTGAACAGGCGTAGATTCTTGTCTACTGGCTGTAAGCTCCCACCGCAACACTATGATGAAGCTGCCGAAATAGTAATCGATGGCCGGATGAGTGAATTTATCAACTCTCAGTCACTGGAGGTTGACCAAGCGTCAGATCAGCAACATCTCAAGGTGGTATCTATTCTTGGACCTGGATGTCTGGGTAAAACTACACTAGCCAGAGTGTTGTACAACAGAATTGGGATGCAATTCGATTGCAGAGCTTTCATTCGAGTGTCCAAAAAGCCTGACATGAAGAGACTTTTCTGTGACTTGTTCTCACAGCTCCACCAGAAGGAACCTGCCAACTGTAATGAGCTTGGGAGCAGTGACAATATCACCAAACATCTGCAAGTTAAAAGGTATTGTTAACCCATTTCTCTTATCCTGTTTGTTTCAGTTAATGTTAACCCAGCAAACATATCTTTTACTATTATCCTGACTTAACATATCTGATATGTGTGAATTCTTGTCATGCAGGTATCTAATTGTTATTGATGATTTATGGGACGCATCAGTATGGAATGTTATTAAATATGCTTTTCCAGAGGATAACCGTGGCAGCAGAATAATAATAACTACACAGATTGAAGATGCTGCATTAGCATGTTGCTGTGATCAAGTTTTCGAGATGAAACCTCTTGACATTGATCACTCAAGAGAGCTATTCTTTAAAAGAATTTTTGGTTCTGAAAGTGACTGTCCCGCAGAGTTCAAACAAGTTTCAAACGAGATTGTTGATATATGTGGTGGTTTGCCGCTAGCGACAATCAGCATAGCTAGTCAATTAGCAAACCAGCACACAGCAGTATCAATGGATTTGCTGGCATACACAAATGATTTGTTGAGGTCCTATTTGTTGTCAAATTCTACTTCAGAAATAATGAGACAAGTACTGAACCTCAGCTACAATAATCTTCCTCATTATTTGAAGACATGCTTGCTGTATCTTAATATGTTTGCAGAGGGCTCCATAATCTACAAGGATGATCTGGTGAAGCAATGGGTGGCTGAGGGGTTTATCCCTACAAGAAAGGGGAAAGATAAAGATCAAGATATGACGGAGAAAGATAAGGATCAAGATATGATGGAGAAAGCTGCAGGAATGTATTTCAATGAACTTATTGATAGAAGATTCATCCAACCTTTTCATATCAACTACAACAATAAGGTGTTATCCTGTATGGTTCATGACATGGTACGTGATCTTATTGCACAAAAGTCTGCAGAATATAATTTTATTGTGGCTGTCGATTACAGCCGAAAGAATATAGCGCTTTCTCATAAGGTTCGCCGACTATCTCTCGTCTTTGGAGATGCAAATTATGCCAAAACACCGGCAAACATCATAAAGTCACAAGTTCGGTCACTTAGATTTTTTGGATTGTTCGAGTGTATGCCTTGTATCAGAGAGTTCAAGATTCTCCGTGTTCTAAACCTTCAACTATCTGGTCCTCGTGGCCACCATGACCCTGTAGATCTGACTGGGATTTCAGAACTGTTTATGCTGAAATATTTGAAGATTGCAACTGATGTCTGCATAGAACTACCAAACCATATGCGAGGGCTGAAATGTTTGGAAACACTGGATATTATGGATGCATCAAGAGTGACTGATATTCCATGGGATATTATATATCTCCCGCACTTGTTGCACCTGGGTCTTCCAGTTGGCACAGATCGGCTGGATTGGATTGGCAGCATGAGTGACTCTGTCATCAGTCAGTGGAGCTGCCTGCAGGATCTTCATCTTACCAGCTATTCTACAGATCCTTCCTACCGTATCGAGAGAAGCATGAGAGCTCTGGGTTCTTTAATCGGAGGACATTGCAACCTGAAAACTGTAGTAGTGGCTCATGGCTCCAAGGTTAAAAATAATGTGGTTCGTGGTGCTTCGAAAGTAATCATTACATGGGATGACATGGAACCTCCCCCCCTTCTCCAGAGGTTTGAATTCAGGCTGCATAGTTGCTGCATGTTCTCACAAATCCCTTCATGGGTTGAGTTACATAGCAACCTATGCACTTTGAAGATTCCAGTTAAGGAACTGAGGATGGATTGTGTTGATATTCTCAGCCAATTGTATGCGCTCACTGATCTGTCGCTGTATGTGGAGACAGCGCCCATTGACAAGATCATCTTTCGTGGGTGGAGGGGTTTCTACGTTCTCAAGTACTTCGAGCTGAGGTTCTTGACTGGTATAGCTTCCCTAAAGTTTGAGAAAGATGCAATGCCTGATCTCTTGAACCTCAAGCTAATTTTCAGTGCCATCCCCTCAATGGGCCAACCTCTTTTTTTTCGTTCTGTTCAAGTCCGATACAAAGTACGACATGAACGTGGTACTGCAGTTGTTACCATCGAGCATATGCCAAGCCTTAAAGAGGTGTCCGTAAAATTTGGGGGCGCAGCTGCTGATTTGGAGTATGCCTCGAGGACATTCGTTAGTAATCATCCGAACAATCCAAGAATAACCACGCAATTGGTGGATTGTAGCTCCTGCGATGATGCAAGTACAAAACAGAAACACCAACCAGACAATGTTCCGGAGGACGAGATTCTGGAGGAAGATTCAGATGGGATTGTTGAGGAAATATGATGACTCTGCTACATGTTGGAGGTATATCTGTCTGTCGGGGGTGCAGGCGTGGAGGTCGTCGGGCGCGCGGAGGAGGTGGTCGGGTGGTGGAGCTCGGGCGAAAGTTTTCTCCGGCCTTGGTTGGAGCCGGCAGCGGGGGCGGTCCGCCGTCGCGATCCCTTCTTGGAGGCGCTGCCCGGATGCTCTCACCACCTACTCGGGGAAGCGGAAGCCGGGGCGGCGGCCCCGGAGCTTGCGACTGCGGGTGGGCCGTGGTCGGCGTGCTGCGGCCGTTGTTTTGAGGTGACACGGTTTGGCGGTACGCAGTGTTGGAGGTTTGGTCGGTCCCCGTTGGGCGGTCGTTGGGGTTTGTGGCACACCACCGGGCAAAAGCCTAGCCCCGCGACGGCGACGCCCTTGGGCGCCGCGACCTTCTTGGAGGCGTCGTCGGGGTGGTGCTCCCGCTTCTTCACACCGGGTTCTCCGGGGGAAACCCCAGATCCTCGGGATC
Organism: Alopecurus myosuroides; assembly: GCA_028641055.1. Classification (NCBI taxonomy): domain Eukaryota; kingdom Viridiplantae; phylum Streptophyta; class Magnoliopsida; order Poales; family Poaceae; genus Alopecurus; species Alopecurus myosuroides. The sequence continues at coordinate 525,897,347 of CM054058.1, forward strand.
GGGCGAGGGCGGCGCTCCTGCGTCGTTTGCCTCTTGGGGCCTCGCCTTGGATGTTCCACCGACCAACGGGACCTGTGGAGTGATGGTGGCTGGCGGGGGCGAGTTTTCGTCTTCGGCTTGGGGGTGCGCGGCCCTGGGGTCGGCGTGGATGCCGGAGCGGCGGCTCCGGGTTCTCACCTTCGTCGCGCGGCGTTGAGGTGGTGGTGCGTCGACTTCGGGCGTTTCGGGCGTCGTGGTCGTTGGCACGTTTGGGGCGCAGCCTTGGGGCTGGCGGGGATGTCGGATCGGCGGCTCCGGATGCTACGTCTCCGCTGTGGGGCGTCGAGTCTTCTGGTGTTGGCTTTGGTCGTTTGGGCGTCATGATCGTCGACCCGTGTGGTGCGCGGCCTCGGAGCCGGCGTCGATGTCGGAGCGGCGGCTCCGGTCTCTCTACTCCGCCGTGTTGCGTTGTGGAGTCTTGGTGTCGACCTTGGTTGTTCGGGCAACTTGGTCGTCGACCCGTGTGGGGCGCGGCCTCGGGGCCGGTGTGGATCGAGTTGTATTTTTCTTTTTTAGTCATTGCCCTATGTATTTGCTTCTCCTATATCAATAGAAAAGGCAAAACTTTTGCCACGCTTCAAAAAAAAAAAATATGTCTGTCAACTTGTGTTAATCGCGAATTTTTTGCTATCAAGTCACTGAAGTTATTTAACCAAAGAAGGTTGCACTAAAGGGCCATTATTTTTCTCACAGATACACCAGAACCGACGCAAATTACAGGCGGTGGTGATGAGGGGCCGAAGCTCATGTTTGTCAAGGTGCTAATGATCCCCATGCAGCACGTGTAGAAGTACTCTCGCTCGACGCGTCCTCCACCGAAAAGGGGGCCTGCTGCTCAGCTTCAAGCCGTGGCGGTTCTGCATCTCCTACTGGAACAAGGCTGGAGCCAATTCATCCAGGCGAACCACCTTGAAGCCGTGGACACCGTCTCCTCTGCTGCTGCGGTGCCACTGACACCACGCGCGACCGGCTCTTCGTCCAATTGAAACGTGCCGAGGTAGTGGAGAACAATTGTCTGGACAGTATATATATATATATATATATGCAATCTATCCTCCATTTTTAACAGCCACACTACTAGAGATTTGCTTATAGCAGCATATCCTACCAGGCGAATAGAAAAATCGATACGCCTGTGTTACTTACGCGGGCGAACCGTAGAACTGTGCGCATGGGGTAAGTCTGTTACCCAGGCGAACCAAACCCAGAAGCGCCTGGGGTAAAATGTGGCAGGGCCACCATGGCCGCCCCTGGCACTCTTCCTTTACCGCAGGCGAACAACATATTTGTTCGCCTGCGTATAACAGATACCCCAGGCGAACATTTACAGAATCGACTGGGGTAAAAAGTGGACTGGGGTAGCTCCCCTTAGCGCAGGCGCACCGAATCACTGTTCGTCTGAGATAAAGAAATGCCTGGGATAGCACCACTTAGCGCAGGCGTATCTCATTCCATATTCGTCTGGGGTAATATTTGTCCTCAATAAGTGTGGCCAGTCACCCACCACCACCCCTATCCACCTCACTCACTCACTCACTAGTCCAAACTCGAGCCATTAGTGCTCCTAGCTCAATCCCCCACACCCCTCCACCATTTTTAGCTAATTTAACCAATCATGTTTGTTATATTTTAGCTAGTGTGCTACCCCACTTTTCCTCTTCCAAATCTCTCCACTAGATCTACTAACCGGACACTAGATCTCACCACAAATGCACCATTAGCTACTTCTAGATCTATCACTCTCTTATCAGTCGTCTCTTCGATGATCTTCGACGTCGTCATCGCGTCTCTATATTTTGCATTGTGTGTCATCTTAATAGGTGCGTGGGATTGGTCGGTGGATGAGAATTCGTTCTCTTTTTCATTTTATTGTGTTGCCATGAGCATGAGTTGCCAATGTTTTGCCGAAATGTTGATTCATTTCCTTTTCGGCAAATTTCCGGCGCTCCGCGTTACACCTTTTGTAGGAAGGTCATGCCGAATTTTTTCGTGAAAACCGGATCTAGTTAATGAAACCTATCTCTCTTGCATTTTGTAGCAATGGTCATTGCGATGAGGACAAGCGTGGTGCATAGGTACGTGCGATGCGCGACGGCCGAGATGCATCGAAACAACCGCACCGAGATAGAGTGTCCGTGTCGGAAATGCAAGCTGGGGTCTTTGTTCAAACCAGATTCTGGTAATGTGGAGAAGCACCTGCTCAGGTATAGTTTCATGGAGGGCGACACTAAGTGGATGGATGATGATGAAGACGATGATCACGTCGAGACCAATTGGGCGGCGACATGTGAAGATGATCAGGAGGAGTCTGAACATGGCAATGGAGAGGACGAAGAGGCTGTCGACGGAGATGACTATAATGAAGAAGAAGGGAGTCATGATGATCAACAACATGAAGACGAGGACATGAACACTCCGCTAACTTCAGTCGTGCGGGACCCTCATGTTCAAGATCTTCTTCTCAAGAACACGTCGACCGACGCCAGACGTAAATCTAAGATCACGCAACTAGAGATAGACTCTGCAACTCCGTTGTATGATGCAAGTCGCGGGGTGGAGGAGTCACGCTTGAGAGTAGTTCTGGATCTTCTTGAGATGAAGGCAAAACACGGATGGACCGACACAAGCATGGACGATCTTCTGCGATACCTGAAGACGCACTTACCTGAAGGGAACACATGTGCTAGTAGTCTACAGGAGGCCAAGAAAATCGTGTGCCCCCTCGATTTACCGCACACAAAATACCACGCTTGCGTCCGTGACTGCATAATTTATCGTAACGAGCACGCGGACCAGATCAAATGTCCGATGTGCGGTGCTGATCGTTACAAGAGGGGGACGAAGAAAGCTCCTAGGAAAGTTGTGTGGTACTTTCCACTCATTCCCCGTCTGCAGCGGTACTTCGTGGACCCCAAGAAAGCAAAGCTCATGCGCTGGCACGACGACAGAAAGAAGGCGGTGCCGAGCGATCCAGAACGTGTTGAAAAACCAGTGCTAACACACCCTTCGGATGCACGTCAGTGGAAAGCATTAGACGCATTCGATGAAGAATTCGGGAACAACCCAAGGAACATCAGGCTTGGTGCGAGCACCGACGGTCTCAATCCGTTTGGCAACCAAAGCAGCAAACATAGCACCTGGCCCGTGTTTGTATGGATGTACAACCTCCCCCCGTGGCTGTGTCTGAAGAGGAAGTACATACACATGAGTATGCTGATTCAAGGGCCGACCCAGCCAGGGAGCAATATCAACCTGTATCTCGAGCTATTGAAGGAGGAGGTAGACACGTTGTGGGAGGAAGGGGTGGAAACATGGGACGCCTTCAAAGAAGAAACTTTTCGTATGAGAGCCGCACTGATCACGACGGTGCAGGACTATCTCGGATACGGATATATTGCGTGTCAGGTGTGCCATGGACACAAGGCTTGTGTCAGGTGCATGGAATTTACCCCGTTTCTACAGCTACACAAGGATCCCGGATCTTCTAAAAACCGTATACATGAGGCATCGAATGTGGCTACCACAGAACGACCCGTGGAGAAAGCGCGGAGACCTATTCAACGGTAAAGATGAGCTCGATCTACCTCCACGCAAGAGAAGAGGAGAAGAGATCGATACTCTATTGAAGAATTGGAAAATGTGTCCTCCGTCGGGAAAGATACAAAATTGGAAGTGAGGAGAGAAAAAGTGTCCTCCGCCAGAAGGACCGCTCTTGGGGGTATGGAAAAGGAGGTCCGTGTTTTCGGACTTGTGGTACTGGCCAATCCTCGGAGTGCCTCACTGCCTTGATGTCATGCATATCACGAAGAATGTGTGTGAGAGTTTGCTTGGCACCCTGTTCAACATGCCAGATAGGACCAAAGACGGGCGAAAATCAAGATACGACCTGATGGTCCTGAATATCAGGAGCGAGCTTCACTTACCGTCTTCTACGCGTGAACAGACGGAGGAGGACGAGGATGAGGTGGAGGAGATGGACGACCGCAAGCGGAAAAGGGCTAAGAAACACCAAACTCACCGCCTAAAACCCTCTTGCTTCACTCTAAGCCCCGACGAGCTCGCGCAAATATTCACATGCCTCCTCGGAGTGAAATTTCCCTTAGGTTATGCGGGGCTGATAAGCAGATACCTAGACGCGGAGAAAAAATCTTCAGCGGGATGAAGTCTCATGACTGTCACGTGATGATGACGCAGATACTTCCGGTTGCAATCAGAGGGATAATGGAACCGCACGTCCGTCAAACGCTAACTGGCCTCTGTAACTTTTTCGATGTCATCACTCGAAAGTCGATAAGCGTGAAGAAACTCGGAAGGCTACAAGAAGAGATCGTCACCATCCTATGCGAGCTTGAGATGTACTTCCCACCTGCCTTCTTTGATATTATGGTACATCTCTTGGTCCATATCGTGGACGATATCACCAATCTTGTGCCGGCATTCTTGCACAACATGATGGCGTTAGAAAGAATGAACGGGATCATCAAATCATTCGTTCATAACAGGCCACACCCGGATGGAAGCATCGTCCAGGGATTTCTCACCGAAGAATGCATCTCTTTCTGCAAGAATTTTCTAGGCGATGAGAAGCCAGCTGTTGGTTTGCCCGCAAACAAGCACCTTGACAGGTTAATGGGGGTAGGCCACAACACTGGCAAAAGGGTTATGGACACGGACTCCTGTGGTCGGAGAGCCGACTTTGAAAGGGCCCACCTAGTAGTGTTACAACACATCGACGATGTCGACCCTTGGATAGAAGAGCACAAAACCGCGATAAAAACAGTGCTCGCAGGCCGATGACGGAAGATGAGATATTTAGAGCACACAACTCCTCTTTCGCGACATGGTTCAAGAAGAAGATTGATGCCGATCCCCCGCCAATGACATGTCAGAAAGATAAAATTGTATTGGCCTTGTCATATGGCCCCGCGCCCAATCTGATGACTTATCAAGCATACGACATCAATGGGTACACATTCTACACGGAGGAAAGGGACAAAAGTAGCGACTATCAAAACTCGTCTATAACGATGGAATCTTACACGGGCGAAGAGATTAGAAGATACTACGGAAAGATCGAGGAAATCTGGGAGCTTGACTACGTTGGGGTAAAGCTGCCGATGTTCCATGTCAGATGGGCTACAAACGTCACGAAAGAAGACGAATATTTCACCACTATGTCGATGTCTGAAACCAACAAACCCAAGTCCAAGAACCCCACCGCGCAAAATGAGCCCTGGGTATTGGCTAAGCACGTGGAGCAATGCTTCTTCATAACCGACCCGGCAAAGCCTAGTCGTGTTGTCGTAAGAAGAGGAAAAAGGGCCCTCATCGGAATGGATGAAGTCGCCGATGAGAAGGACATCGATGGCTTAGTCGGAGACCCGATGATGAAAGAACCCGGTGAATACGATGCACCATACACCACAAGAAGAAGCAGGACCACACTACCTAGGGCAGGTGTTCCATTCACAAGAAGAAGTCACGATATGGCGGTCACGTATTCAACATCGACCAAGAAAGGCAAGAGTAAGATTGTGACGAAAGGTTGAGAGAGGGAAATACTCGCGATATGTGCGATATAACATGCTAATAGCTACTATGTACAATGTGTTTTCAGAGAGAAACACTTGCGGTATCTCGCTAAATCAATCTATTTACGCTCGATGCGACACTAAATATTTTTGCACATGTTAACTTTCATATGTATGTAATTTTTAAGTGAAACCAAACGTGGGAGCCCCATATAATAGCATTCGTATTGCTCGATGTGTCCCGGGCCGGGGTGGGCTGCGTAATTTAGAAAATCTTAGCACAAGCGCATCTGCGAGAATATGCGCCTGGGGTAAACTTTATCACAGGCGCTTTTAACAGAACATGCGCCTGGGCTAATGCTATGTGGGCCCGCGCAAACCAAAACCCTAAGAATTTTAGCGCAGGCGCATTTTCTAGGTTATGCGCCTGGGGTATGGATCTGTGGGCCCGCGCATAACGAACCGGTCCTAAAGGCCTTGCGGTCATTTGCTGCAGGGAGGGGGGCCCAGGGGACAGACCCTTTAGAACCGGTTTGTGATACAAACCGGTTCTAAGTTTAGCGCAGTCGCGTTTTCTAGGTTATGCGCCTGGGGTATGGCTCTGTGGGCCCGCGCATAACGAATCACTACGAACTTTAGCGCAAGCGCATTTTGGTTTTGTTCGCCTCGGGTAAAGGATAGCGCAGGCGCATATCACTCGTTGTGCGCCTGTAAGTCCTCGCTCTGCTAACCCCCAACCCGCACACCTTTTCTCTCTCGATCTTGCGCGCACAGATCGTTTCCTCTCGATCCCCAAACCGCACGCCGCCGTCGTCTCTCTCATCGCACGCCGCCGTCGTCGTTGTCGAGCAGCAGGAGGAGGAGCGGGAGCAGCAGCAGGAGGAGGAGCAGGAGCAGCAGCGGAGGAGGAGCGGGAGCAGCAGGGGAGGAGGAGCGGGCCAGCACGCCGCGCACCGTCCCTCTCATCGTCGTCGTCCATGCGGGCCGTCGTCACCCACGCCGCCGTCGCCCACGCCCACGACGAACCCAGGTCAGCCCCCCCCCCCCTCTTCCAACGCCCTCATACTACTGCTGCCACTCCATCATACATGATCGTCAGACGCATTTAGACACTTATACTCCTTCTATAGGACACTAGCTGAATGCCCGTGCGTTGCCACGAAATTTCAAGACACGTAAAATCAATAATATAAATGCTATATTTCTTCCACTTCGATTGTCTATCGTTTCTCCTAGTATTTCAATCACCACTGTGTCTTCATAGCATTACATGAATGGTTTACAAACTAAAATAAGGAACATGAAATTCGTAATTTTCTAAGGTCACATGCAACAAAACGTTAGGTATGTGGTCAGCAGCACATAGATTTCTTTACCATACAGAGGAACACGATCACACTATTCTTTGTATATTTATGTGCAAAATTTATGAATGATAAAGAGAATGCGATATTGATGAGCAGATCCATCACCCAATAGTGAGTTCTCTCCAATTCAAATAACAAGGGAGATGCTATGGAACTGCAAGGCATCTCTGAATCACCTACTAATTACATGTGAAAAGAACAGGTCATGCAAGAGACATTGAACATTGACATCTAACTTCACCAAGGAAGCCCTTACATGCTAGACATTCACAGAATTCCAGTTTCTGCTAAGTGTTGATGCGATAAACATGCAGTCTAAGCATAAACACTAAAAAAATAGAACACTGAAGTTTTGGACACTGCTAGAATTCTCTGTGATTTGTTATTAATTAAGTGCATATCCTACTTTGATCTGCTGCTGCAGCCAATATGGAGTTTTTTTTGGCATGATATATGAATTTCCTGGGAGTTTTTGTGCCATGTGATGACAGCAATGCAAGGAACTGTTTTTGTGGCCATGCATGTGTGCATTGAATTTATGTTGCAGGTACATTGAGTGCCAATGTTTTGCCGGAACGTTGATTCATTTCCGTTCCGCCGAATATCTGGCACTCCGGCATGACCATTTATAGCCGAGGTCACGCCGAATTTTTCCGGTGACTAACCGTATACGTTTTTTCTACTGCTAGCTAGCGCATGTCTTCTTCTACTACGGATCCGGCTTTATTGGACCACTACATCCTTATGGCCCGAGAGTCGCAAGAGGAAGATCGGACACAAACTGACCAGCCCCCCGATGTCGAGCCCCACAATGATGACGGGCTCACCGGTGGCGAGGAGGAAACCACTGATAGTGGCGCCGGGGGTCCCTCAAGGAGCAGCACGACGGGAAACAAGCGTCGGAAGCGAGCTCCGAACAAGGTCGGCACCGTTCGAGAGAAATTCACGGAGGTGGACCCTTCCAGTGGCACGCCTATGATGCCATTGGACCTTGTGAAGGGGTACTTCCTCCAACTTGGCGCGATACTTCGAGACGTCGTCAATGTCAACGAGCCGACTCTCAAGAAGAAGCCAACTCTGCGCGCCCAACTCATCTCGAGGCTGCACGCGCGGTACGAGTTCCCTCCCCCCTACAACAACGAGAATCTGAAGGGCAACCTCGTGAACAAACTCGCCCTCACTAGATTCACCAAAGCCCTGAGCAATTACAAGACTATGGTGAGGACGATGATTAGGGAATCGACACCATTCGAAGAGATCCATCGCCACTTCCCGCGGATTACGCCCGATGACTTCAAGACTTTCCTAAATAACGAGTCACTTGATTTCACTAAGAATCAAACGGAATGGGGGAAGGATCTAGCGTCGAAGAACATCGGTCACCACAATCTCAGTTGTCGTGGCTACGACGGGAAGGAGCCAGTTTGGGCGAAAGAGGACCAGGCCTACATTGAAAAGGGGATTGAGAACCCTTACGCCAAGTATGCCCATGGCCTGCAATTCTAGAAATTCATGAGGTCGAGGTACAGAAAAGTAACTCCGACCGGGGAACTTGTCTCGGACCCGAAGATGGTGGAGGGTGTTATTTTGGTCACGGACGATAGCGTGAAGAATGTTGAGAAGCTAGTGGTAAGAAATTTACCATTTCATGCAACTCATCATCGTCCATGATTTCATTCTAGTACGAAACCAATTCTAAACCGTTTATATGTTGCTTCTGCAGCTAGAAGAACAACAACTTGAATCTTCCTCGTCGCAGACGTCGACGGCCAAAGTCGCATGGGATAAGCCTTTCATCAGGGGATACAACAAGGCAAAGAGCCAGGACCCTCTGAAAAGGCCGCACTTAGGCCGTATCACCGGCGGCGGACTTAATAAGAAGCACGCCAACTATGGCTTGGCTGAGCCCAGCACTAAGGAGTCGCGGGCGGCGAAGAAGAGCGAGGAGATGGAGGCGCTGAAGAAGAAGGTCCATGACTTGGAAACAAACATCGAGAAGAAGATTGAGAAAACGGTGGGAGAAAAGATGAATGCGCTCATCCCCGCCGTATTTGAAAAAATATGTGGCTACATCGCCGGGGGCTCACAGGGGCCGTTACCGACGTTCAACATACCGTCGATGTTGGTCGTGCCCGCCGCGGCCGCCGCCGGTGGTCCGTCGACGTCGGCCGTGCCTGTCGCCCTCGCCATGTCCGACGCGCCTGCCCCCGATGGACCGTCGGCCGTGTCCGGCGCGGCCACCACCCCATTGCTCGACGAGCCCACCATCACCTGTGGTCCGTCGACGTTAGCCGAGCTCAATGCCCTCACGGTAAATTATTGACCGTCTCAAGTTGTAGCCAATTCAATATAACCCTACTCTCTGACCTATCCATGCCTGTTATCGCAGGCTGACGCGACGGGATGCACCTTCCTGCTAAAAGTGGGAAGCGAGTTGAAGGATGTTGCAAAGGGGAGCATCTTGCAGCCACTATCCCGCAAGTACCACTGCAGAGATATACCGGCCAACGAGCTTCGGGTTCGCGTCGATCTGGTGCTACCGGGATTCGAGAACTTGTATCCTCCTAATCAACCCGCGGATGCCGACAGCGAGCTGAATCTCGGCCAACTGGACAATCAAATCTTGCTATGGCCGAAAGACCTTATTCGGCTGAACACGATGTCAGGGTCAGCGCCAAGCCAAGCCATGACCGTCACCACTACACCGGTTGCGCCCGCGGCAAGCCAACAAGACAAGGTCCAACATGGCAATGTCCTCTCTCCACCTCCGGTGGATCCTCCTCCTCCCGAGCACGAGACGTCTAGTGACGAGCAACATCACGAGCATGAGACCCATGACGACTACATGGATATTGAACTTGCTCCCATTGACGATTTCATAAATCAGTTGGATGGCGAGAAGCCGGTTCCTCCGGAGTTACCAGCCAAAACTCTTGATATCCAGAAGAAGGTAGATGGCGGAGAGGGCGGTTCTTCTGAGTTACCCACCAGAAAACCGGATATCCAGAAGAAGCTAACCTATTCCCAAGAAACTCCCGAGGAGCAGACGGCCTTTACGACTCCACAGCCTACGCTGGTTACCCCGAATACACTCCATGCTACGGCCGCGGAGGCGGTGTCGGATATATACTGAATAGGGGTACAGAAGATGGTAGACAAAGAGCCGGACTACCAGGGTGGCCTACATGGTAATGGGCTTAGGTCCATTGGGCGGCCCAGTAGTCCGACGTGCAGAAGCCGGATTCTAGAAGAACCCGGATCACGGTCCACGTGATCTGGCTTGGAGGAGAAGACGGATTCCTTGCTTTCCAAGTTACAAGTTAAACGTAGTCTTCTAGGTTTCCTATTCTGTAAGCCCTAATCCGGCTATTATATAAAGCCGGACGAGAGATAGATAAAACAAGCACAAGTTAGACACAAGTTCAAGCTCTACGCAACTCGCCGAGAAGCTCATCCTCGCCGAGTAGCTAGATCTATTCCCTCACATTGTAACCCTGTTATACGGGCTTTAGTCCCCATTAGTGAGAAGTGCAGGAGTAGGTACGCCGTACTGTCGCGACGTACCGAACCTGGGTAAAATCCCGTGTTCTGTGTTACTACGCTATCCCGTCACCCCACGTCTCTACCGTAGTCTCATGGCACCCCCGTCTATGAAAACTACTACGATGTCTCGACAGTTGGCGCCCACCGTGGGGCAAACAACGTCAGGCGTGAAATTCCGATCTGGGATACTCGGCGGAATTGGAAGATCGATCACTGTCGGAAGCTTGGAATTCGACGACGACGTCGGGCGCTTCCTCGACAACGGATCCTACATACCGGCGCAAAACCACCTGGTAAGTGCCTGCGTGTTACCGATTGGATCTGCTAACATCTTTATCGGACTAACTGCAGAAGCAATGGGGTTTTACGGTGGAAGCAAATTTATCCCACCCGCCCTATACCCAGTCGAAGACGACTATGATGCCGGATTCTGCTCAGATCGCCGACAAAAAAGTGATACACACTTTATCGGCATGGTGCAATTCGAAATCGCTGAAAACACGGATGACGGAAATCCCGTGCAAGAGGCAGATAACAACCTACCCGTCATAGAGACGGAAGAACAAACACCCGTCACAGAGGAGGAAGATCCGACATCCGTCAACCAGACGATGAACTCGGAAGCAGAGTCCGTGCTTGCTGCCATTGAGGCGAGATTAGAGTCGGAAACCGGATCGGATAACTTCGACTCCGAAGACGAAGACGAGGATGCCTTCGTAAGAAAGGTTAAGTCCTTTCAAGAGGGATTCCATGAAGTGCTAATGGCAAAACCAGCTGATACAACGGGTGCCGGCAGCCAGGAAAGCCCTAAAACCCCTCCGCCGGTGGAAGAAAGAGAAGACGGAGAAACTTCTCCGATATTCCCCAATGTTAAGGAGATGACAGAAGATGAGCCTGTCAAAAAACCTCCTTCTTCCAAGAAAAAGCACCGTGCTTCTAAAAAACTCCAATACAAACTCCGGAAGAAAAAATCAGCCGATCTCGCTGATGAAAACCTGGAATTTGGAGATATTAGCGGCACAAAGCCCGCGGAAAAGAAATCTAAGGAAATCGCTGCTCCGCCAATGACAGAACTGGAAGAGCAAGAGCTATTAAAAACACCAGTGGGACCAGATGAACCCCCTGAGATGCTGGAAGCCAGGAGACAAGCTTTTCAACGGCAACAGCAACATCTGCTTAGATCTCGGCAACATCTCCAACAAACCCATAATGACATCAAAGTCATGAAGGAAGAAATAGAGGAGTACGAGAGAAAGCATAGATCTGCCTTAAAACCTACTAGGTTACCCGGAATCGCAAGACCGGAAGAACTGCCGCCAAAAGAAAGGTTCTATAACCCATCTTGGCAAAAGCAGTTAAACGGCAAGGATGCCAAGGGCGAACCAATATACAAAACCGCAGCGGAAAATGCGGAAGCAGCGTTCGCCATCCTAAACAATGATCTGTACTCCAACGGGGAAAAACTCCAAGGGGTGTATGCTTTCTTAGGAAAAGCATTACAGCAGCAGCAGCGAGGCCAAGAACGATCAGGGAGGCTGCATGATAATTCCGCCCTCTGCAAAACAGCTACTTGCGCTGCTGGAGCACCTGGACCGGAAGAACCCGGAGATTCGGATAAAAAAGAGGATCCGAGAAAAGACAAGAAAAACCCCGACAACCGGGACGCAACGTCTAGAACCGGACCTCATCTCCCGAAAGATGGATATAAACCACACGATCGGGAAGACAAACACCGGAATGACGGCAAAATAATGCCACCTCCGAGAAACCCAGCTGAAAAAGCTGGAAGATATGATATACCTCACAGACGTGAAAGATCCCGGACACCTCCTAAGGATAAGGAAAGGTACAGGAGCAGGACTCCACCTAAGTGTTTTACTGACAGGATCCGAAGGATAACCCTGCATTCTGGCTTCGCCAAAGTTGGTCCAACCTACCAAAAGTATACCGGCAGTTCAAACCCGGATACCTGGCTCTCAGATTATTATACAGCCGTCCAAATCAACAATGGGACAGACCTGGAAGCTGTCAAGTTTCTTCCCCTAATGTTGCTAGATGGAGACAGAGATTGGATCAATGGTTTACCATCAAGAACTGTCGATAGTTGGGATGATATGGCGAGAGTATTCACTCAGCATTTTCGGGGAACATACAAACGCCCAAATAGCATCAACCAGCTGAACCGTTGCACCCAATTTGAGGACGAACCATACGTGGATTTCATCTCCAGATGGACTGCAATGAAGAATAGTTGCTCTGGAGTAACTGACGTACAAGCAATGCATGCTTTCGTCAATGGCCTAAAACCCGGACTCGTACCGTTCATGGTTGGTTCTAAACAGCACAAAGATCTCGGATCTATGCTTACAACCGCTAATGAGCATGCTGCAGCCGAAGATGATATCAGAGCAAGAGGAGGCAATATTGAGTCACTAATACTCGCCAAGAAAACCCCTCGTTCTGACAAAAAAGGAACTCCAGAGTCAACGACAAAGCCCAAGGAAGTCAACATAGCCTTTGGAGGAGAAAAGGTGAATAAGTGGAAAGGCCGCAGTCCAGATCCAATCAATTACACTCCCGAAGAATGGGAGAGAATTAAGTCGGAACCCTGCGTCCACCACTCGCAATTTGGGAAACCAACCCACACAAACGCGCAATGCCGGCTAAACAAGCATATGAAAGGCAATGCAGGATCCGGAAATAAAGGGAAGGGTTCCAAAAGGAAACCTGCCAAACAAAAGCCAGAAGCTGAAAAAGAAGACAGTGAATCGGACACTGATGACAAAATCCAGGAACAACAGCGAAAAGGCGAACCCAAATTTCCGAGAGTTGATGGAGAAGCAATGCTAACTTTCCTAGCAACCCCGTCAGCAAAGGTGGCCAAAAGAACACTTCGGGAGATAAACACAGTTGTTCCTGCGACCCCGAAATTCTTGAAGTACTCCAACACACCGATAATCTGGGATCAGTCTGATCATCCCGGAAATATCCCTGAACCTGGCACACAAGCTCTTGTTGTAAGCCCTATTGTTCAAAACACTAGGCTAAGAAGAGTGCTGATAGATGGAGGATCCAGCATCAATATAATGTATCTGGATACACTGAAGCACTTGAAGATCTCCGAGTCCCAGCTCAACTACAGCAATATACGCTTCCATGGCATTGTTCCTGGCAGGCAAGCACGATCCCTAGGAGAAATTTCCCTAGATGTCACCTTCGGAGATAAAGATCACTTCCGGCAGGAAAAAGTATCCTTCGAAGTAGTGCCGTTCGATAGCGTGTATCACGCAATACTCGGACGTCCAGCTTTCGCCAAATTCATGGCAAGATCCTGTTATATCTACAACAAGCTGAAAATGCCAGGACCCAAAGGAGGAGTAATCACCATAGCCGGTGATTTCAAGCTGGCAAACGAGTTGGAGAAAAAAAACGCCCTTTGCGCTCAGAGAGTTATAGCAAAGGAGGAACTGAAGAAATTAGCCAAGGAGGTATCGCCGAAAGAAATGCCGGCAGGAAAAGAAACTCGGAAGCCAACAGATAGTTTCAAGGCTTCCGAGAACACAAGACAGGTAATCCTAGATCCCAAAGATCCGACAAAATTCGTCGTCGTAGGGACTGGGATGACTGACAAATAGGAAGGCGAGCTCATCAAGTTCCTCCGTGAGAACTGGGATATTTTTGCCTGGTGTCCAGCTGACATGCCAGGCGTACCCAGGGAACTTGCTGAGCACCAACTCAAGGTTATTCCCGGATCAAAACCCGTCAAACAAGGTCTCCGTCGATTTGACGGAAGAAGACGGAAGGCTATTGGCAAGGAAATTATCCGGCTTTTAGCAACGGATTTCATCAAGGAAGTAATCCATACTGATTGGTCCGCAAATCCGGTCCTAGTACCGAAGAAAGACACCACTGCTCTTAGAATGTGTATAGATTACACAGGATTGAACAAGTTGTGTCCGAAAGATAGGTTCGCGTTACCGCGAATCGATCAAATAATAGATGCCACTGCAGGCTCCGAGCTTTTATGCTTTTTGGATGCATACTCCGGGTACCACCAAATACGCATGAAAAAGGAAGATCAAATCAAGACTTCTTTTATAACCCCGTATGGGACGTACTATTACATAACCATGCCTTTTGGCCTGAAGAACGCAGGTGCAACCTACCAACGTTGCATGCAACGCTGTTTGCATAGTCAAATTGGCAGAAACGTTCATGTTTACGTGGACGATATCGCTGTCGTAACCAAGGAAAAAGATACACTCCTTGAGGATTTGCGAGAAACTTTCGAAAACTTGCGCACTTACAAGATGAAGTTGAATCCATCTAAGTGCGTATTCGGGGTTCCCTCAGGAAAACTTCTGGGTTTCATTGTTTCCCACAGAGGAATAGAAGTTAACCCGGAAAATATCAAGGCAATCTTGAACATCTCAAAACCTACATGTGTAAAAGATGTCCAAAGATTGACGGGTTCCGCTGCAGCCGTCAGCAGATTTATCAGTCGGCTGGGGGATAAAGCCTTACCACTCTACAAGCTGCTGAAGAAATCCGACAAGTTCGAATGGACAGAAGAGGCTGATGCAGCGTTGGCCCAGTTGAAGGAAACCTTGATGAACGCTCCCATCTTGGCATCTCCAAAAGACGAAGAACCAATGTTATTATACCTTACGGCTACAAGTCGGGTTATTAGTGCGGTAATCGTTGTGGAGCGGACAAAAGAAGAACAAAGCATACCAGATCAACATCCGGTATATTACATAAGCGAAGTTTTTTCCGAATCCAAACAAAGGTATCCGCACTACCAGAAACTGGCATATGGCGTATTTTTTGCATCCAGAAAACTGCGCCATTACTTCCAAGGGCATTCCATAACAGTGGTATGTAAAGCACCACTAGGAGATATTATAAACAATGCGGAGGCAACCGGTCGAGTAGCTAAATGGGGCATCGAGCTGGCAGCCTTCGACATTAAGTACCAGCCAAGGACGACAATAAAATCCCAAGTTTTGGCAGATTTCGTCGCCGACTGGACAGAAGCAATGGAAAATACACCGATGCCAGAATCCGAGTACTGGATCATGCACTTTGACGGATCCAAGATGAAGGAAGGAGCTGGGGCTGGCGTAGTCCTAAAATCTCCCAAGGGAGACACAATGGAGTACGTATTACAAATCCACTTCAACGCCAGTAACAACGTGGCAGAATACGAAGCTCTGCTTCATGGCTTGCATATTGCAAAAGAAATAGGGGTAAAACGCATCTTATGCTATGGAGACTCGGATTTGGTACAGCATCAGCTCAACCAAACCTGGGACGCGAAAAGCCCTATAATGGCCGAATATCGGAGGACGGTGGATGAGTTTGCCATTTGTTTCTTCGGGTTCGAAGTCCTTCACATAAAAAGGGAGGAAAACTGGAATGCGGATGCGTTAGCCCGCATGGGATCAGAGAGAGTAAAAACTTTACCACCAGGGGTATTCGTCCAGCACTTGTATGAACCATCCATAAAAGGTGGAGACGTTGATTACCCTCTGGCATCTGAAACAATCGAGGTCATGCTCGTTAAACCGGATTGGACAATTCCATACTTAAACTTCTTAGTCAATCAGAAGTACCCGGAAGGAGCAGACGAAGTCTTGCAAAGGCAAATACAACGTCGGTGCAAAGGATACGTGGTGATCAACGACCACTTGTATAAACGCAGTACTTCCGGAATTTTTCAGCGGTGTATTTCACCAGAAGAAGGAAGAGAAATACTGGAAGAAATCCACGCTGGCGATTGCGGACATCATGCTCAATCAAAAAGCATAGTCAAAAAAGCATTCCGGGCGGGGTTTTTCTGGCTAACAGCCAAGTCAGACGCCGAACGCATAGTGAATACATGCGAAGGATGTCAGTATTACGCCAAGCAGACCAATTTGTCGGCCCAAGCACTTAAAACTATCCCTATCATATGGCCGTTTGCGGTCTGGGGGCTAGATATGATGCGACCGTTCAAAACTGCAAGAGGTGGACTTACACATCTACTCGTAGCGGTGGATAAGTATACAAAATGGGTGGAGGCTAAACCCATCAAAAAGCTGGATGGCGCAACTGCCAGAAATTTCATTATTGATTTAGTAATGAGGTATGGCGTCCCACATAGCATAATAACTGATAACGGGACAAATTTCTCCATTGGGGAGTTGGCAAAATACTGCCAACAAACGGGAATCCGCTTAGATCTTGCATCTATGGCACACCCGCAATCTAATGGACAGGTTGAAAGAATGAACAGTTCAATCCTGCAAGGAATACGCCCAAGACTCGAATCTCCTCTCCATAGAGCAGCTGGAGCGTGGGTAGAAGAGCTACCTTCCGTGTTATGGAGTATTCGAACGACGCCAAATAGGTCAACTGAGCAAACCCCGTTTTTCCTAGTTTATGGTGCGGAAGCTATTCTTCCAACGGACATGATCCATGATAGCCCAAGAGTGCAGAATTTTGACGACTCAGATGCCGAAGAAGCACGACAGGATGCCGTCGATCTCTTAGAAGAGGAACGAGAACTTGTGCTTCAAAGATCTGCCATCTACCAGCAAGGTTTACGACGTTATCATAGTCGGAAAATCAGGCATCGTTCTTTTAAAGAAGGTGACTTAGTGCTGAGATTGGTGCAGCAAAGGAAGCACAAATTGGCCCCAGTATGGGAAGGACCATTTGTCATCAGTAAAGCCATGAAGAATGGATCATACTATCTTGTTGACATTCGAGATACGGAGGATGATCCCGAGAAGCCGAATCGCAAAAGAAAGAGAAAAATAGATGATGAACTAGGAGAGACAAAGAGGCCTTGGAGTATCCAGCAATTACGTCCCTTCTATACTTAGTTCAATTTCTATGTAAACATCTTTGAGACCATGAAATAAAGTTGTCGGAATGTTGTCATTCATATTTCATTATAAGTACAAAATATTTCCGCCTCATCTATTTCCCAATGATCTTACAAATACTCAATGTTAACCCGAATTGTGCCTGCGTGCTCGGTGTTTAAAAGCTGAATGATTCGGCCTGTTAAAGGTTAAAGGAAACTCGGATTGTGCCTGCGTGCCCAAGTTTCAGAGCAGTTCCTTGTTTTCTCTAAATTTTATCTGATTGTGTATGTGTTGGGTTACTGAAACTAGTCAGTAAAAATGCTTCTAGCATGATCCATGTTTCTGAGTTTTAAAACTGTTTGGTTCGTCCCCAGTTACTCGACATGACGATACATATTGCTAGTTGAGCCATTTTTAAACACTAGAGCAGTTAAAACACAGTTGCCAGATTACTTAGAAGATAAAGGAACAGTCAAACCCGGAAAAACTTTGCAAGAAACTTGAAATTGCAAAAGGCGGAGTTCTTGTTTCGACAAAAGATATAGAAGCATTACAATATGAATTACATTGTAAAAATGCTCTTATACACATCCATCATTCGGGTCGAGTGTATTCCCTCAAGCATCCGAGTATTCATCACTGCTATCATTCTCGGGGGCTGCGGGCACTTCTTCTTCCGGATAAGTAATGGAAATGTTGACCATAGAGGCAATCTTGGAAGCATGCCCTTTAACTTCATCAAAAATCGCATTTCGTTGCGCTTCTGTATATCCTTGAGGGATACCGGATGCTACGCGCCAAGATCTGGCATTAGGGTAATGTAGACGCATAAGGCCAAGTGCCATGCGTGCACCACCTCGTGCGGCAGAACGAAGGATGGATTCTTTCGATTCTACTACTTCTGTGATGGCACCCGGAAGTCGGTAGACTTCCGAAAAGCATACAGTACTTGTGGGAAGGAATTTATTAATCAGCTGCATTCCTGCGTTCCTGATTGAATTCCACACTTCCCCAAAGGCCCGGATCTTTTCAGTCTGAGAAATTCCTGGAAAATTTCCTGCTTTGTCGACAAAAGTAAAGGTTACATGGAAAGATACAAGAAATGAGACATGAAGGCATTGGTAAAAAGAAGTTAACTTACCAAGAACCTTGTCAATTTCGTCGTTTTCTTTCATGCGCGGGAGTAGCATACTTTCCAAATCATTGATAACAGCTTTGTCTTCCGCTGCCTGTAAAGAGGCCTTGGATTGAGCAATCCCAAGGGCCAGATTACTGGCTTCTAGGTCTTCTTGAGCTTTCAGAAGTTCCTTTCGGAGGTTTGAGTTTTCCTCACGAAGCTGAGAAACATGGACAGCGTTTTCTGCTAATTTGTTGGCTTTGTTTAAAGCAGCTGGAGGGCAGAAATTAATTTGAGTTTACAAAACAATTCCGAATAATTCTCCAGAGAAAACAAATGGTACAAAATAAAATACCGGTGGCTTTTGATAGTTGCCGCTGAGATGACGCTAGTTCGTTGCTTTTAGACTCAATAACAGATTGAAGGGTTTTTACTTCTCTGCTCTTGAGACTAAGCTTCTTAAAAACTTCCAAGTTTATGGCGTCTGCGGAATGCTAAAACATGGAAATGAAAGCCAGATGCTTAAGTTCGAACAGGCATATGAAGAAACATTAAGAAGAATTCATATTTCAACTTAATGCTTGGGGGCTAGAAGTATTACCTGGCTCATTTCTCGCAAATCGATCAAGACCTCGTTGAATTCTTTGGCATATTCCGCGAAGAGAATTCCAACGTGATGAAGGCCATCGTGTATAACCTGACGAGGCGAAAATGCGATATCATTGCGAACAACTAATCCATTTTGTGGCCAAGGGCGAATCAGAGGCGCAGGAACAAAGAATTTCTTTGCCTCCGGACGAATATATCCGAGTTCGTCGAATGGTTCTTCTTTTATCCGGATATCGTCCAGGTTGGGAATAGATTCCTCTCTGGTAGCTGATTGCCTTTTGCGCTTCCGATTGTTGTGAAACTCGGCATGTAATTTGTTGAGTTCAGCGTCGGAAGCAAGATCATTTTCTCCAAGTTCATCAAACTGGGAAGGAGTTAACAATATGTTAAAAAGCGGAGAGAGAAGATAATCTGAAGAAAAACGTGGAAACAAGGAAAGATAAATACCTTAGGGACCAGATTTTCCACGTGATAAATCGCCAGACTTTCCTCAATCTGACTACTGACGGCGACCAGTTCGTGAAGTCGTCCTATAAAATCCTTTCTGGTAAAGGCCTTATCTGTTCCTCTCATGCTATCTTCTGGTCCTTGGTATTCGCAAAGAAGTCGAGAACGAAAAGAGAGAGGTTGGATACGGCGTCCAAACCAGCACATAACGGTATCCTTCCCAACCAAAGAAGGTTGAGAGGAAGAGAGCTTGGCGATGCGCCGCTTTATCTTCATCAGGTTTTCTGGCAAATTTTCCCCTACTGCGGCTGTCCAACTCTCGCGAGGAGTAGCGGCAGAATTAACAAAGGGAGGAACCCCGGTTTCCCTGCCTGGGAATGGAATGTCCTGATGATAAAAGAAAGAACCTAGCCAAGATTGGTTAGGTTCCGGCATTTCTATTTTTGGATACCATTCCTCCCTAAATTTTCTGAGGATGAAAGATACGGTTCCGCAAATGGGTGAAACGCCATTTGTGATGTTATGCTTTACCTCAAAGCAATATTGCCAGAAATTTAGGTCAGGTGTTATCCCGAGATATCCTTCGAAAAGGGCTTGGAAACTGGCTAAGTAGAGGATGGAATTCGGAGAAATATTGTGTGGTTGAACGCCATAAAAGTTAAGGACGTCTAGAAAAAAGGCGGAAGGGGGAAAACCCATACCTCTCGCAACATGAGAGGTAAGGATGACGCGTTCTCCAACTTCTGGCTTGGGCTCGGGTTCATCTTTCGAGATTCGCCATTTGCCCTTAACTATGGATCCCTCCTTTGACATCCGACGAAGAAGGACGAGAGAAGTATTACTCGGACTCCAATTGCCGACAACTTCTGTTTCGTTGTTGGCTCCGGTGGCAAAGCGTTCATCGCCACGGGAATGGATCTTGACCCTCGCCGTCATTGGGATGAACGGAGGGGGTGCTGCGGAGCTCGATCCCGCAATGTCCGCGGCGGCGGAAGTGTTTTCTCCGCCCGCCGCGGAAGCAGCAGTCTTCTCCGGCTTGCCGCCGGCGTGCTTAGGCGATCCTGGTTGCGGATCCAGATCGCTGACGAGCTCATCGATGGCGGCGCGGGTCGGCGACGACGGCGAGGAGGCCATCTTTTGGTGGCGTGTTTCGGTGCGTTTGGATGCTAAGTGCGCCTGGGACAAGGACTTGCTCTCGAGCTCGCGTGCGCAGCAATGGCGTAGGCAGTGAGGGAGTGAGGAAAGTTTCGGAGGAGGACGATGATGGCTATTTATAGCCAGAGAACCGTTTAGATACGTGCCAACGGCTCTTTCGACCGTTGGATGTTCGACGCGTGTCGCTCGCCGGAAACTACGGGAAATATAACGACAGGGGAATGATGGCTATCTCCTCGTTTCCCGTGAGAATCTGTCAGAGATACGTTGCAGGGTTTCCCGCGTGAAACCAAGTGTCGCCTGCGTCAGCATGATTAAAGCGCTGACGTTAGAAGTTCCTTTTCCGCGAAGGATCGCCAGAAGAAAAGCCGGATTTTCATGGTTCCGAGTTTTATGGTACCATCTCCTTCAAAAGGAAAGTAGAAAGAATCAAGACTGCTGAATCAAGATTTCCCGGACAAAATGTATTTGACGAAAGACGGAGAATCAGAGTTTTGATCCTTCCTGGGGGCTACTGTCGGATATATACTGAATAGGGGTACAGAAGATGGTAGACAAAGAGCCGGACTACCAGGGTGGCCTACATGGTAATGGGCTTAGGTCCATTGGGCGGCCCAGTAGTCCGACATGCAGAAGCCGGATTCTAGAAGAACCCGTATCACGGTCCACGTGATCTGGCTTGGAGGAGAAGACGGATTCCTTGCTTTCCAAGTTACAAGTTAAACGTAGTCTTCTAGGTTTCCTATTCTGTAAGCCCTAATCCGGCTATTATATAAAGCCGGACGGGAGATAGATAAAACAAGCACAAGTTAGACACAAGTTCAAGCTCTACGCAACTCGCCGAGAAGCTCATCCTCGCCGAGTAGCTAGATCTATTCCCTCACATTGTAACCCTGTTATACGGGCTTTAGTCCCCATTAGTGAGAAGTGCAGGAGTAGGTACGCCGTACTGTCGCGACGTACCGAACCTGGGTAAAATCCCGTGTTCTGTGTTACTACGTTATCCCGTCACCCCACGTCTCTACCGTAGTCTCATGGCACCCCCGTCTATGAAAACTACTACGATGTCTCGACAGGCGGTAAAACAAAGTAGCACTCCCATCTGCTTGAGGCCGAAGAAGAATCGGAAGAGGCCAGGCAACAAGAAGAAAGGTGGCGCCTCCTCTAGTAGCCAGCCAGCGGTCTCTCGAGTCATAGACCGTTTGCCGCCCGCCGTCCCGTGGAGGAAGGTGCATGAGATAGGTCAGCCGATGCTGCCGCCAGAGGTTGTCGCTGTCTTGGGTGGTGACATGAGGACCATCCACGACGGGATTTTGTTCAAAGAGAATGAACTTCTACGTGAGAAACATCCCTCCTACCCGCTATACGTGGTCAAGGTGCCCCGATCCGTGGGCTTTGTGGATTCAAATCCCGCAGAGGTGTTCTTCATCAGATACGAAGACATATTCAGGGTCTTCCACTTGGGAAAGCTCGACCGAAGCATTGTCCGCCTGGTATCGCTCAGCATGGCGCACGATATGGTCATGGAGAATACCCCGTACATCTCGATTATGGACACCTACTACATGAATGAGGACTACTTGCGGTCACATGCGGACCGGGTTCTTATCACGACTTACATAACGGGGTTTTTGATAGATAACAAGGATAAGAACGCCATTCTCATGCCATACTTTCCCAAGTAAGTAGTCCTCTCCGCTTCACGTCGTTACATTCTTTCTAGAATCTCCTTAGTATTCAGATTGATGATATTGATGCCTTATTCGAAATGTTCTGCGCAGAAACGGAGTATGCGTACTCATCGTCATGGAACCGCATTGGTCATAATACACTTATCTCGATGCGGGTAGGGCGATGCAGAAGGACTACACCGACATAAGAGCTGTTCTTAATAGTGCCCTCAACGGCTTCGCCCCCGATTTAGGCAAGCCCCTAAAAAAGGAGAAAATAGTCTGAGGCGCCTACGTGTGCACCCACATAACAAGCTTCCCCTGCCTCAAGCAATCGGAGCAAGAATCTGAGTTGGAAGCTTGGTATGTCATCTTTCAGATGAGGGAGTACTTAAAGGATGCCTAACAGGCCCAGCTACCAAGTCATCTCCGAGACCTGACCACAAAGATGGCCAACACCCCCGATGAATATGTGCGGGCTGAGTTCTGTCGCATCCAGCGGAGGATTTGCACGATACTCTCGTCGGATGTCATCAGTCGGGGTGGCTTGTTCTTCCACGGCCACGCACCACCGAGCAACCGTGACATAGAAGCACACCTACGAGAGCAACGTAACACCCGGACATTCAACACGCTAGAAGGCGTTCGTCCGTTCCTGTCGAGACTATAGGATTGACAAAATGTTAGTATACACTTGCATCATATAACTTTTAGTCCTTTATTTGTCGTGTTTTATTCGTAAACCTTGATGCTTCTATTTTTTGATAGTTATTTGCGGTCTATTATCACTTTCGATGCTAAACTCGTATTTTTTGTCCTATGCACAGATGACATGGTATGTTGTGTATGTCGGTAGGGTTTCCGGAGTCTACGACGACTGGGACCAATGCCGGAGACAGGTGCACGGTTTCAGCGGCAACAGCTACAAGGGGTACAAGACCATGGTGGAGACGGAAGCTCGATACGCCACTTACCTAGCGAGAGAGAAGACGGAGAAGACGAGGGCCCGGATGACCACCTTCGCCATCGCCGTGCTTATACTCTTTGTACTGCTAGTATTGATGCTACTTGTTGTTTTGCTTGTCTAGATAACTAAACTATCGATTTGTTTGAACTATGTGTACTCCTAGTGTTTGAACTATGCTTGTAACTAAACTATTCGCTTCGAGACTATTTGGTGATGATCGAGACTATTGTTCGAAACTATGTGTTGATGATCGAGAATATTTCTGTTATTTTGCTGTCATTTTCGTATTTATTTCTGTCAATTTGCTGTAATTCTGTTATTTTCGTTTCTTTTATTTTTTGACACAGCAAAACCATACCCCAGGCGAATAAGAAATCATACCCCAGACGAATCTGTACCCCAGGCGCACATTGCTTGTTCGCCTCAGGTAAAAGGCTTACCCCAGGCGCACAAGGGCCAGTTCGCCTGGGGTATGTCAAGCTACCCCAGGCGCATTTTGCTCTTCGCCTACGGTAAGTCATTACCGCTGGCGATGTGGTCCCAGGCGAACCCAAATTCGTCTGCGGTAGCCTAATTTGGTGCGCCTGCGGTAGCCTTTTCCCTATCGGTGCCAGTGTGTGTGGGCGCGCACATACGCTGCAGTTCTCGGATATATAGCGTGTTTAGTAAGTTCTGTACTGGTGACGTGAGATATCGACATGAGTGAAGGATCTATTTGTTTGTCGTTAGGGCAGTTCGGTAGGTAATAATAGCGTGCGTTATTGAACTGATGTGGCAGCTTCCTGTTGTGAAGCTTAATTTGGTGTGTGATGACAAGTTTGTAAGTCTGTTCTCTTTCTACTGAACTGGTTTCCCTTCCAGGTAAAAAAAAGAGAGATTGACATGTTTTTTCACACCGTATGTCCGCATGTGCACTCTTTGCAACTGTACACAGGAATACTTGAACTCTGCCTAGTGTTTCTTCTCGCATGGAACAACACTCCGATTTTGTCAGTTTGAACTCAGTGTTCCTACGTAATTCTTGGTTGTTCTTACGTAATTCTTGGTTGAACTTAAGCGTGATATCAACGAAATGTGTTGATCATTGTTACAATTCTTTTTCTTTTTTTTAGAAATGGTGGTCTGCCCCGCCAGACTCGCATCAAAATGCATGATGCACACAGCTGGACCATTGTTACAATTCAAACACATGCTTCCATAGTTGCATGGAAAGTTCAAAGGAAACAGTGTCACAAACACGTTCCATACAAGTAGGATTCGAGGGGGGATTCCTAGGATTGAAAGGGATGGAAGACGTACAACTCTTGATTCTCCATTGAAGCATTTCCCTTGATATCATCACGCTGTTACTTCCCTGTGGGATGGAACGGCTTGCGTCCTCCGCACGGAGTGTGCACCACGCGTCCACTTGGACCCACCATGTGACTTCAGCTGCCCTAGCTCCATGAGAGAGGTCGAGCGCGTCCCATTCACCCGTGTTCTCCACATACTATACTCACGGCATGATGCTTGAGTTCATCCTCGACATGTAAGTGCGACAATTTTTTTTTTTTTTTGTGTGTACAAGAGGAGGTCCCGAAGGACCCGAGTGCTGCTTTCATAAAGATCAGGGTGGAGAGTACGAAGTATACACTGACCGTTTTACAACACTTGCACAAAGGACCTGCAAATTCGAGGATAAGGCCAGCTTTCTTACAGATAAGACCCTAGGACAAAAAACTAAAAAGCGATCCGGTCATTGGACTTCTTCACCACCGTTCGCCGGCGACCTCCAGACGCGGATGTCGAGGTGCGAGAGCGGTTTGCTCGAATGCTCTCCATGACCAGCGAGGAGAAGGCGCCACCGGCTGCCAGGAGGATGACGGGAACGCACCACTTGTCGTCTTGGCAGCGAGCTCCGATGTCCAACTCTGAAGACCTCCGCCACAGCGGAGGAGGAATATGGGCCGCCCTTTCGGCCAAAGATCGCTGAGGCCACCATGGCCATAGCTTGATCCGCACACAGATGCAGCTTGGGAACGAACCATCCTGCAAAAAATAGATAGCAGCTGCAGATCTTCTCCCACCCCTCGCCTCCACGGCCGGTCAGCAGAAGAAGAAGAAGCCGCAACCCACTCCAAGCAGAACAGCCAAAACCAACTTCCAGATTCAGAAGATGGCCTTCGAGCTTATGAGGATAAGAGGAGGCGCCGTAGATCTTCTCGAGCAACTCCACCCGCTGGAGCACGCTCTGGAGAAGAAGAAGGCCAATCTTGCCCGTGCGGCTCGGGCACAAGGGCAGGAACCACCTCGACGGCACCGAGGCCAACGACAAAGCTAGAGCTACTAAGAAAAGCGGAAACCTAAATCTAAACTATACAACCCGCACGCAGCAACCCCATCGCCTCCGGCCGGCAGCGCCGCCGAAGCGCGAGCAGGGATCTATTAACGACTCTCAACGAGAGGAAGGGGGAGGACGCGAGCTAGAGCGGTGGGGGGAAATGAGCCTCCAGACCAAGTGCGACAACTTCATTACCTTGTTATATGATCAGCTGGCTCTCCCACACCCCACATTGGGAAAGTTGAAGCTCCAACAAGGCGTAGGGGGGCAGAAAATGCACAAGCTACAAACTTGGTTATCAGATAATAGCAAATTGGAAACAGTAGCAGGGTTTGTTGTCGATGACAACAATAGCCAAGGATGTGCACGTCTCATGGAGCATATGAAGCACTTGACAAAGGTGAAAATATGGTGCCAGCAGTCTAGTAACAATAGTACTGATCCCATTGCTGGGCCAGCAGCAGCAGAAGCAACAGTACCAACTATACTCATCTCTCAAACGCCATCAAGGGGTTCATCAAGAGAAGCACTGACGTGAAAAAAAACCGTTCACTCTCACTGAATTTCAATGACGACCGGTTCCAAGAATTGCTTGTGAACTTGCCCCTTGAAAAGGAAGAAGTTTCCTCCAGCTATCTTGGCTCCTCTCGGACGCAAGGGGGCGGCGAGTCGGTGGTGGAGGCGCCGCTGGCCAAGCTCCGGGCGGCACGTCCCCTGCTAGACGGGAGGCGGCGGCGCGTGGTCGGCCGGCGGTAGGGCGCCCGGCGGCGGCGGATGCGGATGGCATCTGATCTGGCCTGTTTTGGGCTTGAACCAGGATGGGCCGACGGTGGAGTTGGGCCTCTAGGCCGATCCGGCCTACGGCTCAGATGCAGGCCGGTGAGGCGCAACCGGGGGGCTACGTGCACGCTTCTTTTGCAACCGTCGCTGCTGGGTGTCGTTTCGCAGCGTCGGGGCTGCGAGATATCTGAATAAAAAGGAGGTGGTCCTTGGGTTTCATATTCTGCGAAGATGAAGATCATGATGTATGTTCTCTTTGATCAAGCCGGGGTGTCGACCGAAAGGCTCCGCCGCCGTACTCCCATGGGCTACGCCTGGAGATTGCTGGATCGGTGGAATTCGGTCGCGATGCTCAGTCATCGAAGGCGAGATTGGAGGACTAGCAACGGTGACCCGAGTCTTTTGCAGCGATGGGGATCTGGCTTGGAGTTACAAGATTCGTGGCAGCCGTATGTAAGAGGGGAGGACAACATGCGTGAAGTGCAAAGCTCTACCTTTCAGGGTGAAAACCTAAGGTCTGGCCTTAATTGGTTGTGCCTGGCACCGGTCTTCTTGGAGTCGTTGTTTTGAGAGAGAGGATTATCTTCAGGGTGAAAAACCAAGGTCTGGCCTTAATTGGTTGTGCCTGGCACCGTTCTTCTTGGAGACGCTGCTTTCGAAGAGATGAACATCAGCTGTTGTTTAGGTGGTGGTTGTGCGGATACCGCGAGGACTGTAGCTCTGTAGCGGGACTTTTCTTTTTATTTCTTCTTTTT
Source organism: Alopecurus myosuroides (assembly GCA_028641055.1). NCBI lineage: Eukaryota > Viridiplantae > Streptophyta > Magnoliopsida > Poales > Poaceae > Alopecurus > Alopecurus myosuroides. The sequence goes on from CM054058.1 coordinate 525,924,501, forward strand.
ATTGTGTTTCGGCTGTGTGCATCCATTGCGTTGTTGCAGAGCCCGGGTGTATTTTGTATCTTTAATATTAATATACTTCCCTTTATCAAAAAAAAAAAAAGCTATCTTGGCTCGCTCAAACTAAGAGCATCCACAACGCGGCGCTAATTCATAGGAGAGAAAATCGGAGGAGTCGGCGCTTCCAACCACCTGCATGCAACGACCACTTGTGTGGCTGGGCACGGAACTTTGCTAGTATGGTTTGTCGGTCCAGAGGAGGCGCTAATTTGCATGGCGTTGTACAGTCAAGCGCTTAATTATTTTGTTTAGCGACTGTATAAGCGTTCGAGCGTTGCAAGGTACAGCGCTTAGCCGTGAAAATAATTTCTTGAGATTATTATTTACTACTTAAGCGCCCATATAAGCGTCATGCATTGTGGATGCTCTAAAGAGACACTATATGCAGCCTGCCTTCATTTGTGATCATGTTGGGTGGTCTCACTAAGCTGTGTCTGTCATCCCCTCATCATCAGCTGAGCGGGGACATTCTTGCTGCCCTGAGCAGAGTGCGCTATTTGGCATACCTGAAACTGGTTGCATCTCATCTGGACAAGCTCATCATCGTAAAAGGTGCACTCGGAAGCCTGCGGCACCTATTAATCGTGGTGGAAGTCATGACTGAGCTAGAAATCCAAGACGGAGCTCTGCCGCTCCTCGAGTCACTCCGACTGCTTTGTAAGGAATTAAAAGGCATTTGCGGCACAACAATACATTCCCTGCGACGTATTAAGGAGGTTGCCCTCCATGATGGAGCGAGCGATGAAACAAAACACAAGTGGAAAGAAGCATCAAGAAATCACGCAAGACGTCCCAAGCTCTCGTTTGTTGACATGGGCAAAGCGGTTGATATGGGAAGTGAACCTGCAGAGAATTCTGTGAGCCCTGCGGCACAAACAACTGATACAAAGTTATCAGTGACAGCATCGCACAATGCCATATCTACTGGGCATTCTGGTAATCAATTGTTGTGCTTCTTATTTTGCTCAACTATTGGCACTTTGGTTAATCATTGGTGTTGATATATGTCTTACTCCCTGTTCATATGACATTTTGTATTGCGCAGTACAAGTTGATGCTGATAGCCTGCAACATGATGATGATGAGAAAGAAGATACGTATAACATTGACACCCTACAGGATTTCGCTAGCAAAACTTGTCTGGATCGTCTGATGAACAAGGAATGTTTTGAACAGGAGATGGAAGGTGTCACTCAGGCTGATCAGAATCTTGTGCTTTCGGTGGTGAGTGAAAAATAGAAGAAAGCGGGATATGTCTGTTGGTGAAGGCAACCCAATGGATAGTGTGAAGCACAAGAACCCGTAGGATGTCCCAGGTAATTTACATATTCCAAGTGTCAGCTAGTAAAAAGTGGGGTGAAGTAATGCTCTTGAGGTAAATAAATATATAGAGATTTAGAAGCCGTTGGATGTACTGTTTTTATAGCCGAGTACGGAATGCAAACAGGGAAGTTTTGATTCTATTTATTCCCGGTTGCTAACTATCCGTGGGGTGTGGTTAGTGCACACTGAATATTCAGGCTGTTCCTATTTTTTTAAATGGTCTGCAAAGTTGGTCTGAAGTTTACTGGACATGAAATAAACCTGGTGGGTAATGGAGATGTTGCTTTAATTTGGACTGAAGAAATGCTCCTGCCCTTATACTTGTTAAATTGCTCCTTGTGTTATAGGTGTGCGTGTAGCATTAGGTGTTATCAATGTATCGGATACGGTCTCTGTACCTATCCAAACCTGCTTGTATACACGCCTCTCCAGGAGCTATATCCGGATATATAACATGCAACGCGAGACCCCAACGGGTTATCGCTTCCGTCAATAGTTTCTACATGGTATCAGAGCATATCCTCTTCCTGACCTAGCTGCCGCCGCCGCTGCACACCAATATTCTCCAGCCGCCGCCGCCAAATACCTTCGATAACCCGCCGCCGTGATCTGATCCATCACCGCCGCAACCAATACCCAAACACCTCAATACCCAATACCCTGCCGTGATCTGCTGCTACTCTAGCCGCCATCGCCGCCTCCAATACTCAATACCCAGATCCCTAAAAACCTGCTGCTGCCGCCGCTCAGATAGCCGCCGCCGCCGCAGTACAACCTCCAATAATCTTCACCGACATGAGTTCATCCACTGCCATGACCTCGCTGGCCGCTGCCTTAGGTGCTCCACCGACGCAGCTGCTGACTCGAGGGAACTTCCTTCTGTGGAAGGCCTTGGTCTTCCCCGCCCTTCGAGGAGCACGAGTCATGGGTCTTCTGGATGGCAGTGACAGCGCACCACCAAAGATGATTGAAGCTGAAGATTCCGAGAAGAAGAAGACCACTGTGGAAAATCCCGCCTATGCAACCTGGATTGCACGTGATCAGCAAGTCTTGCTATTCCTGCTTAACTCGCTGTCACCTGATATTCTCTCCCATGTTCTCGGGATGGAGTCCACCGTTGAGGTGTGGCCTGCGATCACCCTCATGTTTTCCTCCGCTTCTCGGACCAAGGTGCAACATCTACGTTCTACTCTTAATGACACTCGAAAGGAACACCTGACTGCTGCTGAATATTTCACGAAGATGAAAGGCTATGCCTCTGAATTAGCTGCTGCCGGCAAACCTCTTGAAGATGATGAGCTTATTGGATACCTTCTGCACGGTCTAGATAGCTCCTACAATGCCCTCATCACGGCTGTTGACAGTAACCCATGCACCACACTTGATGATCTGTTCGGGTTACTCTCCTCGTATGATATGCGCAATGAGGAAAAATCTCCTGCCACCTTCACCTCATCAGCCAATGCGGCGCGTCGTCGTTACAGTCCAGAGCGTTCTCGCTCTCGGGACAACCGTGAAGACCGTCGGGATGACTGAGGCTATTCCCGTGACCATGGATACCAGCAGCGTGATCAGCGTGATCAACCGCGAGATGATGACCGAGGTTACTCTCGTGACCGTGGATACTAGCAGCGTGATCAACCGCGGGAAGATCGTCGTCAGACACAGAACCGTGACAATGGGAAAGATGGGCACCGTGACAAAACCCAAGGAAGATCAAAGGGATACCGTAGCCGTGCCCCTACACCATATGTTGACATAACCTGCCAAATCTGTAAAATACATGGGCACTCAGCCTCAGATTGTTGGTGGCGCCGTGAAGACAGTGACGATGATGATGATCACAGTGACAAGGGGGAGAAGAGAGCAAATATAGCATCCTATGGAGTTGACACGAATTGGTATCCTGATACTGGTGCCACTGATCATATTACATCAGAATTGAGCAAGATGACTACTCATGACAAGTACCAAGGACGTGATCGTGTTCAAACAGCTGAGGGTAAAGGTATGAAAATCAATCATATTGGTCATTCAATATTGCGTATCCCACATGATCATTCCTTGCATCTCAATAATATTCTTCATGTTCCTAGTGCATCTAAAAATCTTTTATCCGTTCATAAACTCACCCTTGATAACAATGTATTTCTTGAGTTTCACCCCTTCTTCTTTTTGATTAAGGATCAGGACACAAGAAGAACACTGTTTAAAGGGCCTTGTCACGGTGGTCTCTACCCCTTAGTATCTCTTACTACTGGAGTATCCAAGAAAGCATTCATCACAATAAAGCCATCATCTTCCATATGGCATCGGCGTTTAGGGCATCCTTCATCATTTGTAGTTCAACAAGTTCTTAGGAAAAATAAAATAGATCATACACCTGAACTAAATCCTCATGTGTGTGATTCTTGTCAGTTAGCTAAAAGTCATCAGTTGCCATATCCCATCTCCACTAGTGTTTCTACTTTTCCATTGGAACAAGTATTCTTTGATGTATGGGGCCCTGCACCTGTCTCTGTTGGCAAACACTGCTATTATGTAAGCTTTATCGATGATTTTAGTAAATTCACTTGATATACTTGCTCAAAAATCGTTCTGAAGTTTATCAAGTGTTTCTCAATTTCCAACAACTTGTTGAACGCAAATTTGATAGAAAAATCATTACAATGCAAACTGATTGGGGTGGAGAATATGAAAAACTCAATAGTTTCTTTCAGAAAGTTGGCATTACCCATCATGTCTCTTGTCCACATGCTCACCAACAAAATAGTCCAGCTGAGCGTAAACATCGTCATATAGTAGATGTTGGTCTTGCTTTACTTGCTAACTCCTCTATGCCTCTCAAATTCTGGGATGAGGCCTTTCTCACTGCCACTTTTCTCATAAACCTACTCCCCACAAATGTATTAAATTTTGATACTCCTACACAACGTCTTCTCAATGTTACACCAAACTATGATGCCCTTAGAGTGTTTGGTTGTGCTTGTTGGCCTAACCTTAGACCATACAACAAACGCAAACTTGCTTTCCATTCAAAGATGTGTGCCTTTTTGGGTTATAGTCCACGACACAAGGGAGTAAAATGTCTTGATATCTCTACTGGTCGTGTCTACATATCTAGAGATGTGGTTTTTGATGAACACATCTTTCCTTTTACCGCACTTCATCCAAATGCTGGTGCACGTCTTCAACATGAAATTCTTTTGCTTCCTTCCACAAATCATGGGGACGCATTTATTGATGATCATATGACTACTGTTGTGCCTATTGTTGATGCTACACAGGTTGTAGAAGCTACTGCTGAAAATCCCACTCAAATCGGTGAAGAAATGAGCTCTAACAGTGATGGAGAAGAAAATTCAGAAGAAGACGAATCCGATGCTAAAAACCAAGCCGATTCTGGTGCAGAATCCACCGATCCCGAGGCTGATGCCGAATCTGCCTCAGATTCCGCGTCACCCGATCCCGAGACAGATACAACATCTGCATCGTCTGGCGCGTCTCAGCCTGACACAGCTGACGGCGACACCGCGTCCCCGCGCTCTTTCTCCGAGGTGCGGTCGGGTGCTGCGTCCCCCACTGCTTCCGTCCAGGCGCGTGCGAGCCACGACTCAGGGGCTGCCACGTCTCCTCCTGCGTCCCCTGCGTCACCCTCTCAGCCGACAGGGGTGACTGGATCCTCTGCGGACGCTGGTGCTGTGACCAGCGGCGCTGCAACTGGTGGACCCCCTGGATCTTCTGCGCCAGGAACTGTTGTGCCAGGTGTTGCTGCTGATTCTGCTCCCGTCCCTGCGCCACGCACCCGGTTGCAGAAAGGGGTGGTTAAACAAAAGAAGTATGAAGATGGCACAATACGGTATGGTAAACAACCCAAAATATATAACAATGATATTCCTAGGCATGGCATGTTTTCTTCTACAGGTGAACCAAGCACACTAGCAGAGGCACTTGATGATGCTCGTTGGCATAATGCTATGAAGGAGGAATATGATGCCTTGATACAGAATAAAACTTGGCATCTTGTTCCACTTGGCAGAGGCAAAAATATAATTGACTGCAAATGGGTCTACCGTATCGAGAAAAATGCACATGGTACTATTGACAGATATAAGGCTAGACTCGTTGCAAAGAGGTTTAAGCAAAGGTATGGAATTTATTATGAAGAAACTTTCAGTCCAGTTGTTAAAGCAGCAACCATTCGAGTTGTTCTAGCTATTTCAGTATCTCGAGGCTGGAATCTAAGGCAGCTAGATGTCAAGAACGCGTTTTGGCATGGTGTTCTGTAAGAGGAGGTTTATATGATACAACCACCAGGTTTTGAAGATACTCTTTCTCCTAATCATGTTTGCAGACTTGACAAAGCTTTGTATGGACTAAAACAAACACCTAGAGCTTGGTTCTCAAGGCTCACTATAAAACTTCATGATCTTGGTTTTGTTGCATCTAAAGCTGACACTTCCTTATTTCTTTACAATAAGAATAATGTGATGATCTTTGTTTTGATTTATGTGGATGATATCATAGTGACAAGCTCCTCTGATGATGCAATCTCTATTTTGGTGAAAGATCTCAATGCAAGCTTTGCTATTAAGGATCTTGGTGATCTTCACTTCTTTTTGGGAATAGAGGTAAAACAAGGACAAAATGGTTTATGTCTAACTCAAGAGAAATATGCTAGTGAGTTGCTTGAGAAGGTAAATATGGTGAAGTGTAAACCAGCCCCTACACCTCTGTCAACATCAGAAAAATTGTCTCTTCATGAAGGTAATCCTCTTGGTCCTGAGGATGCTACACAATATAGAAGCATTGTTGGTGCACTGCAATACTTGACATTAACTCGTCCAGACCTGTCTTTTTCGGTTAACAAAGTGTGTCAATATCTTCATGCACCAACAACAGTTCATTGGACAGCTGTGAAAAGGATTCTGAGATATGTGAAACATACAGTTGACATTGGTATAACCTTTACACAGTCTTCCTCCACTTTGCTTAGTGCTTTTTCAGATGCAGATTGGGAAGGTTGCATTGATGATAGACGCTCTACTGGTGGGTTTGCCATATTTGTTGGACCAAATCTTGTTTCTTGGAGTGCTCGTGAACAATCCACAGTCTCAAGATCTAGTACTGAAGCAGAATACAAATCCTTAGCAAATGCCATAGCAGAACTTATTTGGGTTGAAGCACTTCTTAATGAACTTGGTATGAAAATGACTGAGACACCCTGTCTATGGTGTGATAACCTTGGTGCCACTTATTTGTCTGCAAATCCCATATTTCATGCCCGTACAAAGCATATTGAAACAGACTAAGAGAAAGGGTTGCAAACAAGAGATTGGAAATCAAATTCATCTCCAGCAAGGATCAAGTTGCAGATGGCTTTACCAAGGTTCTTCCTGTCAGAAATCTTAATGAATTCAAGCGTAATCTAAATCTTTCCAAAGTTACAAGAGTTTAGATTAAGGGAGGGTGTTAAACCTGTTGTATTGCTCCTTGTGTTATAGGTGTGCGTGTAGCATTAGGTGTTATCAATGTATCGGATACGGTCTCTGTACCTATCCAAATCTGCTTGTATACACGCCTCTCCAGGAGCTATATCCGGATATATAACATGCAACGCGAGACCCCAACGGGTTATCGCTTCCGTCAATAGTTTCTACAATACTATCTTTCCCACTGATCCTACTACATATGATTTTCCAATTTTCACATTGGTTACCTTTGTTGGCTGGCTTGCAGAAACAAGGCCCACAAAGCAAACAATGTCTGGGCTCACGGTTGCTGTCGCCGATGCAAAATGAGGTTTTCCAACAGAGAATTGGGTGGGCGCCATGGTGTCGTTGTTTGTCTAGAGAAGATGTGCCTGCAAGCTTGGGTCAATCTTGATCAGGACAGGACTTTGGTTTGCTTTGTGAGTCAGGCATTTGGTGTTTATAAAGTAGCCGTTGCTGCTGTGACTGGTCTGTCTTTTAATCCCTGAGCATGTTTACTTGGTAATGGTGAATTCTCACGTGCTGCTACTTGCTACATGGGTACAAGACCCGCATGACTATGGACTTGTGTCCTAAAAAATGGCGAAGAGCACAATAAGCTTCTCCTTTTAATTTTTACATGTAATGCGAATGAGTTTACTTTCATGCATGTCGATTCGGTGATTTCTGCTATAATAACAAAGTTTGCCGTGTGTGTTGTACGATATGTATTTGGTCCCAGTTCACTTTGACCTCAAAACAAAAGGATTGACTTCAAAATCTTATCACCATCCTTCATTTAGTTACAGACTTACTATCACCTATTTAAACAAAAAATTGTGAACGATAAATATTTTGGCAATTTTGTGATATTTTCAGTAATTTGAGTTTCCATGCTAGTATACGACCATTATATGGAAACTGCTTATTTGATTCTTTTTTAATAATCTGATTTGTCATGGTAGTATACAATAATTAGCATGGATACTAAGGCTAAACAAGGAAGGGTTCAAGAGAACCTATGTGCTGGTCGCCAGAAATGGGGGAAGTTTCAGACAGAAGGTCGTGCGCAACAGCGGGACAGGAGTTCCGCCAGCGTCGAGCAGCATCCATGGGCACCAACCAGCTTCATTCGACTAATCCAGCAAGAAAAAATCGAAATTCCTGCAGCCAGCACGCTGATTAGTAGCTGTGATAAAACTGAAGCATACTTGCAACACACAAATTACTAGTCAGCGTCCAGACTTGAAACTGAGCATCGTTGCTCGGAAGAACACAGCCCAAACCTGGTATGGTTGCAACGGGAGGTGCTCTGGTTTGTCTGAATCTCTTACCCTATTGGAAATTTCATGGCAAGGTTAGTCGCTGAACCTTGGAACGGAAGCATGTTGGAAATTCAGCTAACTGCACCTGGAATAAGAACTGACTCAAAATCCTTCAGTCTTATACATGTTCAATGTTGCAGACTGACTCAGAATCACCATGAACAGGAGAGGAGATGAATCCATCTGGCTACTGTTTGTATAATCCAAAATACTGAACACAGTTTGTGCAATCATCGGCGTAGACCAACCAACCAGCCCTCGCAGAGGAGGAAGGCCTTCAAGAACAGAGGTGGCCTGCAGTTAGCGGTGGTGGATATGTCTGAGGGGATGAGCTCGATTCCAATGGAGGAGCTGGTTCTGCACAAGGCCTAAGAGCACCGCCGCCGACATTAAGAGCAGCCTAGGCAGGGAACGGCCAAATCAGCTCTTCGTGGTGGCTATTTCCCGACTGATCCGAAGGAGCGAGGGTGGAATCAGCCGGGGAGCGGCGGCGCTGATCCCCGGAGATGGAGGCGGTGGCGGACGCTGCAGTACCAATAGTACATGGGCCTTTTGACTAAAACAGCTCAAAAGCAGTATACGGTCGGTGCTTCTACTTCTTGAGGGCCTGTCTAGCAAAGTGGGCCCGATGACTCGGCCTGGTTGCTTCCAATGACCCGCACATGGAACTATTTTTTATCCCTCAAAAAAATAACATGGAACTTATCACGAACTCACAACCTCAAACTAAATACTCTGCAGTATTTTTTAACTCCATTGTCTGTTCAATTCATGTTTTAAATCCCTAGATAAATAAAATTCCTCCGCGGATTAATTTGCTGCTCAAAGATGAATAATGGTGCACATGTATGGGTTGTAGACCGTTCAGTATCAAATATCTTAGACGGAGCTCTAAAGCTAACGTATAATGATAATTTGCGGAAAATTTCTCGAGTATAGCCTATTTATTATCTTGGATGCAAGCAGATAGAAATTCTAGAGCGTACAAGCTACCTGTAAGGACTTGTCCTTAAATCTTTTTGCATTGCTATTTATTATATTGGGTTTTCATTGTCTATGTCTTTCATGTTACTTGACAACCAAATACTATAAATTTAATTCGAAATCATACGAATTAAAACACAATATATGATTGCGTTAGTCACATCATATTTTTATATGCAATCTGTACAATATTGCTCAACCCAAATATGTTGATATTATTTTGTTGGGTTCTCTATGTTGGTCTCCAGTCCTTTTGAACCAAGTTAACCTATAACAATTTGTTATTGCATAATTTGGGTGAAAAGAAAATACCAGTGGCTAAAGAACTTAAAGCAATAGGAAGTATGAAACTGGTTGAGATCCATCGTCGAGTAGTTGTAGGGTCTGCGCCAGATATGTGAAGCAAATAACTCTACTAGCACACCTTCCAAGCCCGTGGTCCACTGATCATATTTTTCCTTAAATCCAACTTTCTCAATGGTGTTCTCTCTCTCCTCCCCCCTCCACCACCACCAAGACCCATGCACCAACACATAAAACGTGAAGAAAAATCCTAGAACAAAAAGCAGAAGATCTGATCGTGCATGACTGGTGTCGAAGAGTCATGTCGACAAATCCCTCGGGTGATCCGGTAAGGTTTCGAGTAGAGGAACGATGTACGCGCTGGAAGTCTCGAAGGCTAACAAGGAGGCAAGATTTACCCAGGTTCGGGGCCCTCGTAGGAGTAAAACCCTTACTCCTGCTTGTCTAATCTGTATTATGGCGAGATAGTCGAGCTGTTTACAATGGAGATGCCATGGTGAGGCGTACGGGATATCCCGTGTATTGCCTAGTCTAGTTGTGTCGTGTATCTTCCTCTCTCTAGATTGGATCTCCAGATTGAATCTCCTTTTTCTCTCCTCCCTCCTGGCTTTATATATGTATCCAGGAGGGGGTTATATGAGTCCTAGTAGACTATGTATAGGAGTTCTTGTCTTGACCCGCAAGTCTTGTGGGTGGGCTTCTGTTGGGCCTTCTAGAACCGCGGGATATCACCTGTCTTTGGGCCTAGGTCTTGAGCCTTGGACCGGGTAGGCTCACCCGATAGGTCCAGGAATCATCCCCACGTCAGTAGCCCCCGAGTGTTTAGTCGACTGAGAATCAGTCGGGTGGGCACACAGAGTCTGTTCTTGATTTTTTTGATTGGTTATTCAATCGTATGGTTTTGAGGGTGTATACCCTGTGCTCAATGCGCTTTCCCATACTCGAGTATCGAGTGGTAAATTTGTCTGGTGTTGGTTGTTTTTGCAAAAGGATGTGGCTGAGTCGCTTGGCTCTCTCGAAAGATCAGAGCCAATTAATTACATCTAGGGCAAAAACGGTTCTGGCCTACACGAATTTGAGACCTCCGACTCGAATCCGGCGAGGTGATCGTTGCGAATGGGCCGTAGAGGTCTTACTGAGTCGAACTTAACCTAAAGGGGTACCCAGCGCGTCCGCTAGGATTTTTCTTCGTGTTGTTGACACAAGAAATTTACCGGAGGACGCAACTTGAGTGTGATTCCAGGCCCAAAAAAGAGATCCTTGGGGCTTACCTTCGTACTCGAAAGAATACGGCATCCGTATGTGCCTAGTCGGCCGAACGATCCAGGATAAGGATGTGTAAATACATCATGTGGTAGAGTTGCGGGAGCCGCACACTCGCGATTTTACCTTAATCATGTTCTTGCGATTCTTCGGGTGAAGAGATCTTCCTTCTTAATCTTGTGCGAAAGAGATTTCGCGCTATTAAGTTTGCACGAAAGAAATTTCGTCTTGATGTGCCCATACAAAAGAGATTTCGTGTCAGGGTGACTATGCGAAAGAAATTTCGTGTCTTGCTGTGCCCATACGGAAGGGATTTCGTGTCAGGGTGCTTATGCGAAAGAAATTTTGCGTCTTTGATGTGCCCATACGAAAGAGATTTCATGTTAGGGTGCTTATGCAAAAGAAATTCCGCGTCTTGATGTGCCCATATGAAAGAGATTTCGTGTGAGGGTGCTTATGCGAAAGAAATTCCGCTTCTTGGTGTGCCCATACGAAAGAGATTTCGTGTTAGAATGCTTATGCGAAAGAAATTTCGCGTCTTTAATGTGCCCATGCGATAGAGATTTCGTGTCGGGGTGCTTATGCGAAAGAAATTTTGCGTCTTGGTGTGCCCATACGAAAGAGATTTCGTATCAGGGTGCTTATGCGAAAAAAGTTTCGCGTCTTTGATTCTCATACCAAAGAGATTTCGTGTTAGAATGCTCATCCGAACGTAATTTCGTGTAAGGGTGTCCATGCGAAAAAAATTCTGTGTCTTGATGCTCATACGAAAGAGATTCGTGTTAGAATGCCCATACGAAAGAGATTTCGTGTTAGGGTGTTCATGCGAAAGAAATTCCGCGTCTTGATGCTCATACTAAAGAGATTTCATGTTAGAATGCCCATACGAAAGTAATTTCGTGTTAGGATGTCCATGCGAAGAAATTTCGCGTATCGATGCTCATACGAAAAGAGTTTTCGTGTCGTGAGGTACTCAATGACGTCACCGCGCACTTTCCTGCACTCGTCTGCTCTCGATGGGACGTGACGAAGTGGGGCAGAGCGCGCGGGGCCCATACGAAAGTAAATTCGTGTTAGGGACTCGCGATTTTCTTTTGGACGCGCAACAAGTGTTGTCTTTTGTTTCGAGTGATGTGTCTGTACATCGTAGAGCGGAGTCGTGGTTTTTGCAGGAGCCGCATACTCACAACCTTCTCCCCGCTGTGTGGCAAGTGCCTTTTTGTTTGAAGATTCCAAAGAGAAATAAGCCTGATGGCTGATAGTCGCATGATGTCGTGGTGCACTGAGCACTTGTCTTGCCTCTCGATGGGATGTCGCGAGAAGTGTCAGAGACTAGACGTGTCGGAGTCGACGCGGTGGAGGTGTACTCGACACGGCGGACGGAGTCGATGCGGAAGTCGTGTAGTTGACGAGGCGGACGGCGTCGATGCGGCGGAGATGTATTCGACACGGCGGACGGAGTCGACGCGGTGGAGATGTACTCGACATGGTGGACGGAGTCGACGCGTAAGTCGTGTAGTCGACGAGGACGTGGCGGAGTCGCACGACGACGTGGAAGTCTTGTAGTTGACGCGGACGCTCAGCCACCGAGTCCACACAAGAAGATGGACCCGAAAAGTCTTCATGATGTTCGGATTTCGCGAATTGGCCCGCGTAGACGTATACGTCTCATCGAGACGGACAAGTTTGATGTTTTGCTTTTCTTGATCCAAGTTAATATGCGGTTTGTACGACCACAATAAGGACCTGGACGAAGAAATCTGACAGAGCTCTTCGGATACGCGGCCAGCGTGTTAGATGCTTCTGACGCGGTAGTACGTAGAGTGCGCGTGTAGAGCTCGTTGGTTGCGCGGCCAGCGCTCCCGATGGGAGTAACCCCCGAGTCTAAGTGCGATTATTTGTAATCGTACATAGACTCAAAGATCTTCCAAAGTTGATTTTTCGATTTATCGGGTGCACGGCAGTGCTCCCGATGGGAGTAGCCCCCGAGGCTATGCTCGACTCGCGGAGTCGGACATAGGCTCAAGTTGTTCTGAAGCTAACTCCGAGCGGAGGATTGTGTCGACTGTCGAATTTGCAGCCGACGTTGTGGTTCCTGCGTTGCACTTTGTATGACACTGCCGTAGTCGACGAGGCGGTGCCGAGTGACGGAATCGATGAACCGGACTCGTATGTCGAGTGCGGCTGTTTCGCGCCTCAGCCCCCGAGTGTCGAGTGCGGCTGCGGAGAATTCTCGAGTGCGTCTACTTTGCAGCACATCCCCCGAACAACGAGTGTGGCTGCGGAGAAGGACAACCCCCGGGACGCTTAGTAGAGAGGATTCGATGTAGCGGAGTTGTGCGGCGGAGTCGCGATGTTTTCCGGAAGGACCCGACCAGGCGGAGTCGCCATGCTTCCCGAAGGACTCGACGCAGCAGACCGAGTCGACGCGGCAGAGTCGCGATGTTTGTCCGAACGTCTCGACGAGGCGGGCCGAGTCGACGCGGCGAAGTCGCGATGCTTGTCCGAAGGACTCGACGCGGCGGACCGAGTCGATGCAACGTAGTAGTGATGTTCAACCGAAGGACTCGACGCGGCGGACCAATCGACGCAGAGGAGTCGCGATGCTTCTCGAAGGACTCGACGCAGCTGACCGAGTCGACGCGGCGGAGTCGCGAGGTTTGTCCGAAGGACTCGACGCGGCGGAGACGCGATGTTTGTTGTGTGTACAGGGAGGGCAATGTTGATGTCGAGCCCCCGGGCACTAGTATGGAGATTCGCCATGTTTCGTTGATGTTGCTTGGTCTTTGTGTCGACTCGAAAATTGCCAAAATAGAATCTGGATCCGTGATTTGAATTAGCGAACTCGTAAAGATCCAAAACGTGTCGCAGTGTGCGAGCCGCTGACGGAGATCTAACCGTTGAAATTGGCTGAAAAAATGGAGTGGTGCGGGATTGTATTCCGCAGATGTTCAATTGCGTGATCTTCGAATTGATGTCTGAGTCGACTGTGAGAATTGTTTTTCCAAAGTCGCGCGGAGTTCCGTCAGATTCTGATAGGTCTTCAGTGTTCGGGTCATCCACGTAGATCTAACCGTCGGAATTATCCTATTCGTTTTGGAGCCGAGAGATAATTTGATTTCGCATCTTTCCACCGAAGGAATTTTCCAGATGAGGTTCGAGCCGCCGTTGATGACGTTCGCAATATGTACGTTGTTGTTGTCCTGCAACCTGCGCGTGAAGAACGATGTCGATGTAGACGATGAAGGCCGTGCGTGATGCCGGCGAGTGCTCTATGAAGTTGAAGGATCCGAAAGTAGATCGAATCCATGGGTTCGAGGACCCGAAACTTGATGTAGATGAGGCCGCCGAGACCGTAGATCCAGCGCGTGTCGTTCCCACAAACGGCGCCAATTGACGAAGAGTCGTGTCGACAAATCACTCGGTTGATCCGGTAGGGTTTCGAGTAGAGAAACGATGTACGCGCTTGTAGTCTCAAAGGCTAACAAGGAGACAAGATTTACCCAGGTTCGGGGCCCTCATAGAGGTAAAACCCTTACTTCTGCTTGTCTGATCTGTATTATGGCGAGATAGTCGAGCTTTTTACAATGGTGATGCCATGATGAGGCGTACGGGGTATATCCCGTGTATTGCCTAGTCTAGTTGTGGCTTGTATCTTCCTCTCTCTAGATTGGATCTCCTTTTTCTCTTCTCCCTCCTGGCTTTATATATGCAGCAAGGAGGGGGTTACATGAGTCCCGTAGACTACGTATAGGAGTTCTTGTCTTAACCCGCAAGTCTTGTGGATGGGTTTCTGTTGGATCTTCTAGAACCGCGGGATATCACCTGTCTTTGGGCCTAGGTCTTGGGCCTTGGACCGGGTAGGCTCGCCGATATGTCCAGGAATCATCCCCACGTCAACTGGTAAGTCCACTCCACTACTTCATTTGGCGAATTTCGTATATATCGGTATGTTCTGAAAAGAAGCCATTTAAGTCCGCCTATACCAAAAAAGTTAGGTAATTTAAATTATAAGAACTATATAAAAGCATGTGAAATTCTAAATTATACTTCCTTTAGTTAAAATTATTATGTGTTTTAGTTTTTCAAAGTCAAACTTAGCAAAGATCGGCCAGATGTATATAAAAATATATAGGCATCTACATATCAAATCAGTATTATTGTAACGATAATGATATATACGTTCGTATTGTATACATTTGTTATTATAGATGTTGATGGCCAAGAAACAATCAGGTATATTTTCTATTTAGTGGGCATTTCCCTATAAGACTTGTTATAATAAAACAAGCAGGTTATAAAAAAAAACACACACTTTTTGCTGATTATTCAGCAATATTTTTCTTATATATTAGTGAATCCTTAGAAAGTTTTTCTTTGAGCCAAACTAAAACCATGCCTAATTTAGCATAGATGGAGTACACGTTATCATCAACATCCCACCGGATAAGATCAAGCTTTGCCTTTTATTAGGTTTGCTGACTCTCGAATGTAGCGACTTTTTTCTTTATCTTTTCTTAAAAAAATTGTTTCAATTTCATATTGCTTGGTTTGTCCGTTCTCGTCTGAATCCCCGAACGATTTTTCAGAAATTATGATCCTAAAAAAAAATAACGATACCCAAAACCTCGTATAATCCTAGTACATGGGGGGGGGGGGGGGGGGGAATTCGTGATGAGACAAATTTTGGGGCCAAGAATATTACCGAAACTTTGAATATCATTCGGGATTTTCTAATTCAAAATTTAAATATAATTCAGACAAATTTGAAATTTATTTGAGTTTCTTCCGAACATATTCCAAACTTCCGGTAACAATTTATCAAAGTTTTAAATAGCGGGCTATCCTATTTAGAAAGTTTTTTCAGCATCTAAGAAAGCTATAGCATTGCTAAAGCGGTGCTATGAACATTTAGCGTTTTTGCTAAATTATTAAAAAACTCAAAAATCGGGCAGCATTTATTCATGAATATATAAATAATTCAGAAATGCACAACATATTAAATTAACCATAGAAGATATACAAGACAATAACTAAGAATTCAGCAAATAGTTGTCCACATATTACATAACTATTGTCAATGCAGTAACTAGCCCCAGCTGCAGAAGATCCGGTGAGCACGGGCCCAGCCGCAGGTTGGGTCGCCGCCGAGCGCGTCCTGGGTCAGCAGCGGCCTAACACGGCCTGGGTCAGCTGAGCGTCTCAGATCGGGAGGAAGAGCGGCCGGAGCAGGAGCTAGTGCGGCTTGGTCGTATGCGCCGCCTTGGACGGCTCTGTTCCTTTGGAGAGAAGAAGAGGATAATTTTTTTTTGCTTCGATCTGCCTCTGTCTAGGTTTGCTCCGTTTGGTGTTTAGT
The DNA here is from genome assembly GCA_028641055.1 of Alopecurus myosuroides. Taxonomy (NCBI): domain Eukaryota; kingdom Viridiplantae; phylum Streptophyta; class Magnoliopsida; order Poales; family Poaceae; genus Alopecurus; species Alopecurus myosuroides. The sequence goes on from CM054058.1 coordinate 525,940,583, forward strand.
GAATATGATTGGGCCGTGTCGTCCGCGCAAAGAAATTTGGTCCAATTTCATTTTTTTTTTTTGGCCAGAGCAGGAAGCTTAGCGCTAAATGACCCTTGATTTTAGCGCTAACCACCGATTTAGCGTAGCTATTAGCGCTTTTCTCATTTAGCTAAAAAAGACTTAGCATTAGCAGAAGGTCTCCCAGAACGCTATAGCGACGCTATAGCCCGCTATTTAAAACTTTGAAATTTATTCGAATCCCACCCGAATTACCAAAATTATGTCGTTGAAACATTGATCGCTGATTATATCAGCTTAGTCACCGCCGTACGGGTATCGTTCCGGACATCCTGTTCGTCTCGTAATCGAAATCCCCGGTTTATCAGGCATGCATACGCGTCCAGGCACGCGGCTGGAGATCGAGGAGAAAGATAGCTAGCTAGAGAAGAAATTTATCCATGAACGACGGCGGCGACGAGTGCGCCTCGGCGGCGGCGCTGCTGTTCACGCAGGCGATCCACGACCGACCGCGCACCGCGGCGCTGTACGCGGAGCGGGCGCAGGCGTTCATCCGGACGGGCAACTTCGCGGCGGCGGCCGCCGACGCCGCCATGGCCGCTGAGCTCGACCCCACCATGCCCAGGGCGTTCCTCCGCAGAGCGCGCGCGTGCATCGGCCTGGAGAGATACCGCTCAGCCAAGGCCGCCGTCCTGGCCGGCGCCGCCCTTGCGCCTGGAGACCCGCGGTTCGCCGAGCTGGCCAAGGAGATCGACGACGAGATGGTGGTGTTGCCGGGGCAGAAGGGAACGTCGTCACCGCCACCGGCAGGGGAAGCAGCTGGCGCCGGCGGCCACGAGCAACCGGGGAAGCTGATCGATGATGTACTACACGGCGGGTCGGGACCGGTCCGAGTGGGACACCGGAGGTCGTTAAGCTGCGTCTTGTAAAACTAGCCATGCCAGTAAATCACTAGTACTACCCATTGTTTCTCCAAGTTTTTTCGTGGTTTTAGGTCACTTTTCTCCTATAACTACGAACTCAGATTACTGATTCAGTTAAGCCAAACTTTTCTTTTTAACCGTGTCTTGCTGGTTTCGTTTTCTTTTTCACGTGTTTGGCTTCATTGAGATATTCGATGCACAGAGTCACAGACCCTTCTTTTGTTGAGCAATGTGTGTTTGATGATGTATCAACATTTGGCATGTGGTGTCACACATGTGCCCCTAATGGGTTTGCTGCTGGCAGGGGTATTGACGAAGATATGGATCATGAACCCTGCGGATAAAGACACCCCCTCTCAGGACCAAGGTTAAATCCCAAGAAGAGGAGTCCTTGGAATACTCCAGAAGGCCCACGTGAAGCCCACCCGCACTAAACTTGCGGGTTAAGCTAGGAAATTTGTAAACCAACCTAGTTAGAGTTCGAGTCCCCTCCGGGTAGGATTTGAGACCTGGCCACCTATATAAGGCCAGGAGAACCCCCCGGAGAGGACCAAGCAATACCGCACGACCCAAAAGCCTTGAACTCGAGTCCTACCCTCGATTCGAGCACCACCTTTGTAACCGATCTAATCATCAATACAGATCGACAAGAGGCAGGAGTAAGGGTTTTACTTCTACGAGGGCCCCGAACCTGGGTAAATCTCGCCCCTGTCGCCGACGATTCCACCGGTGCTCATGGCTTCTCCTAATCGAAACCCGATAGGTTCACCGAAGGGATTTGTTGAGTCAGGGATTCGACAATTGGCGCCGTCTGTGGGAACGACAGGCGCTGGATCACCGGCATCTTCGGCTTCATCGACAACCAACTCCCGTTGGAAACCGACGACTACGGCTCCGAACAATCCTATACGGATCGGATCTGTCGTGGTCACACCGCACTCGCCGGAATCGCGCCTGGTATTCGAAGATCTGGAGGAGAGCGTCACCCTGACGTTCGGGAGCCGCAAATTCGTGACGAACAGGGACGGGATCCTCCACTTCTCGGATGAATCGGAAACTGAATCTGGAGCTGTCGACTCACGCCGTCACCTGGAGAAAAGTGGCGAGTCCATCCGCTTCAACGCCAACGACTATCACACCCTCTCGACAGAGGAACCATCAAGAATTCAAGGAAACCTTCGACCTACGCCTAGGACGCACGAGCTTCGACTAACTCAAGTCTGCATGGCAGGATCGGAACAAGACTCGGAAACAGAACACAGCGCGACAGAGCGCAACATAATCGGCGTCTCGCAGGAATCCTGGAAACGAGCAAAGGAGGCTATACGAACAAGCAAGCCACCCGCAGCCGGATCCTCACACGAAGACATGGTTGCCTACCACTATCACCTAGTGAGAGCGGCCACGATCATCAAAGATGCTCGAGTAGATCTGGCCCGCCGAAGAAGAGCGGCGGACGAATCAAGCCAAAGACGAGTCGGGCTGTCCGTAACACCCTCGGTCGGAACCCGACCCGCGAGGAAGGGACACGCATCCTCATCCAGGAACGATGAATCCATACCCGAAACAAACAGATCAACCACTCCTTCTCTCATGCGAGTCGACGACGACGGCAACGTGTACCCGCAAACCCCCGCTGCTGCGGTTCTAGCCGCGGCAACCTACATGCAGATGAACCAACCGACGGAGAGTGACCCTCGGGCAGAGCAATACAAAGAAATACGAAAAGGTCTCGGATTGGCGGCCGCAAGGCTCGCTTCTCACGATCGCAAGAAGGCCGAGGAGCAGCAGGAGAAGGAGCGACGAGAGAAAGAGAAAGATAAAGAAACGCCCCGCAGGCACAGAAGCTCTTCACCAAGGAAGGATAAGTCACTGCGCCGCGGTCGAGGAATGTAGGGGAACGTAGCATAGAAAACAAAAAAATTTCCTACACGCGATAAACCCAAAAGGAGGGTGAAGACTTCCGTTCCCTCGTTCCAGCGGGTTGCGGAAGTAGAAGATCCCTCCGGAATTCCAGCAGCACGACGGCGTGGTGGTGGTGAAGAATCCCACGGTCAGGGCTTCGCCAAGCCGGAGACCATGGAATGGAGCAGCGGATGGAAGGGAAAATGTGTGAGCAAGTGTGTGGAGAAGAGAGAGCCCTCACCCTCCTTTTATAGGGGAGGGGGAGGCAGCCCAAGGGGGGGTGCGGCCAGCCATGGGTGCCCCCACCCCTTCCTCTCTTCATGTGAGTGGAAGCTCCACTCAAACCCACTCAAAAATCCCTTAATTTCCCACTTGGAAAATCCAAAGGTTTTTTTTAATAAATAAATAAAACATTTTTATTTCTTTATTTATATTTGTTAATTCCATTAACAAACATTTGCATGCAGCACCTCGAACCATTTGTTAATTCTATTAACAACCGTTCGACGAAAAACCCCTTGAACTATTTCAATTTTCCCCGAAACAATTCCGGAGCTGCCCAAAATATTCTTCGGTATTCCGTATCCTCTCTAAACGCTTCATCGAACCTTAAGTGTGTCTCCCTACGGTTCGTGAATATTATAGACATGATCGAGACTCCTCTCCGATCAATAATCAACAGCGGGGTCTGGAAAACCGTGATGACTCCTATATATTCAACGATGACTCTCGTGATCGTGTGAACCTTTCAACGTCGTAACGATTTCCCTTTGTCTCGCGATATATTACTTGTCCGAGATCCGATCATCGGTATCCACTATACCTTGTTCGATCTCGTTATCCGATAAGTACTCTTTTCTCGTTCCCGTGATATAACATCCTAGTGATCAAATCACTTGCTTGCAAGCGGTGTCGATGTGATATCACCGAGAGGGCCCTAAGTATATCTATCCGTCATATTGGATGGAAAAATCCCATTCTCGATCCATGAGCTTCACCAATACTTTCCGAATATCCAATGCCACCTTTATAGTCACCCTTTTACGGTGTGACGTTTGATGTCATCAAAGTATTCTTTCGGTATTAGTGATTAACATGATCTCATGGTCTAAGGAATAATGTTACTCCGAATGTAAGACATAACAACAAAACTAAATGACTTGATCGTATTGTTATACTTAGTTTAGGGTTTAAGTTCATCATGTCATTCTCCTAATGACATGACCCCGTTATCAACAACATCCAATGTTCATGATCAGGAAACCTTGATCATCTGTTTAATCAACGGGCTAGTTAAAAGAGAGGCTTCACTAGGAACGTTGGTTTGTTTATTAATCACACATGTATCAACGTTTCCGGTTAATACAATTTTAGCATGAGAAATAAACATCTATCATAAACAAGGAATAACATAATAAACACTTTATTATTGCCTCTCGGGCATATTCCCTTCAGTCTCCCACTTGCACTAGGGGCAATAATCTATATTACATAGTGATGAATCTAACACCCATGGAGTTCTGGTGTTGATCATGTTTTGTCCTTGAGAGAGTTTTAGTCAATGGATCTGCCACATTCAGATCCGTATGTACTTTGCAAATCTTCACATCCCCATCTGCGACATGCTCACGGATGGAGTGAAAACGGCGCTTGATATGCTTGGAATTCTTGTGAGACCTTGGTTCCTTAGCATTGGCTATGGCACCATTGTTGTCACAATAGATAACCATTGGATCCAACGCACTCAGAACCACGCCTAGTTCGGATATGAACTCCTTCATCCAAACTGCTTCCTGTGTTGCCTCCGAGGCAGCAACATATTCCGCTTCTGTTGATGATCCCGCCACCACGGATTGCTTGGAACTCCTCCAGCTTACAGCTCCTCCATTCATAATAAATACGTACCCGGACTGAGACTTAGAGTCATCCGGATCAGTGTCGAAGCTAGCATCGACGTAACATCTTGCGACGAGCTCTTCTTCACCGCCATATACGAGAAACATGTCCTTAGTTCTTCTTAAGTACTTTAGGATATTCTTGACCGCAGTCCAGTGTTCCAAACCTGGATTGGATTGGTACCTACTAGTCAAACTAATAGCATGTGCCACATCCGGTCTTGTACACAGCATAGCATACATGATAGAACCTATGGCTGAAGCATAGGGAGTCTTATCCATCTTTTCTCTATCTTCTGCTGTAGCTGGACATTGAGTCTTACTCAACGTCTTGCCTTGCAACATAGGTAGGAACCCTTTCCTACTATCTTCCATTTTGAACTTCTTCAAAATCTTGTCAAGGTATGTACTTTGCGAAAGTCCAATTAAGCGTCTTGATCTATCCCTGTAGATTTTGATGCCCAATATATAAGCTGCTTCACCGAGGTCTTTCATCGAAAAACTATTGTTCAAATAACCTTTTACGCTTTCTAAAAGTTCTATATCATTTCCAATCAACAATATGTCATCCACATATAGTACCAGAAATGCTACAGAGCTCCCACTCACTTTCTTGTAAATACAAGCTTCTCCGTATGTTTGGACAAATCCAAAACCTTTGATCACCTTATCAAAACGGAGGTTCCAACTTCGGGATGCTTGCTTCAGTCCATAAATGGAACGTTGAAGCTTACACACCTTGTCAGCATCCTTAGGATCAACAAAACCTTTGGGTTGCATCATATACAACTCTTCCTCAATGTCACCATTAAGGAACGCCGTTTTGACATCCATCTGCCATATTTCATAATCGAAAAATGCAGCAACTGCTAACATAATCCTAACTGACTTAAGCATCGCTACTGGTGAGAAAGTCTCATCATAGTCAACTCCTTGAATTTGTCGGAAACCTTTTGCGACAAGTCGAGCTTTATAAACGGTCACATTACCATCAGCGTCAGTTTTCTTTTTAAAGATCCATTTGTTCTCAACGGCCTTGCGGTCATTGGGTAAATCCACCAAAGTCCAAACTTGGTTTTCGTACATGGATCCTATTTCGGATTTCATGGCTTCAAGCCATTTGTTGGAATCTGGGCTCATCATCGCTTCCTCATATGTCGCAGGGTCATCACCTCCATCTACCATGAAGTTTAATACGGGATCTCCGTATAGTTCAGGTGCTGCACGCTCCCTAGTTGACCTGCGAGGTGCGGTAGTTTCCTCTATTGGAGTTTCATGATCTTGATCATTAACTCTCTCTTCATCTGACGGGGTCGGCTCCGGAACAACTTCCGGCGCTGCGCTACTCGCCATTCCAAGAAGAGAAGGTTCAATAACCTCGTCGAGTTCTACCTTCCTACTATTCACACCTTTCGAGAGAAACTCCTTCTCCAAAAAGGATCCATTCTTGGCAACAAAAATCTTGCCTTCGGATCTGTGATAGAAGGTGTACCCTATTGTTTCTTTAGGGTATCCTATGAAGACGCATTTTTCCGCTTTGGGTTCGAGTTTATCAGGTTGAAGCTTCTTCACATAAACATCGCATCCCCAAACTTTTAGAAATGACAGCTTAGGTTGGTTTCCAAACCATAATTCATACGGTGTCGTTTCAACGGATTTAGATGGTGCCCTATTTAAAGTGAATGCAGCGGTCTCTAGTGCATAACCCCAAAACGATAGTGACAAATCTGTAAGAGACATCATAGATCGAACCATATCTAATAAAGTACGATTACGACGTTCGGAAACACCATTTCGCTGTGGTGTTCCGGCAGGTGTGAGTTGTGAAACTATTCCACATTGCTTCATATGCATGCCAAACTCGTAACTTAGATATTCACCTCCACGATGAGACCGTAGAAATTTAATCTTTCTGTTACGATGATTTTCAACTTCACACTGAAATTCTTTGAACTTTTCAAACGTTTCAGATTTGTGTTTCATTAAGTAAATATACCCATATCTACTCAAATCATCTGTGAAAGTGACAAAATAACGATATCCACCGCGCGCCGATACACTCATTGGTCCACATACATCAGTATGTATGATTTCCAGTAAGTCTGTCGCCCGTTCCATAGATCCTGAAAACGGGGTTCTAGTCATCTTGCCCATAAGGCATGGTTCACATGTTTCAAATGATTCATAATCAAGTGATTCTAAGAGTCCATCAGAATGGAGCTTCTTCATGCGTTTAACACCAATATGACCTAAGCGGCAATGCCACAAATAAGTAGCAATATCATCATTTAACTTAATTCTTTTGGCATTCACATTATGAATATGTGTATCAACATTATCAAGATTCAAAAGAAATAAACCATTCTTCTCAGGTGCATGACCATAGAAGATATTATTCATATAAATCGAACAACCATTGTTCTCGGACTTAAAGGAATAACCGCCCCGCATTAAGCAAGATCCAGAAACGATGTTCATGCTTAATGCGGGCACCAAATAACATTTATTGAGGTTTATAACTAATCCCGATGGTAGACGTAGAGGTAGCGTCCCGACGGCGATCACGTCAACTCTTGATCCATTGCCGACGCGCATCGTCACCTCATCCTTTGCTAGTGGTCGCTTATTCTGCAGCTCCTGTTTCGAGTTACATATGTGAGCAACCGAACCAGTATCAAATACCCAAGTGCTACTGCGAGTACTAGTAAGGTACACATCAATAACAAGTATATCATATATACCTTTGTTCACTTTGCCAGCCTTCTTATCTGCCAGATACTTGGGGCAATTGCGCTTCCAGTGGCCAGTACCCTTGCAATAGAAACACTCAGTCTCAGGCTTAGGGCCATGCCTGGTTTTCTTCTCAGCAGTAGCAACAGATTTGCCACCCTTCTTGAAGTTTACCCTTGGCTTGCCTTTCTTGCCTTTCTTGAAACTAGTGGTCTTATTGATCATCAACACTTGATGTTCTTTCTTGATCTCCACTTCAGCAGTTTTAAGCATCGAGAGAAGCTCAGGAAGAGACTTCTTCATGCTCTGCATATTATAGTTCATCACGAAGTTCTTGTAACTAGGTGGCAGAGATTGGAGAACACGATGTATCCCTAGCTCAATGGGAATCGATATTCCCAAGGCTATGAGCTTATCAGCGTACGCAGACATTTTGAGTACGTGCTCACTAACGGAGTTGTTCTCTTCCATCATGCAGTTAAAGAACTTTTCTGAAGCGTCATAACTCTCAACTGCGGCATGGGTATCGAAAATCATTTTCAATTCTCCCATTGTGGCATAAGCAGTGCTGTTCTCGAAACGTTTTCGTAGCTCTGGCTCTAATCCATAGAGGATGCCGCAGTGAACTATACTGTGGTCTTCTTGTTGAGTCAGATAAACATTTTTATCCTCATCAGAAGCATCATCAGCGGGTTGGTCACCTAGAGGTGCATCAAGCACATAGAGCTTCTTGCAAGCGGTGAGGATAATCCTCAGGTTAAGTGCCCAGTTGGTAAAGTTGCTTCCATTGTTCGCTAATTTCTCTTTCTCCATGAACATATTGAAATTGAAGGTAGGTGGTGCCATGATCTACAACATATTTGCAAAGACTATTTAGACTATGTTTATGATAAATTAAGTTCAAGTTAATTCTAAAATTATCCCATGAACTCCCACTCAAAAACAACATCCCTCTTAGTTGTCTTTAGTGATTACACGAACCAAATTCACTACACCGAAACCGATCATCACGTGAGACGGTGTAGTTGCAAAGGCGAACATCAATATGTTCATCATATCATTCATATGACTCATGCTTTACCTTTCGGTTACGTGTTCCGAGGCCATGTCTGTACATGCTAGGCTCGCCAAGTAGAACCATTGTATTGCATGTGTTTCAAGGCCATGTCTGTACATGCTAGGCTTGAAAACACCCGTTGTATGCGAACGTTGAGTCTATCACACCCGATCATCACGTGGTGTCTCGAAACGACGAACTTTCTTAACGGTGCATACTTAAGGAAGAACACATTATTATCTTGATATTAAGTGAGAGGGATCATCTTATAATGCTACCGTCGCGATCTAAGCAAAATAAGATGCATAAAAAGATAAACATCACATGCATGGATAATGTGATATGATATGGTCCTTCTTGCACTTGATCTCCATCTTGTGCATCATGGTATGATCTCCATCATTCCACCGGCGTGGCACCAAGGTCCGTGGCACCTCCATCTTGATTGTCCATTACAACATATCACATGGATATGACATACAGCACGCAGGCCATAAAATAAGACAACCATATGGCTCCAGCCGGTATGTCAATAATTTACAAAAGATATCATCTTATACATAACGTTTGTAACATTGACCATATCACATCACATGCCCTGCAAAAACAAGTTAGACGCCTCTAATTTATTTTTGCATATTTTACGTGGCTTTGGGCTTACGAGGATAGAACCGTTCATATCTACGTACAAGAACCACAACGTTGATAAAACATATTTTTGAACAACCCTTTGTAGATTAGATCTTAACTATAGTAGGAGAAACCGACACCCGCAAGCCACTTATGCAATTCAAGTTGCATGTCAGTTGTGGAACAAGTCTCATGTACGTGGACATGTAAAGTTAGTCCGGGCCGCTTCATCCTACTATGCCACTAAGATCATAAAATACTCAAAGAGACAAAAACATGATCATCAACGCCCACATACTCCTATGTGTTCTACCCGTACAATTCATCTACGCATAGATCCGGCTCTGATACCACTGTAGAGGAACGTAGCATAGAAAACAAAAAAAATTCCTACACGCGATAAACCCAAATGGCCAAGATCTAATCTATGAGATGAAAGGCAACAGGGAGAAAGAGAGTCTTGAGATAACATACCCTCGAAGACTCAAAGTGGTACGAGAAAAGATCTCGTGGTTGGCGTAGTCGTTCTCAGGCCGATCCCGAGCGAGAAGAAGAGCACCGCAATCCGGCGGTGCCTCCGTAATCGGTCACACGTTCAGCTCGATGAAGACTTCCGTTCCCTCGTTCCAGCGGGTTGCGGAAGTAGAAGATCCCTCCGGAATTCCAGCAGCACGACGGCGTGGTGGTGGTGAAGAATCCCACGGTCAGGGCTTCGCCAAGCCGGAGACCATGGAATGGAGCAGCGGATGGAAGGGAAAATGTGTGAGCAAGTGTGTGGAGAAGAGAGAGCCCTCACCCTCCTTTTATAGGGGAGGGGGAGGCAGCCCAAGGGGGGGTGCGGCCAGCCATGGGTGCCCCCACCCCTTCCTCTCTTCATGTGAGTGGAAGCTCCACTCAAACCCACTCAAAAATCCCTTAATTTCCCACTTGGAAAATCCAAAGGTTTTTTTTAATAAATAAATAAAACATTTTTATTTCTTTATTTATATTTGTTAATTCCATTAACAAACATTTGCATGCAGCACCTCGAACCATTTGTTAATTCTATTAACAACCGTTCGACGAAAAACCCCTTGAACTATTTCAATTTTCCCCGAAACAATTCCGGAGCTGCCCAAAATATTCTTCGGTATTCCGTATCCTCTCTAAACGCTTCATCGAACCTTAAGTGTGTCTCCCTACGGTTCGTAAATATTATAGACATGATCGAGACTCCTCTCCGATCAATAATCAACAGCGGGGTCTGGAAAACCGTGATGACTCCTATATATTCAACGATGACTCTCGTGATCGTGTGAACCTTTCAACGTCGTAACGATTTCCCTTTGTCTCGCGATATATTACTTGTCCGAGATCCGATCATCGGTATCCACTATACCTTGTTCGATCTCGTTATCCGACAAGTACTCTTTTCTCGTTCCCGTGATATAACATCCTAGTGATCAAATCACTTGCTTGCAAGCGGTGTCGATGTGATATCACCGAGAGGGCCCTGAGTATATCTATCCGTCATATTGGATGGACAAATCCCATTCTCGATCCATGAGCTTCAACCAATACTTTCCGAATATCCAATGCCACCTTTATAGTCACCCTTTTACGGTGTGACGTTTGATGTCATCAAAGTATTCTTTCGGTATTAGTGATTAACACGATCTCATGGTCTAAGGAATAATGTTACTCCGAATGTAAGACATAACAACAAAACTAAATGACTTGATCGTATTGTTATACTTAGTTTAGGGTTTAAGTTCATCATGTCATTCTCCTAATGACATGACCCCGTTATCAACAACATCCAATGTTCATGATCAGGAAACCTTGATCATCTGTTTAATCAACGGGCTAGTTAAAAGAGAGGCTTCACTAGGAACGTTGGTTTGTTTATTAATCACACATGTATCAACGTTTCCGGTTAATACAATTCTAGCATGAGAAATAAACATCTATCATAAACAAGGAATAACATAATAAACACTTTATTATTGCCTCTCGGGCATATTCCCTTCAAGGAAAAGAAGCTAGACGCCACGGCGACAGTCGAAACAGTAGTGAAGATAGCCCGAGAGAAAGAAGCTCGCGGCACCGTGGCAGCCGCTCGAGAAAACGAAGCAAGAAACCAAGGAAAGATGACGACCGCGACCGGCCAGAATACGACGCGCGATCAGATCTCGCTCAAAAAAGGGTGGATAAGGCAAGGTGTTCGCGATATCGCGAGCGCTCTTCGTCCGGCTCCTCGGATGATGAAACCTGCGGAGCACTCTGTTTCGCTCGCAGCATCTGCGAAGCACCTCTACCCAAAAGGTTCAAGCTCAGCACGGAAGTGACGAAGTACGACGGCTAACTCGAGCCCTCTCAATGGTTAAGTGACTACCTCACGGCAGTAAAATGCCAACGTGGGAACAAGAACACGGCTATGCAATACCTCAATTTGCATCTTACCGGCGCGGCCCGCAGTTGGCTGGAGAGAAGACCAAAATCTTGCTACGCATCGTGGGATGATTTGCACCGCGATTTTTGCAAAAATTTCCAGTCGATTTACAAGAGGCCAGCTACCATCGAAGAACTACGAGCATGCAAGCAGAAGAGTGGCGAATCCACACGCGAGTACATCCAGCGATGGACCATGCTCAGGAATACCGCGGGAACTATCTCAGAAGAAGTAGCAATCGAAGCCTTCGCGAAAGGCGCCAGAAGAACTGCTTTTCGAGAGGAGCTAGGCAGAGCTGCACCCAAGACTATTGGAGAGCTAATGATCATAGCCGAAAAATGGGCTAACGGAGAAGATGCGGTGCGCAACGAAAGAGCATCGTCACCCACACACGATGACGACCGTCATGGTCGAAGAAAAAGAAGAAAATATTACAATCATGAGGATAGAGAGGAGTTGGTCGCCGCGGAATTCACGCGAAGCCGCGACTCCGGTCGCCGTGGAAATCGCGAGTGGAGGCCAAAGGCGGAAGAAAAATCCCCCGAAGAAGACCTCCATGCATACTGCTCGCTACATCTATTCACAGATAAGCGCGCGGGCAAAACTAAGGCAACACACCTGCTTAAGGATTGCCGAAAGTTTCATGACATCTCGGACGCACTCGCGAGGAAAAGATCTGCCTCCACTCAAAATTACCCGCCGCTTCCAGGAGGAGGGCACCAAGGATTCCATCCGCCACCACCACCACCTCCACCCGCAAATCCAAACATGGAGCTAGCCGCAGTACCCGCACCACCGCAGAACGCCGGAGCCAACGCGTATCCAAACCCGGCAGGACAACTCGCAATGATCCAGAAGGTATGCCCCTCTCGCAGAGCTCAAAGACTAACACGAGGAAACTATGCATGGCAGTGCAGACACCGCCAACAAAGACCGAGTACTTGAAGATGGCAGAGCAGCCAATCACGTTCTCGATGAAAGATCTGTTGGGAATATGCCCTAGAGGCAATCATGTATGATGTAATTCCCACTGTATTCATAAAGTTATTAAGTTGTCCTTGTTTTGAACATCTGATATATGTCATTGAATATGTGATTCGATTGTGGAACTATATATTCATGTTGTTCATACTAGATTGTCCTTGGTCATTTAGGTTGTGCTGGACACACACCCTAGACTAATGTGAGTGTTGGCTGATGACACGGTTCCACTTGTCATGGGCATGGTGATGCCATTCCAACGTTCACGGACTTGGCTAAAGTGTTTAGCAAGTCGGACTGACCCATATTGAGATGCAATGATCAAGTCGTCATTTGCATGTCTCAATCAATGTAATCCTTAGACCTGAGGTTGTCGCACAATCCGAGTTGTGGATCACCGACTTAGGTTCTGTCAAACGTTGTTCTGTGACAAGGCAACTATAAAGGCAGAGTTCGGGTCGAATGAGAAGCAAGCTGCGTGATGTGGATAATCAAGATGGGATTTTGCCCCTCCGAATGGAGAGATATTCTCTGGGCCCTCTCGAGTGATATGATTCAGGAAGCATGGCCATGCGCGACTCAGTTAAGTGTTAACTGTGTCGGTTGACTAAGAGTTAGTCAGATGAATCACATGTCACAGATCGAGAAGAGAGTTGAGCTATTTAAGGGATAACGATAAATCGCCTATAGCTTGACAAGGTATATCATGAGGCAAAAGGGACTAAGATGAATATCACATTGAAAGGTATGTCGTCATGACTCAATGGGACTTGGGAGTCGGCACGTTCTGCTAGGAGCCGCTACCGATTGATCGATTGAGAGTCGGACTCTAATCGTGTCCAAGTCGCCATGAGCCTGCAGGGTCGCACACTTAAGAGCGGGAGCAAATATTGGTTGGGCTGGACCCGAACCGGAAATGGACTGAATTAGTGAGTCGGACTCACAGAGGGAATGGGCCACAAGTGTTGTGCAACCCATTACCATACGCTATATAAAGATGGGCGCAGGTTGCCCAGTGGGCACGTTAGTCCACTCTCCCATGCGTTGGGAACCCTAGCCCCACTCAGTCCAGCCGCCGCACCGGACCTAGCTGTCCGCCGTCGGAGCTCCTCCTCGTACGTGTGGATACCGACAGAGGTGTTGTACGTTCAGGACTTCGACGTTCGAGGGATTGGATCGGCCGGACCGGATCGATCGTGGGACTGCACTGCCCCGACGCGCTGCACCGATAATCCGCACCTGCGCGTCTAGTGGTAATACTCGTGGTCTTCTACCTCGGCTAGATCTTGGGAGCATTGCGTAGGAAAAGTTTTCGTTTATCTCTACGCGCAACAACAGTGGTATCAGAGCGGTAGCTTCTGGTATTAGGCCCGAGATCCGTACATATGTGATATGTAGTTAGCGTTAGATGTGATCTAATTGCTGTTTTGATGGTCGTTCTATGGGATGTTGGTTCTAGTGGGAGCATAAGTATTAAAGCGTTTAATATGCCTGCTCTTTTATGAATACATGTCTTAAGTGTTTTTTGTGTATTTTCTGTTGTAGATCAATGGCACCTAGCAACCTTCCTCAGTTGTCCGCGTTTGCGTTGAGGTCAATCCTAGAGAAAGATAAGCTAAATAGAACTAATTTCACCAACTGGTATCGTAATCTGAGGATAGTCCTCAAGCATGACAAGAAAGAACATGTTCTAGAAACTCCACTTCCAGAAGAGCCTGATGATGATGCGACTGTCGCTGTCACAAATGCCTACCGTAAGACTAGAGATGATTCTACGGAAATTAGCTGTCTTATGCTTGCACACATGGAACCGGACTTGCAGCAGCAGTTCGAAAATGTTGAGGCCTACGATATGATCTTAAGCCTCAAAAGTATGTTCTAGGCTCAATCAAAGACTGAGAGGTATCAAGTCTCTCAAGCTTTGCTTGGCTGTAAGCTGAAAGACGGCGATCCACTGAGTCCGCATGTAATCAAGATGATTGGTTACATACAGGCTTTGGATCGGTTGGGCTTCTCAATTAACGAAGATATTGCCACTGATATAATTCTGAACTCTCTTCCTAGTGCGTATGGTCCGTTCATCTCGAACTACCATATGCATGGTATGGATAAGAGTATCACTGAATTACATGGGATGCTCAAAACGGCAGAGGCTGATATCAAGAGAGGCGCCAGTCAAGTGTTGATGGTGCAGAATAAGGATAAGTTCAAGAAGAGTCGTTCTTGGACTAATAAGAAGAAGGATAAGTCAGGAGCTAGCGCCCATGGCCCTGTCCAGAGTGCTCCCTCAAAGACTAAGCCTTCTCCTACAGCCGGAGCCAATTGCTTCTATTGCAAGCAAGATGGACACTGGAAGAGGAACTGCACCAAGTATTTGGCTAACAGAGCCAAGAGTGGAGGTGTGACTTCCAACTCAGGTACGCTTGTGTGAAATGTTATAGACATTTATCTTGCTGATGCGCCTAATAGTTCTTGGGTATATGATACCGGATCAGTTATTCACATAAGCAACTCGTTGCAGGGACTGGTAAGAACTAGGAGCGTGGCAAGAGGAGAGGTTGATATTCGGGTCGGCAACAAGGCGAGAGTCGCTGCGTTGGAAGTCGGCACGATGCAACTTCATTTACCTTCAGGATTTATTTTGGAACTAAATAATTGTTATTATGTTCCAGCGCTTAGTCGAAACATTATTTCCGCCTCATGTTTGATGAGACAAGGTTATGAGTCGAATATTAAGAATAATGGTTGTTCTTTATATTTGAAAGATATGTTTCATGGCTTTGCACCCGTTCAGAACGGGTTATTTATTTTAAATCTTGATAGTGAATCGGTCTATAACATAAATGTTAAAAGGTTGAAACCAAATGATCTGAATATGACTTACTTTTGGCACTGTCGGCTTGGTCATATAAGTTGGAAGCGCATGAAGAAACTCCATGATGATGGACTTCTAACTTCGTTTGACTTAGAGTCATTCGAGACATGCGAATCATGCCTACTAGGCAGAATGACCAAGACACCTTTTGCAAGGAGTTGTGAAAGGGCGTCCGACTTGTTGGAACTAATACATAGTGATGTATGTGGTCCAATGAGCACGACAGCCAGAGGTGGTTATGAGTACTTCATTACCTTCACTGATGATTTGAGTAGGTATGGATATATCTATTTAATGAAACACAAGTCGGAAGCCTTTGAAAAGTTCAAGGAATTCCAGAGTGAGGTACAAAATCAACTCGGCAAGAAAATAAAGTTTCTACGGTCGGACCATGGAGGCGAGTACATGAGCCATGAGTTTGATGACCATCTAAAGAGTTGTGGAATAGTTTCTCAACTCACTCCGCCGGGTACACCGCAGAGAAACGGTGTATCAGAACGGAGAAATCGGACCTTGTTGGACATGGTACGATCAATGATGAGTCGGACAGATCTACCTTTATCATTTTGGGGTTATTGTCTAGAAACTGCAGCGTTCACACTAAACAGAGTACCATCAAAGTCAGTAGAGAAGACACCACATGAGATGTGGACGGGCAAGAAGCCAAGTTTGTCTTTTCTTAAGATTTGGGGTTGTGAAGCATTTGTCAAGCGACTTCAGTCGGACAAGCTCACGCCCAAGTCGGATAAGTGTATTTTCGTGGGGTATCCGAGGGAAACCTTGGGGTACTACTTCTACAACCGGGAAGAGGGAAAAGTGTTTGTCGCTCGGAATGGTGTCTTCCTTGAGAAAGAGTTTCTCGGTCGGGAAGTCAGTGGGAGCACAGTGCAACTCGAAGAAATTCGAGAGGAACCGGCTAGGGGCGAGTCGGCGAACGCCTTGGAGGCTGAGCCGGTCGTGGTACCTACACCGGTAACAGCACGTGAACCACGGAGATCTGCCAGATTACATAGTGCTCGAGATGTTTTACTGTTAGACAGTAATGAGCCGGCAACTTATTCGGAAGCAATGGTGGGATCTGATTCCGAGTCATGGCTTGGAGCCATCAGATCCGAGTTAAAGTCCATGGATGAAAACCAAGTTTGGAATTTGGTTGATCTGCCTGACGGTGCAAGACCCGTCGAGTGTAAATGAGTCTTTAAGAAGAAAATTGATATGGATGGAAATATTTCCGTCTATAAAGCACGACTTGTCGCGAAGGGGTTCCGACAGGTTCAAGGAGTTGACTACGACGAGACATTCTCGCCTGTAGCGATGCTTAAATCAATTCGGATCATGTTAGCCATAGCAGCCTATTTCGACTATGAGATATGGCAGATGGATGTCAAGACGGCTTTCCTTAATGGAAATTTAACTGAGGACGTGTATATGATACAGCCCGAAGGTTTTGTCGATCCAGCTAATGCTGACAAGATATGCAAACTTCAGAAATCCATTTATGGGTTGAAGCAAGCATCTCGGAGTTGGAACATTCGTTTTGATGAGGTAGTCAAATCGTTTGGCTTCATCAAGAGCGACCATGATTCTTGTTTATACAAGAAGTTTAGTGGGAGCAAAGTAAACTTTATAATCTTATATGTGGATGACATATTACTGATTGGAAATGATGTCATGATGTTGCAAGAAACCAAAGAGTCATTGGAAAGGAGTTTCTCAATGAAGGATTTGGGTGAGGCGACTTATATATTAGGAATCAGGATCTATAGAGATAGATCCAGGCGTCTCATTGGATTGAGTCAGAGTACATATCTGGACAAAGTTTTGAAGAGGTTCAAAATGGAAGAGTCCAAGAAGGGATTCTTACCGATGTCCCATGGCATAAAACTTAGCAAGACTCAGTGTCCTTCGACAACTGATGAGCGCAGTCGGATGAGTGTGATCCCGTATGCTTCGGCAATCGGATCCATCATGTATGCCATGATTTGTACTAGGCCAGATGTTTCCTATGCTCTAAGTGTTACGAGCAG
Organism: Alopecurus myosuroides; assembly: GCA_028641055.1. Classification (NCBI taxonomy): domain Eukaryota; kingdom Viridiplantae; phylum Streptophyta; class Magnoliopsida; order Poales; family Poaceae; genus Alopecurus; species Alopecurus myosuroides. The sequence goes on from CM054058.1 coordinate 525,958,037, forward strand.
ATACCAGGCTGACCCTGGCGAAGCCCACTGGGCAGCGGTTAAAAACATCCTTAAGTATTTGAGAAATACTAAGGAAATGTTCCTGGTTTATGGAGGTGATGAGGAATTCAGTGTAAAGGGTTACACGGATGCGAGTTATCTCACCGACTCAGATGATTCTCGTTCGCAATCGGGATACATGTTCGTAATGAACGGAGGAGCTGTGAGCTGGAAGAGTTCCAAGCAAGATACGGTGTCTGCATCTACAACAGAGGCTGAGTATATTGCTGCATCAGAGGCGGCAAAGGAAGATGTTTGGATCAGGAACCTCCTGATAGATCTTGGTGTGGTTCAGGGCGCGTCCAATCCATTGGACGTATATTGTGACAACAATGGTGCTATCGCACAAGCCAAGGAACCTAGACAACACCAGAAGAACAAACATATACTCATGCGGTACCACCTCATTCGCCAGTTTGTCGAACAAGGTGATATCAAGTTATGCAAAGTACACACGGATGCAAACACTGCAGATCCGTTGACAAAGGCGCTACCACAGCCTAAGCATGAGGCGCACACGAGAGGTATGGGCATTAGATGCCTAGGCATATGATGCCAGGATGATTGACTCTAGTGCAAGTGGGAGACTGTTGGGAATATGCCCTAAAGGCAATCATGTATGATGTAATTCCCACTGTATTCATAAAGTTATTAAGTTGTCCTTGTTTTGAACATCTGATATATGTCATTGAATATGTGATTCGATTGTGGAACTATATATTCATGTTGTTCATACTAGATTGTCCTTGGTCATTTAGGTTGTGCTGGACACACACCCTAGACTAATGTGAGTGTTGGCTGATGACACGGTTCCACTTGTCATGGGCATGGTGATGCCATTCCAAAGTTCACGGACTTGGCTAAAGAGTTTAGCAAGTCGGACTGACCCATATTGAGATGCAACGATCAAGTCGTCATTTGCATGTCTCAATCAATGTAATCCTTAGACCTGAGGTTGTCGCACAATCCGAATTGTGGATCACCGACTTAGCTTCTGTCAAACGTTGTTCTGTGACAAGGCAACTATAAAGGCAGAGTTCGGGTCGAATGAGAAGCAAGCTGCGTGATGTGGATAATCAAGGTGGGATTTTGCCCCTCCGAATGGAGAGATATTCTCCGGGCCCTCTCGAGTGATATGATTCAGGAAGCATGGCCATGCGCGACTCTAACTAAGTGTTAACTGTGTCGGTTGACTAAGAGTTAGTCAGATGAATCACATGTCACAGATCGAGAAGAGAGTTGAGCTATTTAAGGGATGACGATAAATCGCCTATAGCTTGACAAGCTATATCATGAGGCAAAAGGGACTAAGATGAATATCACATTGAAAGGCATGTCGTCATGACTCAATGGGACTTGGGAGTCGGCACGTTCTGCTAGGAGCCGCTACCGATTGATCGATTGAGAGTCGGACTCTAATCGTGTCCAAGTCACCATGAGCCTGCAGGGTCGCACACTTAAGAGCGGGAGCAAATATTGGTTGGGTTGGACCCGAACCGGAAATGGACTGAATATGTGAGTCGGACTCACAGAGGGAATGGGCCACAAGTGTTGTGCAGCCCATTACCATACGCTATATAAAGAGGGGCGCAGGTTGCCCAGCGGGCACGTTAGTCCACTCTCCCATGTGTTGGGAACCCTAGCCCCACTCAGTCCAGCCGCCGCACCGGACCTAGCAGTCCGCCGTCGGAGCTCCTCCTCGTACGTGTGGATACCGGCAGAGGTGATGTACGTTCAGCACTTCGACGTTCGAGGGAATGGATCGGCCCGACCGGATCGTGGGACTGCACTGCCCCGACGCGCTGCACCGATAATCCGCACCTGCGCGTCTAGTGGTAATACTCGTGGTCTTCTACCTCGGCTAGATCTTGAGAGCATTGCGTAGGAAAAGTTTTCGTTTATCTCTACGCGCCACAACAAGATCACCCACCACGAGTCTATCGACCAGGACACGCCGCCCTCGTCATCCAAGCACAAATTGGTAACTACGACCTAGCCCGTGTATTCATGGATGGTGGTAGTGGACACAACATTATCTACGCGGATACACTCCGTCGGATGAACAAGAACTTGGACGGCCTCCCGGAATCGGAAACATCCTTCCACGGGATAGTCCCGGGCAAGGCAGTCCGTCCACTCGAAACAATTACCTTAGAAGTCGTGCTGGGCACTCGGACCAACTACAGAAGAGAGTTCCTCGACTTCGAAGTTGTCGACTGGCCATCACAGTACCACGCCATTCTGGGCTGAACAGCGTTCGCCAGATTCATGGCAGTACCACATTACGCCTATCTGAAGCTCAAGTTACCTGGAGAGAACGGCGTAATCACCATCGACGAAGACTTTCAGAAATCCAACAAGTGCGACATCGAATTTAATGAAATCGCAAAGTCTTTCGGGACGCAAGAAGAACTTCAAGAGCTGGCAAAGACCACGGACCACTCCGTGATGCCCCTCACGAAGAAAAACGCGCCTGAACTCGAGTTTAGCGCAAACAGCGACACCCGAAAACATCAAGTGCACCCGACAGACTCTGCGAAGACAGCGATGGTCTCAACAACTCTCTCGCAAGCATAGGAAGGCGCGCTCGTCAAACTCCTCCGTGAGTACTGGGAAATTTTCGCCTAGCAGCCCTCAGATATGCCAGGAATACCCAGGGAGTTTGCCGAGCACTCACTCGAAGTCTTTCCTGATGCTAAACCCATCAAACAGACGACACTACGATTTTCAGAACTCAAGCAGAAGGCGCTTGGAGAAGAGGTGAATAGATTGCTAGCTGCGAAGTTCATCAGGGAGATCAAGATATCCACCTGGTTAGCAAACCCGGTGCTGGTCCCCAAAAAGAACACGGATATCCTTCGGGTGTGCATCGACTACACGTCGTTAAACAAGCATTGCCCCAAGGAAAATTTTCCACTCCCACGAATCGACCAGATCGTGGACTCTACAGCAGGCTGCCAACGCCTCTCCTTCCTAGACGCCTATTCGGGATACAATCAGATCCGGATGAAAAGGGAAGACGAAGAAAAGACAGCATTCATCACACCTCACGGTGTCTACTGCTACACGACAATGCCCTTCGGGCTGAAGAACGCAGGCGCAACATATCAGCGCTGCATGCAAAGATGCCTCGCCAACCTCATTGGCAAGAACGTGCAAGTATATGTTGACGACATTGTCATCAAGACTCGAGTTGAGGACACACTCCTCGAGAATATTAAAGAAACATTCGACGCCCTCAACGCATACAGGATCAAGCTCAATCCGACCAAATGTGTCTTTGGCGTTCCAGCAGGAAAACTTCTCGGGTACCTGGTATCCGCCAGAGGCATTGAAGCCAACCCGGAAAAGATACAAGCCATCTTGACCATGAAGGAGCCAACCAATCTACGCGGAGTCCAGCAGCTCGCAGGGCGACTAGCCGCCCTAAGCAGATTCATCGCACGATTGGGAGAGCAAGCACTACCCTTCTACAAGTTGTTGAAGAAGACAGACAAATTCGAGTGGACACCAGAAGCTAAGCAAGCGTTTGCAGATTTGAAGTGGTCATTGCAAAGTAGGCGCATCCTTGTAACACCGCAAGAAGGGGAGCCACTTTTCTTGTACCTAGCCGCCACAAACCAGGTCATCAGCACAGCAGTCGTAGTCGAACGACCTGAGGAAGGCAAAACATACGGAGTTCAACGACCCATCTATTACATCAGCGAAGTGCTCTCGCCATGCAAGCAACGATACCCTCATTACTAGAAGCTCGCGTATGGAGTCGTTCTTACAGCCCGCAAGCTCAAACATTATTTCCAGGAACACGCCATTACAGTGGTTAATGATGCGTCACTTGGGACGATCATGAACAACCCTATGGCATCCGGAAGAATAGCAAAATGGAACATCGAGTTGGGCGCTTGGGACATCACTTACGCAGGACGCAGCGCAATCAAATCCCAGGTACTTGTTGAATTCCTAGGTGAATGGACAGAACTGCAAACGCCAGGACCACCCGAGTACACGAGCAATTGGATAATGTACTTTGACGGGTCCAAGAGAAACGAAGGAGCAGGAGCGGGAATTGTTCTTATATCCCCTCAGGGAGACAAGCTGCAATACGTCCTACGATTGGACTTTCCACCAAATGATCCGGCATCAAACAACGACGCAGAATACGAAGCCTTGTTGCACGGGATGAAGATGGCAATCCCCTGTGGAGCTACTCGCTTAATGATCTACGGCGACTCCAATCTCATTGTGCAACAAACGATGAAAGAGTGTGACGCAATCGCCGAAAACATGATCGCGTACCGCAACATGTACAATCTACTCGAAGAAAGTTTTAAAGGATGCGAGCTAAAGCACATCGCAAGATCCAGCAATGAAGAAGCAGATCGACTAGCAAACATGGGTTCCACGAATACACCCATACCACCAGGAATATATTTCGAACGGATGATCAAGCGATCGGTCAAAATCAAGAAAGCTGCAGAAGCACCCGCAGTGCCAGAAACAGAGGTCAGCCTGCAAGTCGACCTTATCGAGCTCGTTCATAACATATCACGACAAGTTTTTCTGGTCGAGCCAGTCTGGACGCAGAAATATCTCGACTACTTGACAAACAGACAGCTCCCGGCTGACCCACACGAGGCTCGACAAATAATCAGACGCAGCAAATCCTTTCGGGTAGTCAATGGGGAATTATACAAGCAAAGCATCTCGGGAATACTTCAGCGTTGCATCGCACCCGAAGATGGCAAAGAATTGCTCCGTGACATCCATCAAGGAGACTGCGGACATCACGCTAGCTGGAAAATAATATTGGGAAAGGCCTTCCGCGCGGGATTCTACTGGTTGACAGCAGCTACCGATGCAAAGAACCTGGTCGAACGATGCGATGCTTGTCAGCGATTCGCACCAAGACCACATGCACCTGCTACAGAATTGCACATGATACCCATTGCCTGGCCCTTCGCACAATCGGGGCTAGACATGGTTGGACCATTACGCAAGTCCACCCCTGGAGGATATACACCGTTGCTGGTCGCAGTCGACAAATTCACCAAATGGATCGAGGCCACACCAGTAATTTCGGCTAGTGCCCAATGCGCCGTCAAGTTACTCGACTCCATTGTATGCAGATTTGGTGTGCCACACGACATCATTATAGACAATGGTACAAATTTCACAGCAAAGTAAACGCAACAGTTCTGCGAGGAAAAAGGCATCAACTTCAAGTTCGCTTCAGTTGCCCACCCACAGACGAACGGACAAGTCGAAAGATCCAACGGCTTAGTTTCGGCTGGCATCAAGAAACGCCTACTCGATCGTCTACACCCCGCCGCGGGACATTGGGCAGACGAACTACCCTCCGTACTATGGAGCCTTCGCACAACCCCTAATCGATCTACAAAATACATGCCATTTTTCATGGTATACGGGGCAGAAGCAGTCCTCCCCGAGGACGTCCGATTCAGCGCCCCACGAGTCGTGGCATACAGCGAAGAAACCTCTAACAAGGCACTCGCGGAAGATATGGATGCACTCGACGAGATGCGGGACATTGCGCTCGCAAGATCCGCAGTATATCAGCAATCACTGCGAAATTATCATAGTCGCCGCATACGCCACAGAGCATTCGCGGTTGGAGATCTAGTGCTGCGACTCAAGCAGAAGGAAGGACACAAGATAGAGCCACCCTGGGAAGGACCCTTCATCATACACGAAGTTATCCCAGGTGGAGCCTACAGGCTGAAGAATCCATCGACCGGAGGAATCTATTCCAATCCTTGGAATATCGCACACCTCCGCAAATTTTATCCCTAGGTTTACTTGTTATCACAACAAATAAGGCTATACTAGCCAAACTTGTAACTCGAATACATGGCTTCTCAGTCATTGCAATAAAAACATGGTTTCTCCATCATATTCTCTCGAAGCTTCCTATTTTTACATGCTCAAAAGTTACAGGTACACACCCCATAAACACACGGGGGCTACACCTACAACTAAGCATCACAGGAAAAAAACCATTCATACAAGGTTACACACCTTACAACAGTTTTTACGAACTATACAAGATTACATGATATGCACATCCGAAAATCAATCAAAGCGCTGAGGAAATATTTTCTCCACATCCGAACTTGTATGATATGCACATCCGAACTTGTATGATATACAAGATTACATTGAAATATTTTCTCCACATACATGATATGCACATCCGAACTATACAAGATTTTCTCCACTGCGGGACGAACATCATCATAGTAGGGGGAAATTTTTTTTTTTTTTTTCATCGATTGAATCATCTAAGAGCCTGGCTAAAGAGTTAAAGTCTATTTCAGGATGCCATATCCGGACAAAGGATAGAGCTACAACCACGCCGCGTGTCATTTGATTGCGCACACACGCGCGAACCTCTCCCTCACGTCTGAACAACCTGAGAAGATAGCTCCAGTCTTCGGGACCCCTTTCGAGTGGGTAGAAAGCAGCGTTCATCGCGATCAATACCTCGTGAAAAGAACTCACAAGAATTCTCGCCTGAAGAACACAGAACTTCAAGGTGGCCATCACGAACCCTCGACTACGATCAGACCATAAATTACTCGCATGAGGTTTTAAGCTACCAGCCTCCTGAACAATGTGGTTTTCCACCCACTGCTTTTCTTCCCTGTCATCCGGTCTGACAACTGAAGAGCAAGAATGCTTGATCAGCAAAGGAAACAAAGCAAAGAAGACACGGGGGCTGTATTACTTACACAGCAAATCCCTCGCAACCAAGGATAACTCATCCATCAGAAACTGCTCGCGTTCAGCCGCCAATTTCTGCTTGGACTTCGCCACATCGGCTACACCGCGCAGAGCCTTAAGCTAGCGTTCACCCTCCCGGACCTTATCACGAAGACCAGCATAGGTGCCAACGGCGGCAACAAGGGGATTTACTGGAGTAGCATGTCCACCTGAAGATTCCGCAACTACCCCAGTGGCCTGGAAGAATACAAGGAAAGAAGTAAGAAGCCCTATTCGAAGCATTTCTAGCCGCACACCCGACAACAAATGCTCGGGGGCTACTCCCATCAGGAGGAAACACACAAGCTACAAGAAGCAATTTCTAGAACGAACACTTCGATTAAAGACAATGAAAATACGGGAATACATCCCAAGGTTCATTACATTCACGGAGGAAAAGAGAAAGAAGAACTAAATTACGAAGCTACAGTGGTGCTCCCGCTAGCAGCAGTCGCCCCCCCTTTCAGTCGAGCGAATAGCTCAGACAGCTTCCGAGCAAGAACGGTGGCCTGCTCGCCAAAACGAGAGAGACGTACCTTTTTGCCCGTGGAGGGGTCGACTGGAAGTTGCGAGTAGGCTTCCTCCAAGCCGTTGACTCCATGTGCCAGCGCGAACTGGATCGCAGTCTTCGCGCCAGACTCCGACTGGGAGACCGCGTAAGCATCCAGGAGATTGCCCTCCGAGAAGACCTTCAGCGGGTCGTCTAGCACGGGTGGAGGTACAGCGTTGACAAGGAAGCGATTGTGCAGTTGCGACAACACTTGAGTGGCATCGCCAACCAAGGAGCATACTCCTTCAGCGTGCCTCTTGAGTTGAGCGAGCGTGTCGGTTAGCACATCTACCCGCTGGATCCCAGGGATCTCCAAAGGAACATCCAGAAGACCTGCAAAGGAAAAGAATTTCAAAACTCCGCAGGATCACCAAAGATAAAAAAATACAATTGCAAGAGCCTAGGTCACTTACCCGCGAGACGCTCAGCAAGGGGACGGAGGAACGTGACAAGGTCAGAATCGGCCTTCTTGCCAGCTTTCTCTTGATCCTTCAAAGCTTTTCTCGCATCCGCGAGTTGCCTGTCAAGATCCTCCGACCACATGCGGGAGGCCTCCAACTCTTGTCGAATAGCCGCCAAATCATTTTCCTGAGTGGTTACCCGCTCAGAAAGCCTGATTTTCTCGGACTCTGAATATTCGAGTCGAGCTACACAATAAACACTTGTCAGAAAACAAGAATAGATGCAAGAACAGAAACAAGAGAAGACAATGGGACTTACTCTTAAGGAGCTCGTTCTCGGTATGGGATCGACTGCAGTCTGACTGAAGCCTCTCGCATTCTGATTCGGCGAGAACAACACGGCGACCAATCGCCGCAAGCGAGTCAACAAGGGACTACAAAAGTACAGAAGAATTAGAAGATATATACTTGAGCCTATAGCCGATCGCAAGCAATCAACTACAGCCTCGGGGGCTACTCCCATCGGGAGCACTGTCCTGCACCCGATAAAAATCAAGACGAAGGAAAAAAAACAAGACTTTGAGCCTATAGCCGATCGCGAGCAATCGACTACAGCCTCGGGGGCTACTCCCATCAGGAGCACTGTTGTGCACCCGATAAAAATTCGAAGACAAATTACAAAGTTTACCTGGCCCGTAGCGCGGGAGAGAGGATCTGCGGAGCTGTCCGTCACTTCTTTCGAAGCTGAAGTCCTGGCGGCAAAGCTAGGAGCCTCACGTTCCGCAGTCGCCGCATTGGGGGATGCGCTAGGAGAATTCTGAACGGTGCCAGCAGTGGGAGTCCCACCCGCAGTTTCTACTATGTTCCTCTTTTCGGGAGGTACCAAAGAAGCATACCTGCGGGGGCTGATAGCCTGCACACTGCAGCAAAGAAGAACAGAGAATGAAACATAAGTGCAGAAGAAAAAATGTTCGATAAAAACAAAGAAAAGAACTTACTCGTCGTCTTCATCTTCATCCAACATATCCGCGTTCCAAGCGGTTGCGATTACTGGGAATGAAGGAGAAGGGGTAAGGGAGCGAAGTGGAGTCGCGGAGATAGGGGCCTTCCCGGGCGATTCCTCTAAGGAATTATCCTTGGAAGTAGCCTCGTCATCGCCCTCTACCCAACGACGCTTGCGGTGACGAAGGCCGCCATCCGAGCCCTCCGCGCCATCCGAAGAATCACGCTCGGAGCCCGAAGAAGCATCAGCGACGCTGGTATCGGCTGGGCCGTCCAGGTGACTCGCCAATAACTCCGAAGCGTCCTCTCCTGCAACTGGCGGGTAGAAGTTTGCCATTGCCAGACTCTGCAAAGAATGCGGAAGAAGGCAAAGAAAAATTCAGTCGACTAAATGTTCAGAGCAAGAAGAAGAAAGAAATAAATAGAAGGCAAGGAGGGTAAACTAACCGCGGCTGGTGGTGGTCTCGAGGCATCGAAGGCTTCGACTGTGCAGTCGGGGAACTTTTCTCCCACCTTCAAGCTGGTGATGGTCGCGATTTTCTTCTCGAACTCGACGTTCGAAAGCTCCTCGCGGCTCACTCGGCTGGGATCTTCTGAGCCTTGGTGTTCCCACATGGTGGAAGGCCTTTGCTGCAAAGGTTGGATCCTGCGCTTCAAGAAGATGCTCGCTAGATGCAGTCCGTTGAGAACAACTCCAGCGGCTTGATCCCGGAAAGCAGTCACCTTTGCGAGTAGGGGCGCGACAACCTGGTTTTCTTCGGCTGACAGCTTATGCGCCCAGGACTTCCGCCTCTTCAGAACAGCGAATGGGTGGAATTCCACAATCCCACCCGCGCTGTTGTCGATGACGTAGAACCATTTCTTCCGCCAGCCCTGGGCGGAGTCGACGAAGTGCATATTGAAGTAACCAGACTCCAATCGAGCCTGGATCCCGAAGCCACCCGTCTGTAGCGGTTCGCCTGGTTCGGAATCCACCAGCGATCTCTCGCGGAAAATCCGAATCTTGAAGAGGGCCTTCCAGAGCGCCCAATGCGGGCGAATGCCAAGGAAGCATTCGCAGAATACGATGAAGCACGATATGTGCTGCACCGCATTCGGAGGAAGATCGTGAAGATGTATGCCATAGACATACAGCAACCCGACAAGAAAAGGATGGAGGGGGAAGGAGAGACCCCGAGACACGTGGTCCGCGAAGACCACGCGCTCGTTCGCCTGCGGGTTCGGTACCTCTTCTTTCTTCCCGAGGCGCACCCGCTTTTCAGCTTCCGCAGGCAGCAACCCCTCCCGCTGCATCTCTTTGATGCTCTTCGCGGTGGTATTGGGTACGCGCCAGTCGCCAGCGCGAGGCGCAGGTTGCGCGGAGGCTTCTCCGGATGCGTAAGCGGCGACGCCACGTTTTTTGCCTCCGGCCATGGCTAACAGTACGAGCTCGAGCGCGAGGAGGAAGATGAGCACGAGGAAGAAGATGGTTGAAGACGAGGGATGGGAAAATTTTACCGCAGCACTAAGTCCCGTATTTATACACGGAGCGGATCAATCTCAGCCACTCGATGCGCCACGTGGCACGTATCGCAGCCACCACGTGTGAAGATGAAACGAAGGGACGGTGAACGCTGTTCCGTGCCACGATCTTAACGGAAGATCGTGCGCATTTACTGCGCAGTTCGCGTAAAAACCGGAAGCGGCGTCTCGTTTCCCGGTCAAAAAGCTGACTAAGTGGGCCAGCCTATCTGGTACCGCTCCGTCACGTTCCATCGGGAGGGAAAAAGTGCGCCATGAAATCATGGCATGCATCATCAAACTCAAGCAATTTTCGAATGGAAGTTCAAACGCGAAAAAAACTTCGTACAAACCAAAATTCTTTTGAATAAAAGCAATTCTTCCATAAGAAAAACATGGAACAAGACCTCTTTAAACAAGAGAGAAATACCCTGTACACGAAAATTCTTTCGTATGGGCACAACATCCCAAATATGAAAACTCTTTCATATGGATATAACTTTCCTCAGCACGAAATTTCTTTCGTATGGAGCTTAAAAACAAAACACACGGGTAGGAAAAACTTACTTCCCTGTTACACATGATAATTTTACATCATAAAAACCTGGATCGTTCAGCCGACTAGGCACATCCGGATGCCATATTCTTCGAAGAAGGTAAGACCCAAAAGATCTTTCTTTAGGGCCTGGAATCGCACTCGAAAGTTGCGTCCTCCGATATAATTCCGTGTCAACAACACGAAGAAAAATCCTAGCGGACGCGCCGGGTACCCCCATAGGTTAAGTTCGACTCGATAAGTCCACAACGGCCCAGTCGCAACAATCACCTTATCGGGTTCGAGTCGGAGGTCTCGAATCTGTGTAGGCCAGGAGTGTATTTTCCCTAGTCGCAATTAATTGGCCCTGATCTCTCGGGAGAGCCAAGCTACTGTGCCGCATCCTTCTGCAAATAAAGCCACAATAACAGGCACTTAAGTCGCTCAATACTCGAGCATAAAGACTCGTTGCACAGGGAATACACCCTTTAAACAGCAAGCAGCCAAGCTGTTTATCCAAAGAAGCAAGGATAAAAAAGATCTGGCCGTCTACTCGACTGGAAAAATCCTACTCGAGCAAACGCTCGGGGGCTACTGACGAAGATATGGATCCTGGACCCTGCGGATAAAGACACCCCCTCTCAGGCCCAAGGTTAAGGCCCAAGAAGAGGAGTCCTTGGAATACTCCAAAAGGCCCACGTGAAGCCCACCCGCACTAAACTTGCGGGTTAAGCTAGGAAACTTGTAAACCGACCTAGTTAGAGTTCGAGTCCCCTCCGGGTAGGATTTGAGACCTGGCCACCTATATAAGGCCAGGAGAACCCCCCGGAGAGGACCAAGCAATACCGCACGACCCAAAAGCCTTGAACTCGAGTCCTACCCTCGATTCGAGCACCACCTTTGTAACCGATCTAATCATCAATACAGATCGACAAGAGGCAGGAGTAAGGGTTTTACCTCTACGAGGGCCCCGAACCTGGGTAAATCTCGCCCCCTGTCTAGCCGACGATTCCATCAGCGCTCATGGGTTCTCCTAATCGAAACCCGATAGGTTCACCGAAGGGATTTGTTGAGTCAGGGATTCGACAGGTATGGTGTAGCACTGTAGAATTTTTTTTCACACATGTGGAAGACGCCTATGTCCGTTGTGTGCGGCCTATAGGGAATTCAACAAAACTTTCATTTGTCTAAATATGAATATATCTAGACTAAGATTTAAAATACCGGGATGTTGCATTTAGCACCGGGGATTTCAGAAGCTACAAAGGGCTATACCCGGGCTATAACCATATAGCGGTTTTGTTAGAATATTAAAAAAATAGTAAAATTTAGACAACATATAATTGTATATATTGCATTATTCACAAATGCATAACGTAACAATATAGTCATATAAGATGAAGGAACCATCGGGGGTTCAAATAACAACAGTTCATAAAACAGTTCAGTAGTTCTCAAACCGGGACGACATGGGTCGCACTCATACCTCAAAACAACAATTCAACAACCAACATTGCTTGGGTTCCGAAATTGGCGGAGGGGACAAATTTTGACCAAAATTTTTTATCCCCTCGACGGTAGCCAGGATAAAAGGCTAAATCGGGGCTATATACATTTAGCCGGGCTATTAGCGGCTATTATTTATATTGCCTCTGAAGGCTCTAGCCGTAGCCCCAAGCCTCTCGAAAGGCTATAGCCGGCTATTTAAAACTTTGATTCAGACATATTTTAGTGTATAGATATATTCATATTTGGACAAATGGAAGTCAAATATTGTTAAACGGAAGAAATATATAATTACTAATAAAAGAGCAAACGTTTTAGTTCTTAAACCCACCTCGTGTAGTGTACACAGTTTGAAGAGTACTATCACAGTGTCCCAAGTTATCAGATCTAATGAACTGGACTGATCAAATCCTATTTCTCGGGTGCACTTAGCAATTACTTTGGCCGACCCTGGTGAGCGGACGAAAACTTCCTCACCGCAAGTCGGCAATTCACTCCTTGCTACCTTATCTTGCTCCCAACCTCATCAAGGCGTCGTCCTCGCGACTCTATCTTCCACAATGCCGGTCCCGCTCGGCATGGAGGCATCCTCGACCCATGCTCCGCTCTCTACTCATCCAAGGGACCGCCCTATGCGCCCAAATGCTGAGTCGCTGACGCGGATGCATCTCGTGAGGGTCACAACGACCGCTGGCATAGATGTGCGCGTCTGATATACTAGACACACCCTCCCACCTTACCCAACTCGGATTGGAGTCCTTTTGGAATCCAAATCCACCTCCCTCTTGACTTTCTCCTTTTCCCCTTTTCTTTTCTTCCTTTTCTCTCCAATTAATTCAGGAAAAATACAGGGATGTCAAGTACCATTGTGTGGTGTCACTAGGGCCCGCGTGGCATCCCCTAAAGTTAGGTGCGGCCATGAGGGGCATTCTGGCCCCCCTCTGGAACCTTGCCCCCCTTCTCGGTTTTTATCGGAAACTCTTCCGTAACCCTATGAACACTTTAGATAAATTATCAATATTATCTAACAATATCGGAAATATATTTTCGACCTGTGATATCTCATCCCCCCCCCCCCCACTTGCTCCATACGGCGTGCATACATAATTACTCTCTCGGAACAACTCCGGAATAAATTCCGGTAGTAATAGAAATTGTTTCTATTACTCTAGAACATCCAATGCACTCAATATAAATTCTCTATGGTATATAGAATATATCTATCACGCGAAAACACCGTTCGGATCATACACCTAGTTGATCCAGACCTACCGATGTACACAAAAATCAACACTAACTAAAATGTGTTTCCCCTACAGGTTCGATAGTGTGTAGACATGAAACTGAAAACTCTTTCCTTTTCAAGAATCAATACATGCGCCATGGACGCCCATATTAACTCCGACATATTATACGAATAAACTGCTGAACGTATTGGCAATTAGACAATTTTCACATTACTCATGATAACGAACTTACCCAAAACTATGGAGTTGGTATTGCCGTGAAATAATCTCTGGTTCACTTATATCTTTGTCTTGTCTGGTTACCCGGTAAGTTTCCTTTTACTCGTGATTGTATTATGATATCCCACATCATGTATCATCATCATGCATTGTCTGCAGAACTTATGGATATCAAGAATACCGAGTGGGCATAGGCATGTATCTCCCTTTTTATGTAGGAGTAATTCCCATCTCAGAACATCGAGGTTGTATACTCATTTAGAATTACCCAATGGCTACTTTTATGTTCATCTAGTTTATGGTGTGACTCTTGATAGTACCAAAGTAAAACCTCCAGAATATATCACGGTGATAAACTCATGGTCAAAGGATTTATTGTAATATAACCGTTCTGTGATATGACACTAGGGACAAAGATGTCCTGATGAAATCTCATAGCATATAAATCTACTTAGGGAATACCCATCCATATTGTTTCCTTACAACAATATGCTATTCATTGATGTTGACATAAACAATGTCCATGACCTGGAAAACATAGTCATCAAGCATCTAATAAGTTAGTCGTAAAAGGCAAGACTAGAGTTTGATATTGTGTTCATGTTACAACACGTGAGCGTGAGTTTTCCTCTGAATTTTATATCCAGTAGCCACGTGAGTTGTAGCATATTAATATGAATCATAATTATAAAACAAATGTCTAAATATATTTTTTTTGGCATACATCCAACAATCTCCCACTTGCACATATGGCGATAGTATGTTTGTGTAAGTCCATCAAACATCTGGAAGATGTAAATGAACACTCATGCAAACATTGTGTTACAGACATTTGTCATCAACCCCTCCTGAGGTTTTATGAACCATATGTATTATGAAAAACTCTTTGTTTCATAATACCCCCTTGATCATATGATCAAGTGCAGTCTAGCCTACTCTAGGTGAAACCTTATTATTTCAACTAAGCATATAGTGTCACCGTTATCACAGATCGGCCTGCATCTTTTGAAAAAAAACCACACCTAGTCCATATAATGAACCGACAGCCAAAATATTTGAAGTATTTAATCTTCTACCCTTTACTGCTATTTTTCTATTGTTCGTAAATATATTCTCAAATTAATTAAGCATTTTTAACCCTTGTTATTCATATAAACATAAGACTATATCTAAATCATTTGTCAATACTTATCACATAAGTACCACTTAATCTTATGTACTTATTTGATAAGTTATTTCTTATAATATACCTCTTACATTACAATCCTATTCTTGAAGAAACATCTTCAAGATATCTTTCTGGATAATACTCATAATAATTTGGAGTTAAACTGGACTTTTTTCAATGCTCACTTTATCCAACAATTATTATTTTCACATTTCTTGATAACATGCATAGTTTGAGGAATTTCCACTACGATCATAATTAAAAATCATTTGATCATGCTCACCATTTTTTTTAACTTTGGATCTTGTACTTAAAATCCCAATTTCTTTTGAGAACCTAGTTCTCTCAAGTTTCAAATTTTCATTTAAAACTTCCTATGTCGGATATATACTGAATAGGGGTGTAGAAGATGGTAGACAAAGAGCCGGACTACCAGGGTGGCCTACTTGGTAATGGGCTTAGGTCCATTGGGCGGCCCAGTAGTCCGACGCGCAGAAGCCGGATTCTAGAAGAACCCGGATCACGGCCCACGTGATCTGGCTTGGAGGAGAAGACGGATTCTTTGCTTTCCATGTTACAAGTTAAACGTAGTCTTCTAGGTTTCCTATTCTGTAAGCCCTAATCCGGTTATTATATAAAGCCGGACGGGAGATAGATAAAAACAAGTTAAGTTGGACACAAGTTCAAGCTCTACGCAACTCGCCGAGAAGCTCATCCTCGCCGAGAAGCTAGATCTACACCCTCACATTGTAACCCTGTTAAACGGGCTTTAGTCCCAATTAGTGAGAAGTGCAGGAGTAGGTACGCCGTACTGTCGCGACGTACCGAACCTGGGTAAAATCCCGTGTTCTGTGTTACTACGCTATCCCGTTACCCCACGTCTCTACCGTAGTCTCATGGCACCCCCGTCTATGAAAACTACTACGATGTCTCGACAGTTGGCGCCCACCATGGGGCAAACGACGTCAGGCGTGAAATTCCGATCTGGGATACTTGGCGGAATTGGAAGATCGATCACTGTCGGAAGCTTGGAGTTCGACGACGACGTCGGCCGCTTCCTCGACAACGGATCCTATATATCGGCGCAAAACCACCTGGTAAGTGCCTGCGTGTTACCGATCGGATCTGCTAACATCTTTATCGGACTAACTGCAGAGGCAATGGGGTTTTGCGGTGGAAGCAAATTTATCCCACCCGCCCTATACCCAGTCGAAGACGACTATGATGCCGGATTCTGCTCAGATCGCCGACAAAAAAGTGATACACACTTCATCGGCATGGTGCAATCCGAAATCGCTGAAAACACGGATGACGGAAATCCCGTGCAAGAGGCAGATAACAACCTACCCGTCATAGAGACGGAAGAAGAAATACCCGTCACAGAGGCGGAAGATCCGACATCCGTCAACAAGACGATGAACTCGGAAGCAGAGTCCGTGCTTGCCGCCATTGAGGCGAGGTTGGAGTCGGAAACCGGATCGGATAACTTCGACTCCGAAGACGAAGACGAGGATGCCTTCGTAAGAAAGGTTAAGTCCTTTCAAGAGGGATTCCATGAAGTGCTAATGGCAAAACCAGCTGATACAACGGGTGCCGGCAGCCAGGAAAGCCCTAAAACCCCTCCGCCGGTGGAAGAGAGAGAAGACGGAGAAACTTCTCCGATATTCCCCAATGTTAAGGAGATGACAGAAGATGAACCTGTCAAAAAACCTCCCTCTTCCAAGAAAAAGCACCGTGCTTCTAAAAAACTCCAATACAAACTCCGGAAGAAAAAATCAGCCGATCTCGCTGATGAAAACCTGGAAGTTGGAGATGTTAGCGGCACAAAGCCAGCGGAGAAGAAATCTAAGGAAATCACTGCTCCGCCAATGACGGAACAGGAAGAGCAAGAGCTATTACAAACACCAGTGGGACCGGATGAACCCCCTGAGATGCTGGAAGCCAGGAGACAAGCTTTCCAACGGCAACAGCAACATCTGCTTAGATCTCGGCAACATCTCCAACAAACCCATAATGACATCAAAGTCATGAAGGAAGAAATAGAGGAGTACGAGAGAAAGCATAGATCCGCGTTAAAACCTACTAGGTTACCCGGAATCGCAAAACCGGAAGAACTGCCGCCAAAAGAAAAGTTCTATAACCCATCTTGGCAAAAGCAGTTAAACGGCAAAGATGCCAAGGGCGAACCAATATACAAAACCGCAGCGGAAAACGCGGAAGCAGCGTTCGCCATCCTAAACAACGATCTGTACTCTAACGGGGAAAAACTCCAAGGGGTGTATGCTTTCCTAGGAAAAGCATTACAGCAGCAGCAGCGAGGCCAAGAACGATCAGGGAGGCTGCATGATAATTCCGCTCTCTGCAAAACAGCTACTTGCGCTGCTGGAGCACCTGGACCGGAAGAACCCGGAGATTCGGATAAAAAAGAGGATCCGAGAAAAGACAGGAAAAACCCAGACAACCGGGACGCAACGTCTAGAATCGGACCTCATCTTCCGAAAGATGGATATAAACCACACGATCGGGAAGACAAACACCGGAATGACGGCAAAATAATGCCACCTCCGAGAAACCCAGCTGAAAAAGCTGGAAGATATGATATACCTCACAGACGTGAAAGATCCCGGACACCTCCTAAGGATAAGGAAAGGCATAGAAGCAGAACTCCGCCTAACCCAAAAGGACGTGAACACGGAAGAGATAGAGATAACCTCGGAAAAGCGCGTCCGCGCAACAATGGAAAAGAAAGGAGCAGATCCCCTTCTGTCCATTCAGCCGGGAGATATTCTGCACACATTGATAGAGCAGAAAAGGATGATCTATACTTTGGTCCTAAGTGTTTTACTGACAGGATCCGAAGGATAACCCTGCATTCTGGCTTCGCCAAAGTTGGTCCAACCTACCAAAAATATACCGGCAGTACAAACCCGGATACCTGGCTTTCAGATTATTATACAGCCGTCCAAATCAACAATGGGACAGACCTGGAAGCTGTCAAGTTTCTTCCCCTAATGTTGCTAGACGGAGCCAGAGATTGGATTAATGGTTTACCATCAAGAACTGTCGACAGCTGGGATGATATGGCTAGAGTATTCACTCAGCATTTTCGGGGAACATACAAACGCCCAAATAGCATCAACCAGCTGAACCGTTGCACCCAATTTGAGGACGAACCATACGTGGATTTCATCTCCAGATGGACTGCAATGAAGAATAGTTGTTCTGGAGTAACTGACGTACAAGCAATGCATGCTTTCGTCAATGGCCTAAAACCCGGACTCGTACCGTTCATGGTTGGTTCTAAATAGCACAAGGATCTCGGATCTATGCTTACAACCGCTAATGAGCACGCTGCAGCCGAAGATGATATCAGAGCAAGAGGAGGCAATATTGAGTCACTAATACTCGCCAAGAAAACCCCTCGTTCTGACAAAAAAGGAACTCCAGAATCAACGACAAAGCCCAAGGAGGTCAACATAGCCTTTGGAGTAGATAAGGGAAATAAGTGGAAAGGTCGCAGCCCAGATCCAATCAATTACACTCCCGAAGAATGGGAGAGAATTAAGTCGGAACCCTGCGTCCACCACTCGCAATTTGGGAAACCAACCCACACAAACGCGCAATGCCGGCTAAACAAGCATATGAAAGGCAATGCAGGATCCGGAAATAAAGGGAAGGGTTCCAAAAGGAAACCTGCCAAACAAAAGCCAGAAGCTAAAAAAGAAGACAGTGAATCGGACACTGATGACAAAATCCAGGAACAACAGCGAAAGGGCGAACCCAAATTTCCGAGAGTTGACGGAGAAGCAATGCTAACTTTCTTAGCAACCCCGTCAGCAAAGGTGGCCAAAAGAACACTTCGAGAAATAAACGCGGTTGTTCCGGCAACCCCGAAATTCTTGAAGTACTCCAACACACCGATAATCTGGGATCAGTCTGATCATCCCGGAAATATCCCTGAACCCGGCACACAAGCTCTTGTTGTAAGCCCTATTGTTCAAAATACTAGGCTAAGAAGAGTGCTGATGGATGGAGGATCCAGCATTAACATAATGTACCTGGATACACTGAAGCATCTGAAGATCTCCGAGTCCCAGCTCAACTACAGCAATATACGCTTCCATGGCATTGTTCCTGGCAGGCAAGCACGATCCCTAGGAGAAATTTCCCTAGATGTCACCTTCGGAGATAAAGATCACTTCCGGCAGGAAAAAGTATCCTTCGAAGTAGTGCCGTTCGAAAGCGTGTATCACGCAATACTCGGACGTCCAGCTTTCGCCAAATTCATGGCAAGATCCTGTTATATTTACAACAAGCTGAAGATGTCAGGACCCAAAGGAGGAGTAATCACCATAGCCGGTGATTTCAAGCTGGCAAACGAGTTGGAGAAAGAAAACGCCCTTTGCGCTCAGAGAGTTATAGCAAAGGAGGAACTGAAGGAATTAGCCAAGGAGGTATCGCCGAAAGAAATGCCGGCAGGAAAAGAAACTCGGAAGCCAACAGATAGCTTCAAGGCTTCCGAGAATACAAGACAGGTAATCCTAGATCCCAAAGATCCGACAAAATTTGTCGTCGTAGGGACTGGGATGACCGACAAATAGGAAGGCGAGCTCATCAAGTTCCTCCGTGAGAACTGGGATATTTTTTCCTGGTGTCCAGCTGACATGCCAGGCGTACCCAGGGAACTTGCTGAGCACCAACTCAAGGTTATTCCAGGATCAAAACCCGTCAAACAAGGTCTCCGTCGCTTTGACGGAAGAAGACGGAAGGCTATTGGCAAGGAAATTATCCGGCTTTTAGCAGCGGATTTCATCAAGGAAGTAATCCATACTGATTGGTCCGCAAATCCGGTCCTAGTACCGAAGAAAGACACCACTGCTCTTAGAATGTGTATAGATTACACAGGATTGAAAAAGTTGTGTCCGAAAGATAGGTTCGCCTTACCGCGAATCGATCAAATAATAGATGCCACTGCAGGCTCCGAGCTTTTATGCTTTTTGGATGCATACTCCGGGTACCACCAAAATACGCATGAAAAAGGAAGATCAAATCAAGACTTCTTTTATAACCCCGTATGGGACGTACTATTACATAACCATGCCTTTTGGCCTGAAGAACGCAGGTGCAACCTACCAGCGTTGCATGCAACGCTGTTTGCATAGTCAAATTGGCAGAAACGTTCATGTTTACGTGGACGATATCGCTGTCGTAACCAAGGAAAAAGCTACACTCCTTGAGGATTTGCGAGAAACTTTCGAAAACTTACGCACTTACAAGATGAAGTTAAATCCATCCAAGTGCGTATTCGGGGTTCCCTCAGGAAAGCTTCTGGGTTTCATTGTTTCCCACAGAGGAATAGAAGTTAACCCGGAAAAGATCAAGGCAATCTTGAACATCTCAAAACCTACATGTGTAAAAGATGTCCAAAGATTGACGGGTTCCGCTGCAGCCGTCAGCAGATTTATCAGTCGGCTGGGGGCTAAAACCTTACCACTCTACAAGCTGCTGAAAAAATTCGACAAAGTCAAGTGGATTGCGGAAGCCTGGGAACGTCTAGAAAGTTATGTACCTTTTCGTACTTAGTTCAATTCTATGTAAACATCTTTTGAGATCATGAAATAAAGTTGTCGGAATGCTGTCATCCATATTTTTATAAGTGCAAAGTGTTTCCGCCTCATCTATTTCCCAATGATCTTACAAATTTCTCAACGTTAACCCGAATTGTGCTTACTCAGCGTTACAAAACTGAATGATTTTTCAGCCTGATAACGGCTAAGGGAAACTTGAATTGCCTGCGTGCCCAAGTTTCACTTAAAACTTTCCTTGATTTCTCTAAGTCTTATCTGATTGTGTGTGTGTTGGGTCACTGGAACTAGTTAGTAAAAATGCCTTTAGCATGGTCCATGTTTCCGAGTTTCAAAACTGCTTGGTTCGTCCCCAGTTACTCGGCATGAAGATTCATATTGCTATTTGAGCCATTTCAAACACTAAGGACAGTTAAAGCATATACACCAGAGAACTTAGAAGATAAAGGAATGATAAAATCCAAAAAACTTGCAAAGAATTTCATAATTTAAACTGCAAAAGACGGAAGTTTCATTCATACAAAAAAGAAGCATTACATTTTGGATTACATTAAAAGAATAGTAATGCTCCTATTGTCTACTTTTACTATCCAGGTTCAAGATAACCCTTCAAGCATCTGACTCCTCCTCGCTGCTCTCGTCTTCGGGGATCGGAGGGATCTCCTCTTCTGGATAGTTGACGGAGATATTTACCATGGAGGCAATCTGGGTGGCGTGGCCTTTGACTTCACCAAAGATGGTGTTTCGCTGCATATCCGTGTATCCTTGAGGGACACCGGACGCCACGCGCCAGGATTTGGCAGTGGGGTAGTGCATGCGCATGAGGCCGAGAGCCATGCGCGCACCACCCCGTGCAGCGGAGCGAAGAAGGGACTCTTTGGCCTCCGCCACCTCCATGATGGCACCCGGAAGTTTTTCAACCTCCGAGCATTCCCCAGATTTTTCGGGAAGAAACTTGTCTACCAGCTGCGTTGCAGCTGCCTTCATCAAAGTCCATGTCTCCCCGAAAGCTCGGATGCCTGCAACCCGAGTGCCATCTCGGCTATCTCCTGGTTTTTCCAATAAAACACCCAAAAGGGTTAGACCGAAAAACAGAGAAAGTAAAACATGGAAAGATGATAAATGAGACAGAAATTTACCGATGAGCTTGTCGATCTCGGAAACTTCCTCCAGGCGAAGGTTTAGAGCGTCGGTCAAATCCTGAATGGTGGATTTGTCCTTCTCCGCCTGCTCGGAAGCCTTGGAATTAGAAACTCCAAGGGCCAGATTACTGGCTTCCAAGTCTTGTTGTGCTTTCACAAGGTTCTTGTGGAGCTCAACATTCTCCTTGCGGAGAATTTCGGCATTGCCAGAATCTTCCGCTGCTTGTTTAGCCTGAGCTAATGCAGCTGAAAAGCAAGGAAAAAATCCGAGTTAGCCAGCTTCTCGGAAAAAACTTAGGCAAATAATTGAATCGGAAATTTCAGAAGGAAAATGCTTACCTTGCGTTTCCGACAGTGCGAGCTTAGATGATTCCAGCTCTGCCTCCCTTTCTTCAAGAATAGAAAGAAGACTTCTAACTTCTTTATTCTTGATGGTGAGTTTCTTGAAAACTTCCCTGTTAATGGCTTCGGAGGTTTGCTGAAACATAACAAGGAGAAGAATGAGTACAAAAAACATCAAAGCAAAAAGCATGCATTTTGTTTAATGCTTGGGGGCTAGAGTTATATACCTGGCTCATGCGCTGCAAACCTGCCAAGTTTTCTTTAAACTCTTTCGCGTATTCCGCGAAGAGATTCCCGGCTGCGTCCAGGCCGTCATTGATAGCTTTGAAATCCTTGTCAAAGGTGGGAATTTCCTCGTCGAAAGTCCGAGAAAATTTTCCCACCTCTGGGGCTGCCCTTTCCCTCGTGTCCGTATTGGACACAACGGGCTGGCTGGGCTCTGGGGGCTTGGTGGTGGGGGCTGCAGTAGGTTCTTCCGCCATTGTGCGTGGCGTATCCGGGGCGACGGCGGGAGAAGGTTGGCTGCCTCTGCTGGAAGAAACCTTGTGTTTCTTCAGCTTCTTCGGCTTCAGGGTGGAAGGCTACAGGCTAAAAACATAAAATCCGGAAAAGGTTAAAACACCGAAGATGGATGAAAAAATTTCCCATAAAAGAAAACTCCAGAAGAAAGAACCTGGAGGTGGCGACGGGGATTCCGTCAGGATCGATAATTTCTTCCGAGGAAGTTATCTTCGTGCGTCCACCTGTAGCGGCGGTGCGCAGCGCGTCCAGCTCAGCCTCGGACACCAAGTCCGAATCTGAAAGATCCGCGAACTGTCGAACAAGCAGGATCAAAATCAGAAGCTAGAAAATCCGAGAAAAAATAAAACTATACCCAAATGATTGAAAAATTACCTTGGGAACCGGATTTTCGGCCGTGTACATTGGCCGACTCTCTGTGTATTGGTCGCGCGATGCGACCAACTGATTGATGCGCCGCCTAAGTTCCTTTGCGGGCCAATCCTTGGTGGATGTCCGCATTGGATCCTTGACTCCCGTGTATTCGCACAGGAGACGGCCGCTGTGGTTGGCTAGTGGCTGGATCCGCCTAATCAGCCAGCATAGAACCGTGTCCATGCCGGTTAGAGGCGGATCCATGGAGGTAAGCTTGGCGATGCGCCGCTTGATCTTTAGTAGATCTGGCGGCAGAACCTGGACGGCTTCCGTTCCCCAGTTATCCTGGGGAACTGCGGCAGTGTTTACAAAAGATGGAACCCCGACAGCTTCCTTAAGGAAAGGCACGTCGGGGTGATAAAAGAAGGAACCCGTCCAAAATTTGACGGATTCCGAAGTTTTTATCTTGGGGAACCAATCTTCTCGGAATCTCCGAAGAGTGAAAGATATGGTCCCGCAAGTCGGGAGTGCGCCCTCCGAAGAGTTCCGCTTAACCCCGAAGCAGTAGGTCCATAAATCTAACCTAGGTTCTAGCCCTAAGTAGCCCTCAAACAAAGCCTGGAAGCCGGCCATGTAGAGGATGGAATTGGGAGGAAGGTTATGGGGCTGGATGTTATAGTGAGAAAGAACTTGGAGGAAGAAGGAAGAAGGCGGAAGCCCCATACCTCGCAAAAGGTGGGAAGTGAGAAGCACCCTTTCGCCATTCCGTGGCGTTGGCTCGGTCTCTTCTTCCGGCAGCCGCCATTTATTCTTGAGAACCAGGCCCTCCTTTTCCAAGTTTGGAAGGAGAGCCGGGGGAATACTGCAGGCACTCCAGTTGCCTGCAGATTCCGCTTCCTCGTCCGCTCCGGCGGCGGCGGCAGCGGCCTCCGCGGCGGCGAGTTCGTCGCCGAGGAGCTCGATCTTTTCCTCCGCCGTTTCAGGGGCAAACGGCGGGGTTGTCGCGGCGCTCGATGTCGCAACGTCCGCGGCGGCGGAAGTGTTTTCTCCGCCCGCCGCGGAAGCCGTGGTCTTCTCCGGCTCCCCGCCGGTGTGCTTTTGCGATCCCGGCTGTGGATCCAGGTCGCTGACGAGCTCGTCGATGGAGCCATTGCTGGTCGGCGACGACGGCGAGGAGGCCATCTTTTGGTGGCGCGTTTCGGTGCGTTTGGATGCTAAGTGCGCCTGGAACAAGTGCTTTGCTCTCGAGCTCGCGTTTGCGTCAATGGCGTGGGCAGTGAGGGAGTGAGGAAAGTTTCTCATGAGGACGATGATGGCTATTTATAGCCGAAAAATCGTTTAGATACGTGCCAACGGCTCTTTCGACCGTTGGATGCTCGACGCGTGTCGCTCGCCGGAAAATACGGGAAATAAAACGGCAGGGGAATGATGGCTATCTCCTCGTTTCCCGTGAGAATCTGTCAGATATACGCTGAGGGGTTTCCCGCGTGGAACCAAGCGGCGCTTGCGTCAGCATGTTTAAGACGCTGACGTAGAAGTTCCTTTTCCGCGAAGGATCGCGAGAAGAAAAGCCGGATTTTCATGGTTCCGAGTTTTATGTTACCATCTCCTTCAAAAGGAAAGTAGAAAGAATCAAGACTGCTGAATCAAGATTTCCCGGACAAAATATATTTGACGAAAGACGGAGAATCAGAGTTTTGATCCTTCCTGGGGGCTACTGTCGGATATATACTGAATAGGGGTGTAGAAGATGGTAGACAAAGAGCCGGACTACCAGGGTGGCCTACTTGGTAATGGGCTTAGGTCCATTGGGCGGCCCAGTAGTCCGACGCGCAGAAGCCGGATTCTAGAAGAACCCGGATCACGGCCCACGTGATCTGGCTTGGAGGAGAAGACTGATTCTTTGCTTTCCAAGTTACAACTTAAACGTAGTCTTCTAGGTTTCCTATTCTGTAAGCCCTAATCCGGTTATTATATAAAGCCGGACGGGAGATAGATAAAAAC
Source organism: Alopecurus myosuroides (assembly GCA_028641055.1). Classification (NCBI taxonomy): domain Eukaryota; kingdom Viridiplantae; phylum Streptophyta; class Magnoliopsida; order Poales; family Poaceae; genus Alopecurus; species Alopecurus myosuroides. The sequence goes on from CM054058.1 coordinate 525,982,930, forward strand.
AAGTTAAGTTGGACACAAGTTCAAGCTCTACGCAACTCGCCGAGAAGCTCATCCTCGCCGAGAAGCTAGATCTACACCCTCACATTGTAACCCTGTTAAACGGGCTTTAGTCCCAATTAGTGAGAAGTGCAGGAGTAGGTACGCCGTACTGTCGCGACGTACCGAACCTGGGTAAAATCCCGTGTTCTGTGTTACTACGCTATCCCGTTACCCCACGTCTCTACCGTAGTCTCATGGCACCCCCGTCTATGAAAACTACTACGATGTCTCGACAGTTTGATAGCATTATATTTGTTTGATAGCATTATATTAATTCACACCTAGGTTTTAATCTTTTATGAATTAATAACCAATCTAACACCAGGGCGGGCCCTGAGGGGGGGCAGGAGGGCGGCCCCCCCGGGCCGCCGAAATCTAGGGGCCCAAATTGCAAACTGCTTAACGCATCCGCAGTGGCAGTCTAGCGCATAAGTTTCTGTGAAGGCGCCATTAGAGCAGGTACCAAAGCTTTTTGGTAGGGGAGAGGATGAAGCGTTACGTTCTCGACTTGGGCCCTTGCTAGGCCTTTCTTTCTCCCGTTACCATGGAGTTTATATCCATGTAGTTTACCTTGGGCTTTATATTCACGTACTAGTTAAGTATGGAGGGATTAAGGGGGCCCGGTTGCTGACAAAATAAAGTGGAACATGACCGATAGGCAGGCCCCAGGACCATCAGCCCCTTGAGCCATCGCTAGGTGCTATAGACTAATCTCCTTTTTATGGGAGCTTTTAAGCTTGCCTTGTAACCTGTTAAAATGTTCCTAATCAATAAAATACATAATGCTTTTTTCCTTGTTTAAAAATGAATCTTTTTTTCTTAATGTCAAAATAAATAAACCGGTCACTTTCCTATCCGCACCTTTTTTATCCTTGCAAACATGGAACTGCCATGGATAGGTTAGCTTTAGGATCGAGGTGCACCATAACCTACATTCTTGGTGAGGAGCTAAAGACGACAAACGGTTCTCACGCCGAAAGGCGAGCCAAGTCGTTGAGAGGAGATTTTGGTACGCCATGGCCACCGTGATGACGTGATTCTATACAGATTCAACGTCAGGTAGATTGATATTAATTGCACCAATTAATTTTAGAACGCTTTTTATGTCAAGATATAAAAATATTTTTGATATGCACTTTACATGTTTATTGGTAACATTTGTCATAGTATTTATGAGTTTTTTCTTAAGCCCTAGGTTTCACTTTCGCCCCGGGCCCCTGAAATGTCAGGACCGGCCCTGTCTAACACATGTATCATAGAAAATAAACTTTTCAATGATATATTATATCTATCAAACAAGTTCTTGATTGATTTCAAATTACTTAGATATCATCGAAAAGCTCCCACTGACTTCAAGGAAAATAAGACTTCTGTAATTTTCCATGAAGTCAAAACAACTCTTATTTTACTTCATAAATTATATTTTCACTCCAAACTTTTATACCAACTGGATTTTATCCGTACAAACGAATTTGGCTCTTGTATAATTAGAATTGTATTTAACAAAACCCTCGAGTTTTACTTAGTACACAAACTCGATCAATTTTCCTTCAAATGAATTTGTTTTATCAATTTCTCACACAGACTTATTATACAGATCGATAAAGCTTTCCTACAGATCATAAGATCTTTAGTAGTCAAATCTTGAATTTGTCATAAAACTATTTAAGGCAAACAAGTTTTATGATCTCTTTATTCCAATAGGAATTTCTTTAAAAAAATTTAACTTGAACTCAATGGTATAAAATACTTTTGACTCCAAGTTATTTGGATATTCTAGACATTCTATTATCTTTACTAATTACATGCACATTCTTAAATCAAGTTGCCTTAAAACTTTTATGTCCAAATTTGGTTAAGTGTTTTCTTGACAAGCAGCCACGTCTCAAACTTCAATGGCTCTCGGTATTATTCTGAAAGAATTGTCTATTGGAATTTTCTTCCTCTTGCACAACTCTGATAACTATTTCTGGGGGTTCATTAATACCTTTGTGAAACACATCCTCTCATTGAATTCAACAAGGAATTAATTCCTTAAGAATCATATATCCCTAGTAACAAAACTTTGTTAATATATGTGGTGGTTTTCCATAAGGATTTCCATTATGAAATTGGATCAAGCAACAAAGTATAACTTTGTTCTATAATCTTTGGGTCAAGTTTCAATATTTTAGAAAAATTTAAATTCTAAAACTAACATGTGTTTTTAAAGCTTATGTTTCAAAAATACGACAGTTACTATACTATTACATGGATAATATCAAGAACTATTTGCAAAAGAATCTTTCGTAGTGCTGAGTTTGTCTCACTTAGTAAAATTATGACTTGAGTACTTTCAAGACATCACTAAGACATTACTTCTAAATTTTTTATGAAGTCTTTTGTTATTGATGAGAGCATCATAAATAACCTTCTCTCGTTGACTTCCCTATGTGCTTGAGAACTTCAAAAAATTCACCCTTCAAAGAAGTGTGAAATTTATTAAGTATTTCACTCAATATATCAAACTTTCATCATATATATGATGTGTTTGAAAACATAGTGCCACTCGAAGGTGATGTTAATCCAATCATAAAATATTTCAGAAGGTGGTGTCAACCCAACCCTCGATGACCAAAAATGTTACGAGATTGAATCTCGTGGATGATTTAAATGAACAATTGCATATCTCAAGGTCGCGAAGATGAGCGATGTAATCCGGCAACACTTCTGTACTCGGTCACATGTACGACTTGACGACGACCGTTTACCTCAATCTAGCGGGGTAGCGGAAGTAGTGGATCCACCGGAAACTCCAACATCATGATGGTGTGGTGTTGTGCAGAAAACTAATCGTCCATGGCTTCTACAAGCAGATGACCAAGAGGTAGAGAAGGAGGAGGAGGGAGAGAGACGACCGCAAGTGTGGCGAGAGGGAGTTCCCATCCCTCTATTTATAGGAGGGGGTGGAAGCCCCTAAGGGGTGCGGCCAAACTATGGTGCCCCCACCTCTTCCCCTCTTCACGTGAGTGGAGCGCCTGCACTCATCCCACTCATTCTCTCATTCAATTGGGCGGACTCTCCACACACACAAAATCCAAGGATTTTATTCATTAGATAAATCAAACATTATTATATGTTTATTAGAATATTTGTTAATTCTGTTAACAAACATTAGCACTTACCCTCTTGAACCATTTGTTTATTACATTAACAAACCTTAACACTTATTCTCTTAAACTATTTCAATACTTCTCGCAACAATTTTGGTGTTGTCCAAACTTTTCTCTATTATTCCGTATCTACTCCAATGCATCGTCAAACCTGAATTGTGCCACCCTTTGGTTCATGAATAATTCAGACATGATCGAGACATCTCTCTAATCAATAGTCAATAGCGGGCCTTGAAGCAACTACTGGATTTTTTCAAAGAGAAAACCGTGTGCGATATCTTGTGCAAAAATGTCTATATGGTCACACATGGTTTACATAGTCAAAATCGTGTTTGATATGTACCGTCCCATTAGAGCCCATTTTGTGATAATCTGCCGTATAAATACTGACCGGACTCGCTTGAGCCCAATTGCAACTTTTTTTTGAAACAATCTAGTGGAATTTTGCGATCAAAACGAAAAAATGTGGCTTTCCGAAATTTGACGTGAAATGTGGTGGTTTTACGCTAAACAGGTGGGATCTGCATGTCACTTCTAGCGTCAATTCGATTTAAATCGATGTTTACCGCGAATCGAAAAAAAACTTGTTCAAAAGTGGTGGATTTTTGCAAAATAAATGTAAATTGGTGGTTTTTTGAAATTTAGGCATAAATGTGGTGGTTAAATGCTATTTTCTCTGGTAACGACGTACTGAGAAATTTCTAGCGTCGAGCCACAACAGAGAAGGAGTCTAACTGCAAAACGAAATGCCCGAGGAGAACCGACTTGGTGTCGCACCGTCGCCGTCAGCCATCAGGGGATGCGGTCATGGGATTAGTGGGCTTGTCCACATAATTTTCGCTGCACAGGTGGAAATTATCTAGGATCGTCTGCTTCGGTGGCTAGTGGAATTTATGATCCAGCTACACTTGAAGAAGTGGCGCGTAGAAAGGGATGATCTGATGCTGACGAACCTGCGAGTTGCCTCTGATTGCTAAACCGTTATTCAGGACATAAGGCCAGGAACTTTGGGAGGATGCATCACTATTGTCACGGCAATTGTTGGGAGGTCCACAACATTAAGAGCTTGCAGTTTACTGATCACGAGTCAAGGAGAAGTAATGTGGGAGCCCATTACCCACAAAAGTTTTTTGGATGACTAAAACTTATCAGGTTTGCCTCAACAACAACAACAAAAAAGTGTACGCCCTTTAGGTCTCTTTCGTACATGTTAAAAGATCTCGTAACCAAGTAGCGCATCATCTCCCTTAGTCTTGTTTAGCTGTTAGCTCGAGTAACATTTATCATTATGTATCGTAGTTCATCCGGCGAACCTTTGTATTGATGTGATTCAATCAATAAAGCTATATTTTTTGTCAAAAAATATCACTTTCCCCATCTGCCGAATTCTATTGAGCGACGCCGCCGCCGTCGTCGCAAGACAAGCCTACAGGTTCGAAACGAAAGATCAACAAACCTCAATTGGTGACGGCGACCTACTGCTGCCACCGTCCCGGGAGGGATGGCCCTAATATCAATTTTCTTGCCAGATCTGATCCGGTGATCGCCCAAGCCCCAACCTAGGTATTATATATCTGATCCTTGATTTAAAAAATTAGCTAGTTATAATGGTTTATTAATTATTTTAATAGTATATCTACTTGCTATGAAGAGAAAGACGCGACCAATTAGTAATTATTTTAAGCCAATTGGTTCAAACTCCAATTCTACGGCTAAAAATACAAATCCACCCAAGAAAACAACGATTCTATCGCAACCTACTATACATAATGATACTTGTAAGACTTGATATTGTTTCATCTTGGCTGGCCCCCGCCATGCTCAAATCCTGGATCCGCCCCTGGCGGAGCCCTATGTCATACATACATGGAATAGCGTGCACGGACCAGCGGGCCGCTGTAGCTAGGGAAAACACGAGTCGAATAGTATAATGACAAAAGATATTCTGCTACAAAGAATACCTCCATAGCATGTTGTAACTTCAACCCCGAGTGAATTGCATAAAAAACGATAGACAACAGATTAACTTCAATGTATCATGGAGTGAGACATGCATCAGTATTCTAGTCATCCCTTCCGGTACTATCCCTACTACAGTTGAGTCGATGGATTCCAAACCCCGCCAAGGTTATCCCCGCCGCCGCCACCGCAAGACCGACGCCAGCAGCACGGGCGAGTCGTCTCTGCCTCGCGTAATTCTCCATGAACCGGCTTCCAACAGCAAGAGCAGATCATGGGAACAAACGGACATTAATTAGATGCATGCATAACTAGAGAGAAGCAGACAATGGAGAAAGATGGATCCTGCATATATACCGGCAGAAGTCCTCCAGCTCGGCTTTGGAGAGGCTAGGGTTGCGACCGTTTGCCTGCATGCATGAAGGCAGTTGGATCGTCTAAAGAGTAGATCGGCGTGGTGGTTCGTGTTGAAACTCTGTGGATCAACTAGGTCTAGATGAATCACGGTAATACGCAATGAACAATGTTCTGTGAATGTATTGAGAGAGATACCGAGAGGGAGAAAGATCAGAGAGAGGGAGAGGGGAAAAGACCACCTTCTGAACCTTTGGACGACGATGGCACGTCGGTGTTGGACATGGTGTCGTCGGTGATGAGAGTGGCGGCGGTGGTGAGGCTTCCCGTGCCTTAGCGCTAACCCTAGATCGGTTTTGGTATATCGGTGGGGTTTGTGGCAGCGATCAACCTCGTGAGTTGTGCCCCGGCCCCCACCACTGTTAATATAGCGCTGGCACAGGGGCCCACCAACCATAACGGGTTGGGCGCCCCCGATCAGGGCGCGGTTGACCAGGGAGGGTCCAGCAGGCCGTTGGGCCTGCGGGAGATCAATCTAACATTCTCCCCCTTGATCTCAACTTTTACTTTTATCTTTATACTTTTTACTTTTACTTGTTTCATCACATATTGATACATAGAGCATGTTTCATCGTCACAGCTCAATTGCCGATAGAATCAGACAGCTACAATATACCTTTCTGTTTTGAAACAAAAATTGTTACTTTTCGGGCCTCTCTCAATCCAGGGATCATAGGCTTTCCATTAAACCCATGCCGGCTATGTGATCTTTGAACACACTGGGTGGTAAGCCTTTCGTTAGCGGATCCGCAAGCATATCCTTTGTCTTTATATGCTCGAGACTTATAGTTTGATCCTGGATTTTATCCTTCACAACATAATACTTTATTTCTATTGGCTTTGTAGCATTACTCGAGTTGTTGTTGTGAGCATAGAATACTGCGGGCTGGTTGTCACAGTACATCTTTAGTGGTTTGCTAATGCAATCTACCACTTTCAAGTCGGGTATAAATTTCTTTAGCCATATCGCCTGCCCCGTGGCCTCATAACATGCTATAAATTCTGCATACATCGTGGATGATGCAACTATTGACTGTTTGGAGCTTCTCCACGAAATAGCTCCTCCTGCAAGAGTAAACACGTATCCTGACGTGGATTTTCTATCATCTTTGTCTCCCGCAAAATCAGCATCTGAATACCCTCTTATCTCTAGGGAATCAGACCTTCTGTATGTTAGCATGAGGTCCTTGGTGCCTTGCGCATAACGCAATGCTTTCTTTACCATTTTCCAGTGCTCTGTGCCTGGATTCTCTTGATATCTACCGAGTACCCCGGTGATAAAAGCTAAGTCAGGGCGAGTGCACACTTGTGCATACTGTAAGCTTCCAACAGCCGAAGCATATGGTACTGATTTCATTTGATCGATCTCATATTGGTTCTTGGGACATTGGAATTTCCCAAAACTATCGCCCTTGACTATAGGAGCAGGTGTGGCAGAACTCGCATGCATATTAAACCTTTTGAGAACTTTCTCAAAATATGCCTTTTGCGATAGTCCTAAGACTCCATTCGTTCTATCTCGGTGAATCTCTATGCCCAAAACATATGAGGCTTCACCAAGATCCTTCATATCAAAGTTCGAGGATAAGAACTTCTTTGTTTCTCGTAGAAGACTGACATCACTGCTAGCAAGCAAGATATCATCAACATACAAGATTAGGAAAATGTATTTCCCACTTTTGAACTTCGCATAAATGCAGTTATCCTCAACATTTTCTTTAAATCCAAAACTCTTTATTGTATCATTGAATTTTAGATACCACTGTCTAGAAGCTTGCTTTAAACCATAGATGGATTTCTTTAGACGGCATCCTTTATCTTCCTTGCCTTCCACGATAAACCCCTTGGGTTGTTTCATGTAGACCTTTTCTTTTAGATCTCCATTCAAAAACGCCGTCTTTACATCCATTTGATGTAGCTCTAAATCAAAATGTGCAACTAGTGCCATTATGATTCTGAAGGAATCCTTACATGAGACCGGAGAAAATGTCTCATTGTAATCTACCCCTTCTCTTTGTGTAAAGCCTTTTGCCACAAGACGTGCTTTATACTTTTCTACATTCCCATTGGAGTCATACTTTATTTTGTAGACCCATTTACAGCCTACTGTTTTGGCTCCTTTGGGAATATCCTCTAAGTCCCAAACATCGTTGGAACTCATCGATTTCATTTCATCTTCCATAGCCTCCACCCATCTAGATGAGTGACGGCTTCTCATGGCTTCTTCATACGAGGTGGGATCACCTTCCTTATAAGCCGTTTCTGTGTTATAAACTTTATAATCACTAGAAATAGCTGACTTTTTACGTCTTGTAGACCTTCTGAGGCCTTCATTCTCTTGTTCATGTCGTGCCTCAACTTCTGGCACATCCTCTTGAGAAGACTGCTGCTCCTCCCTTTCATGCTCAACTTCGGGTTCAGTCGGCTCCTGACTAGCAGGTTCCGAATCTTCACCTCTAGTTGTCATGGTTGGAGTCACAACAGGTGCTTGCACCGCAACCTCAGGGGTTGACGATACAGGTACAACAGGTAGCGAGAAAAACGGCTCTTGAATCATCGGATTAGGTGCACACACCCTCTTCTCCTCAAGATCAATTTTCCGAGTTACCATGCTCCCCCTCATCATTTCGTCCTCTAAGAAGACCGCATGTCTCGTTTCTACAAACTTTGTGTATCTGTCTGGACAGTAGAAACGATAACCTTTTGATCTATCAGGATAGCCAATGAAATGGCAACTCACTGTTTTGGTATCTAACTTTGCAATGTTTGGATTAAACACTTTTGCCTCAGCTGGGCTCCCCCACACCCTGAGGTGCTGTAGGGATGGAACTTTTCCTGTCCACAGCTCGTACGGTGTTTTGGGCACCGACTTGCTTGGTACTCTGTTGAGAATGTGAATGGCGGTTTTAAGTGCCTCCATCCATAATCCCAATGGCAAAGTGGAATAACTCATCATACTGCGTACCATATCCATAAGAGTACGGTTACGCCTTTCAGCTACTCCATTTTGCTGAGGTTCGCCCGGCATTGAATACTGGGCTACTATGCCATTCTCCTGTAAGAACCTTGCAAAAGGTCCAGGGACTTGGCCATATGGAGTGTGTCTGCCGTAGTACTCCCCCCCACGGTCAGATCTCACTATCTTTATTCTTTTATCATGTTGATTTTCAACTTCAGCCTTGAATATCTTAAATTTATCCAACGCTTCAGATCTTTCTTTAATTGGATATATGTATCCATATCGGGAGTAATCATCTGTGAACGTTATAAACGAGTCATAACCATCCACACTTTTCACAGGAAATGGTCCACAAATATCGGTGTGAATAATTTCCAGTGTTGCTGTACTTCGGTTTGCACCCTTTTTAATTTGCTTTACATACTTTCCTTTAATGCAATCTATGCATTGCTCTGTTTCTGAGAACTCTAGCGGTGGAAGAATATCATTTTTGATTAGTCTTTCTATTCTCCCCCTCGAAATATGGCCCAAGCGACAGTGTCGGGGGGTTACCCCCGAGTAGGGTAAAGACAGGTGGTAAAGGCCGCTTACAGAAGAGAGGTTTGGCCGAGTAGCCGACTACCGGGTACTCGCTACCCGGTCGACTGCTACCCGGTCTCACCTCAAGATGATCAGAAGGAGATATCAATCAGTTTCTACCATGTCGAGTAGAAGGTTTGGCCCGAGTACGATTGGCGGGAACCTTTGGCGGGAAACTACTCGGGCAGGAAGTCAAAGGAGCCGTTCTGACACAGGATCCCCCGTATCCTGGGTCCGTACTTGGCAGCATTCGAACTACTGTTCACGTGGGGACGGTCTGTCTGACAGTGACAGCATGGAAGCAGTCGGTGGCAGGATAAGGGGGACCTACTCTGTGACTAGGTACAGTGATACCAGTCTGTCCCCTAGTTTTGCCCAACGACTTTACAGAAGCAGCCAAGACCAACGACCAAAGCTGTCAGCGGGTACTCGGAGAAAGGACAGTGTGGACACTATGTCGACACTTGTCTAGGATTTGGACGTATCCGGCTGGGCACCATGTATATAAGGTGCCCCGCCGCCTCCTGCGCGAGGCAGACTCACAGAGGTAGAGGAATGCTCATATGCTCCCATAGTGCCTCACTAGAAACCCTAGAAACCCTAAGTCCTTGACCTAGCTCTACTCGGAGAGGGGCAAGGGGCTACTCGGTAGCGTTACCATTTGTACTGTGGCTACTCGGTGAGACACCGTAATACATAGGGAGAGGCAGGAGTAGGGGTTTTACCTCCTCACGAGGGCCCTGAACCTGGGTATATCGTGTTGTTTGTGTTGTGTGGATCTTACCTCACGCGGCTACTCGTCGCGTGATCCCTCCCCGGACACCTCCAGCGTCCATCGTCCCCACATCTTTAGCCATCCCATGGCATCTGCCGTGACACCACCACGACAGTTGGCGCCCACCGTGGGGCAACCAGCGGCGCTGGTTGGAGTTTCTGTTCGGACGGGATCTTCATCTGCGGAGCGTGTAGTTTGTGGCCTTGTCCACAGATTCGGCTCCTTCGACTTCGTCACCGACAACGCCGGCTGTTTCGGCGGCAAGGCCATGCCGGAGGGCGGCTCGGTGATCTCCTTCGGCTCGCATCTTGTCTACGTCGCCACCGTCGCCAACGACGCCTACCCCGAGCTGGTGCACGACGCGGAAGATCCTCCCGCGGTCGTTGCTGCTCGCGGAAGGCCTGCATGCAGCTCTGCGTGCTGCGCTGAGGTGATGGTGACGGGCGTGGCGGCAAACGTTGGCGCAGCTGCTACTGGCGCTGCGGCCGTCGTCGAGGAGGTCGACGACCCGCCCGCGGGTGGCAGGACACGCCGGCCCTACGAGAAGGAGTGCAACCTGCCGCCTTCCACGTCTACGGTCATCCCCGCGTCAGCTGCGCGAACCGGGATGCCCACTCCCACCGACCTCGAGCTCCTAGCCGAGAGGGAGCAGCTCGAGCGGCAACGCCAGGAGCTGCTCGCCGAGCAGGCGGAGTTGGAGAAGATCAGGTTGGAGCTGAGCCTGGACCAGCTCGAGTACAACAAGGCTCACGGCTTCACGCCGGTTGCCAGGAGGCCTAGCAGGGTAGGCGCTACCCGGCGCAACCTGGGCGCCGAGATGGCCACTGTTGCGGAGGAGCCCGCGCAGTCCGCCACCGCGAACACCTTCACAAGGCCAAGGTACAGCACACCCGCCAAGACGCTGCGGGCTGCGGAGGCTGTGGCTGCCGAGTTGCCGCGCCTAGAGGGAGAGGCGCGTCGCAGGCAGCAGGAAAGGCTTGGCGAGTTGGTACTGGAGGCCGCCAGGCAGAACGAGGAGTTCCGGAAGGCCAACCCGGGAGCTGGAGCTTCGCAGGTGGTTCACTCGCACGCGGCAAGATCTAACGATCAAGCCTCATCTCCGCACCCTAGCCGCGAGAAGAGCCGCAGCGGGCGTACGGGAAGAGACAGGCAAATGCAGGTGTATGACCCGGCTGCTGCCGCGAAACAGGTTGCTGTGCCGCAGCAGCCCGGGCAGGAACACAACGCTGCAAGAGCAGGCTCTCAAGCCCACCAAGCTCAAAGCCGTGTCCGAGAAGCCGCACGTCCGGGTACTTCTCGGCAACCCGCAGCTCCGCCTACTCGGCAGAGGCAGCAGCCACGCCCAGTGGCACCAGTCGTCAACCCGGTGGAGCAGCCTGCCGCTATGCAGGTGGATAGGTATGATGATGGCTACTCGGCTATGGAGATGGCTGGTTATGACATCCATGACCGCGTGGGTGAGCGCGTGTTGGCGCCTGGAGATGCAAGGCACCAGCTGGACCGTATCAGCTTGTCGGCGCGGCTTGAGAGCACGGGTCCTCCTGGCCCCGAGTGCTTTGGCCCGCGCATCATGAACGAGCCGTCCGTGAAGGGCTTCCAGCTCGCGAGAGGCACCAAGAGCTACAATGGTAGCACCAAGCCTGAAGATTGGCTCAACGACTACGTCACCGCGGTCCATATCGCGAACGGCAACAGGAGATGGGCGGTGCGCTATGTGCCGCAGATGCTAGAGGGTCCAGCTCGCACTTGGCTCAACAACTTGCCCAAGAACAGCATTAACTGCTGGCTGGACTTCTCGGATGCCTTCATCAGCAACTTCACCAGCACCTACAAGAGGCCGAATAGGCCACAGCAGTTGTCGGCTTGCCGGCAGCGAGAAGACGAGACGGACCGCGAGTACCTTACTCGGTGGAGCACCTTGAGGAACACCTGTGAGGGTGTGAATGAAGCGCAGGCCATCACTTGGTTTGCGCAGGGTTGCCGACATGGCAGCATGCTGTGGCAGAGATTGCAGAGGGAAATGCCCAACACCCTGGCCGAGACCATCAAGATTGCGGATCAGTACGCACTCGGTGATCCTACTCAGCCACTGATGGATTCCTCTGAGCCGAGAAGAAACTTCAACAGCAACAAGCGCAACGAGTTCCGCAACAAGCGCCGAGTAGATACTCGGTATGATCCCGAGGAGGTGAATGCAGTGAATGTTGGAGGCAGTGATGGCCAAAGGCAGAAACCTGCTGGAGCCTACGGGCAGAACCAGAACCAGGGCCAAGGCAACAAGAAACCGTTCCGCACTGCGCAGCCGGGTAGCGGGAACTCCGAGCAGCCGAAGAAGTTTGTCTTCGATGACATGAAGGATGGTCCATGCAGCTTCCACACTCATCACCCCTCAAGGCCTGCGAACCACACTACTCGGCAATGCGAATGGTGGGATGTGATCAAGAGTGATGGCTTGCCTCCTCCACCTCCTCTGCCAGCCGCGAATGCCACTGTTCAGCCTACTCGGGCACTCGCAGCTCGGCCGCCAGTCTATCCGAGAAGAGAGAACGTGAACCAGGTGGCTTTAGGAGCCAACCAGAACTTCAACAACGAGAGGTACCGCAACAACAACAACAACTACAACCGCAACAACAACAACAGAGGCAACAACAACTATCAGGGCAACAACAATGGCAACAACGGCAACAATGGGGGCAATGGCCCTAACCAGTACCAAGAGCACCATGAGAGCTATATGATCTTCACTTCCGAGGCAGTCGACAAGCAGTCACAGCATAGGCGGGCCATGGAGGTCAATGCAGTAATTCCAGCTGTCCCTCACTACATGTACTGGTGCGACCAGGAGATCAGGTGGACTCGGGCGGACCACCCCAAGGTGATGCCCAATCCGGGTACCTATGCCTTGGTGCTGGATCCCACCTTCTTGGGCCCCGAGAAGAACGTGAGGTTCAGCAAGGTGCTGATCGACAACGGCAGCAGCATCAACATCGTGTACAAGGACACACTCGAGAAGCTTGGCCTGGCCGAGAACATGATGCTGCCCAGCAAGACCACTTTCCATGGCATTGTGCCCGGGATCTCATGCAACCCGATTGGCCGAGTGTGGATTGATGTGCTATTCGGTACTCGGGAGAACTGCCGCACAGAGCGCCTGCAGTTTGAGGTGGTGGATCATCAGAGTCCATATCACGCTCTACTCGGCAGGCCTGCTCTGAGCAAGTTCATGGCCTCTACCCACGTGGCTTACCTGAAGATGAAGATCCCCGGGCCCAATGGCATCATCACTATCTCGGGAGATTACAAGAAGTCCATGGAGTGTGCCTCTGCTAGCTCTCAGCTGGCGGAATCGATGGTGATTGCTGCCGAGAAGAAGAAGATGTACGAGGTGGTAGCCATGGCTCAGTCCGCACAAGCTGGCGCACAAGGTGTGCCGAGTACTCAGCATGGTACTGCTTTCCAAGCTGCCAAGGAGACCAAGACAGTCCAGGTTGACCCCGAGTTCCCGGAGCGCGTGGCCATCATTGGTGCCGGGCTAGCCGAGAAATAGGAAAGCGCGCTCATCCACTTCCTCCGTGAGAATCGGGACGTGTTCGCCTGGACCAATGAAGATCTACCAGGAGTCCCGAGGGAGTTGGTTGAGCACTCTTTGCATGTGCGTCCTGACGCAAAGCCCGTGAAGCAGGCCTTGCGCCGTTTCGGGGACGAGAGAAGGAAGGCCATCGGTGATCAAATCACCAAGCTGCTGATCAGTAACTTCATCATGGAGGTGCTGCACCCGGACTGGTTAGCCAACCCGGTCATGGTCGAGAAGAAAAAGGAAGATCCCAAGGCTGCCACTGCATGGCGCATGTGCGTCGACTACACCGACTTGAACAAGGCATGCCCCAAGGATCCTTTCCCGCTACCTCGCATCGACCAGGTGATCGATTCCACTGCCGGCTGTGAACTGTTGTCTTTCATAGATGCCTACTCTGGTTTCCACCAGATTGCACTCAACCCTGCTGATCAAATAAAGACTGCTTTCATTACCCCGTACGGGGCTTATTGCTATCGTGTCATGTGTTTTGGCCTGAGGAATGCGGGTGCAACCTATCAGAGATGCATGCAGAAATGCTTGCACGACCAACTCGGCAAGAATGTGCAGGTGTACGTAGATGACATTGTCATCAAAACGAATAAAACACATACTCTGCTTGCCGACTTGGAGGAAACCTTTGCTAACCTACGCAGGTACAAAATGAAACTGAATCCGAGTAAGTGCACCTTTGGTGTACCAGCTGGAAAGCTACTCGGTTTCCTGGTTTCTAGTCGGGGCATTGAAGCCAATCCGTCTAAGATAAAAGCTATTGAAAGCATGTCTTTGCCGAGATCATTGAAGGATGTGCAGAAGTTCACGGGTTGTCTGGCATCACTGAGCCGCTTTCTTGGCCGAATGGGCGAGAAGGCTCTGCCTCTGTACCAGCTGATGAAGAAAAGCGACAAGTTTGTCTGGACTCCGCAAGCGGATGTGGCATTCAATGAGCTAAAAGCAATGTTGGCTAGCGCTCCCGTCTTGGCTAGTCCGCTACCCAAGGAGCCCATGCTGCTGTACATTGCTGCGACCAACCGAGTAGTCAGCGTGGTGATAGTGGTGGAGCGAGAAGAAGAAGGCAAGAGTGTGCAGCGCCCTGTGTACTATTTGAGCGAGGTGTTGTCGAGCTCCAAGCAGAACTACCCGCATTACCAGAAAATGACCTATGGTGTGTACCTGGGCGCCAGGAAGCTGAAGCATTATTTCCAGGAGCATCCCATCACTGTCGTGAGCTCAGCTCCCATCTCGGACATCATGGGTAACAAGGAGGCGAGTGGCAGAGTAGCCAAGTGGGCGATCGAGCTAGCCGCGTACGCTCCCGCGTATACGAGAAGAGAAGCAATCAAGTCTCAGGTACTGGCGGAATTTCTTGTCGACTGGGCCGAGATGCAGTATGAACCTCCTGCTCCAGTTTCCAACTATTGGAAGATGCACTTTGATGGCTCAAAGGTGAAAGAAGGCCTTGGTGCTGGCGTTGTGCTTACATCACCCAAGCGGGATCAACTCAAGTATGTGTTGCAAATTCACTTCAAGGCATCTAACAATGTAGCCGAGTATGAGGCAGTGGTGCATGGCTTGCGAGTAGCAAAGGAGGTTGGCGTGCAGCGCATTATATGCTATGGTGACTCAGATCTAGTGGTGCAGCAAGTCTCAGGTACCTGGGATGCCTTGGATGCCAACATGGCATCATATCGTTTCCTGGTGCAGTCAATGACTGGGTTTTTCGAAGGCTGTGAGTTCCAGCATATTCACCGAGCAGAGAACGAAGCAGCAGATGAGCTGTCCAAGTTGGGATCTTCTCGGCAGTCCATCCCGGCAGGGATTGCCTTGGAGCATTTGAGGAAGCCATCCATCAAGCCTTCCCCCAACTCGGAATCCATCTTTGTCCCTTCTCTGCCAAGTGAGGAATCTGACCCAATGGAGATTGACTGGGAGAGCGCTGCAGGGAACCCGGGGACTGCCGTTCCCTACTCGGGGACTGCCGTTCCCTACCCGGGGACTGCCATTCCCTACTCGGGGACTGCCACTCCATACCCGGGGACTGCCACTCCATACCCGGGGACTGCCACTCCCTACCCGGGGACTGCCATTCCTTACTCGGGGACTGCCGCCCTCAACCCTGAAGCTGTTGCATTCATTGAAGAAGTTCTCGCCAATCGATCTGGGCTGCAGAGAAGCGCTCCTACTCCTCCTGTGCAACCACCAGAGCCTGTCCCAATGGAAACGGACGAACCAGTGTTTCCCGTGCGGGAGACACCGAGTTGGGCAATGCCCATATTATCCTTTTTAAGGGACGGCACTTTACCTGAAGATGAGGTGACTGCGAGGCAGATTCAGAGAAGATCCAAGGGCTACGCCTTAGTCCGAGATGTGCTGCACAAGAGAAGTGCCACTGGTGTGCTGCAACGCTGTGTAAGCCCAGAGGAAGGAGAAGAAATCCTGGTGGAGATACATCAAGGGGAATGTGGGCATCACGCCTCTTCTCGGGCTTTAGTCAAGAAAGCTTTTCGGCATGGCTTCTACTGGCTCACTGCATTGCAGCAAGCTGAGGACATTGTGAGGAAGTGCGCCGGCTGCCAGATGTTCGCAAGTAAGATTCACGTGCCAGCATCCGAGTTGAAAACAATTCCTATCACATGGCCGTTTGCTGTTTGGTGCTTGGATATGGTTGGTCCTTTCAAGCCGGCTAAGGGCAATATGACACATATCTTGGTCATGGTGGACAAGTTCACCAAGTGGATCGAGGTGAAGCCTATTCGGAAGTGCGATGGAGTCACAGCTGTGAAGTTTGTGAAAGATGTGATCATGAGATATGGCTACCCGCACAGTATCATCACCGACAACGGCACCAACTTTGCAGAGGGGGCAATGGTGCGATTTTGCAGAGATAAGCATATCCGACTAGACGTTGCGTCAGTCGCGCACCCTGCCTCCAATGGGCAAGTTGAAAGAGCAAACGGGATGGTACTGGCAGGCATCAAGCCGAGGCTGATTGAGCCACTGCTGAAAACACCTGGGTGTTGGCTAGAAGAGTTGCCAGCGGTGTTGTGGAGTCTAAGGACTACCCCTAACCGGTCAACCGGCTACACGCCATTCTTCTTGGTATACGGGGCTGAGGCCGTGTTGCCAATAGACTTAGAGCATGACTCCCCCCGAGTAGCCCTCTACACTGAGGTGGAGGCGAGAGAAGCTCGAGAAGACGACGTTGACCTGCTTGAAGAAGCAAGAGAGCTGACTCTGTCACGTTCGGCTATCTACCAGCAAAACCTGCGGCGCTATCATAGCCGAAAGGTGAACCCAAGGGTTTTCCGAGAAGGAGACATGGTCCTTAGGCTTGTGCAGCGCACAGCCGGGATGCACAAGCTGTCTCCTCCATGGGAAGGGCCTTTCATTGTCAGCAAAGCGCTGCACAATGACGCGTACTATCTTGTAGATGTGCGCCCGCCGCAGGCGAACAGGGCAGATAAAGCTGGAGAGGAAACCAAGCGTCCCTGGAATGTAGCTCTACTTCGTCGTTTTCATTCGTAAGCAAAGATGTGTATGTACCCTTTTCATCCGAGTTGAAATTCTACTCTGCAATCTAAAATTGTTCTCGGGGACTGCCCTCGTCCAAAATTGCTCTAAGTGTTTTTACTCGGCTCGTTCCTTTGTCTATTCGGTTGCTTCACTTCAGAACTCAAAAGTGCATTGAGTACTGTGTTTAAACCTATATGCCAACTCTTCGACTTTGCTGCTGTCCGAAACCCGGCTTCATGGCAAGCAAGAGAACAAGCAAAAGGTCAATGAGCACACGAAAATCACTAAGGAAGAAAAAGTGCAGGAACCGAGTAGATTGTCGGTTACTTTTTGTTCCTCGTTTTCGTCTTCTCGGTTAAGTGGTGGGCTGCGTTATCATGATTGTTTTCTAGCGGCTAAGTATTTGCAGCCTTGTTCTTTGATTCTTGTGACTCGAATACCAAACAAGCGACAAGTCGCAGGTAGAGCAGAGATGAAAAGACAGGGTGAATAAGAAAAGCTACTCGGGGACTCGCATGGGAACACAGCTCGGCATTGAGCCACTGTCGTTCAAATTGATTAATGTCAACGTAAACTGAGTGGGCATAAAAACTGGGTAGCAAGCGAAAACAAATATTGTTTGATACATATGCTCCCGGCATCCCGGGGATCTGATAAATGTTCAAGTTAAAAAAGTTGCAGGTGGCCTCAGGTTGAGGAGGCAGTGTTCTCGGCGCTGGCATGGGCAGTTGTTTCCTCGACGACTGTCTTGGTAGCAGTTTCTTCGGCGGTGGTTTTCTCGGCAGCTTCTTCGTTGTTGGTGGCGTCCGTTTCCGTCTGCACGGCAGCGGACTCCTCCATCTCAACATCATCCTGGGTGGCCGTCTGCTCGGATGTAGCTGTGGCCACCGAGATGGGGCCTGGAGCCGAAGAGGAGCCAGCGATGTGGCTAGGAGGTGGCACCGTGTCGTCAAGAGCAGCACCCGAGGAGGTGCCGAAGTTGAGTGGCTCGCTGTCGATGTGGGCATGCTCCTCCTCATCGCTACCCGAGACGGCGGCGCTCTTCCCCTTCCCGGCCTTGCTCCTGGGAGATGCGAAGTATTCGTCCATGTCCTCCTCGTCGTCCTCGTCGTCCTCCACATCGACTTCCTCCTCGTCTTCATAATCAGTGTCCGGCTCGGGGGGGCCGTCGATGTAGACCTCCGTCTCGGCACACTCGGCAACTTCATAAGCGATCTGCTTGCGCAAGGCCACGCTAGCGGCATCATTCTCCCACTTGGAGTTATTACGCTTCCCGCGGATGCGCTGCATGTCAAGGTTCTCATACCAAGACGCCATGCAGAGAAGCATCACATCTGCACCGGCACGGGCTGCAGAGGCTCGCCACTTCTTCAGCTCGGCCTTCGCTTCCTCCAGCTTGCGAGCGAGATCTCGCATCGTTCTTGGCTGGGGGTCATGAGGCCAGAACAACCTGTGGAGCTCAAAGCCCACGTGCACCAAGTCAGTCCCGCAGCCGGCCAGCTGCTCGAAGTAACCTTTGAGCACCACCAAGCTATCCTCGATGTCAGCCCTGGTGTCAATCGGTTCACCCAGCGAGAGGCGAACTGCTCGGGCCTTGGCTATCGTGGGCGCAGAGGTAGACTCAAGGCGAGGCCAAATATCTGAAATAGCAAGTGGCAAGATCAAAAACCGAGAAAGGAAAGAGGAAGCCGAGAAGGAATAGGACCGAGAAGAAAAGATGCAATGAAGAAAAGAACTTACCGACTAGTTGGCGGCGCAGTTGCTGCAGCTTGGTTCTCCAAGATTCCTCGTTGCTAATGTGCTTTGATTGGATCTGGCGCAGGGTGTCCATCTGAGCGAAAAGATCAGCATTGGCCTTCTTCAGAGTCTCGCATTCAGCCTCGAGGGCCCTCTCCTTGGCCTTGAAAGCGGTCTCGGCCTTGGCCTTCTCGGCGATGGCCTTGTCCCTCTCGGCGCCAAGCTTGACGGCATCCTGGAGTGCTTGCTGAAGTCGGAGCTGCAGGGATTCCATCTCGGTGGTGTGGTCCTTCACCAGGGCTACGGCCTGGTCAGACAGCTGTTTTTCCACCACTGCTGGCTGGACGCAATCTTGGTGCGCCTCAGCAAATGACTTATAATCTTCTGCGAAAAGATAAGATAAGGTCAGCAGATATGCAGAGAAGAAACAAACTCGAGACAGAACCGAGTAAACAACAAGCTCACCTTCAAGTCTCTTTATGGTGGCCTCGGAGTCTGCCACAAAAGCACGGCACTTCTCGTGCTCGTCGACTAGGGCCTTCAGGTTAGCTGCAGAGAAGGAAAGGTTAGTGCCAAAGAAAGCAGGAGCGGGCGTAAAAATAAAACGCAGAAACCGCGTAGCTAAAAGGCCTACCCTGCACTTCAGCCAGCTGCTGGCTGCTCGCATTGGCATTTTTGCTTGCGGCCTCGGCATCTGCCTTCTCTTTCTCCAGTGCGGTGATGCGTCTCCTGGCGATGGAGTGGTTCCAGAGAAGGATGCGGTACAAGTTGGTCCGCTTGAGAACGCTATCCTGAAAACCGAGAAGAAAATGAGTTAGGCAAAGCAGAGAAGATTCGGCCCGAGTAGGAGGCTACTCGGAGAGTGTCCACCTACTCGACCCAAATCTCGGGGACTGGGAGTGATGGTGAGAAAGAAGGAAGGCGAGTAGAAGAGAAGAAAATTCAACTCGGAAAAGGCAAAAAGACTTACTGCGTAGCTCTGTTCGATATCCTCGGCGTTCTTGCGGTGCAAGAACATCTTGGCTGCGAGGGTGGCGGTGTCGGTGGAGACGGACATGGGCTGGTGTCCCAGGTCGATCTTGTTCCACTCCACGCGGTAGTGGTCGACGGAGCCAAGGGTCAAGCCATGCCACTTATCCTCTCCGAGAACCCCGCTGTCCCACTTGGCGCTGATATAGCCGACAGTATCCAGTACCTGCTCAAGACCCTTGGAGGTTATTGGCTTGTCTTGGGGTCCCCGAGAAGCAATATTGACGGGTTTATTCTGGGCTGGATCGAAGGGAGGAGTATTCCTGGCTACTGCCTTCCTCCCCTTCTGAATAGCTACAGCTTTATCTTGGGGAGGGAAGCCGATGCGGTGTTGGTGGCTAACCTCAATCATATATTCCGGGTAGCAGGGCTGGCCAGCAGCGCGAGCGCCCGACAGAGAGTGCAGCAGGAATCGGGCGGCAGTCGCGGATCACGAGTGCTCCGCCTGCGGATGCGCCTTGCTCCCTGGCCCTTTTCTTCGTCTGCTCCCTTCTCGATCTTCTGCTTCTCGGGATCCTCGGGTTTCTTCCCCTCTGTCTTGGCTTTTGCCTTCTCGGCGGCTGCTTCCTCGGCAGCCTCGCCTCTCGGCTTTTTTTGTTCAGCCCTGGCCTTCTTCTGCTCGGCCTTGGCCTCTCTCAGCAGATTCTTTCTCGGCTCTGGCCCTTCCTCGGCGGCTTCCTCCTTGGCCCTTGGCCTCCTCGGCAGCACCTTGTCGGCGGTCACCTTCTTCTCGGAAGGGCCCTTCTCGGAGCAGTAATCCCTCAGAGCATCAAGGGCCCGTTGCCTGGTTACTCGCCCAGGAGGGCTCGAGGTGTCCTTGCTCTGAGGAGACGAGGAGGAGGTTGGTGGTGTAGGGCCTTGTGCAGTCGGTGGCGTAAGGCCCTGCGCAGTTGGAGGCGCCGCTGCAGCTCCTGGCAGAACACCACTCGGTACGCCGCCTGGCAGTGGGTAAACATCTTCTACGGTGGCGTCCGCAGCGGCGTTGTCTCCTACTTGCTGCTCGGCAGCAAGATTGTCTCGTGCACCAGCCTCTGTGCTGGTTTGCTCTTGTTCTACTTCAGGCCGCTCGGGGGCGGCAGTGTCTTGCATTTCCTGGTCTCGGACCTCCTCGGCATTGCTAGCCGGAGGAGAAGGTGGTCTTTCGGGGTGGACGGCAGCGTCCTGAGCTGCTGCTTCTGATCCGGCTCCCTGAGCGGAAGTGATCGGGGCTTTGGCGGCAGCAGCGTGGGCAGTGTTGTCCTCCTCGTCGTCATCGACGTTGATCAGAGGAATTGGAGTTTCCTTGGCTTGGCCGGATGCGCAAGCGGCGTTCACGTCCAGGGGAGCTCTGCGGAAAGAGGAGAAGGGAATCAGGAATTGGAAGAAGATGGGGAAAGTGGTACTGCGCGAGAAGAAAGACGACCGGGAAGGAAGCTTACGCGGTAGTGGAAGAGAGCTGTTTCCTCTTTCTCTTCGTGGTGAGCTTGGTGGGTTTCTTCTTCTCGGGGGTCTCTCCCTCCTCGGCGGGCTTCTTCTTCTTCTTGGCAGGGGGCGCTCGTGCTTCGCCGCCTGTCCGTTTGCGAGTTGCGGGAGGGGCAACCGACAGAGGCTTGACGACAAGGGGCGCATCGCCCTCGTTCTCGTCCTCATCCTCGTCGTCCTTCTCCGCAGCGGCCTCATCTGAGAAATTCAAAGGAAAGAAGAAGTGAATCAGAAATAGCAATACAAGGAGTTGATGCTTCCCGGAAACAAGCAAGATGAGGATGCTATTACCGTCGGAGCCATCGTCCGCCCAAGTGTTAAGGACGTCGCGCTTCTCGGGAGCGGGGCTGCTCTGCTCCGCGTCATCAGAGGGGGGTACATCATCCTCCTCGCGATCCTTGGACCAGTTGTCCTCGAAGACCTCGCTGCTTTCAGTGAGCTGGCGAGTAAGAGTCTGAAAGGCAGAGAAGGATCACAAGTTAGCCGAGTATCAGAATAGAACTCTACTCGGGTAGGCGTGCACCCACAAAGCACACTAAGCCTAGGCCTTTTTCTAAAAATTCCTACTCGACGAGGCGTGCAGGCACAAAGCACACTAAGCCTAAGGCGAGTTAGCTAAGTGTCCTACTCGGTGCACAAGGTGATTGCTAGTCGAGGCAAAAGGAGAAGCTATCTACTCGGAAGGCAGAGACGAAAACAGAGTAAGGGAGACGTACCCGCAAGATTGGAGTCCTACGGCTGAACGGGAGGAACCCGTACCGCCACTTCTCGTTGAGGCTGGTCTTCAGGATGTTCCTGGCAAGCCGGGGAACGTCAGCATCGTCGATCTCGATGGTGGTGGTCCTGGTGCAATCGCGAGGCCCTCCCATGTAACACATGAGGTGGCATCGCTCCTGCAGAGGAAGCACCCGGCGTTTGATCCAGCACGCTACTGGGTCGTCATTCCTGAGGCCATGCGTTTTCAGCCAGGCGAGTTGCGTCTCTATCTCGGTGGCGTTCTCGTCGTTGACGGGCTTCTCCTTCCAATTCGACCCGAGTGGAGCACGCTTGCTCCAAGGGGGCAGGTTGATCCGATCGTCGACGGGGGCTCCATCAGCGGCGGCAACGTTCCTCACGTAGAAGAACGTTTGCTGCCACATTCGGCAGGAATCCAGCCCCTGGATGCGGGGGTGGTTCGTCCCGTTGCGCTGCACCATCATGGCGCAGCCGACGTCGGTGGCGCGGGCAACGCCCGCGCTGTCCTTCTTCCCGACGGATTGTTGGCGGAGATGGAAGTAGTGGAGCCACGTCTCCACGGTGGGCCTGATGCCGAGGAAGGCCTCGCACACCACGGCGTGGTATGCGAGGAAAACGACTGCATTGGGCGGCAGATGGTGCATCTGCAGCCCGAAGTGATTCAGGAACTTACGCATGAAGTCCGATGCTGGCAGCCCGAATCCGCGCTCGAAGTGGGACATGAACACCACGCGCTCTCCGTCCCTGGGCTTGGGGACGACCTCGTCGTCGGGTGCCCGGCACTCCACGCCGGGGGGAACCCTTCTCTCGTTCACGAGCCAGGCGAGGTTGGCTTGGGTGATGGAAGAACCGGCCCAGCAGGACTTGGCCATGGTTGCGAGTGGAAGAATCGGAAATCAGACGGGGTTGGTGGTGGAGCGAGTCCGCGGCGACGCAGAGGCTAGTGCGGCGGCGGAGCGCTCGGTGGCGGAGAAGAACGGGAGGAAGAAGAGGAAATGAGCAGGGAAGGGGAAAAGGAAGTTACCGCGGGGGTATTTATACCTCCTCAGCGAGATTACCGTTACCGCTACGGGAGTGGGATCGATTGTGGCGTGTGGTGGGTCCTGTGGCCGGCTAGAAACGCACACACGCGAGAACCGCGCGCGTAACGGCCGCATTGGATCCCACTACGAGATCGTGGCCAGTAAATGCGCGTAATGGGACATGACAGCCGGTGGGCCCACGGCGTGAAAACTGGACACGTGGCGTCGTGTCCTGGGCAACCAAACGACAAGGTCGTGGATGCTTGACACGTAGGCAGTGCCTGCGTGAAGGGCTGGATGTTGCTCTGCGCTGCAGAGGCTCAGTTTGCGAAATTTCGCTAAGTCTTTTTACTCGGATACAGAGTAGAAAGCAAGTGCTACTCGGAAGGAGGAGACTCAAGATACTTTCCGGATAGCTACTCGGAGGCACTACTCGGCATCTTGAGGTTCGATGGCTGAGATGCAAAGGCTGGTTTTAAGCTGGCAGAGCCTAGTGAACAAGTTCGCAAGACTCAACCAGCTTCGGGGACTGCTGTCGGGGGGTTACCCCCGAGTAGGGTAAAGACAGGTGGTAAAGGCCGCTTACAGAAGAGAGGTTTGGCCGAGTAGCCGACTACCGGGTACTCGCTACCCGGTCGACTGCTACCCGGTCTCACCTCAAGATGATCAGAAGGAGATATCAATCAGTTTCTACCATGTCGAGTAGAAGGTTTGGCCCGAGTACAATTGGCGGGAACCTTTGGCGGGAAACTACTCGGGCAGGAAGTCAAAGGAGCCGTTCTGACACAGGATCCCCCGTATCCTGGGTCCGTACTTGGCAGCATTCGAACTACTGTTCACGTGGGGACGGTCTGTCTGACAGTGACAGCATGGAAGCAGTCGGTGGCAGGATAAGGGGGACCTACTCTGTGACTAGGTACAGTGATACCAGTCTGTCCCCTAGTTTTGCCCAACGACTTTACAGAAGCAGCCAAGACCAACGACCAAAGCTGTCAGCGGGTACTCGGAGAAAGGACAGTGTGGACACTATGTCGACACTTGTCTAGGATTTGGACGTATCCGGCTGGGCACCATGTATATAAGGTGCCCCGCCGCCTCCTGCGCGAGGCAGACTCACAGAGGTAGAGGAATGCTCATATGCTCCCATAGTGCCTCACTAGAAACCCTAGAAACCCTAAGTCCTTGACCTAGCTCTACTCGGAGAGGGGCAAGGGGCTACTCGGTAGCGTTACCATTTGTACTGTGGCTACTCGGTGAGACACCGTAATACATAGGGAGAGGCAGGAGTAGGGGTTTTACCTCCTCACGAGGGCCCTGAACCTGGGTATATCGTGTTGTTTGTGTTGTGTGGATCTTACCTCACGCGGCTACTCGTCGCGTGATCCCTCCCCGGACACCTCCAGCGTCCATCGTCCCCACATCTTTAGCCATCCCATGGCATCTGCCGTGACACCACCACGACAGACAGTGCCATAATTTCGATGAGTCATGAGTTCTCTTTCTTTTCTTTTGTTCGTTATTCGACCCAGAAACATGCTCATTCACTTTACACACAGAATAAACTTTTTCACGCAAAGATAATAAATAAAGCTCATTGTGGAGGTAAGCAACCCCCACATGAATATTATTACACCATAAGGCACATTTGCCATGTCCAAAATAACACTCATAATTGTCTTTGTCTAAGCGTGATACACTGATAAGGTTCCTGTGTAGTGAAGGAACAAACAAAACATCTCTAAGCAGAATAGTGAAACCATCAGCAAGCTCCAAGGAGATGTTGCCAACAGCTTCTACGTCTGCTTGAACTCCATTAGCGACCTGAATGCATCTTTCGCTTCTTAGCGTGCTCCGGGTCGAACTGAATCCCTGTAAAGAATTTGCAACATGAACAGTTGCACCTGAGTCAATCCACCATGTAGATTTGGAAAACTGTGTATACAGGGATTCATTTACAAAGGAAACAACATTGTTACCTTTCTTTGCCATTATGTACTTTAAAAAGTCTGGGCAATCTTGCTTGTAATGGCCAGTCTTTTTGCAGTGGAGACAAGTGTCTTTGTCCACTGGAAAAAACCTCTGTGGGTACTGATGCTGCTGCTGCTGGGGACCTTTCCCATGTGGTTTTGAAGGAGAACCAGTATGACTTTGACCATAGTTTCTTTTCTTATTATCCCTCACATAGTTCACAGAACCACCATGTGAGGCTTTGAGTCTGTCCTCCTCTTGAACACACATAGCAATAGTCTTTTCAACATCCCACTTTTCAGGGGCCATGTTGTAGTTTATCACAAAGTTGTCAAACTGACTTGGCAGTGAAGCCATGATCAGATGGACAAGCAGTGCTGGCTTGAGCTCAAGATCAACATCCATGGGCTTAAGTTTCGCAGCCATGTTGCTCATCCTCAGTATGTGCTCCCGGATGCCATGTGCACCTCCGGTGTACTTTTCAGTTACCAGCTGTTTGATCAACTGGGTGGCATAAACCTTTGAAGAGCCAGTGAACTGGCTCTTTATCTTTTCTAAGTACTCCGTAACAGAAGCACACTCTGCAATTGAGCCCACGATTGCGTTCTCAATTGTATTCTTTATAAATGCCATGCACTTTTTATTGGCTGTTTGCCACTTTCTGTTTTCAATAGAATATGCCAACTCCAAAGGAGCATGGTCTCTTTTCTTCTTTTCCCATGCAGCATCATCATCAGTTGCCTCTTTAACAGGCTCTTTTGGCTTGACAGGCTGTGGAGTGTCCACAACCCAGTCAACCTCTGCACAGATGAAGGCAAATTCCACCTTCTTCCTCCACTCATTGTAGTTGTCGCCTCTCAGCGTCGGGATGTCCTTGATGCATGTCATCAAGTAGAACCCGCCTGAAAACCACAATGAAGTGAGAAAAATAACAACAATTGCATGTAATAATCCAACGTTGGTTAAAATTATAACACACAACTGTTTATGCAATTATGACTATATCACCGTTGGGCAGAAAATAGCAATAAAAGCATATATGATACTATAACAATTAATCATGATAATGCTATTAACAACGTTGGTTATTTAATAACATAAATCATAACTATCACTTTAACATGCTCTTAAAAATAATTCTCACTTTAATCCTATTTTACTTTATTTAAGAGCACTTTTATTCAATTTGCAGCGGAAAACATGAATACATAATTCATACACTTTATACTTTATTTCATTTACTTTTGTATTCCCTAAAACAATAATTTCGTTGGAAATAATTGAGTAGGGAAAAACTAGATCAATTTGCCCAAAAAATTGGACAAAAAACAATTAATTCTGCTTCTTTTAAAAATAAAACAGAACAGAGAAAAAAAAAACAGTGAAAAACTGTGAAAAACGCGGCCTGGCCAGCCCTCTCCTTGGCCCGGCCCACTGCTTGCTCAACTGTCACGCGCACGCGCGCGACAAAAACCTTTCTGGCGCCCAGCGCCCCTTCTCTCGCCGCATGGGCTAAAAAAGCCCATTGGCCCACTTGGTGCCAGCTCGAGCGACGCGGAGAAAAAGCTGCCCGCGCGCCCCCTTGCTTTGGCCAAAAACGGCCCAGGCCCAGCCCACGCGGGGCCTTTTTTTTATGCTTTCGGCCTGCCAGCGCGCTAGGGTTTGATGCCGTCCGTCGGATGCGATCCGACGGTCCCCCTTCCTTTTCGGTACAACAAAAAACGGGCAGGGGAGAGGCAGGGTCAAACCCTAGGCAACCATTCGCCCCCGACTTCCCCGTCTCCTCTGTCTCTCTACTTCCGTAGCGGCAGAAAAAATCCGCGCCGCGACCGCGCGTTTCTCTCGCTAGGGTCGAGCCGCCGGTAGGCTGGCCGGCGACGGTGAACCACCGCGTCGCCGCGCCGCCGCGCGCGCTCCCCTGGCCCCTTTCTTTCTGTATCATGCGCAGCGCGCTGCCGGCCGCCGGCCGCCATGTTCCATGCGCGCGCCGTGCGTGCAAGGTGGAGACGGCGGCGAGCGCCGCCCCGCCCGGCTGCTTTTCTTTCCCCTCCCCTCTTCCATTTCCATCCCCCCCTGTGAGAGAGAGATAGACACGGGAGGGAGAGGGCCACTGTGACGCTCGACGGCGACCATCTATCACCGCTGCCATCCCCCTCGCCGGTTGCGCATCCCCCTTGCGGTGGGTGCGCCGCCGTCGAGCGGTTTGGCCGCTGTGTGCCTTTCCTCCCCGGCGGTTCTTCGGCCCGGGCGCCTCGGCTTGCCGATGCGCGCCCGGAATCGAGAGGAACGGCGCGGCCGTGGTAGCGGCGCTCTGTTGCCAGGTGAGGTCATCTTTTCCCATCCCCTTCTCTCTGTTAGGGTTAGGGTTTCTTTTGGGGTTGGATCTTTTCTTTGTTTTTCACCGAATCAATCTAGAGCCTAGCATAGCTCTGGTACCAATGTTGAAACTCTGTGGATCAACTAGGTCTAGATGAATCACGGTAATACGCAATGAACAATGTTCTGTGAATGTATTGAGAGAGATACCGAGAGGGAGAAAGATCAGAGAGAGGGAGAGGGGAAAAGACCACCTTCTGAACCTTTGGACGACGATGGCACGTCGGTGTTGGACATGGTGTCGTCGGTGATGAGAGTGGCGGCGGTGGTGAGGCTTCCCGTGCCTTAGCGCTAACCCTAGATCGGTTTTGGTATATCGGTGGGGTTTGTGGCAGCGATCAACCTCGTGAGTTGTGCCCCGGCCCCCACCACTGTTAATATAGCGCTGGCACAGGGGCCCACCAACCATAACGGGTTGGGCGCCCCCGATCAGGGCGCGGTTGACCAGGGAGGGTCCAGCAGGCCGTTGGGCCTGCGGGAGATCAATCTAACAGTTCGATCGACAAATTGCATCCAATCGAGAATAATTTAAGATTGGGGTTTAGGGGGATCCATGGGAGATACCAGCAAGGAACTACGTACCGGAGGCAGCGTATG
Organism: Alopecurus myosuroides; assembly: GCA_028641055.1. Taxonomy (NCBI): domain Eukaryota; kingdom Viridiplantae; phylum Streptophyta; class Magnoliopsida; order Poales; family Poaceae; genus Alopecurus; species Alopecurus myosuroides. The sequence goes on from CM054058.1 coordinate 526,010,819, forward strand.
TTCGACGGCGGCGAAGGCCCGTTTGGTCATCAGCCTCACGGCCATGTCGCGAAGCCCTTCCATGTCGCGTTGAATCGAATCCAAGATTGGCACCTACTACGTACGTACGCAGGCACTACTTATTTTACCAGCGAGTCCTATAACGCCGGCACGGGTCACGTTCATGGGCCGGCCCATCTTTCTCACGTATGTTTTCTTTTTCGCTTTTTATGTCTTCATTTTTCCTGTTTCTTTTTTTCTTAGTTTCTTTTTTTGTAAACCTGAAATGAACAATTTTTAAATCTGAATATTTTTTTTAAAAAATTCATTTTCGAAAATTGTTCAATATTATTTAAAATTTATTTGTTTTAAAATTGTTCACCTTTGCAAAAAAACATTTTTTAAAACTATTCACTTTAAAAAAATTGTTCACCATTAAAAAATTCTTAATTTCGAAAATTGTTCATCATTTTCAAAAAATGTTATTATAAAAAAATCGTTCAATTTCAAAAAATATTCAATGTAAAAATTTATTCATCTTCAAAAACTGTTTTAATTATGTTTGAAATTATTTGATAGTTTCAGATTTTTGAATAATATCATGTAGTAAATAATTATTCAAATATTTATCGAAAAATGAGAGTGAAAAAATTTGTATCTGTATTGGCCTCAAAGCCGGCCCACTAGCACACACGCTGCGGTGGGCGCTCGTGCGGGCGGGACCTTTTACGGCTCGCAACGAGCGATGCATAGGGACTCCCCGTGCGTAGGTAGAGGGGGTGTCTACCTGGTTCTTTATTCATTGGCTTGCATGGGCCGCCCAGCTTCGTAGGCTTAGGTCCTTTCCGATCATGATTCTTCTTCAAGGGTTGTAAAGAAAGAAAAAAAAAGGAGCATGTCTAAAAATAAAAAAATAAAAAAAATAAAAAGAGTTGTTCTCACAAAAAAAAGAACAAAAAAGAGAGGGAGAGACATATTTCCCTCTGGCCTCAAGGCAAGGTCGTCCGTCATGTGAAGCGTTGAGGACATTGGGACTGGCACCCACTGCTGAACATGAAAGGGGGCCGAGTTCATCCAGAGGCGAGTACAACTACCTTACATCAAGCTCGCGATAAGGCGAGTACATCAGATGGTTAAAGCCGGAGGAAACCAAGCTCGGTGGCTAGCGACTCCATGAGTAGAAGGCTAGAAGACAGCGAGAGCGACTCACACATTCAAAGACACCATGATACCGTTCGGGTCCTACATAATTTCAGTACCGATTTTCCACTTTCTGTAATACCAGGTACGTCTCTATCTTATATTGAGGCAAAGCCTATTCATTTTCCGTTTTGGAAATGGATTATGAGAGTTAAAGAAGCCTTCTTTGATAATATTTTTTTCTCCCATACGAATGGGCAAGGAATAAGATTTTGGGAAGACCCATGGTTAGGGAACACACCTCTTTCATTTCAATATCCAGTTCTGTTTAACATCGTTAGACAGAAAAATGTTTTGCACTAGTAGAAATAAGGCTTTTGGTCCAGAGCCCCGTTGGGCTCTAGTTCCATATATATGTGTTCTGTACCGGTACTAGAGGGGAGGACGAATCCCGGTCGGCTAGGAGGCCGCACCAGACTAGTCCCGGGTCGAACGGGACCTCTAGTGCCGATTTGTAATACGAACCGGGACTAGAGGGGTCTCGCCCTGCAGGACCACGTGGGAGAACCTCTAGCCCCGGGTGGTATCACTAACCGGGACTAGAGGTCCTCTATTCCTATATATCATCGCCTCTACTCTCTTCCCCATCTCCTCTGTTTATTCATTTTAGAAGGTGAGAGGTGTGTACTAGTTTGTTGTTCCTTCTTATGCACGTAAGGTGCTTGATGAAATGCCCGAGCTAGCCAACTTCGTTCTCTTCTGTTATTCACCACGGTGCTAGAGTTTATCCCCATTTTCTCCATGATTTGTCCAGATTTGGCGGCGCCCCTTCTATTGAAGTGTTCGAACTGGTTAGCACCTAAATCCTTTCATCTTTCATTGATAATTAAGCTCATTTAGACGTGGACTAATTTTAGCATCATGATTCACTAGTAGAAAATGGGCCTCTAGTCTCGGATGGCAATCCAGGACTACTTATCCGGGACTAGAGTCCCCCCATTTTGTCCAGCCGGCTCACGACCCGCGACTAGAGGGCAGCCCACGGGGAGCTCCTGGGGCGCTCTTGGGACAGGACTTTTATTCCCGAGTGGTAATACAACCTGGGACTCGACTTTTTCTATTTTTTTGTATTTTCGATTTTTCTTGTCATTTAGTCTCTATTATTTCTATCTTTAATTATTCTCCCTTAATCTCAATTATTTTTAACTCTAGTCACTCTTTTTTCATTCTGAACTGACACTTCCCAGGAGGTCACCCATCCTCAGACTACTCCACTCTCAGCACGCTTAACTTCTGGTTTCCTTCACTCTCAGCTGCCAAGAAACAAATCATGTTTTACTGACAATAGTATGTGTCAATCATGTTAATCTTTGAGATATGATTTCGCACATCTTTATTTTGTGAATCCAAAAATTATTTAGTTAAACAAAAATAAATAAGTAATAATAGTCTTGAATTCAAATAATAATTAATCAATTTAAATAATAATTAATCAATTAATTTAAATAATAATTAATTAATTAATTTAAATAATAATTAATTAACTTAAATAATATTTATTTACTCCAAATTGTTAGTCATTTCAATATATTATATTATCTTAAGATAGATATTTTTTCTTACTCCACATTTCAAATGTAGCGCGGGTGTTAAATTAAATTTCCGAAATTTCATCACATATATACATCAATTGCTTAATTAAGCTTGCTCAGATCGATCATGCATATATATATAATTAAACAAGGACATTTAAAATAGATATATATAATTAAACAAGGACACGTACATAAGTCTTCTAGGGATCGAATATATAAACATCACACAACAAGCAATACATAATATATATAGGCGTCACGAGCTAGAGAGAGGGCTCCCATCTACACGGACTGCTCGTCCTCCAAATCTCAAACAGTAGGAGACCGGGGGGAAAGGTGACCCTTCCCATAGCCAAAGACACTGATAATACAGTACAACTCGTAGGAAAGTTACCCATCGATAGCTGCGTACTCAATGTTGACCTGGTCAAGTGGACACTTCTCCCAAATATTGTGTGATGGTAATCTTTCTTCATGGTATTGTACTTCTCGTCGATCAATATGGCTGACATATCAGCCATGGAAGTCCTCTCATACCGAATCTAGAACAGGTCCTGGGTATCAATATGGCACTCAAATGGTATCTTAATACGCCAGGTGTTCCTCATCTTTGCCTTGTCATTCCTTATATCAACGCTAGCAAAACGTATGCCCTTATTGACAAGGAAATCCATCAGTTCTGAACAATTTTTGTCACTACTGCAACAAAAAAAATGGAACAAATGTTAAACAAACAATGTAATGCAACAACAAATTGGATAAAATGTTATGCAACAAGTATAAGTTTCAATGCAACAAGTATATTGTTTCAATGTAACAAGTATATTGTTTCAATGCAACAAATTTATTCTTTCCAATGCACGTACGTACATATAGCTAGGATTCAAACGGGAACATTTATAAATGGAATTTTCAATTAACATTGCTATATGAATACACACGGATATATATATATTGCTTTCCTATGCAACAATTTCGGGCAATACATTATTGCTATATATGAATACAAATGGAATTTTCAATACACATTGCTATATGAATAGAAAAGGAATTTCCAATACACATTGCTATATGAATACACATGGATATATATATATATATATATATATATATATATATATATATATATATATATATATATATATATATATATATATTGCTTTCCTATGCAAATTTGGCAAATATATTTTGCTATATGAATACAAATGGAATTTCCAATACACGTTGCTATATTAATACAAATGGATACACACGTACATGTTGCTATCCTATACAATTTCCGATCCAATCAAAATTAGATCAAGGAGAAAAATGAGAAAAGAGAAAGAGAGGAGAAGATCGATCAGAGTGCTTATTACCTTGCCCATTGGAAGACAAAGACACGCCTCTTGTGAGCAAGTTGGATGAAGGCCACATACTTTTGATCGGCTGTGTACTCAAGATCAAGGCCGAGAAAACCCCCGCCATCCTCGCGAAGCCATTGCTTCAAGAGGTCAAGATAAGCCAGAACCCTCCTACTCTCGTTCGTGTATGTGACTTCGATCTTCCGACCATGTGAGTTCACGTCCATAATATCTACTCCCATGGTGGAGAATGTGGAAGAATGAAGAGAGGAGAGCAAGAGGAAGAAGAGAGGGTCGCGGTACTGTAGCAAATGAGGCGTTTTTCTCTGTTTTCAAGAGCCTCCCGACGGTGGAACAACTTCCGAAGCGCGGGAGGCAAATGGTTTGGGCATTTAGTCCCGGTCCGTAACACGACACGGGACTAAATGCTCTCCGGCTAGGCGAACGGTTGCCACAACGAATTGTAGTCCCGGGCCGTGTTACGACCCAAGACTAAAATTCTGCGAGGCGAAGCGAACGGTTGCCAGAGGACTTTTAGTCCCGGGCCGTGTTACGACGCGGGACTAAAACCTTTCGAGGAGAGGCGAGTTGTTGCCGTGCCCCCCTCGGGTCCCGGTTGGTAGGCTCATGGGGACTAGAGCCAAAAATCGTTGGGGGTTTTTCTACTAGTGATTGCGTTTCATATACTTATATAAAGCAGATGAGCCATCCATGGATGTACTTTGACTAACTCTCTAAAGAATACATTCAAGGCGTGCATTCTTTTGTCAATGTGGGTGAGGCAAACATGCGGAATGGTTTTATGTGTTGTATGTGTCGTGTCTGTCGGAATGAGAAGGAATACTCTTCCTCAAAAACCCTTCACATCAACCTGATTCAGTATGGTTTAATGCCCACCTATAATTATTGGACCAAGCATGGAGAAAGAGGGGTTATGATGGAAGACAATAAAGAAGAAGAGAACGTTGACAACTATCCTACGTTCCTTGAATACAATAGTAATGCATAGGGGAAGCTGAAGATGAAGAGGCACAAGATGAGCCCATTTTAGATGATGATCTTCGCTGGGCCATCATTGAAGCATAGAGAGAAACAGAAAATGCAAACGAGAAGTTGAAGTTGGAGTGCATGTTAGAGGATCACAAAAAATAGTTGTACCCACGCCAAGATAGCAACACAAAGCTCGGTACCACACTGGAATTGCTAAAATGGAAGGCAGGGACTGGTTTATCTGACAAGGGATTTGAGAAGTACCTGAAAATAATGAAGAAGAAGCTTTCAAAGGACAACGAATTTACTGATAGTACGTACGAATTTACCCCAAGGAAATACTGTTAAACATGCAGGATAGAGACATATATAGATAGGTATTCTAGTCATCCCTTCCGGTACTATCCCTACTGTTGAGTCGATGGATTCCAAACCGCGCCAAGGTTATCCCCGCCGCCGCCGCAAGACCGACGCCAGCAGCACGGGCGAGTCGTCTCTGCCTCGCGTAATTCTCCATGAACCGGCTTCCAACAGCAAGAGCAGATCATGGGAACAAACGGACATTAATTAGATGCATGCATAACTAGAGAGAAGCAGACAATGGAGACAGATGGATCCTGCATATATATACCGGCAGAAGTCCTCTAGCTCGGCTTTGGAGAGGCTAGGGTTGCGACCGGTTGCCTGCATGCATGAAGGCAGTTGGATCGTCTAAAGAGTAGATGTAGTTCGATCGACAAATTGCATCCAATCGAGGATAATTTAAGATTGGGGCTTAGGGGAAGAGGAGGAGAGATCCATGGGAGATACCAGCAATGAACTACGTACCGGAGGCAGCGTATGTTCGACGGCGGCGAAGGCCCGTTTGGTCATCAGCGTCACGGCCATGTCGCGGAGCCCTTCCATTGATCAACTCTCGCGTTGAATCGAATCCAAGATTGGCACGTACGTACGCAGGCACTACTTATATTTTACCGTCGAGTTATATTAGGACTCGCCAGCACGAGTCACGTTCATGGGCCGGCCCATCTTTCTCAGGTATGTTTTCTTTTTCGTTTTTTCTGTCTTCATTTTTCCTGTTCCTTTATGTATTTTTTTCTTAGTTTCTTTTTTTCTAAGCCAGAAATGAACATTTTTAAAATCTAAATAGTTTTCAAAAATTGTTCATTTTCGAAAATTGTTCACCATTATTAAAGAATTATTTGTTTTTAAAATTCTTCGCCTTTGCACAAAAACATTTTTAAAAACTAGCCACTTAAAAAAAATTGTTCACCATTAAAAAAGTTTATTTATTTCAAAACAAAATCATCGTTTTAAATAAATGTTATTATAAATAATTCTTCAATTTAAAAAAATATTCAATTTAAAAATTCGTTCATTTTTCCAAAATTTGTTCATCTTCAAAAGCTTTTCTAATTATTTTTGAATTCATTTGATAGTTTCAGATTTTCGAATAAAATCATGTAGTAAATAATTATTCATATATTTATCCAAAAAAGAGAGCGAAAAAAGGTGTACCTGTATTGGCCTCAAAGCCGGCCTAGTAGCACACCCGCTGCGATGGGCGCTCGTGCGGGCGAGACCTTTTACATCTCGCAACGAGCGATGAATGGGGACTCCCCGTGCGTAAGTAGAGGGGGTCTACTTGGTTCTTTATTCATTGGCTTGCATGGGCCACCCAGCTTCGTAGGCTTAGGCCCTTTCCGATCATGGTTCATCTTCAAGGGTTGTAAACATAATTAGAAAAGGAGCATGTCTAAAAATAAAAAAATAAAAAATAAAAAGAGTTTTTCTCACACAAGAAAAAAAAAAGAGGGAGAGACAGATTTCCCTCCGGGCTCAAGGCATGGTCATCCGTCGTGTGAAGCGTTGAGGACGTTGGGACCGGCACCCACAAGTGAACACGAAAGGAGACCAAGTTCATCTAGAGGCGAGTACAACTATTACATCAAGCTCGCGATAAGGCGAGTACATCAGATGGTTAAAGCCGGAGGAAACCCAACTCGGCTGGCTAGCGACTCCATGAGTAGAAGGCTGAGAGACAGCGAGAGCGACTCACACATTCAAAGACACCATGATACCGTTCGGGTCCTACAAAATTTCAGTATCAATTTTCCACTTTTTGTAATACCAGGTACGTCTCTATCTCAGATTTAGGAAAAGCCAAATCATTCCTCTTTTGGGAAAGGGATTATGAGAGTTAAAGGAGTCTTCTTCGATAATATTTCCTTCTCCAATGGGAATGGGCAAGAAATAAGATTTTAGGAGGACCTCTTTCATCTCAATATCTAGTTATGTTTAACATCGTTAGACAGAAAAATGTTTTGCACTAGTAGAAACTAGACCTTTGGTCCAGAGACCCGTTGGGGTCTAATTCCAAATGTGTTTTGGACCGGGACTAGACGGGAGGACTAATCCCGGTTCAAATGCTACGAGGCCACACCACACTAGTCCCGGGTCGAACACGACCTCTAGTGTCGGTTTGTAATGCGGACCGGGACTAGAGGGGTCTCGCCCTGCAGGACCATGTGCGAGAACCTGTAGCCCCGGGTGGTATCACTAACCGGGACTAGAGATACGTCTCAAACGTATGTATAATTTTCGATGCTCCATGTTTCATTTATATTGAATACCTTTATGTTTTCACATTTTTTCCTTCATTTTCCGTACGTGTTCATGGACTAACCTATTGACAAGATGCCACAGAGGCAGTTCCTGTTTTCTCCTGTTTTTTATTTCAGAAAAGTTGTTTTGTAAATATTCTCGGTATTGAACGAAACAAAAGGCAAAATTCTTAAAATTCCCGACACGTCCACGGAGTACAAAGGAGACCCGGAGGGGTGCCCTGGAGCCACCACACCATGGTTGGCACAGTCCCCCCCCCCCCCCGGTCGCGCCTGCAGGTGGTGTGGGCCCCTCGGGCTCCCACCACCATCGCTCTTTCACCTATAAAGTCCCCCAATGAATAAACCCTAAATATATCGGGCCCCTTCCATGAAAAGTTCTATACCTCCGTCGTCGCCGCCGACAAGTTTTGGGGGACAGAAATCTCTGTTCCGGCACCCTGCCGGGACGGGGAAGTGCTCTCGGAGCCATCTCCATCGACTCCACCACCATCTTTACCACCGTTGGTGTCTCCTATGATGAGGAGGGAATAGTTCTCCCCCGGGGTAAGAACAATGCTATAATTTTCTTGTGTAGATCATTTCTTCCACTCTTGGTCATTTTATTTGTTTGGTATAGTTAGTAATATCAGTAAAAAAATCCTTTTAGATAGGTAAACTACTAATTTTCTTGATTCATTTTCCACGGTAACACAAATATCTGCAACAATTTGTTAGCCGACGTCCCCGCGGCAACGCGCGGGGAATCATCTAGTGTACCGTGTGTAGAGAGCAAAAGAGCCAAAGCCTACTAAGGAAACTGGCCGGCCCACGTACAAATAAACCAGCGGGTGCACCCCCTGCATGTACTTTCCAATCTTTGATCCGATTGACCGCAGCACGGAACGGAACGGAAGGAACGCTGCTTCTTTGTAATCAACAATGGAAGCGCTGCGTGGCATGGCACGGAGATTGATGATCGCCCGGGCAGTCGCCGCCACCCGGTCGCCAGTTCCGGTAAGTCGTTTCTCCCTCCTTCCCCTCCTCCATACCACAACCTTGATCTCTCTTCGGTTCGACACAATTTATTAGCCGATCGGATCACGTATATATCCAAGGCAACCTAGCTCTACTGCGTGCGTGCAGGCAGACAGCGACGGCAGGATGCGCTTCACCCAAGCCCAGCTACGTGATTATACCAGGTATTGCAATACTAAACCATGCTGGAAGGCTGATGATCCACCGGCCGGTCTCGATTTTCCGATTCTGTATGACAATATGCGGATCTAACACATCATTCGTTTTATTTTGATGATGCTGGTAGCCGTATAATGGAGAATTACGCGAAGCAGACACGAGTGGCCCGTGCCGCTGGCGTGGGTCTCGTTGGCGTTGCGGCGCTCACACTGGCGGGGTTTGGCATCCATCGGCTCAATGCTACTAGCACTACAATTGACTAGCAAACATGCGTGTGCGTTGTAACGGGAGTCGTTGGGTGGTCAATTTGGATTAGATGATCATGAGTTGTGTCACGGGGTTCCATGAACTACCAACTTGACGTGGCAATGTTTGGTACTTGGTAAACATCGTTATCACCATGATTAGAAACGATATTTAGTTCTACTTAGGGCATCCGCAATAGGTTGTATGATACATCGTATGATAGAGTAGCCAACTCATCAACCAACAATGTATCATACAACTATTACAATGGTTTGTTGGAAGAGTTGTTGGTAAAGTAGTACATTCTAGCCAATCATATAGTCATTTTAGTGGGACCAAAGGAGAAAAGTATCTTGACATGCGTGCTACCTTGTTGGTTGCATATCATACAACCCATCTTCTCTCACCTCATTATTACTTGCCATGTATGCATTTTTCTGAGTTGGCATTGTTATCTTACGATGACATGGACACTATTGGAGATGCCCTTAGATTCGCATGATGATCAGTATGGACTAACCGCACATCTCACTTTCAAAAAGGCCAATCCATTAAAGAGCGAAGACAAATATGACAACATATATATCACCTAAAACTTTAACCCGGGTTGTGAGCAAGCCTTCTTAGGCCATTTGTTTGATTCCTCTATAGCTGTTTTGTGGGCCCTCCTTCTTTGCCAATTGGGCGTGCGCCGTAGCTCTTAACCGGGTGTGAAGCTATGGTGTTTGCTGACAAGTTTTTTTATTTGCAAATTTTTCTAGCGAGTTGATTCTAACTAAAAGTAAAAAAACATTCAAATCAGAACATATTCTCTTGTCTGTGGTCGTTGCAAATCTCCACCGGAACCATATGTCACAAGTTGAGCAGCATGTTCCTAAGATCCGATCCTCGGGTGATATCTTTTTTTGTTTGTCATAGAACTGGTACATACTTAAATTTCGACTCCCGCTACGTTTTAGAAGTATTTATGTCTCGGTGGAACTTCATAATGATATGTTATCATTAACTTCTCGACATGAGCGACAAAAGAATTAACCCGCTCATGGGCTGCTCCCAACATGTGTTTATTATTTTATGGAGAGGCACCATTAATGAAACTATGACCCCCCGTTCAAATCTTCTAAATTGATTACAACATCGGTTATTTTCTTTTCATCATCGCTTGTTTATTGTTCCGTTCTACTTTTAATCACAATACACTCGATACATTTAATCCTTTTGTTCACAGCAAGACGGAAGATTGACAACATTTTTGAAAGTTGAGAGCAAAATAGAGTTTATGTTTTGTGTGTAGGTCAATGTTTGTTGAAGCCCCAGACAACAAGCAACCTAATTGATCGCTCTAAAGTTCTACTGGATTGATAATCTTGGTTCCTTAACCGGGGTAAATTATCTACTACACTACATCATACCTATCTCTTGGGGTATCCCAACGGGTTTGCGAACAACTGAGCAAGCAAAGAGCTCGCCAATATCGTCGACTCCGACAAGCTGGAGGCGCGTGTGCCCCCTAAGTCCATGCGCTCGGAGCACCGCGCGAAGAAGAGGTGTCGTGCGGAGGCCGAGTTTTTCGGGGTGATGAACGAGGTGTAGCTCGAGCGGGACCTCTAGCAGAACGCCGAGCACACCGAGCGCGAAAGGGAGTGGGACAAGGTCCAGCGCCGCCAACGCGCTAGCTCCTCCACAACATCCTCTCCCCCTCCGGTGGTCGCTAGGGTTTAGAGTTATATATGTAAGCTAGGAAAATATGTATGAACTACTATGATATGTTGTTTGAGATAAGTATCAAATAATATCAGAATCAATCAAATGTATTTTAGCATTTCCGTCTGCATACCAGAGCGCTTTACTGCATGCCTGCATGTCGGTCGCATTCCAAGGGCGTAGCTGCGTTACAAGGGCGTTCTGCTGCATGTCGGTCGCATTCCCAAGTATATTTATGAGGAAGACCAGACACATCCGAGAGCCTTCCATTTCGTGGTGATGCGTGCACATTAAATGCATGCGTAGGATGCCAATGATAGTCAATCCTGCGTCTATGTAGCGTGCTGATACGTCCATTTTAGGTGTTATTTCACTTAATATTTTATTAATAAGTAGATAGGGATTTGGTATTTTACCATGTCAAAGTGTACCTTTTATGTCTATGTATGCAGATTGTTAAAATCCTAAAGAGATATTCCATACAAACCATAAATAATCATAATTGGACATAATATGAGGAGATCACAGTATTTAGGACCATTCCAAAGAAACACAAATTCGTAGAAGTCAAAAGAGAAGCAGAAAATGACCTAACGAGTTATGGTACAATCAATTACGACCGTACCGGTCACCGTACCAGCAATGTTCTACGAGCAAACCATGTAGTACCTACTTAACGAGCTGTGGTACGGTCAGTTTGACCGTACCGGATGGAGTCAACTCGGCATGGAGGGCGAAATGAAAAACACCGACCATACCTGTAAGACGGTAACTCATAACGACCTTGCTACGGTGAGTACCCACCATACCACTCACCGTACCATGCATTTAGCCTGTTTCGGCCAGCATATTAACCCCGTGATCCCAGATTCGAGAAGAGAGGTAGACTAGAGACACATCAGGAGCAAAACCATGAAAATCCACCAAACCCTAGCCTCTGGAAGATGTCCAGAGGGAGAATTCGCAGAAGGGAATCCATCTACATCAAGTCCATCATCGTGAAGGCCTCCACATCGATCTTCATTGCTATCACCACCATATACATCTACGTGATATCATCTCCATCTTATATAACTGTAACTCTGGAACATCTAGTTGTTGGTTTGCGCGTGTATACGTTTATACATTCATCCTCCATTTTCAATACAATCATTATGAATCTACATCTATACTTCTTATATAGCAAAACCCCACTAACATGCATTAATGATTTTTCTATCTCAACATGCAAGCTATCCACATAATCCACTCTCTTAACCAATCAATTGTCCATGTCATCTCCACTCATATTTATTAATCATTGCATGCAAGTTACACATCATCAATTTCTTAAATCATCCAATTATTCATATTAACAATTTAAAATATAACTATAATCAATTGAATTTTGCATATTCACTTAGAAAACATAATTTATCACATCTCTCATAACATTTTGTTCATACTATAGTGTAGTTTCTAAAGTGATCCCCGCATCAACGCGGGGTATCCTTCTAGTTTCTTATAAAGAAAAAACCCACTAAGTGCAATTAATATTTATCTATCTCAACATGCAAGCTATCCACATCACTTGACTTTTTAGCCAATCAATTATTGAACGGAATATGCCCGAGAGACAATAATAAAATTGTTATTATCTTATTCCTTATTTATGATGAATGCTTATTTCTCATGCTAGAATTGTATTAACAGGAAACGTTGATACATGTGTGTTTAATAAACAAACAATGGTTCCTAGTAAAGCCTCTCTTTTAACTACCTCGTTGATTAATAGATGATCAAGATTTCCTGATCATGAACATTGGATGTTGTTAATAACGGGGTCATATCACTGGAAGAATGATGTGATGAACATATACCCAAAGTGAATATAGCAATGCGATCAAGTCATTAAGTTTACATTGTTATATCAAACATAAAAAGTAACTTATTCCTTAGACCATGAGATCATGTCAATCACTGATACCGGAAGGGTGCTTTGATGTCATCAAACGTCACACCGTAATAGGGTGACTATAAAGGTGTCGTTAGGTATTCGAAAAGTATTAGTTGAGGATCATGGATCAAGAGTGGGATTTTTCCATCCAATATACGGAAAGATATACTCTGTGCCCTCTCGGTGATATCACATCGACACCGCTTGCAAGCACGTGATATAATCACAAGGATGTTATATCATGGGAACGGGAAAAGAGTACTTGTCGGTAACGAGATTGAACAAGGTATGGTTGATACCAATGATCGAATCTCGGACAAGTAAAATACCGCGAGACAAAGGGAATTAGTCACGACGTTGATGGTTCACACGATCACGAGAGTCATCGTTGAATATATAGGAGTCATCACGGATCTCCAGATCCCGCTGTTGATTATTGATCGGAGAGGAGTCTCGATCATGTCTATCTTATTCGCAAACCGTAGGGTGACACACTTAAGTTTCGATGACGCGTTTGAGAGGATACGGAATATCGAAGAATGTTTTGAGCAGCACCGAAATTGTTTCGGAGAAAATTGAAATAGTTCAAGGGGTTTTTCATCGAATGGTTGTTAATAGAATTAACAAATGATTCGAGGTGCTATATGCAAAAGTTTGTTGATGGAATTAACAAATGCTGAAATAAAGAAATAAAAATGTTTTATTTATTTATTAAAGAAAAACTCTTGGATTTTCTAAGTGGAGTTATAAGGGAAAATGAGTGGATGTGAGTGGAGTGTCCACTCACATGATGAAGGAAGAGGTGGGGGCACACCCATGGGCTGGCCGCACCCCCCTTGGGATGCCTCCCCCCTCTCCTATAAATAGAGGGCATGAGCTCCATCTCTCACACACAGTTGCCCACCTCATTTCCTCTCCACCCGCTGCTCCATCCATGGTCTCCGGCTTGGCGAAGCCCTGACCGTGGGATTCTTCACCACCACCACGCCGTCGTGTTGCTGGAGTTTCGAGGGATCTTCTACTTTCATGCCCCGCTGGATCGAGGGAACGGAGGTCGTCATCAACCGTACGTGTGACCGATCACGGAGGCACCGCCGGACTGCGATGCACATCTTCTCGCTATCGGGATCATTGTGAGTACGACTACGCCAACAACGAGATTTGATCTCGTAACGCTTTGTGTCTTCGAGGGTATGTGTTCTCCTTAACCCTCTCTTTGCCCGTTGCACTTCGTCTCCTAGATTAGATCTTCGCCTTTCGGGTGTCTCTCGCGTAGGAAATTGTTTGTTTTCTTTGCAACGACCCCTTCATTGATATCAGAGCCGAATCTATGCGTAGATGTTTTGTACGGGTAGACCACATAGGTGTATGTGGGCGTTGATGATCATGTTATTTCCTCTTTGAGTATTTGATGATCTTAGTGGCATAGTAGGATGAAGTTGCCCCAGACTAAGTTTACGTGTAGTATGTACGCCAGAATTGTCTCACTTGTGGCTAAGGGGGTGTTTGTTTCTCCTACTATAGTTAAGATCTAATCTACGAAGGATTGTTAAAAATGTGTTTATCAACGTTGTGGTTGATGTTCGTAGCTATGAACGATTCTATCCTTGAAAGCACTAATCCACGTAAAATATGCAAAAATAAATTAGAAGCGTCTAACTAGTTTTTGCTGGGCATGTGATGTGATATGGTCAATGTTACAAGTTTGATTATGAGATGATCTCTTTTGTAAATTATTGATATACCGGAAGGTATCCATATGGTTGTCTTATTATTGATGGACAATCAAGATTGGGGTGCCATGGTACTTGGTGGTACCAAGCCGGTGGAATGATGGAGATCATACCATGATGCACATGATGGAGATCGAGTGCAAGAAGGAACATATCATATCACGTTATCCTTACATGTGATGTTAATCCTTTTTATGCATCTTATTTTGCTTAGATAGCGACGGTAGCATTATAAGATGATCCCTCTCACTTAATATCAAGATAATAATGTGTTCTTCCTTAAATATGCACCGTTAAGAAAGTTCGTCGTTTCGAGACACCACGTGATGATTGGGTGTGACAGCCTCAACGTTCGCATATAACGGGTGTTTTCAAGTCTAACATGTACATACATGGCCTTGAAACACACGCAATACTACGGTTCTACTTGGCGAGCCTAGCATGTACAGACATGGCCTCGGAACACGTAACCGAAAGGTAAACCATGAGTCATATGGATGATATGATGAACATGTCGATGTTCGCCTTTGAAGCTACATCATCTCACGTGATGACCGATTTTGGTGTAGTGAATTTGGTTCGTGTAATCACTAAAGACGACTAAGAGGGATGTTGTTTTTGAGTGGGAGTTCATGGCATAATTTTGAATTAACTTGAATTTATTTATCATGAACAACCAATCAAAGTGAATTTGCACAAATTGTAGTATTCATTGGCATCCACATAACTACCTTACACTTAGATTGTTATTTGAGATATAACTGTTATGATCTCGTAAAAAACATTTAAGATTGGTACCATATTCGCGAAATTTAAAATTGAATCCTATTGTAGATTTTTGGTATTTCCTACCTAGATCCATATGGTTAATGATTGATTGATCTAGAGAGCAACCAATTCCTACTTAGAATTCAGAGTCATGGTTGCTTCCATATTACTTTATTTTCAAAAGAATGTTTTGTTGATCAAGGTGATTTAGGAACTGAAAAGAGTTGTTTTCAGAGAAAATCAAGTGAAAGATATATTGATATCTAGAAACTTATTTGTGGCAACATGACTGAGTATAATTTAGCGTGACAATGTATGCTTATATTATTTGAATATATGCAATGATTGAAGACACTAGGCGTTTGAATATTCCAAGAAGTTGGACGCTAAAATTATCCTCTAAACTCCTTCCTTCGAGCTATAGTAGCTTAATCATAAAATTGTTATGATGTGATGGATTAAAATTATGGGTAAATTTGTTTACCTTACTTGGAGATTGCTAAGAGTGGAATCTAGAATAATACTATTAATATGGTGATATTAGTAGAACAATCAAACTCAAAGTATGACTCAATAGGTGATAGTATATGACTAACACGCTAAAGAAAATGAGCTAGTACGACTAGCATTGTTTGATGTTGAATGATTCTTCTGTAAAGGAAAAGAAATATTGAAAATAGAATTACAAAAATATATATGGCAGAAAAGAAGATAACTGGAAAGGTCCAGCTCAGGAGTATATGCTTGATATACAAGTTATAGATGTATTACTAGGTAAAAAAGTATTTTTGGTATTTTGATACCACATTGGTTGGTATGATTTGTCATACAAAGCAACGCAATGCAAGAAATACAAGGGCCTAAAAGGAACTAGTAATAGATGTGGATTCGATTATGACAAGAACAGAAATAAAGTGTTATTGCGTTCATTGTCGTATCAAACCAAACATTCAAGATTTATTTTATGAACTTAATAAGTTGTTATTTTGTTCTGGTCTTTTGTGAGAACAAATGAGATTGTTTAAACTATGACCAAATTCTATAATCGATGGATATGTTAATACAAATCATGTTGGTAAAGTAAACATTTATAAGACTAAAGGCTAAACGTTGCAAGACGTAAAAGAGTTTCACTTAAATTGTGACACCACCATTTTCGTTCATATCGGGAAGGAAAACATGAAGGAACTCCATATTGATGGACTTCTGGAGTCATTTTGTTTTGAATAAATTGACGCTTGTGAGACCTCTTCCAAAAGATGACTATAATTCCGTTCTTAGGCCAAAGTAGAATGGACGACTAATTTAGTGGAGATTATACATATTGATGTATATAGTCCATTATGTGTAGTCATGTATGGTGGATTAATTTTTTCCTTCATAATGCCAATGATTTGAGTAGATATATGAGTATATCTATTTAAAGAGAATGATGACATTTTGAATTGGTTCAAATGGTTGTTAATATGAAGTAAAAATCAATGTAACAAGATAATCAAGTATTTATGATTGGATCATAAAGGATAAAGTTTGAGTTACAAGTTTAGCAAAACATCTGAGAAGTTGCAGAACTGTTCTACAACTTATACTTCTCGAATACCCGATACATGTAAAATGCATACATGAACTTTGCATGTTATTACTTGTTTTTCCTACATATTAGCAACTTATATTCATGTTTTATAATGATTTGGGAGATTTTCTAAACAATCCCACTTCTTTTGGTTCTAACCCTGTTTTTCCAGAAAACGTACTTTTTAGTGTTTCAGACTTTCCGGGAGCTTCGGGACTCCAAAAAGGGCAAGGCCAAAGAGCACGGTTCAGAATTTTTGAGACGAAGACCATGGGCCAAAATAGAGGGCCAAAAGGCCAACCAGGTGGAAAAGAGGACCCTCCACGCGGCCAGATTCCTTGGCCGCGTGAGAGGGCCCCCTTTTTGCCCCCGTGGCTCCGATGCCGTCGATCTTTCTTCTCCCAAGTGTCTCGTGACCTAAAAACGACTATATAAAGAGTCCCCTGGCCTTTTCGAGGAGGAGGCGGCGCCGAGAGACGAAACCACGAAATAGAGAGACAGAAGGCTGCCGCCAGAGAAGATCGCAGGAGTGAAACGCCGCCGGGATCACCCCAGGAGGGCTCCACCCCCCTCCAGCGTGTGCATCATCAACATCTATAGCAAGATCAGCTCCATCTCTCCACTGTAATCTCTTGGAAAACACGATGTATGATGCAATACTATATTCCCTTGATGTATTGTGTCTCCCCGTCTATGTTTGAGTAGTGAATTATTCTTGGCAATGGTGAAATAGTTCGTTGATTGGTTGCATACAAGTTTGTTATCTTCTATGATTGTCTTTATGTACAATATATGAGTGCACGCATATGTTGGGGAATGCATCTAAGGTGATCACCGGTAGCATAATGGAGTGGTGGTGACTTGGGAGTGACAGTAACCTGAGACCGAGCCACAAAGTTAAGTTATTGGGGGATATATATAGGGGACCTTAGAACGTAAGGCTATGGTGGGACTTTATGTCTTAATCAATCTTGTGCAGTCATTTACTTGGCCACATGATCCATCATAAGGTGTTGTAGATCATTTACTTACTATACCTATTCATGGCTCCTTCCTAGAAGAAACAACTAAGACTAAAACATGTGCTTCACTAATTGTGACAAACCACACGAACGAAACACCTATTGCTAGAACACTTGCTCCCTTGAGATACTTGAGATATTTGCTGCTTGCTACTTGTGAAACTTGCTTAGAAACTTGCTTTAGAAACTTTCTTTAGGATTACTTGCATTTTAAACTTGCTTCACTAGTTACTAGACAAACCACACTCCACGTCATTTGCTTTTAATTAGTTAGTTCCTTTTAGTCAAACTTATTGCTTTGCATAAACAGCCATATAAGAGGGTTATAGGGCTTTAGAGAATAGATAGCTTACCTTTAGCTCCTCGTGGGTTCGACACTCAAATACTTATCGAAAGGTACTACAATTGATCTCCTACACTTGGGAGTCATCAAACACTTTTCTGGCGCCGTTGCCGGGGAGCGTTGTGCTAAGCTTTTATTCTTGTTTGCATTGCATACTAACATATAAACCTAAAACACAAAAAAAAAATATAAAATGGAAAACAACCAAACAATTTTAGAACTGTATAATATCTACCTTGAATTAGGACATGAAGTGTTTGAGGAGAAATTGAAAAATTATTTGCACAACAATCTTATTTGTGGTAGTACTAATTCTTTGAACACCTTTATTGCTAAGGAAAACCTTGAGCTTGGGGAAGTTTCTCTTGATGAATATGATATTTTTAGTCCCCCTACTATTGAGGATAAAAATGATATACTTGCTGATTCTATGGAAAGTTTTAAGCTTGGGGAAGTTGGTTTTGATGAGCATGATATTTCTAGTTCCCCAAGCTTGGAGGAGAAAATTCACTTTGATGATACGATGCCTCCTATATATGATGATTGCAATGAAAATTATGAATGTTTAACTCTCACTATCACTAATGAGGATTTTACTTATGTGGAGAGTAGTGATTCTTTTATGCATGTGGCTCATGATAAGAATGTTTTATGTGATATTCATATTGTTGAATCTATTCATGATGCTACTGAAAATTATTATGAGATAGGGAAACATGGTTACACATATTTCAACAATATTAAGTTTCCCCTCTTTATGCTAAAAGTATTGAAGTTGCACTTGATCTATCTTTCTATGCTTGTTATTATGTGCTTCTTTTATTTGTTTCATTACAAAATGCCAATGCATAGGAAATGGGTTAGACTTAAAAATAAATTGTTTAATATTTTTTGGTGTGTTCCTTATGCTTTAATTTCCTATTCGGTTTGAGCACACATTTATGTCTTTACAACATGTAAAATGACTTTACCTACTGTTATGTATCATTTAGTTTAAGATTTTCATTTTATAAAAAAATTGGGAAAGTAAATGAGAAGGATGAGTAATGGAGAAGTTGGGGTCGACCTTGAACATGTGTTGTTCATGCCAATGAAACCATTGCAAAGTCAATATCATTAAAAAAAATTCCAAAGCTAAAAACAATAAAAATATTAGTTCACTACTGTAACATCACATTTATGTCTTATTTCTCATCTTAAATGGCAAGAATAATCTTATATGAGAGATAGGATTAAACAATAGTAATTAGCTGTCAAGAAAACAGATTCCTGAACTTCACTGCGAAAAATATTTAAAATCACAGAAGTAGAATTTTGACCTAATAATTTACGAAAGCAATATTTAGTTATCATTACATATTTCATTAGTTTTAAGTTTTCTGATTTTAGCAACTTAAGTGCCTCTAAAAATTCACTCTTTACGGGATGTTCAGTTTTTGGCAGATTATGTCTTTATTTTGCATTGCTCTCATTACTTGTGTTTTGTGTGGTTCTTTTGATCAAGGGGCAATGCACAACTGTAGTAATAGTAGTTAATATTTATAATCAACTCATGATGTGTCTTTGCTGTACCTATGTGGATTTTATTTATGGAGGCACTAACCCCTCTAATCAAGTTTTATGTTGAGATTTGTGTAAGAAGAATTTTTCAGGAGGAAGAGTTGAGTGAGATGAACAAACATCAAGAGGGACAACCAATCAAGCTTGGGGATGTACCCCTGGGCTCACCCTACATGTATCAAATAAGTACAAGAATCCAAGCTTGGGGATGCCGAGCCACCTCACTCCAACCATCATGATGTTAAGTAAGTAAAGCCTAACTATATGGCTATAAAGAAAGCGCTTTACGGGAGGCAACCCGGTTGTTTTTGTTTGGATTTTACTAGTGTCATCTTTCTGTCTCAAGAGATTAGTTTTTTTTTGTTTTAATTCTGAAGTTTTCAATAAAGAGTCAAGTCAAACTCATTTGGACTTATAAGTTGCTATCCTAGTGCATGAAATTTTTGTTTCAGCACGAGTCTGCTCACCGTATGATTTTACGTTTCTTATTGGTATGTCGGATTGAGCTAATTTTTTAGTATGTTCTGCAACTTTTTGTCCTCTGTAATCACAAAAATTGTCTTAATTTTTTGATGAGTCTAGCTTAAGGAAAAACGTTCGTTTTGCTGCTTTTGCTTTTCTGGACAGATTCTGCCTTCTTTTGTTTTATGCACTCTTTGGGCTTGGGAATCGAATTTCCATGATTCTTTCAAGCAAGAGAGTGAACATACAACATAATGAACCTTATTGTCTATCTACTGGAGCATTTGATTTGGAATTTTGCACAGCAAACATGTGATTTGTTTGTCCTTGTTAATCTCACCCCCACAGAAAAAGAATGGGAGAAACATGTTTTGTGAAGTTTTTTTCACAGGGAATAGAGTAGCTGCGCCTCAAGACATCCAAGAATGGTGAAAGCCATAAGCTTGGGGATGTGATGAACACCCCACTGGAGCTACACTCTTTTGGTTAGCACACGTCTACTTTCTGTTTTTCTAAGCAAAGCATTTATAGTGGAGACTTGAAGCGTCTAGTTTTTTTTTTTTTATAAGACCACACCCATCATTTTATATGAGATTGAGCTACTGGAGTTTGGGGTTGGAATGTATTGGCTGCTAGTATTATTACTTGGAATAGGGATGCCATGCTAGTATTATTACTGGATGACGGCAACATCCATTTGATCCGCCGTATACTCCAGATCAAGCCCGAAGAACCGGTGTTCATCGGGGGGAGGAGAAATAGAGATTGGTCAAATGCGCAAGAGCACCGGGGAGCCTGTCGCAACTGTTGGTGTAGCACACCTCGAGTTGATTGCCGCATGGTGTGGGACCACGGTATATCTGCCAAACTTCAGCCATGGTGTGCTTGGTGGAGGAAGATCAAGAGAGGAAGAAGAGAAGACAGAGGAAGAAGAGAATACAGAGAAGAAACAGATAGACTCGCGATCGGGAACTGTAGCAATAAAACCGCCGCGCGCGGGAGGCGAGCAGTTTGTACAGAGACCCTTTAGCACCGGTTGTTAACACAAACCGGTGCTAAAGGTCTGTACAGGGCGCGCAGTCTGAATATGGCCCCAAGTACAGACCTTTAGCACCGGTTTGTGTTAACAACCGGTGCTAAAGACCCTTTCGCACTGGTTGTTAACACAAACCGGTGCTAAAGGCCTGTAGTGGGGCGATATCTCTAGGGACTTGTGAAATTTTGCTCATTTTCCTTTCGCGCGTCTTCTCTCCAGGCACGTACGGCGAAGCTCTGCTCCGGCCGTGCCTCCGTCCGCCTCGTCTCCGTCCGCCTCGCCTCCGTCCGCCTCTGCCTCCGTCGCCGTCGCCGCCGCTGCCCTCTGCCTCCGTCGCGGTCGCCGTCCGCCTCCGTCGCGCCGTCGCCGTCCGCCTCCGTCGCGCCTCTGCGGTCGCCGTCCACCTCCGTCGCGCCTCCGTCCCGCCTCCGCCTCCGCCGCCCCGCCTCTCGCCCCTCGCCGTCGCCCCGTCGCCGGCCTAGGTAAGTTTTATTTCTGTTTTTGCAATTTTGTTTTAGTGTTAGAATTTTAAGAGTTAGTGTTAGTGTTTAGTGTTAGAAATTTTTAGAGATAGTGTTAGATTTTTTTTAGAGTTAGTGTTAGTGTTAGAAATTTTTAGAGTTAGTGTTAGATTTTTTAGAGTTATTAGTGTTAGTGTTAGAATTTAGTGTTAGAAATTTTTAGAGTTAGTGTTAGATTTTTTTTCAGCACGAGTCTGCTCACCGTATGATTTTACGTTTTTTGTTGGTATGTCGGATTGAGCTAATTTTTTAGTATGTTCTGCAACTTTTTGTCCTCTGTAATCACAAAATTTTTCTTAATTTTTTGACGAGTCTAGCTTAAGTAAAAACGTTCGTTTTGCTGCTTTTGCTTTTCTGGACAGATTCTGCCTTCTTTTGTTTTATGCACTCTTTGGGCTTGGGAATCGAATTTCCATGATTCTTTCAAGCAAGAGAGTGAACATACAACATAATGAACCTTATTGACTATCTACTGGAGCATTTGATTTGGAATTTTGCACAGCAAATATGTGATTTGTTTGTCCTTGTTAATCTCACCCCCACAGAAAAAGAATGGGAGAAACATGTTTTGTGAACTTTTTTTCACAGGGAATAGAGGAGCTGCGCCTCAAGACATCCAAGAATGGTGAAAGCCATAATCTTGGGGATGTGATGAACACCCCACTGGAGCTACACTCTTTTGGTTAGCACACGTCTACTTTCTGTTTTTCTAAGCAAATCATTTATAGTAGAGACTTGAAGCGTCTAGTTTTTTTTTTTTTTTTGATAAGACCACACCCATCATTTTATATGAGATTGAGCTACTGGAGTTTGGGGTTGGAATGTATTGGATGCTAGTATTATTATGATGCCATGGTTGATTTGAAGAGCTACATATGTTTGCATGATTTATAGGCTTTTTATGTGTAGAAATTTGCAATAATGTTGTCTTGAGCTATCTCTTATTCATGTCCTTGATGTTAATTGCTGGTTTATTTAGTTTGTCATGAAATGAGTAGTTCTATGGACATATGCATGCATAGTAGCTGGTCAACTATCTCCCTCTTGCTAGCCAAAAATTTAAAAATTCCAACAAGTAAAAACTTGTTTCCAACACTCCTTAGCCAAGTATTTTCAGTGAGTCCACCATATCTTCCCATTAGCTTCATTGCTATTCCGAGTATGTTCACCATGTTATTGTGTTATTTATGTTCTAAATTAAGATATTCACTTTATTAATTGTCATGGGTTGAACTTGGGATAGGACTCTCACGAACTTTTGAAGGCACACTTTACTTTTTATGCATCTAATAAACATGACCCAATAATGGGAGCCACAAGTTTTGCGTTTGACAAGTGTGTGGTTGGGAGCTAGCTATAAACGTATATCACCGGAAAGCTTTCAACATTGCACAAAAATTTACATTTGGTTGATATCATGTACTTTTGTTTTTGGACTCCTGCCATGCCGAAATGAAATAGAGGAATAGTAAGTTTTGATGAGTAAGTATCTATATGACTAGAGAAACGCATTGGGCCGCTAACCCAAGCCATGCTTTATCATGGTGGAAATTTACTTACAACTTGAGTGACTCTACAACACATCCTATAATAAAATAAGAAGCTATGCATAATAGTGAATGAAAATAAAAAAGGATGATGAGTCTACTCCGTTTGTTCATCTTGTCATTATAACATGGGCTTGTTTCCATGTCATGGGGCAAGAGGTACCTCTTTGCGGTTCTCTATGATGTCATTAATACTTATTATGATTGTACAAAGCTTATTAGGAATCTTAAGTTGAGTAATCATGGAGTAGGTTTTCACACTCACGGGGCATGAGGCTTTCAACCACCTTGTCATTCTCATTACTTCAATACTCACAATTTTAAGATGCTAGTGATAAAGGGGCAATGAGAGTCCTAGATCAATGGATACCACATTTCAATTAGTAATTTTAGTTGAATAATTTAGAGGCTAAATAAGACTTGATCATGTTTTACCTCTACTCAATTTTCTCCAAAGTGTCCACCATATTTTCTATTTTCTATTATGCTATTCTTTGACCAATATAGGATTTTATTTTTCATTTTGTGTATGCATTTGGTCCATAGTGCTTTTATTTCATTATACACTTTGTGAACTTTCATGAAGCATCTTTGCTTGCATATTTGATATTTCTTACAACATGAATTGTATATTGCTACTCATTTCTAGTATTAATCATTTGATTATACTAGTTGAATGCCCGTGCGTTGCTACGGGACTTCTCAAATTTCTTTTTCATGCAATATATAATACATACCATTTCATCTGCCATCCTTTCAACTTTCTGATCGCTTGGCTTCACCCAAACAGATGGAGGGAAGGTGGACAGTCCGCATATATTTGACACCCCTCACGAATGACTCGATGGGGTTTACACGTGAAATAAAGAGGGCAAGCGAGTAGAAATTACGGGAAAGAGTAAATTATCCCAATACTACAAAAATTGAGACTTGAACCAAGACATCCAATCGGGTACGATGTTACGTTTCATGCACCAACCGGTCCACATATACTTTAACAACAGTCATCCCATTCCAATGTCACTCCCGTATACATGGCTTCTAAGAGATAATCGAGAGTTCAACTCATAACAATGCCAAGTCAATATAATGAACGTGATTTTTTTACGAGCATACAAAAATAGTCGCAATGCATTTCAAAAACATTAAAGCTTGAAGTGTATTTCGACAAAAAGCTAAATATTCATGCCCTGCCATGCTATAACAAAAAAATGAAGTATCAATTAAACTGTCATTTCAAACTACCGACATGGTAAATGATGTTGTTATCCCCTGCTTCCGCTCCATCGTCATATGCCACTATCACCCATATTTTTGAACAACATTGATCACATCAGCATAATGGGTTTGCTTTTCTTGGAGAAGCAAACATATTTAAGGTTGCAGATAACACATGCTAATAATATTATGCATCTTGAGCAAAGCACCAAGCATATTTGTTAGAAAGGCATCATACAAAAAACTCCGAATTACAGCCGTTGTCAATTGTCAATTGTCATTTGACAGTGAATTAGATTACATGCATAGTGGACAAACTGTATTTCTTGCCGGCCGCCATGCTTCCTAGATGAGATATGAAGTCGTTGCAGACTACAATGTGGTGCCTCTCTGTAGCACTCATCTGGCAAGACATTTATGATATTGATCCTACTGAGCTTGTGGTATGAGATGCTCAGATCATAAGGCTTGCAGTAGGCTCTGGTGCCATGCCTGTGAGTTACAAAGGAATATATATTTGCACATTTCTTTGAAATAATATAAAGCTGCTGATAAGATAAAACGGTGCTTCTTATCATTAGGGCACTGAAGAAAAAACAAAAGATTAAGTACTCTAGGATAAACTTACTGCTAGCAGGATCAAGGCAT
The DNA here is from genome assembly GCA_028641055.1 of Alopecurus myosuroides. NCBI lineage: Eukaryota > Viridiplantae > Streptophyta > Magnoliopsida > Poales > Poaceae > Alopecurus > Alopecurus myosuroides. The sequence goes on from CM054058.1 coordinate 526,035,983, forward strand.
TCCTAATCAAACATGCTTGTGAATCGGAATCGAAGCATTAAGAGAATCGGCAGGGTTGAAGAATGTCTTGGTCTAGACTCTAGAGCCGAGTAGTGACTTGGACGGCGGGAGGGTCAGAGGTTAGAGATGACCTTGTTCAGCTCGATGGCGTCCTGTGTGACTCCTACTTTGTGTGGTTCCTTGTAGGGTCGCAGGATAGGACGCCAATAAAATTTCACATGAACTGCAACAGATAGCGAAATTGAAATTGTCTTCACCCAAGTTTTTGTGTCACATTCGCATTTATATGGAAATTGAAAAGTTGTAATCATAGTGAAATCAGATGAAGTTGGTATTGCCAGCAACAAAGATAATTATATATAGCCTTATAATACCTATGTGTCAGTCACCAACGTAAAATCATTACTAACTCTGACAAAAGTATGGTGTGCATCCTTCTCCATAGGAATCTCATATTTTATGGACCCAGTGTGTCAATCCACTAATTGTGCTATTAATAAAGGGATATTTATATAATTGTTAGAGTTCTACAAAATTCGTAACATTTTCTTAGATACACAATTCTACAAGCTTACAAGGAAAAGCCATAGTTTGTCATGGGAAATCATTCTTTCACTTAACCTCCATATTATTAGATGCTATGATGGAAGCGTCTGCCTGTTGTGTTGCATAGCCAGCTCCATGTTTTCTATTCTAACTGGTGCATCACAAAATTGGGACAGTAAGGCGTGTGAAGAACCGAACTTTTCTTATATGGCACTGCAGAGATACTTGACTGAAATAAGGAACTCTTATTGCGAGTCCTCACACTGCTTCCCTTTATTATAACACTTCTTCAAAATCAATCTGCATGCGTTCAACAATTAGCATCTAAGAGTTTTAATCAAATTAAAAAAAATACTATTTTCTTATAGCTATCTTGCACAAGCAGAGTAACTTTCGACAGAAAAGACTGTCCAAACGTTGCCAAAATTAATGTTTTTTCATGAGATATCAATCGAAACAGGGAATGTGCATTCCAAGGGTCTATATGTCAAGTTAAATCTCAATGATTTAATCAGGAAATATGTATGTTCCTACCAAGAGAAAAATAGAGGACTAAATGAATTATATCGACCACCGGTAGAGCATGAATATTTATGTGCTTACATTGTTGGTGCTGGATAGATGTACACACCAAACATTATAATACAGTCAAATTTGCAATATTTTAGTGTCCCCCCCTCCACATTTCCATCTCAATCTCCTCAAGTATCAAATATTTTCCGGAATCTATCTATAGAAGGAACAACTATTTACGGAGAAGATTGTTGAAGGTTTACAGAATTATCATGTGGAAATACCTGTAGGCACCAAAGCCACGACGGCGATGACGCTCAAAGCTGATGAACTCTTTCCCGTTGCGATCTACCACAACGACCATCTCTCCTGGGCCTCCATGTATGCAGTCAAAGCCTCATCTCCAAGGTCTTCTACATATGTGTCAAAGGACCTGAAATATGTGACCTTGAAGGAGAGCAAGATAGAATACACTTGTCGACCGGCGGTCCACACCTCCGCCTCACTCCCATCCCCATCCACCCCCTCAGCTGTGTAGTCCTTCCCCATCTACTCTCCACCGACCGCCTTTTCTCACGCCCGCATCATCATTCTTCTCCAACCTCGGCCTATGCCGCCAGCACCTACCAGGAACATGCTGGACTTGGACTGGTTGAAAGCGACGGGTCTGCAATGATACAGTGTAGCAGCGGGGAAAAGTTTCTGCCCAATTACGATAGCGACACAAGCTAGCTTCCAATTGCAGCGTTGGCGTCCGATGGGATGGATCAGACGGTGAAGCATGCGACCGATCCCCGCGGAAAAAATCTGACCGACGGCTAGCGCTCGCCTTGACTGAATCTGTTCATGTTTTCACCATAAACCTTTTCAAACTCAGTTGTGCGAGAATGCAATATGGCCTGCAGACTTTTCAGGTGACACACCTGAAACATACAAATACACGATGGAATAACCCGAGAACGCACTGAGTTTGTAAGGGGAGCTAATCTACTCACCGAACAATAATGTGTCAAGTAGGTTTTACATGATCACATCGGCAGAAGCGCATGCACATTGCAAAGAATAGATGATCCAGTATAGGGCAAAAATACAGCTAAACCTAGTTTGGACTAAACGAGTATCGGATCGAGCAGTGAACCTCTAGTTTACACTCCAAATTCAGAACTGATTAAACATTGATGATTCAATGGGTTGTTCACCTCGGTGGTTCATACACATACATTCTTTTGAAAGTAAGCATCCCAATTATAAATCAAATGGCAGAAGACTACTTGGATCATAGAATAGTGTACAAATCTACATTAAAAAACAGAATGTTTTGTAAATTACCTGCACAAGGGCTCGGTTGTTGGCCTTAACACGAATGTCTTCCTGAGATGGAGGATGGCCGGAGAGGTGGAGCCCAGGCTGCAACGGGAACAAATGGAGGCGTCGGTCTTCAGCACCAGCGACTCCACACAATAGAAATTAAGACACCTCTGCTAGTACAGCACACAAGGGATCCATAATTCATCCGCCACTTAGAAAATTCAGTAGAGCTTTCCATAATCGATCCGCACCTAGAAAATTCAGTATAGCTTTCCATAATCCATCCGCCGCCTTGGATCGTCCCTTGGGGGCGTTTCATGGTGGAGCAGCCTTGGAAAGGGAGATGTCGGCGGCGATCTAGAAGGTGATGCTAGAGCAGTAATGCCTGAACGGGGATGCGAGAGTAGAGTGGTAGGCAAGATGCGTGCCGAATTGCTGAGGAAGGGGATGCGGAAGCGGTGCCCGCAAGCCACCGGTCGCCGCAGTCCTGCCTAGGGTTAGGGATAGGAAGCGTCGCCGCTGCACATTGGAGAATCACGTCTGGAGCTCTCCCCGTGCCGAGCTGAGAAGATCTGACGCAGCTCCATGCTGGCAGTTCCTCCGCATATCCATGCTGCACCTCGATTCGTCGTGCACCGATCACCGGATCCTGGAAGTAGATTGGATGGTAGCGCGAAGTCGGGGGTATGGAGATACTCGGGCGAAGATCGCGTCACTTGGCGTTAATTATGCGTGGAATCATGGGGGCCTCGGGGAGGAGGACACCGAGCGACCTCGGGGATCCGCGCCGGGAGGAGGACGAGCTCTGGTGGGGGCTCGCTGGCCAGGCGAACATGGCCGGCGAAGGGGATGCTGGGCGGAGGAGACCAGGCCATGGCGGCCCTTGGAGTTGGAGGGGAAGAAGGATAGGGTTGGGATGGCAGTCGTGTTGGACCGAGAGTGGTGAGGGACCAAACTGCTCGACGACAGGATGCGTCGCTCGACGGTTGAAGGAACCAAATTTCTTTTTTTGGTAGTAGAGATATGTAGCATGAATAATCCTCCTTGATATCCCATGATTGTTTCAATATGCAAAGTCCATGTTAGTTTTATCACCTTCATACTCGAGGACGAGCATGGGTTAAGCTTGGGATGTTGATGCATGTAAAATGCATACATGAACTTTGCATGTTATTACTTGTTTTTCCTACATATTAGCAACTTATATTCATGTTTATAATGATTTGGGGGATTTTCTAAACAATCCCCCTTCTTTTGGTTCTAACCCTGTTTTTCCAGAAAACGTACTTTTTAGTGTTTCAGACTTTCGGGGAGCTTCGGGACTCCAAAAAGGGCAAGGCCAAAGAGCACGGTTCAGAATTTTCGAGACGAAGACCATGGGCCAAAGTAGAGGGCCAAAAGGCCAACCAGGTGGCAAAGAGGACCCTCCACGCGGCCAGATTCCTTGGCCGCGTGAGAGGCCCCCTTTTTGCCCACGTGGCTCTGATGCCGTCGATCTTTCTTCTCCCGAGTGTCTCGTGACCTAAAAACGACTATATAAAGGGTCCCCCTGGCCTTTTCGAGGAGGAGGCGATGCCGAGAGACAAAACCACAAAACAGAGAGACAGAAGGCTGCCGCCGGAGAAGATCGGAGGGGGGAAACGCCGCCGGGATCACCCCCGGAGGGCTCCACCCCCGTCCGGCGTGTTCATCATCAACATCTACAGCAAGATCAGCTCCATCTCTCCACTGTAATCTCTTGGAAAACACGATGTATGATGCAATACTATATTCCCTTGATGTATTGTGTCTCCCCGTCTATGTTTGAGTAGTGAATTGTTCTTGGCAATGGTGAAATAGTTCGTTGATTGGTTGCATACAAGTTTGTTATCTTCTATGATTGTATTTATGTACAATATATGAGTGCACACATATGTTGGGGAATGCATGTAAGGTGATCACCGGTAGCATAATGGAGTGGTGGTGACTTGGGAGTGACAGTAACCTGAGACCGAGCCACAAAGTTAAGTCATTGGGGGATATATATATATAGGGGACCTTAGAACGTAAGGCTATGGTGGGACTTTATGTCTTAATCAATCTTGTGCAGTCATTTACTTGGCCACATGATCCATCATAAGGTGTTGCAGATCATTTACTTGACTATACCTATTCATGGCTCCTTCCTAGAAGAAACAACTAAGACTAAAACATGTGCTTCACTAATTGTGACAACCACACGAACGAAACACCTATTGCTAGAACACTTGCTCCCTTGAGATACTTGAGATATTTGCTGCTTGCTACTTGTGAAACTTGCTTTAGAAACTTGCTTTAGGATTACTTGCATTTTAAACTTGCTTCACTAGTTACTAGACAAACCACACTCCACGTCACTTGCTTTTAATTAGTTAGTTCCTTTTAGTCAAACTTATTGCTTTGCATAAACAGCCATATAAGAGGGTTATAGGGCTTTAGAGAATAGATAGCTTACCTTCAGCTCCTCGTGGGTTCGACACTCAAATACTTATCGAAAGGTACTACAATTGATCTCCTGCACTTGGGAGTCATCAATACCCCATATTAGTTTGGAGTATTCAAGAAACAAAATCAAACCTTGTTGGACATGGTAAGATTAATAAAAATGCCATTATAATTTTTTAGTTTATACATTAAGGACAACCGCTTTGACACCGAAAAGAGCACCATCATTATCCGTTGAAATTGACAACATATAAGATATGGTTTGGGTAGTGACCCGAATTGTCATTTTCTTAAGTTTTGGCATGCATAGCATGTGTAAAATGTTTACAATCAAAATAGGATAAATATATGTTTATAAGGTTACCCCAAATAAAACATTGGGTATTTCTCCTATCACCGAACCAAAAGACAAATGTTGTTTGTCAGAAAGGGTTGATTTCTCGAGAAAGTAGATCTTGCGAAACAAGTGAGTGGAAGCACATTACAAACTCAACGAGATTAAAGAATCTTCGTTATCATGTCAAGAGTAGCGCAACACTGGAAGCTGTTCCGTGGTTTGCTATATTTGACAAAGTAGAAGACACTACATGTGTTGTAGATACTTCGAATGAGTTTACGTACTGAACCACAAAAGTCCTAAAATTTTTACTTAGACCAACTTGTGGTTTAAGAGTAAAGTCTTGTTTTGACAACAGAAGGACCTGGACCTTATAAAGGAAGCAAATGATGGGCCCTGACTTCGTAAAATTGACTATGAGTCATTATATCCTCCATAGTATTCTTGTATGAATATCAAGTATGTGACTTGGTAGTCCTTTCGAAAGAATACATGGGTGGCAAGAATCAGTGGCGCACCACTACACGGTGCGCCACTGATGCTCCATAGAATCAGTGGCGCATGGCTCGCGGTGCGCCACTGATGCTTCCGGGCATACATGGGCACATAGAATCAGTGGCGCATCTCGAAGTGGTGCGCCACTGATGCTATGGAGCATCAGTGGCGCATGTCCTAGTGGTGCGCCACTGATTCTTTTAGGTACACATGGGAGCTGGGTATCAGTGGCGCACCGTTGATGGTGCGCCACTGATGCTTGGAGCATCAGTGGCGCACCGCTACACGGTGCGCCACTGATGCCTGTACATGTATGCTCCGAGCAGCATCAGTGGCGCACGGCTACACGGTGCGCCACTGATGCTATGTCATCTATGCCCATTTTCCTAGTAGTGTTCAATAGGCATGATGCCTAACGATAGCAAAAGGGTCTATATAGCGACAAAGACATGGATTTTTACATCCTTTGAAAGTTGTACTTATCGAAAAGTTATTTTCGACGAAGTTCAAAGAGTTGACTACTACAAGATTTTGATCTTCCGTAGTGATGTTTTAGTCTTTGCGGATAGTTCTAGCAAAATTTACATATTATGATATGGCAGTTGAATAACAAAACCAACTCTCCTCTCGAGGAAGATTGATCAAAGATGTGTACTTGACACATTCTGAGAGTTTTGTAAAATTCAAAAGGTAGCTATAAAGGTATGCACACTTCAATGGTTGAAGTGAGCATAACAAAGTTGAAATCTTTACCTTAATGAAGTTATCAAAAGAGTTTGATTCCATCATGAACGATAAAGATGCTTGTAGAATTACAAGAAATTAAGTGGGAGCGCTATGAAATATTTTCAATGCTTTATGTAGATGACATATGGTTGATTAAAAAATATGTATTTTAAATTAACACGGATAAGATTTTCTTATTGATGAAAGATTTAGAAGATATTGGGCATCAATATCTATAAAAGATGGATTGAAACGACTGATATGATTGAAGACAAATTACATAGATGAAATATTGAAATAAGCCAATATCAAAATGACAAGAAGTAGTTCTTGTCACATGGAAAATAATTGAGCAAGATTCAAGTTTTTTGACACATGATGAGCATCATTGAAATTGAGATTTATAAGTCATGTTTCCATGCTATGTACACAACCAGATGAGTCCTATGCTATAAAATGTTATAGCAGAATAATTCATATGACGATTAGACAATAGTGGGAGAGATCCTTGTGTCATTTTAGAAATGTTAAGGATGTGTTTTCCTATATAGTAATGACAAACTATTTGTTGTAATATGTTACACTAATTGTCTTGTCATATATTCAAATAATTTTATCTTAATTAAAATATGTGATGAAGAGTAGCACAATAGGCTGGAAGAAAGTTCAATGCTGGATTTGAAAGTGTTTCAAAATTAAAGTATTGTGACGGATACTACAAACAAAGGCTAAAGTATATCGTTGTGTTGACAACTGATAATGAGTGTATTGTGTGTCAAGGAGTTCTTTATTGAACTTGGTGAATTTCCAAGAATGCTGACACTATGAAGCTATATTTTCACAATGTTAGTAACATTAGTTTAAGCTAAGGAATTAAGGTATCACCGGAACTTGGTGAATTTCCAAGAATGCTAACACTATGAAGCTACATTTTCACAATGTTAGTGACATCGGTTTAAGCTGAGGAATTAAGCTTTCACCGATTGACCACATATATACAAAGCCATCTCATTAGAGAATGAGTGATACGTGTAGACGCAAAGAACATTCAAATAAATAGGACATGAACAGTTCAGATATTTTTGATGATGTTTACCACATGCGAAGCATGTTAATAACACTGGAACACCATATGTGTTAAGTGGTTACATACTAGATTATTGACTCTAGTGCAAGTGGGAGACTCGAGGGAATATGCCCGAGAGGCAATAATAAAATGGTTATTATCTTATTCCTTATTTATGATGAATGTTTATTTCTCATGCTAGAATTGTATTAACCGAAAACGTTGACACGCGTGTGTTTAATAAACAAACAATGGTTCCTAGTAAAACCTCTCTTTTAACTAACTCGTTGATTAATAGATGATCAAGGTTTCCTGATCATGAACATTGGATGTTGTTAATAACAGGGTCATATCATTGGAAGAATGATGTGATGAACATATACCCAAAGTGAATACAGCAATGCGATCAAGTCATTAAGTTTACATTGTTATATCAAATATACAAAGTAACTTATTACTTAGACCATGAGATCATGTCAATCACTGATACCGGAAGGGTGCTTTGATGTCATCAAACGTCACACTGTAACATGGTGACTATAAAGGTGCCGTTAGGTATTCGGAAAGTATTAGTTGAGGATCATGGATCAAGAGTGGGATTTGTCCATCCAATATGACGGAGAGATATACTCTGGACCCTCTCGGTGATATCACATCGACACCGCTTGCAAGCACGTGATATGATCACAAGGATGTTATATTGTGGGAACGAGAAAAGATTACTTGTCGGTAACGAGATTGAACAAGGTATGGTTAATACCAATGATCGAATCTCGGACAAGTAAAATATCGCGAGACAAAGGGAATTAGTCACGACTTTGATGGTTCACACGATCACGAGGGTCATAGTTGAATATATAGGAGTCATCGCGAACCGTATGGTGACACACTTAAGGTTCCATGACGCGTTTGAGATGATACGGAATATCGAAGAATGTTTTGAGCAGCACCGAAATTGTTTCGGAGAAAATTGAAATAGTTCAAGGGGTTTTTCATCGAATGGTTGTTAATACAATTAAGAAATGATTCAAGGTGCTATATGCAAAAGTTTGTCAATAGAATTAACAAATGATTCGAGATGCTATATGCAAAAGTTTGTTAATAGAATTAACAAGTGCCGAAATAAAGAAATAAAAATGTCTTATTTATTTATTAAAGCAAAAATTCTTGGATTTTCTAAGTGGAGTTTTAAGGGAAAATGAGTGGATGTGAGTGGAGTGTCCACTCACATGATGAAGGAAGAGGTGGGGGAACACCCATGGGCTGGCCGCACCCCCCTTGGGCTGCCTCCCCTCTCCTATAAATAGAGGGCATGAGCTCCCTCTGTCACACACACTTGCCCACCTCATTTTCTCTCCACCCGCTGCTCCATTCCATGGTCTCCGGCTTGGCGAAGCCCTGACCGTGGGATTCTTCACCACCACCACGCCATCGTGTTGCTGGAGTTCCGAGGGATCTTCTACTTCCGCGCCCCGCTGGATCGAGGGAACGGAGGTCGTCATCTACCATACGTGTGACCAATCACGGACGCACCGCCGGATTGCGGTGCATATCTTCTTGCTATCGGGATCGATATGAGTACGACTACGCCAACAACGGGATTTGATCTCGTAACGCTTTGTGTCTTCGAGGGTATGTGTTCTCCTTAACCCTCTCTTTGCCTGTTGCACTTCGTCTCCTACATTAGATCTTGGCCTTTCGAGTGTCTCTCGCGTAGGAAATGTTTTGTTTTCTTTGCAACGACCCCTTCAATTATCCGCATCATCCCACTAATATTATATTGTATATCTCTATATGCAAGTATACACATCATATTTTATTTTAGCCATCAAATTTCTCATGCCATTCTTTTTCCCTGTTCTACTAATAAGATCACACCATCCCGCTATATAATTACGCAGTTAAATCATATGTACAACACCGGAATTAGCTTCGTCAACCAAGTGAATTTTTTCCAATTATTTTCAACGATGAAAATCATACAAATGTTATTCGAGATTATGTGATCTTCTTACGTTACCAACTGCTGAAAATTTTCTAATCCGTTGACTATTCACATCATCCACTTATTCAATCCGTTGACTTCAACTTATCTATATCAATGAGGTACACCCTTGAAACATTATGAAATTTAAACTGTAAAATACATTTTAATTTAGCACCTTGAATGATATGATCAACTAAATCTTGCATATTTCTGCAGACAATTCATGTTCTAAACTTTTTATTAGAAATATTAAAGAGATGCCCGCTGCAACGCGCGGGGCATATTTCTAGTTGAAAAAAAGATGCATGTTTCTATTGACTGGTTTGTAGTAACAATCTCCATGATATTGTGTGAAGTCGATCGCACCAATATTGTGCCATAGAGCCATGATGAGTTGTTTTGTGCTTGTTTAAGGACGATTGGTGAGTGAGTATGTCAGGACATAACGTCGCTCCCCTTTCGCTCCAATCTTCAACGTGGGATCAACGGAGAACTCTCTTAATCACTAGTGCTAATAAGCGTATCGCTTATTATCGGGGCATTGTGGTGGTTGTGATTAGTGTGTTAAATGAGGCATCGGGGCACATTAATACACGGAGCTCCGCCCTTACAAAATAATTGAATGAAAATATTACGCACGCCTAATCAATTCAGAAGTATGCTAGTGGTGGAACCACTCCGAAGAACGACTTTATCTCTATTGCAGTTCCAATCGTTCAACCATCCATTAATCCACTTTATTTATTTTGACGTCTAGTTTAGTTACTGTTTTATTTACAATCCTTTTTTAATCCTTTATTTCAGTCATTTTTAATGTTTGTTTTAGCCTTTAGATAGTTTGCAAAGCACCAGCAAGAGTTGCCGATAAAAGCTAAGCCTATAGGACCATTTCCATAGTTTCACCGTGGTTCGATACTCTTATTTCGAAACTAGTTATAACAACCACGTGCACTTACATGCATGGACATGGCCATTGAACGCGTCGCCAGGCTCACTTCTAGCTAGCCTAGCCTAGTCGTCAATTCCAATCATCCCTAGCAGTCACGTCCAATCATTCAATCACCGTGTAAATTTACTCCTGACAACAAACGATTCAAATAACAATTTACTCTTACTAACAAACGATTAACAACAATTTTGCAACATACGATTAACTCGATAGAAACCCTAGAAACCATGAATTACAACTACTACTTTGGCGCTTTCATGACGTGACTTCGGAGGCGTCGGAGTCCTTAGAGTTGTCTGATTCCTCGGAGTCGTTGGTGTCCATGGCATTGTCGGAATCCATGTCGTCAGAGTCCTATGAGCCGGCAGAGACGTCCTTGTTGACAACATTGGCCGCGGGCGGTTGGTCGACGGCCACGGACGGTTGTTCGACAATAGAGGGCCCACACTACTCGTCTGAGGACTCCAATGCTTCGTAACAGCACAACGACGACTATGGAGGAAGATCTCCATGCGCCTCTCCACAATCGCAGGTGTCGTCTTTCTTCTTTGCCTCCTTGCGGAACCGCTTCTTCGCTTTGTCGGGTAGGACGGAGAACCCGTGCTCCTCGAGGATCCAGGCCTCCTCCTCTCGATCCTCCTCCCCCCGCTCCTCCTCGTCGGACAGCGACGAGTACGGGCTCTCCAGGGTAGGTGGGATCCATCACATTTTCGAAGGAGAAGAGACAAAGAAAGAAGGGATGAGTCATGTTCTTCGATTACAGGGTATGCCCCATTTTTTTAGAGGCGACGAGGAGAGAAATCATGGCCAGGGTCCCACATGTTAGCGCAGCCTGACAGCCGCACTAGCGGTCAACGATGTTGACCATACGGAAACGACTCGTTTGGCCACCTTCGAGCCTCAGTAGAGCGAATTAGGACAAAATAAGGAAAGTTAAGCGAGCAGGACAAGAAAGTAACAAATCCTAGATAATATAACATCTAGGCCTAGCATAAAATATATCATTTGACACCTTATTTGGTCCTTATATGTTGGATAGTCGGGCTATGAGGTTAGAATTGCTAAATGTTCTAAACATATACATCCATATCCATATATTTGCGAAAAAAATACAAATGCAATTTTCACTTCCCATTCAATATCACCAATACAGGAGGGCGGGACAAGTTTGAGTATGCTCTCATTTCCCTCACCTATCTCTTTCCTCTTGTCCTTTGAGAGTCGCCTCCAGCTCTCCGACCATCTTCTCTCTCTCCTCCTTTCCCTTGAGAGTTACCTTGTGCTCCCCGACCCCTCTCCTCTCTATGTTGGCTCCACCGATTGGAGTAGAGGGGGAAGAAGATGCCCGACCCTCCTACATATAGTAGGTGAGGTCTGTTGTGCTCGCCCTCGTTGCGGTTTGGGGCTATGCCGTTTAGAGCTACACCAATGCGGCGTATTCGCGGTTAGGGCTCGTCATTGGTGTGACTCGGCAAGGTAGGGATAAAATAACATAGTAGGTGAGGTCTGTTGTGCTCGCCCTCGTTGCGGTTTGGGGCTATGCCGTTTAGAGCTACACCAATGCGGCGTATTCGCGGTTAGGGCTCGTCGTTGGTGTGACTCGGCAAGGTAGGGATAAAATAACTTTATCTATATGTCCAAATATATCCATATCCATATCTGCATTTGATTCGAAATCGATCGGGACATTTGCAAAACAAATCCAGACGCAGTTTCCAACAGCAACAAAGAAGGGCCTAAATCCAAATAGAGTATAAACCGTATCCTTTTCTCCTCCCAAAGTCCCAATTAACCAAATCAGAGAAGGAAAAGAAAATCGGAAAAGGAAACACGCTTGCTTCTCGCTGGTCTCCGTTTCCTTTTCCCCACCGCGTCTCCGTTCCCCTCCTCATCTCCTTCCTCCCCACCTCCTCCTTCCTCGTCAAACCCCAGGTCCAAGCAACCGCCGCCGCCGCCTTCGCCCCACCCGAAATTCGCCGCCCCCAGGCTCGCCCCTCCTCCACCGGCCGATCCCCCGCGCCGATCCGGCGGAACCCGCCGCAAAGGCGGCGCCTTTCGGCCCCGATGTACAGCAACTTCAAGGAGCAGGCGATCGAGTATGTCAAGCAGGCGGTGCAGGAGGACAATGCGGGGAACTACGTCAAGGCGTTCCCGCTGTACATGAACGCGCTCGAGTACTTCAAGACCCACCTCAAGTACGAGAAGAACCCCAAGATCAAGGAGGCCATCACCGCCAAGTTCACCGAGTACCTGCGCCGCGCCGAGGAGATCCGCGCCGTCCTCGACGAGGGCGGCGGCGGCCCCGGCGCCCCCAACGGCGGGGACGCGGCCGTCGCCACCAGGCCCAAGACCAAGGGGAAGGACGGCAAGGACGAGGGCGGCGGCGGGGAGGATTCGGAGCAGTCCAAGCTCAGGGCCGGGCTCAACTCCGCCATCATCACCGAGAAGCCCAACATCAAGTGGAACGACGTCGCCGGGCTCGAGAGCGCCAAGCAGGCCCTGCAGGAGGCCGTCATATTGCCCGTCAAGTTCCCACAGTTCTTCACAGGTGAGACTTTTTCAACCTTGATTATCTACTAGACCAAGGATTAGGCGATTGCAACTGTTGTGGATCGTATAGGCTCTATGGATCTGATAGGGCTAGAACGAATTAATTTGGTTCTGGAGCGTAGGTTCAAAACATGTTGGTTTTGTCTGTGTAGATGAGCATAGTTTTCAAGGCACCATGAGCGCGTGTTTGTCGGTATTTCCGTTGTACAAAATAATTAATCGGTGGAGCGTAGGGATGTCTACTGAGTTAAGTTCTGGAAAATTTTGACTCTTCAATCCCAATAAAGAATATTGCTGAACTTATTACTACCTTGCTCTTGTACCAGATAACAGTTTGGAGTATTGTCAAAAAAAAAAGATAACAGTTTGGAGTAGAGCCAAAGTCCTTTTTTTTTCTTAACAATGAATCTACTCCCTGCCGTTTTCTGGTACAAGTGCAAGGGATGATAAGACTGCAATTCTTATGAATTAAGAGGTGATTAGGAAATCGAGTGAAGAAAAAAAATGTTGTTTGTAACCATAGAGGCATTGGATTATTCTTACAGTCAAGATAGGTTGTGAAAGATATAGCAGATTGTAGATCAAAATTTGGATTGCTGGGTATGGGACTTCGATTGTTCAGTGAGGCATATAGTTAGCTTGATTCCGTAATCGTTTGTTTCCCTTGTTCCTCATCCAGCGTTCTGTGTTTATGTGATTTGCAAAATAAAGAATATATTTCCCCTTGTAACTGCTGAGAAGTAATTAATTTCAAAATCCCAGACTCTGTTCATAACTGGTGTCTGTTCTAAGCATATTATGTCCTTAGTTACCATGTACTTGTGATTGCTTTTCTTTAGGTAACTGCTCAGATGTAACTAATTGAGTGTGCTGTTGTTTAGGCAAGCGGAGGCCATGGAGGGCTTTTCTTCTGTACGGTCCACCAGGAACAGGAAAGTCTTATTTGGCTAAAGCTGTCGCAACCGAGGCAGATTCAACATTCTTCAGGTAGTTATCATTTATTTCACCTACACATGGTCCCTTATTATTACATTCCTTACAATTGGACCCCTGTTTCATGATGATAATACAGTTGATTGTTTCTTGTTATGTTTCTTCAGGTAGTTATCTCTTATTCTGTTCATAATTGACTTTGTCGTGATTTAAGCAAATCTCCCAACATAGAAACTGGTATTATGTGCCAACAACGATAATCAGCCATGCAATTCAAAATTTGGGGTATCCCTAAGGTTTACAAAATGCTTCTTTGTAGTAGTTTATCATGTGCAGTAATTAGTCTTCTTAGTAATTTGGCACAACTTTGAATTTCTCGTGGTGGTTTAGTTACACGTGGTCGCTAGTATTAACCAGAGTACATGTATTGTTTAGTGCACTTTCCTGGATAATGTGTTTAAGTTACTAAATTGACACACACTAGAAGTACATCAATTATCTATGCACACGAGCTTTTATGTTTCCTTTGTTGTCCTGTCATTACATATAGTAACATCATAAAAGATTTAAGGCAGAAGCCCTCTTCATGAAAGATTGTATTTGATGCTAAAAAATATCTTTTGCAAAACTACGAAAGTTCTCGATTTCAAGGTATGTCCTAAGTTAGCAGCTTTATCATAGTTACACCTGGTTTGTGTGTCGCTTGTGACTTTTCATTTGCAGACCATATATAAAGTATTTTATGGTTAGAACTCTTGATGCCTACATGGAATTATTTTAAAGAACAATGCAGTAGCCTTGCTATTAGCATATTATTGTTCAAACAATTGTTATGCTTCTATGTGTTATGTGTGGTAAAAGTGAAATTCATCATAATATGGCATATAGTCTTGTATTAGTCGATGGGTCAAATTATCTATGCATTGAACATATACTTTGCATCACTTCCAATAGTAAAACAACTTACCGGACATCTAAGTTCATAAACATCACAAGATGAGTGGTGTTTAGCCAGACTCAAAAGAATTGGAATTTTTTCAACTCCCCAATCCTTCCAAAGATTGACTTCTAACTTCCAAACAAGTGGCTTAAGTGCTAGGTTAAAACCAAATAACAACAATATATATCTAGCCACTGTTATGTGGTGTAAGGCAGCCACACCATGGAAGGGCCGTGACAGGGAAACTCTCCAGTTTATCTTTATAGATTCCTTAATTATTGTTAGATATTTTTGGCACTTAAATCTCTTAGAGATATTTCTTGATTCTCAAGTTAGTTACTACCTAAAGTTTGTTAGTTCTGCTTAGCCTCCAAGTTTGTTATCTGGCTATATAAAGCCTAGCCACGTCAATCAGTAGACAACCAAGAAAAATAGTCTCAGTTATCCCTCCCAAAGGTTTCTCCCTGCTCTTGTTGTGTGGCAGCCTCCTCTTGGCTGGGCGACGCACCTCAGATGTTCAGGGCCATCTCGTACCAGCCTTAGGGCTATTATCCTATCACCTACCACGTTTATAACAGCCACACCATAAATAAAACATTTAATAGTGATGTGTTGAGTGGCTAATGTACTATGCAAATTTATGTGGGCTTCTCATGTCCCCGCATCATTGGAGATATTACAAGACCTAAACATGTCCGAAAAAACCTGCATTTTCTTTTTTTCTGGACTTGGTGTGTCCATGTATGTTGCTATTGTTCATTTCCTAATAGTTTCCATTTCTCTTGACTGATGATGATGCAATATTCTTCACGTTATTTCATTATTAACACATTCAATTTACCTGCAGTATATCTTCATCAGACCTTGTTTCAAAATGGATGGGAGAGAGCGAGAAACTAGTTGCCAATCTTTTTCAAATGGCACGCGAAAACGCCCCTTCCATTATCTTCATTGATGAAATTGATTCTTTATGTGGCACACGTGGAGAAGGCAATGAAAGCGAAGCTTCTAGGAGAATCAAGACTGAACTTCTTGTACAGATGCAGGTGAGTTCTTGCAGAGTATGATGTTGTGAACTATTTCTGAGTATGCATGTTCTGCTGCACAACATGGTGACTAGGCATCCTTAGTTGGAAATTATGTACTCCCTCCATCCCAAATTAATCGTCTTAGATTTGTCAAAATATGGATGCATCAATACACATCCATATTTTGACAAATCCACGACAATTAATTCGAGACGGAGGGAGTACTCAGGATGGAAATGGTTAGGTTAGCTTAGACACGTGACATAGAATTCTGCGTCCAGAGTATGGAGTGAGTTGTGAAGCCTAGAATTTTTACTTTGCCTCTACTGTTGCGTGTTAGGTAAAAAATCCATATTTTCATTTAATTTTGGTCACATTGAACCCACAGTTTCCTTAGCACACAGTTTTGGCTAATGCTGGACCGGCTATAGCTAATTAACGCTTGATATCTGGTACCAAATACGGTAGTAGAGATTCTCACCCAGATTTGGGCTTTTGGCTCACATTGGTCAAACAGATTCCTTAGTAAATAGTTTTGGCTAAATACTGGACCTGCTGTTTATTTCAACTGGATAATACTGTACCAAAAACAGTAGTATATACTATATATTTCTCTTGCAAAGAGTTGTCTAATACTTTTGTTTCCTTTTCCTGTAATTGTCCAGGGTGTTGGCCACAATGATGACAAAGTTCTTGTGCTTGCTGCTACGAATACGCCATATGCTCTCGACCAGGTTTCTAGGAGCTTGTGAAATACACCGTTGTGCCATTTATAGTCTATAAATATTCTTCCAAGTTGTTTGAACAGTTTGGCACTTTGCATATGTTTATTACTTCAGGCTGTGCGGCGACGGTTTGACAAGCGTATCTACATTCCGCTACCCGACGCAAAGGCAAGGCAGCATATGTTCAAGGTATTTAAGAAATCATTTGGGCAAACACAACATAAAAGAAGCTATATCCAGGAAAGTTGCATTGGTCCCTTTTTTGCTTAATAAAGCTGGAAACTATAATCCATTCAGGTCCATCTTGGGGATACACCACACAGCTTATCGGAGAGTGATTTCGAGGTCTTGGGACGCCGGACAGAGGGATTTTCCGGTTCTGATGTTGCTGTTTGTGTAAGAAACTTCTTTTGCACAACTCTCACAACACGTGTCTGCACGTCGTGACATGTGTGTCTACTCTTTTTTGTTGTTATTAACACAGGTGAAGGACGTTCTATTTGAGCCCGTGCGCAAGACGCAGGACGCCATGTACTTCTTCAAGACGGACGCTGGCATGTGGATGCCCTGTGGGTCGAGGCAGCCGGGCGCTGTGCAGACCACGATGACGGAGCTTGCGTCGCAAGGCAACGCCGCACAGGTAAGATAAGCTAAGATAGACGCCGTTTCCTCCAAGCTAGCTGTTAGAGATGCCTCTTTTGAATCGCTAAGGTGTATCGCCTGCCTGCTGCGTGCAGATCCTCCCTCCCCCGATCTCGAAGACGGATTTTGAGAAGGTGCTGGCGAGGCAGAGACCGACAGTTGGCAAGAAGGACCTGGAGGTGCACGAGAGGTTCACCAAGGAGTTCGGCGAGGAGGGCTGACGTATTACATGCTGCCGCCGCCCGAGAGCGCGCTCTCTCGACTTGTGCACAGCCGCGCCGCAAACTGTATATTGTTTGATTCACACCAGTAGCCTCTATTGTGCTTTTAACTTACGGGGGCGGAGGTGGCTGTACTACTCATCATTTTGTACCTCTGTTGTCCAACTCATTCCGTCTTCAATTATGGTTGGAATTTTCCGCAATTGTATTAAAGAAAATAATAATTATTCTGAAGGTGGGGAGTCATTGTGGTGCAGCTTGTATACTTGTTTCCTTTGCATATTTTGTTGCTTCTCAATTTTGGTATTGCGTTCTTAGATCATACAAACATGCCAGATCAATTAAGAATGCGATTATACATACATGTAGACTTTATTCAGTTAGAAATAATATATATCCTTTTTTTAGCTAGCTATAAATGATATCCAAGCACGAACAAATCAGGATGAAAATATTAAAATATTACTCCCTCTGTATCAAAATAAAAGATGTTTTAGGACTTTCTAGACAAAACGTATCTAGACATGTTTTAGTGTGTACTCTCTTCATACCAAATTATTTGTCTCAAAGTTGAACAAAATTTAGTGTATCTAGACATGTTTTAGTGTTAGATACATCTACTTTTATCCAAGTTTGAGACAATTAATTCGGGACGGAGGTAGTAGTATATTTGTGTGTATATTACGATAAAACATGTGTTACTTCTGTCAGATTCTCTGTCCGGGTTAATGGAGAATTACTCCCATATTTCTCCCCGTCGAGAGGTTTGCGGCAAGGAGACCCTGTGTCCCCATATCTCTTTTTATTGTGTGCTCAGGGTTTTACATCTCTGTTGAATTTCTTTGAAGGTAATTTTATTGACAGAGGAATACGTGTGAGTCCGAGATCACCATGGATAAACCATTTGCTGTTTGCGGACCATAGCTTGGCACATCCGCAAAGCGCACAGAGATTGAATGATATTCTCAGGATTTACGGGGACTGCTCGGGTCAGAGAGTTAACAGAGAGAAAAGCTCAATTTATTTCAGCCCTAACTCTCAGGCTGATGTTCGCCAGTTGATCAAAGATGTAATGGGTATTCCAGTGGAGGCGTTTTCCGAAAGATATTTGGGACTCCCTACTGCAATCGGTCACATTACGAGTGGGACTTTCGACCACATAGGAGAAAGAATCAGAGCAAAACTGAATGGTGGCTCGGAAAGGATGGTATCTTGTGCTGGGAGAGAAACTTTGCTGAAATCGGTTATTCAAGCGATTCCGACGTATAGCATGTCTTGCTTTAGGCTGTCAAAGAAGGTGTGCAAACAAATCTCTTCTTATATGGCCAGGTATTGGTGGAGCAGCTCGATAGACCGGCGATCTATGTACTGGCTCGCTTGGGAAGTATTGGCGTCTCCAAAATGTCAAGGGGGTATGGGGTTCAGGGAGCTGGAACTATTTAATCTCGCGCTTTTGGGAAAGCATGGCTGGAGGCTGATGATACAGCCGGATTCCCTTTGCGCAAGAATTCTCAAAACAAAGTACTTCCCGGAAACAGACTTTATGAATGCTGGGACTTCTGTGAGGGCGTCAGCTACTTGGCGCGCAATCATAGCAGGAAGGGATGCATTGGAAAATGGAATGTTGAAACGAATTGGGGATGGTTCATCTGTCCATATTTGGACAGACAAATGGATCCCGGGTTTACTAGCTATGAGACCTTCATGTCAGATTGGTGATGAGACGCTGGATCGTGTTTCGGATCTCATTGATCAAGAAAATTGGACATGGAAGGAGGTTTTGGTCAGAGATAATTTCACAGCACCTGAAGCCGATGCAATTCTAAATATTCCTTTGAATCGCAATGGTGGTGATGATTTCTGGGCCTGGGGTTTGGAAAAGTCTGGCATCTACTCTGTAAAATCATCGTATCGCTCTCTAGTGACGCATAACGAGCTCTTGAATCTAGCGGAAGGGACGGCTACGGGTACCTCAATTTCTGACAAACAGATGTGGGAAAGACTTTGGAAACTCCGAGTGGTACCGAAGGTGCGTGTATTCTGGTGGCGGGTACTCCGTGGAATTCTACCAGTAGAATGCACTCTTCAATACCGACATATCACCGAGTTGGCTCGGTGCAAAATATGCTTGAGCACGAATGAGGACATGATGCATGCCCTGATAAAGTGTTCACATGCTCAAAGTTTCTGGAAAGAGGCACGAATCTGGTTAAATGCAAAGATTCCAGAATTACACCCAACTACTTGGACAAGGGATATCCTTTGTGATCCAATGTTTGAGAATACGGACCGTGCAAAGATTATCACGGTGATGTGGGCTATATGGACGTCAAGGAATAATTTGACACATGAGAAGGGAGGTTTGAATCCGGTTCAATCAATGAAAATGACAAGGGATTCATTAGCCCTACTGGATATTCCGAGACCTCATGCTGTGCAGCTTCCAGGTCATGGCTGGAGACCACCCGAGGAAGGCTGTGTGAAAATTAATACGGACGCAGGTATTGCGTCGGAGTTTCGCAAGAGTGGAGCGGGAGGGATCGCGAGATCTTCTGTCGGCTTCTTGGGATCATGGAGTAAACCATACAATGGCATAACAGATCCGCTTATTGCCGAGGCCATGTCGCTGCGGGATGGAGTTATCTTCGCCAAGCTCAGAGGTCTCTCGAGTGTTGTCATGGAGGTTGATTGTGTGGACGCTGTCAATCTTTGGGACACTCGCGCGGGCTCACGATCAGTCATAGCACCAATTCTGGAGGAGATTGAAGGGCTAGCTTCATCTTTTACTTATTTTGTTATTCAGCATGTTTGTAGATCAACCAATATGCCGGCTCACTTGTGTGCAAAATTTGCCTGCACACAGGAGGTGACGTGTTGTTGGATGGAACAACCACCGAGCTTTCTTGTTAGCAGCGTTATTGCTGATAACGTTGGCTTAGTTTCTGAATAAAGCCCTAAAGTTTAACGCAAAAAAAAGAAGATCATCTTACATTTTTTTTCGATGGATAAGGATGGATAGGGAAGGGGGTACTACTCACGATGGCAAAAAAAAAAAACTTATGACCCACTACAGCCCACTCGTATATACTTTTGTCTGGCCCAACTAAATTCTATTTACCACACTCGTCATCTCTCCCTGGCAAAGTTGGAAATACCTGCGACAACTACTACGGATCGGAGGAAATATTACCATGTTGAAACGGATTCTTGAGTTCCGATGAAATTATCCTGTTCACTTGATGACTGGTTCTCAAAACCTGGAGGACGTAGACGTACCTAAACATAAGGTTTGGCCCGAAATGAAAACAAGCACACTTTATTTCTTGTACTCCCTCCGATCCATATTAATAGGTGCTGAAGTGGATGTATTTAGACATGTTTTATTGCTAGATACATCCACTTCAACACCTATTAATATGGATCGGAGGGAGTACTTACATACTCCCTCCGTTCAACAATAGATGACTTTCATTTGTCTATATATGTATATATCTAAAACTAAAACATGTCTAGATATATCCATATATAGAAAAAGGGAAGTCATCTATTGTTGAACGGAGGGAGTAGTGGTCAACTAACAGAGGTATGCTAAGGATGATATTTTGAACACAGAAATAACCTTCTCCGGCTATCTAAAATGCACAAAAATGCACGTGCATGCTTCAAAGTGTTGATCTCGACATATATACATGCGTCTGAAAAATCAGAAAGTAACAAATTTTAGGCACAGTGCCTTGTCCACTTCGGGATGTGACCGAGAGGTCCGCGTTCCTTCTCCCGGAGGTCTCAAACTGAAAAGAACACACCCTATATTTATCTTAGACTTTCTACCAAATCTCCTTCAAATGCACCGTCATTTTGAAGGGATCCCATGATTATTTGAAAGAAATTTAAAGCTCCATCTACTGATCTTGATCATGATAAGCAAGAAATGACCCCTAACTATTGCAGGACGACATCGATGCAGCTGAAGATTGATACATCACACTGAAACGTGCGATGTGACAATAATCAGGGTCGATGTTCCTGTGGCCGTGCAAGTCGCGTGAGGGATCAGATGAGATCTTGGGGGAGGGAGGGGGGGGGGGGGGGGGGGAGGGGTACCTGTGCTTTCGGAGGATCAGTTACTCAAGTAGTAGAGACTTTCAGAGAGCACGTAGGAGAAATAGTATTTATTCTCCATATCAAAGTGGGCTAACATGGCTCAAACCCTGAGTGCCCTTATTGGACAAGGATTTTATGAATGAGGTAAGGAGCATTGACCAGAGTGGAAAATCGTACTAATCTCAAGATCCTCATAAAATCAAAAAACTTGAGAAGGGTGGACTGCTTTCAAGAAACGACTATTTGTGATGTTACACACCAAAAGAAACAATTCACTGAATTTTTCTAGCATTAATTTTGAACATTAAAAAAGGGTTATGGGAGTATTAATTTGCATAAACTTGTTGTGTGGTAAGAAAATACAACATATCATGCACATGTAGTAGGAGCAGTTCATCAGCAGTGTTGGGTATATAAAGATCGATCGACTAAAGGCTCATGTGGCACCAAATATAACTATTGTTGCTTTTTTATGTTGATTCCGAAAAATAAAATAACTGATTCTTTGGTCATGAAAGTATTAACTGTAAAGCTTATGTGAAATTGCCGAGGCTGGTTCAAACACTAGGAGTACGACAACACACCACAGACGAAAACAAACTCGACATTTAGAGACTCGCGAGACTTCTAAATTAGTGTTTTACATTTATAAGTTCCATCGATATACATCTCAAAATTAATATATCATTACAAAAATATTGCTAGATTTGGCCGGGTTCGAGCGGAGAGATGACAAGCCGTCGTTTTTGTTAACATGGGTACAAAGTTTAGGCATGTCCCTCTATTTGTAGAGTTACCTAATTAAATTCGAACAAACAACATTGAAACTTAGGAAACTTTGAATTCCAAAAAGTCACGCATTCTACGAAGCACATCTATATCACACTTTGTCAATGGCTAACTACTTATTACCCATGAGCAAGAAGGGGAAATATGAAGAAACCAAAAAACACTATCGGAAATAGGGGATTTAAGGACATAATAGTTGGCACTTCATACAATGGTATTTCCGGACAGACTACTAATTGACATTTTATAAGTTCTAGAGTTATATAATTTTCACACTTAAACTTCATATACTTGTACTCTAGTGCCATGTTATTCACTAATTTCATAATTTAATGTACAACATTCTGCAAAGTTCCGTAGATATTTAAGGATGCTATGGAATGATGCATGCAAACACATTGTATACATCAAGGGCATCGTTAATTAGTATAATGGCTTGCTTAGATCTATTGTCAAATACATTGAAATACAAGAATTTCTTAAACACCCAAACTAAGTAATACAAAAGAACTGCAAAAAAATAGCATGATAAATGTTTATAATAATAAATATTAGAACTTTGTGAAAAAATTACCTTAGTATGACGTAGCATTTTACAATGTTCAATCTGCTAATTATACCCATTTGAATTGTTCAAATAGTACGTTGTTGGATGTATAAACAATAATATATTTAAAGATAACTTATGAAAAAAAAGTTTAGTATAAACATGACTGATTTTGAAATATATGTCATTATGTTCCAATATATATACTCACAGTAATCACATTATTTCGGTGAAGTTGTTATGACTACATTATCCGCACCAAATAACTAGTTGATGACCACCTTAGCATGGAAAACTCTCTCCCAAGTTGAGGAGGATCATTGGTAATCTGCTCGTTTCACATATACTTACTTTGATAGTGGATTTTACCACCGATGATGTAAGGGGGTCTTAACAAGGTGGCCGTCCGTGCCGGCCAAGGGGCTCTCCAGGAGGTTGCTGTCGTGTGGGGGCCATTTCTTTGCGCCACTTCTCCCGTCGCTATAGATGGATGCTTCTCTCTGAAGGATCATTGGTTTTGTTTGAAATGTGCGCAATTCTTTAGAGACAAAGGAGGGGAAATTTTTACATTTTCTCCTAGGCTGAGAGCGGGCTTCAAGTATCAAACTCCCGATCGATTTGTGTGACCGCAAAAGTACGATGTTGGATCAAATATGAAAACTTAATACCAATGAAAGATAGATTATAATCCAAGGTTTTATCTAAAAAAATAATAAACCAAAAATATGTTGTGGTGATTTTTAGCGAATTTAACGGTGAGGCATGGAAAATTTGTTTCTGGAAAGCAAATCAAAACTTAACACTATCAAACCATTGAAGACAATTCTTGGCACATAAACTAAAAAAAAGGATAAATAAAGGTTGTTAGAGAAGCAACAACTTTGAAGACTTAAAAATGGCAAAATGAAAGATAAAAACAAATGGATTGCCTCCCAAAACCGCTTTTCTTTAACGCCTTTTAGCAAGGCATAAATAAAAAAAATCAAGTATCTTCACCATTTTCATGCAATTCAAGGTGAGAAAAATTATCACGACGCGTTTATCTTTTCCACACAAGGCTCAAAATTTCCTTTCTCATTTATTTTAGGTTTCCTATTTGCATCAAAAGGGTTTTGGGGAGCAATCCAACCAAAATTATCTTCGAAAATATCATCTATTCCTAGAAGTTTGAATGGTATGGGAATTTTACTTCTTCTTCATATTCAGTTTTCCTCTCATACTTCCTTATTTTATCTTCATATGTCTTTAATGTGTGCACAATATTGAGAACATAGACAAAAAAAATTAATGAACAAATATTTTTCTAGCTTCTGCAGCAATATCACTAAATTCCATGAGTAAGGTGAAAGGACACGAATCTCTCCTAAGGGGGGGGGGATGAATAAGCGTTTAAAAATAATTACGGTTAAGGCTTGAATAAATGCGGAATAAAACTAGCGTTTAATTTATCAAGCCAAAACCTAAACAAACTAGGTTCACCTATGTGAACAAACAACTTATGCTAAACAATTCAACCAACTATGTGATAGCAAGATATCTTACTTCAAGCTAGATGGCTACCACAAAGTAAATTGCATAAGTAAAGAGATCGGGTATAAAAATAATCGAGAGACATGAAGACGATGATTTATCCCCAAGTTCACTTCCCAATGGAAGCTAATCTCCGTTGGAGCGGTGTGGAGTCACAATGACTCCAAGCGCCCAATGCCTCACCTTATTCTCCTCGTGCCTCCACCAATGCGGAGTGCCACGATCCACTATGGGACCTTTGAGGGCGGTCACCGATCTCGTACAAGGTTGGGGAAATCTCCACAACTCAATTGGAGGCTCCCAACAGTATCCCACGAGCCACCAAAACTCTGAGATAGCAACAAGGTCCCACGCCAACATAACTCCGGGACAACAAGGTCCGGAGCCACCAAAACTCCGAGACAACAACAACCGTCTAGGGCACTCCAAGAACCCAAGAGGACACGCTCAAGAGAACTCCAAGAACCCAAGAGTAATAAACTTGTCACCCTTTCACTCGAACGAATCCTCGTAGAGAACTCAAACCGATGCAACCTATGCAATGGCAAGAACACAAGAAGTGCTCAAATCCTTCACTCTCAAATCCCACCAAAGCAACAAATGCTATGGGGGGAGAAGAGATGAAGAACAAGGAAGAACTCAACAAATGAATCCACAAGATCTAGATCCCAAAAGATTCCCCTCACTAAGAGGAGAGATGGATTGGTGGAAAGATAGATCTAGACCTCCTCTCTCTTTCCCTCTAATTGGAGGCAAGATTCATGGAGGAACAGAGAGAAAACAAACTCCAAAAGGTCAATAATCGTGGGGGAAAACTTGCTAGAGAGAGTGGGAACCAATAGGGAAGAAGGACCCTTAAATAGGCCACTCCCCCCAAAATCTACCCGTTGGGGCATATTACTTGTGTGCAGGAAACCCAGCCTGGAGCCCGGCCTGGCCGGCAGATAGACTGGCCTGCTGCCCGAGACGCCCGGCCTAAAGTTCAGGTAGGTTGGCCTCCAGCCCGGCATGGGCTGGCCTCTCTGCGTGTCCCGGCTTGGGAGCCGTCCCGGGCTGGCCTATCTATGTTTCCCGGCCTGGGATCCGTCCTGGGTTGGTCAACCTGCGCGTAGGCTGGCCACCCACCCGAGCAGCCCGGCCTGGAGCCCGGCCCGGCCGGCTAAACTGTTTCTAGAAAAACACCTACACTATGAACGCGATATCTTTTGCCTCCGGACTCCGTTTTGATGATCCTCGGCTCGTTAAACTCGCAACGATGAGCACTATAAGATCATGCAGAGAAAAATTATAGTACATCATTGGAGGATAAAAACAAATGATGAAAGGTTTGACCTCTCTATAAAGGAACAATCGGTAAAACCTCCAATATCAAAAACGCAATAAGTTTTTCATGCGAAACCAGTTTTTGATGAACTTGAGGTTGTATTGGAAAAAATGACAAGATCTGAACCAAGAAATATGATGCCAAGGATGCAAAGGTTTGAGATCTCTCCGAGTGATGCGATCAAGTTGCTAATATGAGAGCGCCTCTTGATAGTACGATTATCTATCATATAAATTGGTCTCCCTCCTAATTCTATGAGACCAGTAAAATAGAAAACTTATCAATATTATACCTTTATCTTGAGAATTACACTTGAGCTAGATGATGAAGATATTGAACTCCTCAAGATGGAACACCTTTCTTGATTTCAGTTTGCTCGGTGAATACACATAGATTGTTCCCCCATACGCCACTATGAGAGAGGATCTTTTAGGTATATCTTCACATGGATATTATCTCCAAAAGAGTGGAAATCCTCAAGCATGTTATCTATTTGATATGATCCCCTTGAACTAGCACTTATCGAACTTGATGACGACCACAACTTGACGTCATCCACCATGGACTATATGAAATCTTCCTTTTGATGCAAGCCCATGGAAATATACCTAACCCCACATAGATATACCACACACATACATATAATGGGTTAGAACACAAAGCTATATGAACAATTACTTACCATACCATGATCCCACATGGTACATCTTCTTTCTTTGTGAGTTGATCAATATTAACCATCGCTTAACACTTTGTCTTGATCAACCTTGTATCGTTTTTTCTCTCTTCATAATAATGATGTCTTGAAGGTAAAGATGAATGTTCACACAATATTCTTCTTCAAGACATAGTTGCAATGTGCTCAACTCTCTCATGACCAAACTTGGGATATTCACATGAATAGAACCTTGGTCACCACTTGATCATCTTTAATCCAACACATGGACATCAAGCATTGCCTATGGACAAACTATACAAGTATAACTCAATGCAACCATTAGTCCATAGTTATTGTCATCAATTACCAAAACCACACATGGGGGCACCATGCTCTTTCAATCTACCCCATTTTTTTTTGAAACATTTTCTACTGCAGGGGAGTCCCCCACAGCCCTTTATTGCCAACCAAAGAGTGTTACAGTTATTTACAAATATACATTAAGGAAATAGACTAAGGCAGTCTATCACCAACTAACACTAGCAAGCTAAGTTAGGGTCTTAATCCATGATGATAATTCCTCAGCCAAAGAAGCACTCAACCTATGCTTAAGCATAAGGAGATCTAACAAGAAGCCAACTTTCCATCCCATAAAGGAGTGTCTTTCTAATTTGAAAATAACTCCATTTATTTGCTTTCAGATGTTCCAGCAGGCAAGAATTACTATCTCAGTGAAACAAGGCCCTTTGAAAGCCTTTTTTGCAAAGGAGAGGTTATGCAAGACTGTGTTATCACTCCAGCTGATTTGCAAGTAATTCCAAATCCGTGAGCTAAACACACATTGGAAGAACAAATGAATCCAGTCCTCATGACAATGGTTACAACAAAGAACACAGTAATCTGTCCCCTCAATCTTCCAGTTCCTTCTCTTGATCATGTCCTTGGTATTAATTCTATCTTTTAGAATCAGCCAAGCAAAAAATTTATGCTTTGACATGCATTTGGACTTCCAGATCCACTTGGCAGGCCCATCATCAGGCAGTTGAGCAAACTGTAGCGGATAAAATTTGCTGGAAGTATAAACCCCTTTATTAAAATTACAATTCCAAACATCATTACTGTCATTCACTTGAACATTATCCAATAGAACTTGCAGATCATTAAACTCAAGGAAAGCTTCATTTGAGAGAGGCAAATGAAAAGCATCCGAGAGATCAGTCAACAGCTTCAGATCACTTACTGATGACAAAGTGTCCTTGGCAAAGGAGAACAACCTTGGAAATTTTACTGACAAAGGTTGTCCCATCCAAGAATCTTTCCAAAATAGCCCAGTATAACCATTCCCCACAATGCAAGAAGAGATTGAACACCAGGTATCAGCCAATTGCATAACACCCCTCCACCAGAATGAACCACAGGAGGTCACAGCATGTGGAACTGACTAAAAATAATAAGCATTCTTGACTAGATGAACCCAAGGAATATCCATAGAGTTATAGAATTTTGCCAGGAATTTCAGCAGTAAAGCCCTATTTTGGATCTGAAGATTAATGACCCCTAAGCCTCCTTTACTTTTAGGCTTACAAACCATATCCCAAGCAGCCAAAGAATTGACTCTTTGCTTATTTTTGTCCTTCCTCCATAAACATCTCCTCCTTGCTTTGTCAATGAAATCAATGACACCCTTGGGTATTACTAATGTGCACATATAATAAGTGGGCAAAGAGGTCAGAACCAAATTCACAAGAACCAAGCTATCCCCATAAGAGAGAAATGAGACTGTAGCAGAAAGTCTCCTCTCAACTCTGTCAATGAGTGGTGCAAAATCTCTGATAGAGGGCTTAGTTGTTCCCATGGGCAAGCCTAAATATGTGAAGGGCATAGAAGCCATAGTACAATCCAAAACAGAAGCCAAATCAATAGTTTCCTGCTGCGATAAATTAATTGGTATCATGGAAGACTTGTTATAATTCACCTTTAACCCAGTGATTTGAGCATAAAGGTTGAGCAGATTTTTAAATACCAATAATTAATCGGAATCAGCAGGTAAAATGACCAGAGTGTCATCAGCATATTGTACAATACGAAAATCTCCCCCAGTGGGAATTGGAAAACGGAGACTTCCCTCCTTGAGAGCCAGATTAATGATACTCTGCAATAGATCCCCACCCAGCACATAGAGAATAGGGGACAAAGGATCACCCTGCCTGACTCCCCTTTTGCAGACAAAAGGTTTGCCAGGAACTCCATTTAACAGAACCGAAGATGATCCAGAGGATATAATTTCTTTCACCCAATTTATCACTAAGGAAGGAAATCCGTTTGATCGCAAAATTTGGAGAATAGCACTGTGCTCAATGGTATCAAAAGCTTTCTCAAAATCAATCTTGAAAACCACCACTTTCTGTTTAGATTGCTTACACTGAAAAATGTACTCAAAACACCATGGCAGACAATCTTGAATAGTTCTGGACTTGATGAACCCATATTGATTAGCATGGATGCATCTAGAGATTTTATCTTGGAAGCGGTTAGCCAGAATCTTAGTGATGAATTTCAGACAAGTGTTGGTCAGAGAAATAGGCCTAAAATCATTCACTGTCTCAGGAGAATGTGTCTTTGGAATTAAAGTAATGAAAGAACCATTAATACTCTCCAAAGAAATCTTAGCAGTATGAAAATCATTGCAGAGTTTGATAAAATCCTCTTTTAGAATACTCCAATAGTGTTTAATAAAGAGGCCCGTGAAACCATCTGGACCAGGCGCTCGAGCAGGTTTAAGATGTTTGACAACCCCCTCAATTTCTTCAACAGAAAAAGGATCAGCAAGGTCCTCTAATCCATCAACCACAGGCAAGAATTGAGACAGATCAGAATCAATAACAGGTGGACAAGAGACACCCATTCTATTTTTGAAACAGGACCAGAAAGCAACGGCTTTGTCCTGATGATCCACCAACAAATTCCCAGAAGCATCCGAGATGGAGGGAATAGAATTTCTCCTAAACCTCTCAGTAGCCCTGGCATGAAAATATTTAGTGTTTTCACCAGAGAGCTTGGCCCATCTAATAGTACATCTTTGCTTCCAGTAATCAGACTTCAAAGCAAGCAAATTTTTGATGTGCTTCTTAACAATAAGTCTGAAGTTAAACTCAGGAACACTGAGATTCCTCTCATCTTCCAACTGATCCAGAAACAGAATCACTTTACTACTCATCTCAATAAGCAATTTCAACTGAGAGAGATTCCTTCCCCAATCCTTGAGGGCATATCTAAGATTCTTTAATTTAGAAGTGATTCTGGAAGTAATTGATTTGGCCATGACTGGGGTATTCCAAATTTTTATCACAGGGTCTAGAAAGCCAGGTTGATTAACCCAATGGTTTTCAAAACGAAAGATCTTAGACTTCGGGATGTTTGTTCCAATTTTAACAGTACATGGCAGATGGTCAGAGGTAATTTTGGACATGGGCAAAACCATAGTATTGGGAAAATCCAATGTCCATTGACAGGATGTAAAAAACCAATCCAATTGGACCAAAAGAGGATCCTTCTGCATATTAGACCAAGTGAAGTTTCTACCTTTAACAAGCAACTCCAATAAACCCAGATGACTAATGACATCATTAAATGTAAAAATATCATTAAGATCAGCCCCTGGTTTATTTCTATTATCCAAAGATCTAATAAAATTAAAATTTCCAAGAATCATCCAGTTCTGATGAATAGGGATAGAGACATTATATAGCGAGTTAACAAAATCGTCTCTTTCCACTCCTTTGCAGGGACCATAAAACATTCACTAGGAACCAAGAAACAGAGTTATGAACTGAAGTGAATTTAATGTGTATGGCAGAACGTTGAACTTCCAGTAATTCTCCATTGAAAATGGAACTATTCCAGAGCACAATTAAACCCCCAGAGGCTCCAACAGAAGGAGAGAAAACAAATTGATCAAACCTCTTAGGACAGAAAGACCTAATAAAAGAATGATCAAAATCTTGGCATTGAGTTTCCTGGAGGCAAATAACAGAAGCCTGGCTCTCCTCAATTTTATTATAGAAAGCTTCCCTTTTAGATTTATCATTTAGGCCTCTCACATTCCAATCAAACACTATCCAGTCCATTTTCATAGAGGTTGTATAATCCATGGAAGATTGAAAAAGTAATAAAACCTGTTGGCAATCATAAATGACCAACACAAAAGATAACCAAGTAGTAACAACCATGTCGAGATAGCAGTACAAAATGCATTCCTCATAACAGAGTGAAGTAAAAAAGGACCAACAGGTACTCCAGGGACCAACAAGGCCCAGATAAGAAGACAAAGGCCCACTAATCATCAGAACTAGATGGGCTAGTGGGCTTCTTTGGAGCAGCTTCAAGCTTCTTCACCGTTAATTCCGAGTCTTCAATCTGCAACATCTTTCCCGCCCTCCTCAACAGAGGAACATGAGTGATCGGAGGCACCCCATCTGAGGAAGTCTGAGGACGAGAAGATTTTGCTTTCTTCCTTGGTTCCGGCTTGTCAGAGCCAGGCAGAACCCGGAAGCCAGCATTCTTGGCCAGGCTCCTCGTCACCCAATGCTCCTCAAGGACAAGAGGAGTAGCAGTCTTCCTAGCTCTTTTCTTGGAGGCAGCAGGTTCAGGAGTAACAGGGCTAAGCTCCAACAGCATAGGAGCAGGAGCAGCAGGAGAGGCAGGTTCCACCAAAGGCAGCAGGGATGACAGAAATTCAAATCTCTTGTCAAAATTAATCCTTGCTTTGTGTTCCAGAAAGTACTTGGACCACTCCAACACAGGATCAGTCAGGAGGACTTGGAGTATCTGAACTTCGTTATCCTGAACTTCAACATCCTCAGGGACTGGTGGAAGGAATGGAACAATGGCCAACTGGTTTTGTTCCACTTGTTGCTGTAGCTCCACGAAGTGTTTAGGACCTTCTGCCCTGACAGCATTCATCGAATCCATAGATGCACCGGAGAACTGAATAGATACAGATGATTGCACCTGTTCAGGCTCCTGAGGCTGGTCGATGGGATCCTCCTGCGCCTCATTTTTGCCCTGCTCCTTGTTGTTCCAGTTACCCCACCCACCATGTTGAGGTTCAGGATGAACTGGTGGTACCCACGCCTCATGAACAGGTGCGGCAGGTGCACCAAAAGCGGGATGCGGGTTGCCATCAGGAGGAGGAAGATCCTCATCCCCCGGAAGAGCGTCAGCAGCATCGCTATTCAGAATGAAAACAGGGCAAGTCAAGGAAACCACATGCCCTCCATACCTCTGGACTTCACAAATAACAATCGAGCGAGGAATATCAGCAGCTCCTCCATAGGTGACCTTAAGCAAAGTACGGACAGGGGAAGCATCCTCCCTCCACAAGGACCCGAGTTTGCCAAATTTGGAAACCACCTCCCGAAGAAATTCATCGGTACGGTAGTCCATATGCAGATTCAGTATCATAATCCACCCTGTCCTAGTGTAGACCGTTTCCCTGACATTCTCCCCTTCATCGTGCCTCACGAACGAGAGCATCCTACCATCAGGGAAGCTAAACGGTGGGGAATTTACCAAGCAATCCCTGGCCACCTGATCCGCCATGCGGAACATGCCGACTCCAACCGCACTTTCAAAGAAGGAGACGACCTGCAGATGTAGCTCTTGACCGGTCTGCTGCAAGATATCATCGAGTTCTTCGACCGGTGGCCTAGGAACCAGTTGAGCAATGGCCCAAGATTCATGGCGGCGAGCAGGAGCCATGGAAGATGTGATGTAAACTCGAGCAGGCCGCTCCTCTTCCGCCCAGGGCTCCGCGACATGCATCCCCGCCGGGCTGAACTGAGTAAGATCACAGGGGAAGTTCGCCATTGCCGATGGAGGTTCCGATTCGAGAGGAGATTCCGGCGAGGGTTTTCATGGAACAGTGGCAGAGGCAGGGGATAGAGCAGAGGGGGGGGGGGGACTCCTCGGTTCCGATATTCGGCGATTTAACTACCCACCTCAGAGTTCCATTAATTCCCGGGCAGTTTCTGCGGATATGGCCCGAACGTGAACAAGACCAACACCGAATCCGGCCCGTACACTCTGCCGTTGCATGTTTAGCTGAGAGACAGTTAGAACAAGGCCAAACCTGGGCCGCCATCTTATCAATTAATTTGGCAAAGCCATCATCGACGGGCACAGAGGCCACAGCAGGGACCATAGGAACATGATCCCTAACAGACTTAGCAACAGAAAATCCAGGTTCAAAAGATCCAAACTTAATGGCAGGCAGCTCACGATCAATAGCAGAATCAGTATTTTTAACAAGCACGGGAGAAACATCTGACTCATTGGCATGAGTAGCAATAGGTTTATGAACAAAAAACTGATTCCGCGGCTTGAATTGTTTAGATTTTACCTTATTCTTGTTTCTCGTGACCAAAGTCCACTCACTTGCCTGATCGTGATTCCACCTCTTTAATTCAGAAATCCAATTTGGACCACCAAAACTCCAAAGATGAAAATAACACTTGAAGTGAAAGCATGAGAACCATTTAATCTTCAAAATATGAAATCCAACCTCCTTAGATGAGACCTCAAAAGAGAAAACTCGATCATGGAGACAAGTAACATTTAAAGAACCACAATAACCTCCAATCGCCGCTTCGAGAGCTAATGCAACCGTGTTTTCATCAATTTTGAAAGCAGCACGGCCGAAAGATACCACCAATTTGAAAGCACCGTAATTCGTAGAAGCATGAACGTCCGATCCGAAAAGTAATCGGACTTCCTTAGCAAGAGCAAGACCCCTAGAAAAATCCAGGTCTAAAACCTTAGCTGCATGTACTAAACCCACCGAGGGATCAATAGGGTTCCGATCCATTAAAGGAACCAGAGAATCCGCATCCAATAAGGGAACCATGGCACTAGAATGATCCATAAGAGAGCCATTACGCGGAACCAAGTGATCTTGAACCCTGGCACGATGACAAGCAAATTGGATCTCAGATCCAGGATGAATGCTCTCACGTACCTTGAGGAAACGTTGATCAAGCACAAAGCCTGCTTGATCTACAAGTTGGATCTTCTTGTCTCTCGGATCTAACAGAACAAAACCCACGTAAATGGGTTTGAACTTGAGATCCACCTCGGTGGAGAAAATTGCCCTCGAACGCCAACAAGAGCGATCAAAAAAAGATTTTGCCTTGGTCATGATGGAGGAAGAGGTGGACGACAGTGCCGGAGGGACAATTGTCGTAGGTGAGGTGGGGGACAGTGCCAATCTACCCCATTTTGGTAATTGATGACAAACTCTTTTAGGAGGGTTCATCTAATTAATTTGAGGAACCATGCAAATAAACAAGCAAGGATGCATGAGCTTGAAAGGAAAATTCTTAAGAACAAAATCAAAGCATAAAACCAAATTTCGTTAAACCCTCTAAACTTTCTCCCCCATTGGCATCCATTTCCAAAATGGTATCATAGAAATTTTAGATGACCAATATAGTAAGGGTTCCTCCGTAGGATGTGCACTTCTCATAATATGAGTGAAATCAAATACACTTATCCAATGATGAATAATGGGAGGAAATCAAACTATACTGAGGATCCAAAGATTGCAAATAAGATGGTATACAAATCTCTGATGTTGTACTAAATAGAAGGAAGCAATCAAAAAGATCCAACAAACCAAATGAACAAGGTATATTATGGTTTGAGAAAATGAGCGCTTTTAAAGAAAATAGAGGAGCTCCCCAATATTTGTGCATGATTTAGAAATATTGCATTTTGAATGCAAAGTGCACAAAAATGGAATCATAACTCCCCCATTGTTGTTCAAAAACTCAAAGCAAGTGCAAGTGAGCATGAAAGAAAACAAGGCATATCACTTGGAGCAAGAGGTGGTTGAGCCATAAGAGAAGTTACTGAAAGTAAAGTATAGGCACCTAGAGGGGGGGGGTGAATAGGTGCTACGACCAATTTTAATTTTTCTTAAGATTTAGACTTGACAAGAAGGTAAATTCTCTAGATTATGCAACTAGGGGTGAATTTACCTATATGACAAGGCAAGCAATTAAGGCAACTAGAACAACACTTAATACAACTAGTACAACAATAAATGTAACAAGTACTAGTAAGTAAATAGGGAGGAACGAGATAACCGATGGAAGCACACGAAGACACGATGTATTCCCGAGTTCCTCCTTGTTAAGGGAGTACGTCTCGTTGGAGGGGTGTGAGCTCGCCACGAAGGCCTACTCAACGCCACGAAGGCCTCACCCTATTCTCCGATGAACTCCGCCACAAAGGCCTAGTTCACCTTCCACTATAGAACCCCTTTGAGGCGGGGATCGAATCCTTTACAAACAAGTTTGGGGCACACACCCACAACTTAATTGGGGGCTCCCAACACTCACAAATCACCAAGAGTAGCAAGAAGCCTAGGTTCTCCACATGAGGAAACCCTAGGCCAAGATTCCTCAAGCAAAGGAGAGGGGAAATGAAATCCGGTTGGTGAAGACGTAGATCGGGGCCTTCTCCTTCAATCCTCCAAAGATATAGGCTTTTGGGTGGTTGGATTGGGAGATCTAGCAAGGTGGTTGAGCTCCAACAATGGTGTCTTTAAGTCTGGTCAAGCTGGCTGAAGGTAGGTGGAGGGGAGGGGGTATTTATACCCCTCATCAATGCAAAGAGCCGTTGGAGCATTTCTGTCGAAATCACACCGGAGACTCCGGTGTAAAGGCCGGAGACTCCGGACAGTTTCCGGTGTCCCAATTCTTCAGAGAAAATCCACTCCGGAGACTCCGGTCTGGCGGACCGGAGACTCCGGTCTTGGCACTTCGAATAGGCACAGACGGAGTCTGTGGTCTTGCGGTTGAAGGAAAAATGTACTCACACCGGAGACTCCGGTAAGTATCCGGAAAGTCTCCGGTGTGGGTACAGTGCGCGACACCACCAAGTCCTTAGCGAAATTCTTGAAGAATATCCCACACCGGAGACTCCGGACAGTCTCCGGACACTCTCCGGTGTGGGTACAGTACGCGACACCAAAGTTCCTTAGCGAAATTCTTGGAGCAAAATCCCACACCGGAGACTCCGGACAGTCTCCGGACACTCTCCGGTGTGGGTACAGTACGCGACACCACAAGTCCATAGCAGAACAATCCAGGGAGAAATCTCCACACCGGAAACTCCGGTCTGGTGGACCGGAGACTCCGGCCTGAAGAAAACTCCAGTGAACAGACTTGGATATCTAGCTCCTTTTTGTACCACAGCACCACCATCGATAAATAAGTTGAAGTAAACCCCTGAAATACATCAACACTTATTAGAGTACATGTGTTGTTAACAAACACCAAAACAAGGTGATTTAAGCGCGTTTGCACTTTCAATCTCCCCCTTTTTGGTGTTTGATGACAACACACATATTTTAGCAATTTAGAGCATAGCTAGGCTAAGTTTGTTAAAGATAGAGCACTCACAAAGTGAGATCCCCCTATTTTTCACAAACCAAGCCCTACTAGAGCAAGCATTTGAACAATAACAAATAGAGAGACAAGGATAAGGCATAATGAGTAATGATAAATAAAAGATAGCTTCACCACAAGGTCTCTCACAAATAACAATCATTGTTCACTAAACACGCAAATCGAAATCAACTAAGATAGTGGGAACACAAGTCATAAGAGGCAAATCAAGTTCAACGACTTGTGTTCCGAAGCAAATAAAGCAAAGTGGAGAAGACACAAAGCTACTTCTCCCCCTTTGGCATCGAGACACCAAAAAGGGGCGAAGAGAACAACGTGGTCCAAAGGCTCAGTCCTCATCCTCGTAGTCCTCATCATCATCCTCCCCTGGTTCCGTGTCACCATCATCATCATCAGCTCCACTCCCATCATCATCATCATCGTCACCGGAGGCGAAGTCACCAAGGTCCTCATCCTCTGGATCATCCTCAGGCTGATCATCAACAAAGTCTTCCTCAATCTCCGGGGTCCTAGCATGGTGAGTCGAGGTAGAAGGAGCCGAGGTGACATCCTCAAAGTCACCCCACGGAAACTGATCAATGTTCCACCCCTCATAGGACATAGTCACAGAAGCGGTGGGAGGGGTGGGTGGAGTAGTGGGAGGAGTACCCATAGGAGGTGTAGCACCAAGGCCCGCATGGTCATGCAGCTTGGTGATCATCTTCTTCAGCTCGCGTCTCTCCTTATAAGCAGCATGGTTCTCCTTGTGCACAGCCACAGTCATGCATAGAATGTTACGCTGGAACCACGTGAGCTTCTTCATCTCATCCTGAGTCTCCTCCCTGCTAGAGCGGCGAGAGGGAGGATCGGAATTCTTCCTCCTAGAGCGAGAAGGTGCCTCAACATCCCC
Organism: Alopecurus myosuroides; assembly: GCA_028641055.1. NCBI lineage: Eukaryota > Viridiplantae > Streptophyta > Magnoliopsida > Poales > Poaceae > Alopecurus > Alopecurus myosuroides. The sequence goes on from CM054058.1 coordinate 526,072,723, forward strand.
CATGGGAGTGTCATCATCACGAGAGCGGCCGGTCAGAATCTGGAGAGAGCCAACAGGGTGCACAGTATCGTGAGCTAAGCCAGGCAGGTGGTCAAGAATGAGCCTCATCACATATGGAGCATAGACAGGCACCTTCTTGATCTCGATCATAGCACAGTAAATCTCCTCCTTAATAAAGTGCATCACATCAATCTCAAAACCCTCTCCATCAGGGCCAGCAAGGTGACACTGGAAGGCCTGATAAAGGAGGTTCACTAGGCCACCACGAATAGCATCTACATTCCCAACCTTGGGAGCAATGTTGCAGCGAAAGAGACGAAGACAAATGTTGTATACCCTCTTCAAATTCTTGGCAGTGCCGCAGCTGGAGAGCTTGTCATACATAGGAGCCATGCGCTTCTTATCATAAGCAACTCCATGAACGTGCATACGCTCACCATTCCCTTCTCCCCAAGGGTAACCAAGAAGCTCAGCAAATCGTTCCATGGACGACTCTCACTCCACTGTCCCAGACATCCACTTCATAGTGACCTTCTCATCTTCAGCAAGAGTGACAATGGCAAAGAACTGCTGAATAATAGGAGGGTTGTAGTTCTGCTGAATGCCCACAAGATGCTCGAGACCCAGCTTCCTAGTGATCCAGACTGCCTCCTCAAAGTACTCAGAGCTGCCAAGTGCCTCTAAGTCAAGGACTTTCTGTGGACACACGGGCTGCCTGAACCGAGTATAGATCTCATCCATGATCAACTCGGACTCCCTCCTCCAATAGTGGGTTGTATGAGCAGTGCGGGGCATCTCGAAGAAAGGACGACCCCTCATAAGCCTGTACTCCTTCTTGCTCAAGGATACCACTGAGGATAAAGAATCATATCTTGCCTTCTTTGCTATTTCATCATTCACTCTGTGCTCGTGCTTGTTTTTCTGACGCCTCTCACTCTCAAAGGCACCCCTCTGACCATAAAGACCGGTGGCTTCATCAGTAATCATGTAGTTGCGGGAGTGAGGACGAGAACTACGCTTGACCACGGCCTTCTGCTTTGTTCCTGAAAGCAAACACAAACAAAACAACAACAGAGAAAACAAAAATGAGCATACATGTCCAACGAGGTGCAGAAAACTACAGATGCACCAGAATACGCAGCTGAAAGAACCACACCGGAGTCTCCGGTCTGAGACACCGGAGTCTCCGGTCTGAGACACCGGAGTCTCCGGTCTGATAAACAGCAAAGTGCAGGGTTCTTAACAGGGGGTACTACTGGTGAATCTAAGCATGTTCTTTACACAAAAACTAGCCAGAGGAAGTTCTACCAACAGTAAGTGCAACATCCCCAAAGAAATCACCTAGTTTTTCAGATCTAGATGCAAAACAGAGAAGAAAAAACGTGGGGAGATGTTGTACCCTTGCTTCCTTGGCCTGCCATTGTCCCTCCCACGGATGGGAGAGGCAAGGGGGAGGTTGGGGGACGACTTTGGGCGGAGGAAATCGCCCGGGACGGCTCCTGGCGGTGGCGGCGGCGCAGCAGTGCTTTGGGGGGGCGTGGGGGAAGTGGGGAATGAAACCCTAACTTCCCTCAGCCCCCAGCTTAAATAGCACCCGCAGCACACCGGAGTCTCCGGCCTGGCCGGAGTCTCCGGTACGGTACACCGGAGTCTCCGGTCTTTCGCCAGAAACACTACCCAAAAGTACATGTAATGCTCGAAAAAACAACAAACATGAGATTTTGGCAGAAAAAACAGAAGCAACACAAGGAGGGAAAAATGTACTAAAAAACAACGAGAAAAACGAAGAACATCAAATGGTGAGTACATCCCTTAACAAAAATGCCAAAAGCTCGCAAATAAGAACCAATTCTTCACGGAAGAGGTTGGTGGCCTAGGCCACCATGTAAGAGTTCATGGTATGCAACCGCGAAGATATATCTTGGGGGCATTGCCATTACTCAACATTGAAGCTCACAATTCAACATTAGAAAAAGAGAGATCACAATGAATTTTTGCTTTGGGCATGATGGGGGGAGGGAGAACCCAATGTGTTAGGATAACACTCCCCCTATGTCCATGCCTACACCTAGACTCGAAAACGTTTCAACTATAGGGGTGTGTGCAAGATAATCAAGTCAAGCTCCTTGAATCAATCACATTTAGCTCATTCCTCAAGAACAAGAATCTTGCATCATCAAGTGGCTTCGTGAAAATATCCGCAAGATTGTCCTTGGTGGGCACATAACTTAGTGCAATGTCTCCTCTCGCCACGTGATCACGGATGAAGTGGCGGAGAATCTCAATGTGCTTCGTCCTTGTGTGTTGCACCGGATTGTATGCAATCTTGATAGCACTTTCATTGTCACATAGAAGAGGTACTTTGTCCAAATGAACTCCATATTCCTTGAGAGTTTGCCTCATCCATAGCAATTGAGTGCATGCACTTGCGGCGGCAACATATTCGGCTTCGGCGGTGGAGAGAGAAATGCAATTTTGTTTCTTCGAGGACCAACTTACAAGGGACCTACCAAGAAATTGGCAAGCCCCGGAAGTTGACTTCCTATCATCTTGATCACCCGCCCAATCGGAATCCGTATATCCATTGAGAGAAAATTGTGCCCCCTTTGGGTACCACAAACCAAATCTTGGGGTATGAACCAAATAACGAAAGATCCTATGAACCGCCATTAAATGGCAATCCTTAGGAACCGCTTGATACCTTGCACACACACCTACACTCAAAACGATATCGGGCCTAGATGCACAAAGATAGAGCAAAGAACCAATCATAGAACGATAAAGCTTTTGGTCCACATCCTTACTCCCTTTTGGATTACGAGAGAGATGACACTTGACTTGCATGGGAGATGTCTTGATCTTAGCATCTTGGAAGTTAAACCTCTTGATCATATCTTGGGTATACTTGGCTTGAGAAATGAAAGTCCCACGAGCCAATTGCTTGATCTCAAAGCCAAGAAAGAATTTAAGCTCACCCATCATTGACATCTCGAACCTGTCAGTCATAAGCTTAGAGAACTCATTATTGAAAGCTTGGTTAGTTGAGCCAAAGATGATATCGTCCACATAGAGTTGGCATATGAAAAGCTCTCCCTTTACTCTCTTGGTGAAGAGAGTGGGGTCAATCTTCCCAACTTCGAAACCACGATCATCTAACAACTCCCTAAGGTGCTCATACCAAGCACGAGGTGCTTGTTTGAGACCATAGAGAGCCTTGTCAAGTTTGTAAACGTGGTTGGGAAAGTTGAGATTCTCGAACCCCGGAGGTTGCTTGACATATACCTCCTCTTTTAGTGGACCATTCAAGAAAGCACTTTTCACATCCATTTGTTGCAATTTGAAATTATGTGAGGATGCATAAGCAAGGAGGATACGGATGGACTCAAGGCGAGCCACGGGCGCGTAGGTTTCATCAAAGTCAATGCCTTCAACTTGGGTGTAACCTTGAGCGACCAATCTTGCCTTGTTCCTAATGACAATGCCATTCTCATCTTGCTTGTTCTTGAAAATCCACTTGGTGCCAATAACATTGTGGCAATCCTTGGGTTTCTCAACCAATCTCCAAACTTTGTTGCGCTCAAAGTTATTGAGCTCATCATGCATAGCTTCAACCCAATCGGAGTCCTCAAGAGCTTCATACACTTTCTTAGGCTCCACCATAGAGATATGAGCTTGATGCTCACAAAAATGAGCCAATTGCCTTCTAGTGGACCTTCTAGTTTGAACATCCTCCAAGACCTTGTCATCTTGGGCATCAATTTGCTTCAAAGCTCTTCTTATCCTTTTGATGCGACGGGCTTCGATCTCCTCATTATTGCGAGGAGGAATCACTTGATCATCTTGATCATTCGGATCCCCATCTTGACCAACATGGCCTTGATCATCAACATCGTCATCAACAATATCTTCAATACTAGCTTCAACTTGAGAAGAGGATGAAGAGGAAGATTGATCTTGGCCTTGATCTTGACTCGCATTAGTGAAAGGAGTGGGTACGACTTGCGGAGTCACTTGATCAACGAGAGGAGGGTCTTGAATATGTTCTTGGTTAGGTGTAGTAGTTGGCTCCTTGGCTTGATCTTCTAATGTAGAGGAGGGCTCCACTTGGGTAGAGCATAGTCCTTCTCGAGTCGCCATAAGGTGTCCCTCGATGGGGCGGAAGAATCCCACACCCATCCTTCCTATGGCTTCTTGAGGCATTTCAACATCTACATTTGAAACATGAAATTGCGCCACTTGGGAGCCGTCATTTTCCTCGAAAACCACACTACAAGATTCTATGACAATCCGTGAGGCTTTGTCATAGACTCTATAAGTGTGAGATTCGGCACCGTAACCAACAAAAATACCCTCAATAGTTTTGGATTGAAATTTCGACAACCTAATACCCTTGATCAAATAAAAGCACTTACAACCGAATACACGGAAGTAGGATACGTTGGGCTTGTTGCCGGTGAGGATATCATATGGGGTCTTGCTCAAGCCTTTGCGGATGTAGAGGCGGTTGGAGGAGTGGCATGCGGTGGATATGGCCTCGGCCCATAAATATTGGGGAGAAGAGTACTCCGCCAACATGGTCCTTGCCATATCCAAGAGAGTGCGATTCTTCCTTTCGGCAACACCATTTTGTTGAGGAGTGTAAGTGGCGGAGTATTGGTGGCGAATGCCTTCTTCACTAAGAAATTCATTCAATGTATAGTTCTTGAACTCCGATCCATTATCACTCCTAATAGCCATGATTTGCACATTGTGTTGACGTTGCACTTCGTTGGAGAAGTCGATGATGGTTTGTTGGGTCTCACTCTTGCACTTGAAGAAATAAACCCAAGTGTATCTTGAATAATCATCGACAATCACCAAGCAATACTTCTTGCCGCCAAGACTTGCCTCGGGCACGGCACCAAAGAGATCAACATGGAGAAGCTCCAAGATCCTCTTTGATGAAATAATAGTCTTGGCCTTGTGCACAATGTCATGCATCTTCCCTTCAACACACGACCTACAAACACGATCCTTTGCAAAGGGAACATTTTCTTTTAGTCCAACAATAAGGCCACTTTTGTGAAGACTTTGCAAAGTTCTCATGTTGACATGGGATAGGCGGCGATTCCATAACCATCCCAAGTCCGCCTTCCCGAAAAGACACATTGCTTGAGTGTTGGTTGACTTCGAAAAGTCCACCACATACAACTCATTTTCAACATGTCCCACGTGAACGACGTCAAGAGTCTTGCTTCTCAAAAGGACCACAATATCACCATCAAAGAAGACGGAGAGACCCATCTTACTAAGAGAGCGGACGGAAAGTAAATTGTAACCAAGGGATTCGACAAGCATGACGTTCACGATAGTGATATCGGGAGCCACCACAACCTTGCCAAATCCGGATACCTTAGACTTGGACGAGTCCCCATAGGTGACGGTTGCTTGGATGTCATTTGGTTGCAACTCCGTCACAAGTTCTTTGCTTCCGGTCATATGATTAGTGCATCCACTATCAAGAATCCATTTAGTCCCACCGGAAGCATAGTCCTGCAAGAGATCATTGACTAGAGTTAGGACCCAAGTTGGGTCCCTTTATGTTAGTAACAAGGGTCTTTGGGACCCATATAGTGTAGTCAATGAACCCATCAATTGGACCAACATATTTAGCTTTCACAACACCATAATAATCAACATATAAGAAATGGTGTGGGTTGTTAGTTCCCGCGGAGGTGCTACGAGTAGTGTTGTCCCTGATGACAGTACCACCCGAAGCACCATGCTTGTTCTTCTTCTTGTTCTTCTTCTTCTTGTTCCTTTTCTTGGCTACATAGCCAAGACCTTGCTTGCCCACTTGTTGCCTTGGAGCACTCAATTGTGGTCTAGAAATGACCGCATTAGAGCTTGGGGCAACCACTTGTGGGGTGGCGAGCACCACCTTTTCGACTTGAGTGCTTTTGCCCTTGAGCCTTGCTAGCTCATCCTTCAACCTAGCATTTTCCTCAATAATATTTGCATGATCACAAGAAGAAGTAGAAGTGCTAGGATGGTTAGATTGAGTAAGTTGAGTTTGAAGTTGTTCATGCAACTCTTTGAGGGATGAGTGTTGGCTTTCCAAAGCTTTGTGAGCATTGGTTAGCTTTTCAAACTCCTCGGTTAGTTTACCATGACCAACCCCAAACTCTACTTTATCCTTTTTAGCCTTTCTATATTTAGCAATAGCAAGATCACGTTCCTTAATGATTTTAGAGACAAGTTCATTATGAGTAGTTTCAATAGTTTCAAGTTCATCCTCTAGAGAAACTCTACCATCATGCTCTTCTTCAAGAGTCATTGAGAGGGATGCAATTTCATCCGCATCCCTTCTCTCAATCTCACCTTTCTTCTCAAGGGCCTCTTGGGCCTCTCCCAATTGCCTCATGAGATGCTCAAAGTACTTCTTGGTCTCCCCTTGCATGTTAGACATAAATCGATCCAAAGAGGCCCTTTCCTCTTCTTCTCTAAGACTAGCAATATGTTCTAGTTCACTAGGGGTCTTAGAGTTAGGAGAAGATGATACCTCCGTGGCCTTAGCCATGAAGCACTTGGCATCGCGTTGAGGAAGATTTTCATTGGGGGATTCAAAGAGAGATGACGAAGATGGAGTGGAAGCAATAGCTAGAGCGGCCACTTCACTTGTGGTTTCTTCTTCTTCATCACTCCCGGAATCATACTCCTCTTGAGTCAAGAGCACAAACTTGGTGGGGGTCTTCTTGTTGAAAGGTTTCTTCTTGAAATGAGGTTTCTTGTATTCAACCTTGGACTTGTCCTTGCGGATGAGCTTGCCGCTATATATGGTTCTCTCTATTCTCATAGGGGCACTCCGCAATGAAATGGTACTTGTCTTGGCAATTGAAGCAAGATCTCACTTTTTGAGCCCCATCATTACCATAACGAGACTTGGTCTTCTCCTCAACAAATTTCTTGCCTTTTGGGGGATTGTTCCAAAACTTTTGCACGGTGAGAGCTATTAGATCCTTTAGAACGGGATCATATTCTTGTTCCTTCAATGGACGCAATGCTTCTTCACCATCTTCATCATTCTCAACTTCTCTTGCCAACACCTTGGCCTTTAAAGCAACGGAAGCTCCTTGATGCATCCCAATGGCCCTAGCACGGTTGTCAAGAGCATTCTTGGTTTGCACTTTGTAGGAGCTCAATTCTTGCATGACTTGGGTAGAGGTCATGGTAGAGAAATCATGTCTCCCTTGAATGCTCTTCATATCCGTGCCCTCAAAGGCATCACGGCAATTATGAACTTCCTCTTGATCCAAGCATCATCAATATGTGTTGCACCCGCATTAGAGAAAGCGGTGGCAAGAGATTTGAGTCTTCGATACATGTCAACGTGATCTTCTCCATCACGCATGAAAAATCCTTCGGCCTCATTGGTCAAGGTGTCATAGCGATTTCTTTGCATGCTCTCATTCCCAACAAACATGAGGACAAGTGCATCCCATGTTTCTTTGGCGGTGGAGAAGTGTTGAAGATGCGGCATGTGATTGGGGCCCACGGCTTGATGAAGGATGGATAAAGCGGTGTAATTGAGTTGGCAATCTACAACCTCTCTTCTTGTGAGATTCTTGGGATCATATGGCTTGTATCCATCACGAGTGATTCTCCAAAGATCTATACAAGAAGAGTTCAAGTGAGTCTCCATGTAGTATTGCCATTCACGAAAAGAATATGCATCAATTTTAGGTGGATCTCCCCTAGGAATTATATGAGGAAAAGGGATGGGAGGATCGGGAGAATATTGGCCTTCAACGGCATGATATCCTTCCTTTCCACTCGCACCCTTCTTAGCGGATTGTTCGGCGGAAGCAGTTTTAAGTGGTTCACCATCAACCCCTTTCTTGGCACCCTCCGTTTCCGGAGGGGATGAGTCGACCACCTCCGGTTCTTTGGCTTTGAGGAGTGTTGTCATGAGTTGACGCAACTCCTCAAATTTAGTGTCTATGGATGAGGTCAATGATTCTCTCAAAGCATTGAGATCATTCATGGACACATTTCCATCGGACGGAGCGTCATCTACCTCATCTCCCATACTTAAACTCTTAGGCGGTTAAGCCCGATAGAAGAGCCGAGGCTCTGATACCAATTGAAAGTAAAGTATAGGCACCTAGAGGGGGGGGGGTGAATAGGTGCTACGACCAATTTTAATTTTTCTTAAGATTTAGACTTGACAAGAAGGTAAATTCTCTAGATTATGCAACTAGGGGTGAATTTACCTATATGACAAGGCAAGCAATTAAGGCAACTAGAACAACACTTAATACAACTAGTACAACAATAAATGTAACAAGTAGTAGTAAGTAAATAGGGAGGAACGAGATAACCGATGGAAGCACACGGAGACACGATGTATTCCCGAGTTCCTCCTTGTTAAGGGAGTACGTCTCGTTGGAGGGGTGTGAGCTCGCCACGAAGGCCTACTCAACGCCACGAAGGCCTCACCCTATTCTCCGATGAACTCCGCCACAAAGGCCTAGTTCACCTTCCACTATAGAACCCCTTTGAGGCGGGGATCGAATCCTTTACAAACAAGTTTGGGGCACACACCCACAACTTAATTGGGGGCTCCCAACACTCACAAATCACCAAGAGTAGCAAGAAGCCTAGGTTCTCCACATGAGGAAACCCTAGGCCAAGATTCCTCAAGCAAAGGAGAGGGGAAATGAAATCCGGTTGGTGAAGACGTAGATCGGGGCCTTCTCCTTCAATCCTCCAATCTAGGCTTTTGGGTGGTTGGATTGGGAGATCTAGCAAGGTGGTTGAGCTCCAACAATGGTGTCTTTAAGTCTGGTCAAGCTGGCTGAAGGTAGGTGGAGGGGAGGGGGTATTTATACCCCTCATCAATGCAAAGAGCCGTTGGAGCATTTCTGTCGAAATCACACCGGAGACTCCGGTGTAAAGGCCGGAGACTCCGGTCTGGGCCGGAGACTCTGGACAGTTTCCGGTGTCCCAATTCTTCAGAGAAAATCCACTCCGGAGACTCCGGTCTGGCGGACCGGAGACTCCGGTCTTGGCGCTTCGAATAGGCACAGATGGAGTCTGTGGTCTTGCGGTTGAAGGAAAAATGTACTCACACCGGAGACTCCGGTAAGTATCCGGCAAGTCTCCGGTGTGGGTACAGTGCGCGACACCACCAAGTCCTTAGCAAAATTCTTGAAGAATATCCCACACCGGAGACTCCGGACAGTCTCCGGACACTCTCCGGTGTGGGTATAGTACGCGACACCAAAGTTCCTTAGCGAAATTCTTGGAGCAAAATCCCACACCGGAGACTCCGGACAGTCTCCGGACACTCTCCGGTGTGGGTACAGTACGCGACACCACAAGTCCATAGCAGAACAATCCAGGGAGAAATCTCCACACCGGAGACTCCGGTCTGGTGGACCGGAGACTCCGGCCTGAAGAAAACTCCAGTGAACATACTTGGATATCTAGCTCCTTTTTGTACCACAACACCACCATCGATAAATAAGTTGAAGTAAACCCCTGAAATTGTAGTAGTACAGCCCATCACAAGCTATACTTTTGTGTGTAGTACTGGCCCCTGGACCGTTCACCAGCACACACAACTAGATAGATATCAAAAGAAGCAAATGTATCTCATATCTAGCGAATAATCCAGAGTACAAAATTCTTTACAAGTTGCATAGCGGAAGCTAGCACAAAACTTATTCAAGTATAACAAAGCGAATATAAGGGCTCCAGTCTTCAATTGGTGCCACAGGCGAACAAACATGTTGAGTGGAGTCACGAGACCTACGTCGATCACTCTGAAATCGAACAACCTGCACGTTGGAATATGCAGCCCCCAAAAGGAGGTCAGATCATTCTGAGCAATGGTGGCAAGTGACACTATGGTGGTATTTAAATGGCAAGTGCTAATCTACATGCATATTTGGCTGGTGGAGTTTCAAGGCTATTTTGCATAAATGCATTTGTCCTATCTTTTGATATAAATTAGTTTTGCACATATTCTGGACACTTTGTTTGATAGCAAAGTGCTCCTAAATAATTGGACACCTTGGTTGATAGCAAGATGCTCCTACCCTTTGGATTAGCGCGCTGAAACACCATCAGGCACTTCTCCAATAACCCATAGTCAAATTATTAGTAATTAAGAAAAACAAGATGAACGAGATATGTCATGTTTCCCATCTAGTTGTTGAATTGTCCCTAACCAATGGAACACGGCTAAGATCTTAGTTTTAACCCTCGCGAGGTTTGTGCCCGTTACCCATGTTGCCTAATCGACCCCAAACACCATGATACACCACTAGTACCACGGAAGGAAAGAAGATCAAGCCATAAATCATAAGAAGTAGATCCCCAAACCCACCACGAGCCGGACCAACCTACCACTAATCTACATCTCTGGACACGTTGGGTTCGAGTCACCACAACCTACAATTTATGTCTAGCCCATACTAATATGAAACATGGTTGCACGCAATAACAACTACATAAAGAAAGTAAACATGATCTCAGAATACTGGGCGGCGGTCCCCACCAAACTTTGTACTCTGATGACTCTCTAGCAATCCGCCCAGTGGTTAATTAATTATCATGTTGTTTTTATAAGCAATTAAAATAACGATTTTCATCATAACATGATAATAATCCCAACCACGAATAGCTAGAGCATGGCTAAGCAATCTACAACTACGATGTTGTCTATCACATGGATGCTACAATCTAGGGGTAACATGTGATTACTCCACCTGGGTGTTAATGGAGCAATCCCTAATAATAACTAGCATAGCTATAACACTCAACTCCTACTCATGCATAACTACTATAAAACTCTAATGCATACAGTAAAATAATGGGTTCATGTGTGTCACTTGCCTTGGCAACACGTGCAGCTGCTCAAACACTCCTCGCAACCACAATCGTTGTAATCGTTGTAATCTACACGTTGCAATCGACAATCATAAGCAACAAGACAACAATATGCAACACATGTATGCATGAAATCTTAATGATGCAAGAATAGATCTACTGTTTATTGATGTAATATAGATCTACTATTAGTCCCTGGTTGTTAAAGACATGAATGATGCATAAAAAGGTTTGTAATGCAACAAGAGACAAGGAAGCAGCTTAGCCAAAATAAATAGGGTTAATTAACTATCTACAAGATCTTATCGAAATAAGGTTCATAAAAAGGTAGATCTAAACCTAACACATTAATAAGATCTAGAAAGCAAGTAAAAACAATCAACGACAACTTTATGGATGACTAAGAACGAAGTATATTGAAATTTCGAGTTACTCCGGTGGCAAAAGTAGATCGGAATTATAGGAACAGATCTGTAACTCAAATCCAAAAACTCAAAGAAGAAAAGTTGTAGGTAATGATGAGATGCAGCTATAGTAGAAATTTGAGCGAAAACGGACAAACGGTTGAAGAGTAATTGAGCAATTACCGCTTCAGATCTGAAAGAGTAGATCGCGAAATTCTCCGGCTGTGGTGGATGAAAAGAGGTGAGGTTTCTTGGGATGGATTGGTATCGACGAGATATAAAACTCTCGTGAAGGCTTAAACGTCAACCGAGCAACTCACGGACCGTGGTGAGTAAAATACCACGAAACAGATCTGAAATTGGAGTTTCGAGTTTGGGACGACCTCACGGCCGGGGCTAGGCTATTTATAGGTGGGGAGGTCGGTGGAAAGTTGCTCCTTGGAGTAGGGAACAAGTAGAAAGAAGCGGAATCAAATTTGGACTCTCCAATGAAGAGATATGCGAGTTTGAATGAGGATAGGTCAAGAAAAACGGGATTTGTACCGGATTCGTACGATCGTACGAGGCTGCGTATGTGGGCTGTGCATTCCTGGGCCGGCCCATGTGGTGCGGCTGAGTTTTTTTTATTTTTTTTCCTTTTTTTTCACTTTCTTAAAACTTTCATAACTTTTGAAATATAACTCGGAATCGAGTCAAACAAATTTCTAAAATTTTTAAATTTAAAACTATATCATATTTTACTATTATTAAGTAATTTTAGGCAAAATAAAATATTCAATTATCCTTTAGCTTATAAACGCCTTATAGCAAGATTTTAGACTTTTTAAAACATGATTTTGTTTTGGGGTTTAAAATGCAACACTCAAATGCAAGTTTTGAAATTATGTCATGCTATGCATATGCTCTAAATGCAAAACATTTCCAAATGTAAAATTTGGGATGTTACAAACTAACCCCCTTAAGATGAATCTCGTCCCGAGATTCGGAATGGCTAGCAAATAGGTATGGATGGGTTTTCCTACAGTCAATATCTAGGCTAACCCCCTTAAGAGAAATCTACTTGGTATCTTCAACAATATGTGTGGAGTAGCTTGCTAACTCTTATCCGTGGAAGCAATTGATATGAATGACTGTGATACACCGGTATTGATAAGTACTATTGTGGGCTATGATCTGATGATGAACATACCAGCCATAGGGTCTGCTGCATCATATACTTCCTCCACGTTCGTATGGTTCGCAGTTGCCTTTCGGAACGGGTTTGGTTTGGATCCTCCATCAGTTATCTTCTCCAAACAATCGTTTGCATAGTGCCCCATCTTCTTGCACTTGAAGCATTCCACTTGACTGAGATCCTTCCTTCCTGCACAGTTGTTGTTGCGGTTATGGCCATTGCCTCCATTACGATGGTCTTGGTTTCCATCCTGATTGTTGCCTTTGTAGTCGCTATGGTTGTGGTTGTTCCCTCCATCATGCTTATGTTTGTTTCCTTCACTTTGATTATGCCCATTACCTTCTTGCATATGAGGTCCAGAACTTCCAATACTCTCATGGTGAGTTCGGACCCTCTGATGTGATCCAGATATGTGGTTGCCACCATTGTGCTTCCGCTTGCGTTTCTCCGCTTGTTGGTACTTTCCCTCTAGAATGACAGCCTTGTCAATGAGTTCTTGGAAGTTGGTGATGTGAACTACTGAGAGTTGAATAGCCAGATCATCATTTAGTCCATCCAGAAACTTCTCGCGCCTCTTGGCATCTGTGTCCACATCTTCCGAAGCATAGCGAGCTAGGTTGCTGAATTCGTCAATGTACTCAGTGACAGAGCGCTGGTACTGACGCAAAATACGGAACTCCCTCTGCTTCAGACTCATCACTCCAGTTGAGACATGTGCATTCTTAAATCCTTCCTCGAACATCTCCCAGGTAACACCCGCAATAGGATGGGTTATCTGGTAGTTGTCCCACCAAGAAGCAGCTTGTCCCTCCAGTAAGTGAGCGGCAAACCTCACTTTCTCTTCCTCGCTGCATCCAATAGTCACTAGGTCTTTGTTCACTGATCGCAACCAGTCAAGGGCTATCATGGGTTCAGGAGCACTCGAGAACCTTACTGGCCTCAACCTCAGAAAGCGAGTGAGCATATCCACCTGTGGTGGTGGCGGTGGGTTGTTGTTGTTGTGGGCGATGTACTGGGCCATCAGTTGGGCTAGTTGGGTCACTGCGTTCTCCATGTTGTTATTGTTCTCTCCCTCCTCGTTGTTGCAGTTGGGATCGCGACGGGGAGGCATCTATGGGTTAGCATAGGTAAGTTTAGACGGATAGGACTAAAGAAAATAGCTCCATACTATATATGAACAAAGCAACACTTAGCAATCAACATATAATCAAATCAAACACTTTAAAATAGTTTTCAAAAATAGGGTATAATTTTCTGCGAAAATACCAATAAGTTTTGAAAACAAAACAGTTGAAAATACTCGGACTATCATTGCCACATCATATAATTTGATATGGTCAACACCTAACACGATCTCGATAACTAGGAACCTACATGGTGGTTAACCTAGTGTCTTCACATAGCTCCAAATAGCTGCATCGTGTTTCCTTCTTGCAGTAAGCCTTCTTCTGTATCTTGAGGTGAGTCTCCTTTGTATTGAATTGAATCTTCTTCTCGATGGGAATCTTCACTATGATTTAAAAAGAAGAGAAGGAAGTAGGAGATAAAGATGAGAAGATTACAAGAATAGAGTCAAAGGAAGAATGTATAAAGGATTTTGGAAAATAAGTTTTTACCCTATGGCTTTCCTAATCCATTTGCTAAGGTCTCGTTCCTACAGTCAACACATTGCTCTGATACCATCTGTAGTAGTACAGCCCATCACAAGCTATACTTTTGTGTGTAGTACTGGCCCCTGGACCGTTCACCAGCACACACAACTAGATAGATATCAAAAGAAGCAAATGTATCTCATATCTAGCGAATAATCCAGAGTACAAAATTCTTTACAAGTTGCATAGCGGAAGCTAGCACAAAACTTATTCAAGTATAACAAAGCGAATATAAGGGCTCCAGTCTTCAATTGGTGCCACAGGCGAACAAACATGTTGAGTGGAGTCACGAGACCTACGTCGATCACTCTGAAATCGAACAACCTGCACGTTGGAATATGCAGCCCCCAAAAGGAGGTCAGATCATTCTGAGCAATGGTGGCAAGTGACACTATGGTGGTATTTAAATGGCAAGTGCTAATCTACATGCATATTTGGCTGGTGGAGTTTCAAGGCTATTTTGCATAAATGCATTTGTCCTATCTTTTGATATAAATTAGTTTTGCACATATTCTGGACACTTTGTTTGATAGCAAAGTGCTCCTAAATAATTGGACACCTTGGTTGATAGCAAGATGCTCCTACCCTTTGGATTAGCGCGCTGAAACACCATCAGGCACTTCTCCAATAACCCATAGTCAAATTATTAGTAATTAAGAAAAACAAGATGAACGAGATATGTCATGTTTCCCATCTAGTTGTTGAATTGTCCCTAACCAATGGAACACGGCTAAGATCTTAGTTTTAACCCTCGCGAGGTTTGTGCCCTTTACCCATGTTGCCTAATCGACCCCAAACACCATGATACACCACTAGTACCACGGAAGGAAAGAAGATCAAGCCATAAATCATAAGAAGTAGATCCCCAAACCCACCACGAGCCGGACCAACCTACCACTAATCTACATCTCTGGACACGTTGGGTTCGAGTCACCACAACCTACAATTTATGTCTAGCCCATACTAATATGAAACATGGTTGCACGCAATAACAACTACATAAAGAAAGTAAACATGATCTCAGAATACTGGGCGGCGGTCCCCACCAAACTTTGTACTCTGATGACTCTCTAGCAATCCGCCCAGTGGTTAATTAATTATCATGTTGTTTTTATAAGCAATTAAAATAACGATTTTCATCATAACATGATAATAATCCCAACCACGAATAGCTAGAGCATGGCTAAGCAATCTACAACTATGATGTTGTCTATCACATGGATGCTACAATATAGGGGTAACATGTGATTACTCCACCTGGGTGTTAATGGAGCAATCCCTAATAATAACTAGCATAGCTATAACACTCAACTCCTACTCATGCATAACTACTATAAAACTCTAATGCATATAGTAAAATAATGGGTTCATGTGTGTCACTTGCCTTGGCAACACGTGCAGCTGCTCAAACACTCCTCGCAACCACAATCGTTGTAATCGTTGTAATCTACACGTTGCAATCGACAATCATAAGCAACAAGACAACAATATGCAACACATGTATGCATGAAATCTTAATGATGCAAGAATAGATCTACTGTTTATTGATGTAAGATAGATCTACTATTAGTCCCTGGTTGTTAAAGACATGAATGATGCATAAAAAGGTTTGTAATGCAACAAGAGACAAGGAAGCAGCTTAGCCAAAATAAATAGGGTTAATTAACTATCTACAAGATCTTATCGAAATAAGGTTCATAAAAAGGTAGATCTAAACCTAACACATTAATAAGATCTAGAAAGCAAGTAAAAACAATTAACGACAACTTTATGGATGACTAAGAACGAAGTATATTGAAATTTCGAGTTACTCCGGTGGCAAAAGTAGATCGGAATTATAGGAACAGATCTGTAACTCAAATCCAAAAACTCAAAAAACAAAAGTTGTAGGTAATGATGAGATGCAGCTACAGTAGAAATTTGAGCGAAAACGGACAAATGGTTGAAGAGTAATTGAGCAATTACCGCTTCAGATCTGAAAGGGTAGATCGCGAAATTCTCCGGCTGTGGTGGATGAAAAGAGGTGAGGTTTCTTGGGATGGATTGGTATCGACGAGATCTAAAACTCTCGTGAAGGCTTAAACGTCAACCGAGCAACTCACGGACCGTGGTGAGTAAAATACCACGAAACAGATCTGAAATTGGAGTTTCGAGTTTGGGACGACCCCACGGCCGGGGCTAGGCTATTTATAGGTGGGGAGGTCGGTGGAAAGTTGCTCCTTGGAGTAGGGAACAAGTAGAAAGAAGCGGAATCAAATTTGGACTCTCCAATGAAGAGATATGCGAGTTTGAATGAGGATAGGTCAAGAAAAACGGGATTTGTACCGGATTCGTACGATCGTACGAGCCTGCGTATGTGGGCTGTGCATTCCTGGGCCGGCCCATGTGGTGCGGCTGAGTTTTATTATTTTTTTTTCCTTTTTTTTCACTTTCTTAAAACTTTCATAACTTTTGAAATATAACTCGGAATCGAGTCAAACAAATTTCTAAAATTTTTAAATTTAAAACTATATCATATTTTACTATTATTAAGTAATTTTAGGCAAAATAAAATATTCAATTATCCTTTAGCTTATAAACGCCTTATAGCAGGATTTTGGACTTTTTAAAACATGATTTTGTTTTGGGGTTTAAAATGCAACACTCAAATGCAAGTTTTGAAATTATGTCATGCTATGCATATGCTCTAAATGCAAAACATTTCCAAATGTAAAATTTGGGATGTTACAGAAATACATCAACACTTATTAGAGTACATGTGTTGTTAACAAACACCAAAACAAGGTGATTTAAGCGCGTTTGCACTTTCAGTTACCAATAAAAGGATGGACACCAAACCATTAGGATACCAATATGACATGTAATTCTTATCATGTGTATAAGTTTATAAATAGACCACAATCATGAAAATGTACATCCATAAAGAAACATGTACACACAATATTGTTACAAAGATAAAGAGCAAGATATCCAATTTGAAGAAAAAAATTAGACAATAAGATCTTTGCTTGAAAGCATAGCACATAGCTTAATCTTTTTTATCTTACAGTATATGAATGACCTTCCAACAAAAGCACATCAAAAACATCACAAAAATCAATAAGGGAAAAGGGGATAGTTGGAAAGTTTTGATAAAAGCAACAAGTATCACAAGGACTAAATATTTTTCATGCCATGATAAAACCTACAAAAAGGTTGGAATGCTAGAGTATATGCATGAGGTAGATACTCGTTACCGAGGTAGCATTGGTGATGTTGTACTAGATAAGAATTCATCCATCATCATAGCTTGACTCCCATAAGCATGTAGTGATAACACCTTCTTTGCGAATGAGGGAAGCACCCAATGCATCTCAAATGTACCTAAAACATATTTAAGTACAAAAATAGTCCCCAAACTCATTGGGACCAAAGTAGTTAGGCAAACTACAATATATAGGACACAATACACATGAATATGGACATATAGATATGAAACTGAATTTCATGAACATCTTAGCCGATTTAGGATTGATGGATATTATTCTATATAAATATTGGATCAAGGAAGATAGACATGCCATAACATATAGATTAGTAATTATAGATGCAATCACTTTCAAGAACCAAAAGCGATGTAATTTGGACAAAACACCTAGTAAACCAAGATATGCACACAAAGGCATGACACGGCATAAAGGTTGTCCAAATTATATCAAATATCCACGTCAACACATGAAAGAAGATACCAATTGGAACCAAACAAAATCAACTCATGATTGATAAGATACCAATTAGAAAATATACCATGTGAAAATAAAATCCCAAAGAAAGTACTTATCACTTGGGGGATACTAAATAAAAATGCATCAATGAGTAAAATATTGAGATCCCAATAAATATCAAATGGACCATGTCAAATTCCAAGAGATGTCAATTGAAGAAAATATCTATGAGTGAGATATAAAACTCGAATTAATACCAATTGAGGGTATCATAGAAAAACAAATGATTAAAGAAGATGAAAATATAAAATATGCTCAAAGACTTATCTCATTCAAAACGATAGAACGCAAGACAAGGAATAAGATAACCAACCCGTCTACACTTTTTATGATGGCACAAAGTACCAAAACGGAAAAGTTGTTCCTTCCACAAACACACAAGATAGTGATTAAAATACCAATTAAAAAAGATCTAATATCAATTGACGATAACTAGTGTTCAAAAGAATTTATGAGAGCTTCCCCATGATCTATGCATGAATTTTGGATTTTGCACACAAATGGGATCATCACTATCCATACTCATACACTAGAAACATTCATTAAATGGCAAGAAGATCCAATTGAAAATATAGTGTTACAAAGGAAGTAAGATAGCTCTCCCATGAATTGTGCATTATCTAGATGTTTGCATTTGAATACAAAAAGCACTATAAGGGGATCCTCGCTTTTCTTACAACCATTACACTAGAATTTTATTTGATTATAACACATAGATCTTCAAGAGGCAAGGAAGACAATGGGAGTTCATACAAAACAGTTTCTCGTCCATAATACAGATGGAAGAAAAGCGCATTGTAAATATGATCAATAACTTCTACCACAAATATGGTTGTCGCTTGTCCAAGGACAAGGAGGGTATGATGTTACTTTTCGGTGGTATATTGAAAAAATATTCATGATCATGTTCACAACACAAAAGCATATGGAAAAGGATATGAGTTAACTACCATGCTTACATAGAGATTCTTGGTGGCTTCAACTAGTCAAATGATCATGTAAAGCAATGCTTAATATGTCTTGAAGCAACCAGTTTCCCAAATAATATATACTAGTGCACATTTGAGGAACACCGCACGAAGAAACTCTCTCAAATTCAAGAAACCAAAATATGAGATACAAAAATTTATTTAAGAAAATATGGAACTTTTTTGAGCTCATCATGCCACGTAGTAAGAAAATAATTTTAGAATATCAATTCTAAATGGCATTACCTCACATGTTCACATTTTCTAGGATTGTAATATGCACATAACTTATTACTCCCCCGTAATTTGATAATCCATTTCTATTCAACAAGAGGCAAGTGAAATTCAATAAGAGATAATTAATGAACATTGTAAAATTTGAATTTGTCAAGAGAACGAAATACCACATGGAGACTATATAATCTTGTCACATTAATAATAAGTGATATACCTCATGTACACATATTTTAGGATTCTGAGGTGGCAAAGCACATCACTCCCCCAAAATGAGATAGTTCATTAATCTCTCAAAAGAGGAAACTAAATTAAACATAAATTGCAATAATGGATCAACACAAAACAAACAGTGCAAACCAACAAACACATACTAGATTACTCAAGATAGGTAATTAGTAAGCACACCATATACAAACACATGCTAGATACGAAACTAACACATGCAAGGGGAAATCAACTTTCAATGTATATAATTTAAATACAAGTTACCGCAAGGACACACATTGGATATGAGATAAATATATGATGATACACATGGCTTGGCTCGAGAAAATATAATTGATGAAGGTCCCTTAATTCTTCACAAGATATCCAAATCTCCAATGCCCTCAAACAACACCTATTGATCAAGTTTTAGCTTGTTGGTCCCCAACCAAGTTGGGTCCTAAGAGGTTAGTCACAATAGGCTTGGCAACCCTAATGGTTCTTTTCTCGACACCACTTTGAGTGCCAACATATTTGGAAAACACATTGCCAACCTTATCCTTATGAAGGGAATAAACATCATCAATAATGATAGGGTTGGATAAGATACCTTTAGTGCATGAAGAAGAAAATTGTCCCTTTTCACGGCATAGGTAGCAACATTGGCTTCCTCGTTTTTTCTTAGTTGATTTCTCAACTTGAGGTTGACCATGAGATTGAACCAGTGGTCTTTTCCCTTGTTGCTTCTCACTAAGATGCCTCTTCTTTAAAGGCAAGATCTAACATGGTGCCCTTCAACCTTGCACTTGAAGTAAACAATCTTGGCCGAATTATTCACTTGTTCTTGGACCTTGGTCTTGTTGATGGTATTCTTATTCTTGATATTGTACTTATTGTTATTATTGGAGTTGAATCCAAGTCCACTCTTGTCATTGGGAATTCTTTGCACACTCAACATGTTGTAAAGTGCGGACTTCCCATGACGCTTTTGCAAGTATTTCTTCAAAGAAGTGACTTGGGCCTTGAGACTAGCACAAGGCAACATATAATTTTGAGTAGAGTTTGTGCTAATGTCCACATGAGGCTCACAATATACCACCTTGGTAATAATAGCCTCATGAGCTAACTTTAGCTTATCATGTGAGACTAAAAGATCCTCATGAGACCTTGAGAGTTTTTCATTACTTTCTTACAATTTCCCATAATTGCTAGTTAGCAACTCAAGTTGAGCACTTAGCTCAACATTCTCTTTCAGTGTAGATTCTTCACAAGAAATAGAGTTAGTAGCATAAGCATCATTATTAATAGAATTAGTAGAAGGCAATTGGCAAGCTCTTTTGAATATGAAGCTTTAATTTGAGCATGTGCAACTTTTAGCTCATCATTTTTAGTTTTAAGACAATTAACCACCTATAGATTTCTATCACGAGAGTCCTTTACTTTTGATAACTCTAGAGTAAAATTCTCTTCAAGAGATTCATTGGTGGTTTGTTATTCTACAAGAGCTTCCTCTATTTTTTGCAATTTCATTGAAATAATCACGCTTGCGGCTATAACACGTGTCAATGCATGCTTCCAAATCCTTAATGGCGATATTGCGCCTATCAAATGCTCTAATGATTTCTAGGAAATTAGCACAAGAATTTTACCCTCATAAAGGATATTGTGAATCATTTTACCTTCCTCCATTAACGAATCATTATCATTATCATCGTCGTCATCATCATCATCATCATCATCATCACCACCACCATCATAATCATCATCATCATCACTAGATACATTGGTGTTCAAAGTAGGATCTACCTTTGAACCTTTAGCGATAAGGTATAAGTGAGATATGGTAGATGATGATGAACCATTACTTGAAGCACCACTTAAATCCACATCTTGTTCCATGGAATGTTGAGTTTCTTCTACATGGTTAGTAACACAAGGATTAGAGGAAATACAACCATTTTTACTATGGCAACAAGATGTATCAAGCATATCATCATAAGATTTAGTCATGGAATTTCTAAATTATATGCATGGACTATCAACACAAGCATGTAAATCATTTTGAGTGCTAGATGTGTTTAAGTCCATAGACAAAGTATTGCCATAAGATAAAGATGAAGAATCATCAACACTAAGATTACTATCAAGATTGCAATTTTTGTCACTACTCACCATATCAATATATTGTGGCTTGCCAAATGTTGGTGAAGTAGAAGAAGTTGAGAACTCATCACGCTCGGAGGTGGAGGAAGAATAATCATTCCCATAATTTTTGGACACATCATATTTATATTGAAGCTTGGTCCATATCTCATGACACTAGTAGAGAAGTGCCTTTCTATGGAACAGCTTCTGTGGCGCACCAAGCATCCATGCGCCATAGAAATTTATTTTTGTGGGGCACGGGGAGGAATGCGCCACCGAAAAGAGGACTTCTTGTGCGCACGGGACATGGGTGCGCCACAGAAAAGAGGAATTCTGTGGCGCACGGGACAGAGGTGCGCCACAGAAATATGCTGGGGCCCAACCCAATCATTTCCCCACTCATATTCTATGCCGCATGTTGGGTTAGTGCGCCACAGAAATATGACATTTCTATGGCGCACCACTGTACTGTGCCCACAGAATTCCCATCCACAAAATTTCTGTCCACGCACGAGCTCCACCCCCCCGAAACGCCTTTTCTAGTTTTTGACGGAAGAGTTGCCGGTCTAAAAAGCATCAAAAAATAAACCCCTTATAGATGCACGGAGAGTTTAAGGTCTACTTTTTTTTAATCAAATTTTGAAATATGAATTTCGACTTTCTGAGCAAAAGTTCGTTAAAAAAAGTAAAATGGGCATAAGTTTTGCATACGATGTCGGAAAAAATGATCAAGATATAAAAAAAAAACGCGGGGGAAAAAGGAACCCAACCTCACTCGCCTTCGACCTGTGAGCTTTTTTTAGAATCGCCAAATTCTAAAAGGAACAAAAGTTATGGCCGTTTAAGTTTTTTTACTAGAAAAAAAGAAAAGAAAATTCTGTGGCGCACCCCTTCACTTGGTGTGCCATAGAATTGTTGAGGCAGGATTTTGAATCCTGCATCCTCCCCTCCTCTTCTTCCCTTCTCCTCTTCTACCCTCCTCCCCTCCTCTTCTTACCTTCTCCCCTCCACTTCTCCTCCACTTCTCATCTCCTCCTCTCTCTTCTACCTCTCCACTTCTCTCCTCCACCTACTACTCCACCACCACCACCACCTCTCCTGCTCCACCACCTCTCCTCCTCCTCCACCACCACCCCTCCTCCTCCTCCTCCACCACCACCTCTCCTCCTCCTTATGCACCACCCCTCCTCCTCCTCCACCAACTCCGGTGACCTACCACACCATCACCTCCGGCGAGATCCTCCTCCTCCTCCACCATCACCACCACCTCCGGTGACCCCCATCCTCCACCCACCACCGACCAAGCCACCTAAGGCCACGGTCACAATGGCATCCGACGAGCTCGGACGAAATTTCAAAATTTCGCCGAAATTCCCGCGGCCAGATCTGGCCTTTTTTTTTTGAAATTCAAAAAAAATCTGTGGCGCACCCCTACTTGGTGCGCCACAGTATTGCAGATTTCTGTGGCGCACGGCTGAGGTGCGCCACAGAATTGACATTTCTATGGCGCACGGCCAGGGTGCGCCACAGAAAAAAATTCCGTGGCACCCCCCTCTGGCCCCTAGGTGCGCCACAGAATCCATATTTGGTGCGCCACAGATGACCCTTTCTGTACTAGTGTGAGCTTTCCAAGATGGCCAAATTGACTCAAGAACTACAATGCTCAAATATTGCAAAAACACATTGGTATCTTGAGCATTGAGATATAAGTTTTTCTCATCCTCTAAAGAGCAATCAAGGCCCGTTGGAGAAGAAAAACCCATATCTACAATTTTCTCTATATTTGGACCCATGTCCTTAGAAATATTAAGAATACTAATTTTCCAAGTATTATAATTTGTGCTATCAAATATAAAAGTGTCATTATGCACTAATCCCCTGGCCGACATCTTTACTCTCTAGGTTGTGAAATCCTATGAAGATAGACCCGGCTCTGATACCAATTGAAAGGACACGGATGTCGCCTAGAGGGGGGGAGTGAATACGCGTTTAAAAAAATAATTACGATTAAGGCTTAAAAATAAATGCGTAATAAAACTAGCGTTTAATTTATCAAGCCAAGACCTAAAAGAACTAGGTTAACCTATGTGCACAAACAACTTATGCTAAACAATTCAAGCAACTATGTGATAACAAGATATGTTACTTCATGCTCGATGGCTATCACAAAGTAAATTGCATAAGTAAAGAGATCGGGTATAGAAATAACCGAGAGACGTGAAGACGATGATTTATCCCGAAGTTCACTTCCCAATGGAAGCTAATCTCCGTTGGAGAGGTGTGGAGTCAAAGTGACTCCAAGCGCAAAATGGCTCACCTTATTCTCCTCGTGCCTCTACCAATGCGTAGTGCCACGATCCACTGGGACTTTTGAGGGCGGTCACCGATCCCGTACAAGGTTGGGGAAATCTCCACAACTCAATTGGAGGCTCCCAATAGTATCCCGCGAGCGACCAGAACTCCGAGATATCAACAAGGTCCTGAGCCAACAAAACTCTAGGACAACAAGGTCCCCGAGCCACCAAAACTCCGAGATAACAACAACCGTCTAGGGCACTCCAAATTTCTAATAGGACAAGATCAAGGGCACTCCAAGAATCCAAGAGTAATAAGCTTCTCACCCTTTAACTCGAACGAATCCTCATAGAGAACTCAAATCGATGCAACCTATGAAATGGCAAGAACACAAGAAGTGCTCAAATCCTTCACTCTCAAATCCCACCCAAGCAACAATTCTATGGGGGGAGAAGAGATGAAGAACAAGGAAGAACTCAACAAATGAATTCACAAGATCTAGATCCCAAAAGCTTACCCTCACTAAGAGGAGAGATGGATTGGTGGAAAGATAGATCTAGATCTCCTCTCTCTTTCCCTCTAATTGGAGGCAAGATTCATGGAGGAATAGAGAGAAAACAAGCTCCAAAAGGTCAACAATGGTGGGGGAAAAATTTCTAGAGAGAGGGAACCAATGGGGAAGAAGGCCCCTTAAATAGGCCACTGTGACGCCCCGAGATCGGGCACTATGCAGATTTCAGTATTCCCGCCAAATCCGCATAATAACCGATTCCAGGTTGCCACTTATGATAACATTACAATAGTTCACGAATATTCCACAATTACAACAGAAACAGATAGATACAAGATGACTCAAACGGGCCAAGGATACAACTGATACATTACAAAGATCCAAATAACAGCGGAAGAAACGACATATCGTCCGTCTACGGACAAGATCCAAATTGGACTAAGAGTCCTGAAGATAACCGAGAGCGTCCAATCCCTGCCCAGGCCAAGACGGAGGGATTCCCAAGCTAACGTCGTCAGACTTCATACCTGTTGACTGCAAGTTGGAATTTGCAGCCACGAAAGAGATTCGTGGGTCAGTACGGTTAAGTACTGGCAAGTGGATAAACCATACTCACAAGATACCGGCATAGCCAGTCATCACAAGATACAAATACTTTGGGATCAACGGAAAGGAAAGGATTATTGCAAATAAGCGGCAGCGGGCTGCGCTAACCAACTACAGAAACACACTACAACTTCCGGCTAACAGAAAGAAGATAAGATAGCGTATCGGAACCAACTACAACTACTCACCAAACAATACCCATCCAATGTCACCCCCTACTAAGGAAGCAAACCAAGGATAACTCACACTGTTGGATTAATGATGTTCAACTTATTGTGTCAATAAGACTATTACTAGTCAAGTTATTATCATTAGGTGTAAGTTGTCTGAGTACTTGTTAGCCAGTACTTTCACCAAGTAATCCATAACCGCGGAAAACACGGCTTCTCGAGAAGATTTATCCCTGCAGGGTGTGCTCCAGTACCCGTACACACTCAAGCCACCAACTAAAACTCAGGTTGGCTTGACACGACCCAAACCATCTCTACAACCCATCCTCGGAGCCACGGAGCTATAAGGTCCCGGCCAGTCCGCTGAGCGCAGGGGTGAAAACCACACCCCCCGGCACCAGAGGCCTCGCCCTATATGCATCATCATCATCATCAGTAACCATGGGTGATCAACCCATTATGCAAGGAGCAAATGGAACACCCGAACTAAGTGTGGCTCTTCGGACAAGCTGCAGATCAGGTCTAAGTCGAGGGGGGTCCCATACTACCACCCGGATGCGGTGAGCACGCTCATCATGGATCAGTAGACAAGACTCTTTTCCTAATTAAGTTCGACACTAGCAGGCTCCAAAACCCTAACCCGGGCCTCCTGCCGGTGCCTTAACATCAAATTATTATTACCCAAAACATTAACATGTTGTTGATTGAATTGTAACCCAACTATCAACTAAACAGGTGATAAGACGGACAACAAAACTTGAGCGCAAACAACACTAAGCATGCCACTACGACACGGGGGCCAACAGGGTAAACAAACAACAGTTGATAGGAAGTGGAAGGGAGAGCTATATCATGGCTGCAAGGTAAACATATAATAGGATCGTGACACAGGCATCGTATCAACAGGCTAGAATAAGAACAACGGAGAGCATCGGTAACAAGTGATGAAAGGCAGCCATTTGGCAGCAAGTGAGTATATTTGCCTGAGATCCCGCAAGGTAGCAGAACTTGTCGTTGCTCACATCATCTCAACGTCCTATCCGGGAAGAAGCAACGAACCTCGAACAAACACCGGATGCAACAATTACTACTACGGCAAAAGATCCAGCATGATCAAGATATGGATGCATGGCAGGTTTAAAGATGCATCAAGGTAAACTAGTTGACAAGATAAACAAATTTAAATGGACCCATATGCAATTTGGGTTGCATATGAACAGCCCATGAATTATGGTTGAAACAATTGTTTTCCAACTAACCAATAGGTGAAAGTGGATTAGCATGATGCATTGATGAGGAAAACAACAAAATAACAACAATAGAATCAATTGGAAATAAGGTTAACAAGTTTGGGAATTATTGGTTAAGTGTGGAAAGTTTGGTTACTTAAACATGTCACACAAGCAATTGTTGTTTTCAGCAAGTTAAAGTGTTCAAAACAATTAACAAAATTTGTATTTGAAAAGAACATCAAACTTTAGTCGGATTCATGTTTCAAATATTGAAATTTGAATTAGAATGAATTTATTATGAATTAAACAATATTAAACAAGTTTTAAATGGATTTGAAACAAGTTTGAATTTAATTGAATTTTTATTTGTTCAAAACATAAATTCAAACTCACATTTGAAAAGTTCACACTTTGATGGTTTGAAAACATATTTTGCATGTTCAAAATTATTTTATATTGAGCAAGTTATGATTTTATCAATTTTAAATGAATTAAACAAGTATTAAATTATTTAGGCAATTTAAATTATTCAAACCATGAAACAAAATTTATATTTGAAAAGGTTATTCAAAATGGTATGGAAAACATATTTTATTTGCCTTATTTGGAAATAGTATGAATTATTTATGAATTGTTGCAAATTACAATTGGATTATTTGAATTCAAATTTGAATTGCATTTTGAAAACCCAAAACAGAAAACAAATGGCATATTTGAAAAGTACAGGAAATTTGGAGTGGGATTCATATAAAGTTTGTGTGATTTGGATTTATGGTTTGAAAGTTGTGAGCATTTGAATGTTTTAGGTTTATTTGCAAAAGGCCAAGGACTGATTTGTGAAAGAAAAGTGGAGGCAGGGGCCTCTCTGCAAAGATCCGGATCCAGATCTGGATCTGGTCCCTTTTCTCACCGCGGCCAGATCTAACCACGGCGACTGCCGCGCGGGCCCGAGGCCACGCGGCCGCTGACTGGGATGGGTAGAAGCTGACGGGGCTGTGGGGTGGATGACCAGCGGGCCCGGGCTCTGGCGGAAGAAAACACGAAAAAAGGGCCCTTTGCGCGGCCGAGGGGGATCGATCCCTCGCCCGCAGGGCCCACGCTGGGGGAGCAGAGCCAGTGCGCTCGCTTGCGTTTCGTGACAGATACGCGTACGAGGGGAGGTTATCCTTCAGCTAAAATAACTAAACCTTGTTTTCTCGCTGCAGGTTCTGACGAACAGCGAGCGAGGCGGGCAGAAACGGAGATGCTCGCCGGCCGGAGACTGGATCGCGGCGGTGCGGTGCTTGGCGTGTGCAGTGCGGGTACGGGGTGTGGAGGCGAACAACAAGAAGGGGACGGGGAGAAGAGGCGATCACCTGCGGTTGCTCGACGACGAACAAAAGGAGAGGCAGAAACGGACGGAAGTCCGGCGACGACGCGGCCAGTCCGGTCCCTCCCAGCAAACGGCGAGGGTACGGGGAGACGCCGGGGACCGCCCCGGTTCCATTCCCGCCATCGGATGCTCCTCGAGGTGGATGTGTGACCGGCGATGAGGGGAGGAGGTGGCGGTTCACGGTGGTTTCAGTCTGTCGAGGTTCAGAGAGAACAAATGTGAGCAGAGGGGAGGTGGCGGCGATGGGAGAAGAGAGGAGGGATGGAGCAGCTAGGGTACGCAGAGGGGGCGAGGTGGATGCTTTTTATCGGGGAAGGGGCTAGGTACGGCATCGAATCGGGAGGGGGAGGCGACGATCTTGCGGTGGAGCTGCGATCGTACATGCTGACGACATGTCGAGGAGGAAGAGGACAAGATTAGATGGGCTGGGAAAAAAAAGTAATGGGCTGTGGGCTGTCTCCTTTCAGCTCACCCCTCTCTCTTTCTATTCTTTTTTTTTGTTTTTCCTTATGAACACATTTTTTTGTAAAGGATGGAGGAGGGAAGGGAGAGAATTTGGAGGGTTATTCTATTAATTATTTTTGTTACTTTTCAAACAGAAAATGAAAGTAAAGGTTGGCAGTACTTTTCACAAGTTTGAAAGTTTGAACTTGATTTAAAATAGTTAGGTGAATTTTCCAAATATAGTTTGGGGGTAGTTATTTGATAAATAATTGCTATTAAGTTGCAAAACAATAATTGAAAGCAAGGTTGGTTTTTATTTCAAAATTGGAAATATTAGTTGGATTTAAATGGTTAGTTGGACTTCAAATAAGGTTTGATTTTGGGAATTGTAGAAATAAACAAAGTTTTATTTAACAAATTCAAGCAATCATACAAACATTATTTGATTTAATTTGTTTGCCAAATTGTTAATATTTAAACCCATATTGAAATATGATAAATAAGATTGATTTGAATTTTTGAATTAGTCATTAGGGTTTTAATAACAGGGAGATTTGTATTACCAAGCAATTTGATTAGAACAAATTCAACCAGTGAAAAACAATTGAGTGGTTTAGTTTTGAAATTTTGAAATTGGAAGTTTAAATTGTTTTGAATTTTCAGTTGTGATGCAACATGGTGCAATGCAATGTGATGCATATGATGCAAGCAAAACAAACAGGTAACACCCCAGGTGTTACAGACGACACCACTAACAAGGGATTGCGCCCTCGCAATCCACCTGCTAACCCGGGAGGGGAAAGAAATTCGACTATCGATTCTTCGTGCTTCCGGTTGATCTCCTCGACACCACTAACAAGGGATTCTTGCTTAGAGTGACGACGATGTTCTTCCACCAGGAATCTTCCGATGTTCGAACCTATTAGGTTAAAGGCTCAGAAAACGTCCACCCACGTAGGATCCTAACACTTTGAAAGATTGAGTACGAGAGTAGGCTCCAAAACAAATAAGATGGGAGGGGAAATAGAATAGAGATAAGGAGAAAACAAGAATCCTATTGAGATGTTTTTCCAAAATAGTTTAGCAGAAATAGTTTTTGACACTCTAGAAACAACGACCGTTAGCGAGGTTATCCTACAGGCTTTGCGGACCCGTTGCTTCGATAACCATTCGTATCGAAACAATATCGGGAATCGGAACCAAGGCTCTGATACCATTTGTGACGCCCCGAGATCGGGCACTATGCAGATTTCAGTATTCCCGCCAAATCCGCATAATAACCGATTCCAGGTTGCCACTTATGATAACATTACAACAGTTCACGAATATTCCACAATTACAACAGAAACAGATAGATACAAGATGACTCAAACGGGTCAAGGATACAACTGATACATTACAAAGATCCAAATAACAGCGGAAGAAACGACATATCGTCCGTCTACGGACAAGATCCAAATTGGACTAAGAGTCCTGAAGATAACCGAGAGCGTCCAATCCCTGCCCAGGCCAAGCCGGAGGGATTCCCAAGCTAACGTCGTCAGACTTCATACCTGTTGACTGCAAGTTGGAATTTGCAGCCACGAAAGAGATTCGTGGGTCAGTACGGTTAAGTACTGGCAAGTGGATAAACCATACTCACAAGATACCGGCATAGCCAGTCATCACAAGATACAAATACTTTGGGATCAACGGAAAGGAAAGGATTATTGCAAATAAGCGGCAGCGGGCTGCGCTAACCAACTACAGAAACACACTACAACTTCCGGCTAACAGAAAGAAGATAAGATAGCGTATCGGAACCAACTACAACTACTCACCAAACAATACCCATCCAATGTCACCCCCTACTAAGGAAGCAACCCAAGGATAACTCACACTGTTGGATTAATGATGTTCAACTTATTGTGTCAATAAGACTATTACTAGTCAAGTTATTATCATTAGGTGTAAGTTGTCTGAGTACTTGTTAGCCAGTACTTTCACCAAGTAATCCATAACCGCGGAAAACACGGCTTCTCGAGAAGATTTATCCCTGCAGGGTGTGCTCCAGTACCCGTACACACTCAAGCCACCAACTAAAACTCAGGTTGGCTTGACACGACCCAAACCATCTCTACAACCCATCCTCGGAGCCACGGAGCTATAAGGTCCCGGCCAGTCCGCTGAGCGCAGGGGTGAAAACCACACCCCCGGCACCACAGGTCTCGCCCTATATGCATCATCATCATCATTAGTAACCATGGGTGATCAACCCATTATGCAAGGAGCAAATGGAACACCCGAACTAAGTGTGGCTCTTCGGACAAGCTGCATATCAGGTCTAAGTCGAGGGGGTCCCATACTACCACCCGGATGCGGTGAGCACGCTCATCATGGATCAGTAGACAAGACTCTTTTCCTAATTAAGTTCGACACTAGCAGGCTCCAAAACCCTAACCCGGGCCTCCTGCCGGTGCCTTAACATCAAATTATTATTACCCAAAACATTAACATGTTGTTGATTGAATTGTAACCCAACTATCAACTAAACATGTGATAAGACGGACAACAAAACTTGAGCGCAAACAACACTAAGCATGCCACTACGACACGGGGGCCAACAGGGTAAACAAACAACAGTTGATAGGAAGTGGAAGGGAGAGCTATATCATGGCTGCAAGGTAAACATATAATAGGATCGTGACACAGGCATCGTATCAACAGGCTAGAATAAGAACAACGGAGAGCATCGGTAACAAGTGATGAAAGGCAGCCATTTGGCAGCAAGTGAGTATACTTGCCTGAGATCCCGCAAGGTAGCAGAACTTGTCGTTGCTCACATCATCTCAACGTCCTATCCGGGAAGAAGCAACGAACCTCGAACAAACACCGGATGCAACAATTACTACTACGGCAAAAGATCCAGCATGATCAAGATATGGATGCATGGCAGGTTTAAAGATGCATCAAGGTAAACTAGTTGACAAGATAAACAAATTTAAATGGACCCATATGCAATTTGGGTTGCATATGAACAGCCCATGAATTATGGTTGAAACAATTGTTTTCCAACTAACCAATAGGTGAAAGTGGATTAGCATGATGCATTGATGAGGAAAACAACAAAATAACAACAATAGAATCAATTGGAAATAAGGTTAACAAGTTTGGGAATTATTGGTTAAGTGTGGAAAGTTTGGTTACTTAAACATGTCACACAAGCAATTGTTATTTTCAGCAAGTTAAAGTGTTCAAAACAATTAACAAAATTTTTATTTGAAAAGAACATCAAACTTTAGTGGGATTCATGTTTCAAATATTGAAATTTGAATTAGAATGAATTTATTATGAATTAAACAATATTAAACAAGTTTTAAATGGATTTGAAACAAGTTTGAATTTAATTGAATTTTTATTTGTTCAAAACATAAATTCAAACTCACATTTGAAAAGTTCACACTTTGATGGTTTGAAAACATATTTTGCATGTTCAAAATTATTTTATATTGAGCAAGTTATGATTTTATCAATTTTAAATGAATTAAACAAGTATTAAATTATTTAGGCAATTTAAATTATTCAAACCATGAAACAAAATTTATATTTGAAAAGGTTATTCAAAATGGTATGGAAAACATATTTTATTTGCCTTATTTGGAAATAGTATGAATTATTTATGAATTGTTGCAAATTACAATTGGATTATTTGAATTCAAATTTGAATTGCATTTTGAAAACCCAAAACAGAAAACAAATGGCATATTTGAAAAGTACAGGAAATTTGGAGTGGGATTCATATAAAGTTTGTGTGATTTGGATTTATGGTTTGAAAGTTGTGAGCATTTGAATGTTTTAGGTTTATTTGCAAAAGGCCAGGGACTGATTTGTGAAAGAAAAGTGGAGGCAGGGGCCTCTCTGCAAAGATCCGGATCCAGATCTGGATCTGGTCCCTTTTCTCACCGCGGCCAGATCTAACCACGGCGACTGCCGCGCGGGCCCGAGGCCACGCGGCCGCTGACTGGGATGGGTAGAAGCTGACGGGGCTGTGGGGTGGATGACCAGCGGGCCCGGGCTCTGGCGGAAGAAAACACGAAAAAAGGGCCCTTTGCGCGGCCGAGGGGGATCGATCCCTCGCCCGCAGGGCGCGCGCTGGGGGAGCAGAGCCAGTGCGCTCGCTTGCGTTTCGTGACAGATACGCGTACGAGGGGAGGTTATCCTTCAGCTAAAATAACTGAACCTTGTTTTCTCGCTGCAGGTTCTGACGAACAGCGAGCGAGGCGGGCAGAAACGGAGATGCTCGCCGGCCGGAGACTGGATCGCGGCGGTGCGGTGCTTGGCATGTGCAGTGCGGGTACGGGGTGTGGAGGCGAACAACAAGAAGGGGACGGGGAGAAGAGGCGATCACCTGTGGTTGCTCGACGACGAACAGAAGGAGAGGCAGAAACGGACGGAAGTCCGGCGACGGCGCGGCCAGTCCGGTCCCTCCCAGCAAACGGCGAGGGTACGGGGAGACGCCGGGGACCGACCCGGTTCCATTCCCGCCATCGGATGCTCCTCGAGGTGGATGTGTGACCGGCGATGAGGGGAGGAGGTGGCGGTTCACGGTGGTTTCAGTCTGTCGAGGTTCAGAGAGAACAAATGTGAGCAGAGGGGAGGTGGCGGCGATGGGAGAAGAGAGGAGGGATGGAGCAGCTAGGGTACGCAGAGGGGGCGAGGTGGATGCTTTTTATCGGGGAAGGGGCTAGGTACGGCATCGAATCGGGAGGGGGAGGCGACGATCTTGCGGTGGAGCTGCGATCGTACATGCTGACGACATGTCGAGGAGGAAGAGGACAAGATTAGATGGGCTGGGAAAAAAAAGTAATGGGCTGTGGGTTGTCTCCTTTCAGCTCACCCCTCTCTCTTTCTATTCTTTTTTTTTTGTTTTTCCTTATGAACACATTTTTTTGTAAAGGATGGAGGAGGGAAGGGAGAGAATTTGGAGGGTTATTCTATTAATTATTTTTGTTACTTTTCAAACAGAAAATGAAAGTAAAGGTTGGCAGTACTTTTCACAAGTTTGAAAGTTTGAACTTGATTTAAAATAGTTAGGTGAATTTTCCAAATATAGTTTGGGGTAGTTATTTGATAAATAATTGCTATTAAGTTGCAAAACAATAATTGAAAGCAAGGTTGGTTTTTATTTCAAAATTGGAAATATTAGTTGGATTTAAATGGTTAGTTGGACTTCAAATAAGGTTTGATTTTGGGAATTGTAGAAATAAACAAAGTTTTATTTAACAAATTCAAGCAATCATACAAACATTATTTGATTTAATTTGTTTGCCAAATTGTTAATATTTAAACCCATATTGAAATATGATAAATAAGATTGATTTGAATTTTTGAATTAGTCATTAGGGTTTTAATAACAGGGAGATTTGTATTACCAAGCAATTTGATTAGAACAAATTCAACCAGTGAAAAACAATTGAGTGGTTTAGTTTTGAAATTTTGAAATTGGAAGTTTAAATTGTTTTGAATTTTCAGTTGTGATGCAACATGGTGCAATGCAATGTGATGCATATGATGCAAGCAAAACAAACAGGTAACACCCCAGGTGTTACAGACGACACCACTAACAAGGGATTGCGCCCTCGCAATCCACCTGCTAACCCGGGAGGGGAAAGAAATTCGACTATCGATTCTTCGTGCTTTCGGTTGATCTCCTCGACACCACTAACAAGGGATTCTTGCTTAGAGTGACGACAATGTTCTTCCACCAGGAATCTTCCGATGATCGAACCTATTAGGTTAAAGGCTCAGAAAACGTCCACCCACGTAGGATCCTAACACTTTGAAAGATTGAGTACGAGAGTAGGCTCCAAAACAAATAAGATGGGAGGGGAAATAGAATAGAGATAAGGAGAAAACAAGAATCCTATTGAGATGTTTTTCCAAAATAGTTTAGCAGAAATAGTTTTTGACACTCTAGAAACAACGACCGTTAGCGAGGTTATCCTACAGGCTTTGCGGACCCGTTGCTTCGATAACCATTCGTATCGAAACAATATCGGGAATCGGAACCAAGGCTCTGATACCATTTGTGACGCCCCGAGATCGGGCACTATGCAGATTTCAGTATTCCCGCCAAATCCGCATAATAACCGATTCCAGGTTGCCACTTATGATAACATTACAACAGTTCACGAATATTCCACAATTACAACAGAAACAGATAGATACAAGATGACTCAAACGGGTCAAGGATACAACTGATACATTACAAAGATCCAAATAACAGCGGAAGAAACGACATATCGTCCGTCTACGGACAAGATCCAAATTGGACTAAGAGTCCTGAAGATAACCGAGAGCGTCCAATCCCTGCCCAGGCCAAGCCGGAGGGATTCCCAAGCTAACGTCGTCAGACTTCATACCTGTTGACTGCAAGTTGGAATTTGCAGCCACGAAAGAGATTCGTGGGTCAGTACGGTTAAGTACTGGCAAGTGGATAAACCATACTCACAAGATACTGGCATAGCCAGTCATCACAAGATACAAATACTTTGGGATCAACGGAAAGGAAAGGATTATTGCAAATAAGCGGCAGCGGGCTGCGCTAACCAACTACAGAAACACACTACAACTTCCGGCTAACAGAAAGAAGATAAGATAGCGTATCGGAACCAACTACAACTACTCACCAAACAATACACATCCAATGTCACCCCCTACTAAGGAAGCAACCCAAGGATAACTCACACTGTTGGATTAATGATGTTCAACTTATTGTGTCAATAAGACTATTACTAGTCAAGTTATTATCATTAGGTGTAAGTTGTCTGAGTACTTGTTAGCCAGTACTTTCACCAAGTAATCCATAACCGCGGAAAACACAGCTTCTCGAGAAGATTTATCCCTGCAGGGTGTGCTCCAGTACCCGTACACACTCAAGCCACCAACTAAAACTCAGGTTGGCTTGACACGACCCAAACCATCTCTACAACCCATCCTCGGAGCCACGGAGCTATAAGGTCCCGGCCAGTCCGCTGAGCGCAGGGGTGAAAACCACACCCCCCCGGCACCACAGGCCTCGCCCTATATGCATCATCATCATCATCAGTAACCATGGGTGATCAACCCATTATGCAAGGAGCAAATGGAACACCCGAACTAAGTGTGGCTCTTCGGACAAGCTGCAGATCAGGTCTAAGTCGAGGGGGGTCCCATACTACCACCCGGATGCGGTGAGCACGCTCATCATGGATCAGTAGACAAGACTCTTTTCCTAATTAAGTTCGACACTAGCAGGCTCCAAAACCCTAACCCGGGCCTCCTGCCGGTGCCTTAACATCAAATTATTATTACCCAAAACATTAACATGTTGTTGATTGAATTGTAACCCAACTATCAACTAAACAGGTGATAAGACGGACAACAAAACTTGAGCGCAAACAACACTAAGCATGCCACTACGACACGGGGGCCAACAGGGTAAACAAACAACAGTTGATAGGAAGTGGAAGGGAGAGCTATATCATGGCTGCAAGGTAAACATATAATAGGATCGTGACACAGGCATCGTATCAACAGGCTAGAATAAGAACAACGGAGAGCATCGGTAACAAGTGATGAAAGGCAGCCATTGGGCAGCAAGTGAGTATACTTGCCTGAGATCCCGCAAGGTAGCAGAACTTGTCGTTGCTCACATCATCTCAACGTCCTATCCGGGAAGAAGCAACGAACCTCGAACAAACACCGGATGCAACAATTACTACTACGGCAAAAGATCCAGCATGATCAAGATATGGATGCATGGCAGGTTTAAAGATGCATCAAGGTAAACTAGTTGACAAGATAAACAAATTTAAATGGACCCATATGCAATTTGGGTTGCATATGAACAGCCCATGAATTATGGTTGAAACAATTGTTTTCCAACTAACCAATAGGTGAAAGTGGATTAGCATGATGCATTGATGAGGAAAACAACAAAATAACAACAATAGAATCAATTGGAAATAAGGTTAACAAGTTTGGGAATTATTGGTTAAGTGTGGAAAGTTTGGTTACTTAAACATGTCACACAAGCAATTGTTGTTTTCAGCAAGTTAAAGTGTTCAAAACAATTAACAAAATTTGTATTTGAAAAGAACATCAAACTTTAGTGGGATTCATGTTTCAAATATTGAAATTTGAATTAGAATGAATTTATTATGAATTAAACAATATTAAACAAGTTTTAAATGGATTTGAAACAAGTTTGAATTTAATTGAATTTTTATTTGTTCAAAACATAAATTCAAACTCACATTTGAAAAGTTCACACTTTGATGGTTTGAAAACATATTTTGCATGTTCAAAATTATTTTATATTGAGCAAGTTATGATTTTATCAATTTTAAATGAATTAAACAAGTATTAAATTATTTAGGCAATTTAAATTATTCAAACCATGAAACAAAATTTATATTTGAAAAGGTTATTCAAAATGGTATGGAAAACATATTTTATTTGCCTTATTTGGAAATAGTATGAATTATTTATGAATTGTTGCAAATTACAATTGGATTATTTGAATTCAAATTTGAATTGCATTTTGAAAACCCAAAACAGAAAACAAATGGCATATTTGAAAAGTACAGGAAATTTGGAGTGGGATTCATATAAAGTTTGTGTGATTTGGATTTATGGTTTGAAAGTTGTGAGCATTTGAATGTTTTAGGTTTATTTGCAAAAGGCCAGGGACTGATTTGTGAAAGAAAAGTGGAGGCAGGGGCCTCTCTGCAAAGATCCGGATCCAGATCTGGATCTGGTCCCTTTTCTCACCGCGGCCAGATCTAACCACGGCGACTGCCGCGCGGGCCCGAGGCCACGCGGCCGCTGACTGGGATGGGTAGAAGCTGACGGGGCTGTGGGGTGGATGACCAGCGGGCCCGGGCTCTGGCGGAAGAAAACACGAAAAAAGGGCCCTTTGCGCGGCCGAGGGGGATCGATCCCTCGCCCGCAGGGCGCGCGCTGGGGGAGCAGAGCCAGTGCGCTCGCTTGCGTTTCGTGACAGATACGCGTACGAGGGGAGGTTATCCTTCAGCTAAAATAACTGAACCTTGTTTTCTCGCTGCAGGTTCTGACGAACAGCGAGCGAGGCGGGCAGAAACGGAGATGCTCGCCGGCCGGAGACTGGATCGCGGCGGTGCGGTTCTTGGCGTGTGCAGTGCGGGTACGGGGTGTGGAGGCGAACAACAAGAAGGGGACGGGGAGAAGAGGCGATCACCTGCGGTTGCTCGACGACGAACAGAAGGAGAGGCAGAAACGGACGGAAGTCCGGCGACGGCGCGGCCAGTCCGGTCCCTCCCAGCAAACGGCGAGGGTACGGGGAGACGCCGGGGACCGCCCCGGTTCCATTCCCGCCATCGGATGCTCCTCGAGGTGGATGTGTGACCGGCGATGAGGGGAGGAGGTGGCGGTTCACGGTGGTTTCAGTCTGTCGAGGTTCAGAGAGAACAGATGTGAGCAGAGGGGAGGTGGCGGCGATGGGAGAAGAGAGGAGGGATGGAGCAGCTAGGGTACGCAGAGGGGGCGAGGTGGATGCTTTTTATCGGGGAAGGGGCTAGGTACGGCATCGAATCGGGAGGGGGAGGCGACGATCTTGCGGTGGAGCTGCGATCGTACATGCTGACGACATGTCGAGGAGGAAGAGGACAAGATTAGATGGGCTGGGAAAAAAAGTAATGGGCTGTGGGCTGTCTCCTTTCAGCTCACCCCTCTCTCTTTCTATTCTTTTTTTTTGTTTTTCCTTATGAACACATTTTTTGTAAAGGATGGAGGAGGGAAGGGAGAGAATTTGGAGGGTTATTCTATTAATTATTTTTGTTACTTTTCAAACAGAAAATGAAAGTAAAGGTTGGCAGTACTTTTCACAAGTTTGAAAGTTTGAACTTGATTTAAAATAGTTAGGTGAATTTTCCAAATATAGTTTGGGGTAGTTATTTGATAAATAATTGCTATTAAGTTGCAAAACAATAATTGAAAGCAAGGTTGGTTTTTATTTCAAAATTGGAAATATTAGTTGGATTTAAATGGTTAGTTGGACTTCAAATAAGGTTTGATTTTGGGAATTGTAGAAATAAACAAAGTTTTATTTAACAAATTCAAGCAATCATACAAACATTATTTGATTTAATTTGTTTGCCAAATTGTTAATATTTAAACCCATATTGAAATATGATAAATAAGATTGATTTGAATTGTTGAATTAGTCATTAGGGTTTTAATAACAGGGAGATTTGTATTACCAAGCAATTTGATTAGAACAAATTCAACCAGTGAAAAACAATTGAGTGGTTTAGTTTTGAAATTTTGAAATTGGAAGTTTAAATTGTTTTGAATTTTCAGTTGTGATGCAACATGGTGCAATGCAATGTGATGCATATGATGCAAGCAAAACAAACAGGTAACACCCCAGGTGTTACAGACGACACCACTAACAAGGGATTGCGCCCTCGCAATCCACCTGCTAACCCGGGAGGGGAAAGAAATTCGACTATCGATTCTTCGTGCTTCCGGTTGATCTCCTCGACACCACTAACAAGGGATTCTTGCTCAGAGTGACGACGATGTTCTTCCACCAGGAATCTTCCGATGATCGAACCTATTAGGTTAAAGGCTCAGAAAACGTCCACCCACGTAGGATCCTAACACTTTGAAAGATTGAGTACGAGAGTAGGCTCCAAAACAAATAAGATGGGAGGGGAAATAGAATAGAGATAAGGAGAAAACAAGAATCCTATTGAGATGTTTTTCCAAAATAGTTTAGCAGAAATAGTTTTTGACACTCTAGAAACAACGACCGTTAGCGAGGTTATCCTACAGGCTTTGCGGACCCGTTGCTTCGATAACCATTCGTATCGAAACAATATCGGGAATCGGAACCAAGGCTCTGATACCATTTGTGACGCCCCGAGATCGGGCACTATGCAGATTTCAGTATTCCCGCCAAATCCGCATAATAACCGATTCCAGGTTGCCACTTATGATAACATTACAACAGTTCACGAATATTCCACAATTACAACAGAAACAGATAGATACAAGATGACTCAAACGGGTCAAGGATACAACTAATACATTACAAAGATCCAAATAACAGCGGAAGAAACGACATATCGTCCGTCTACGGACAAGATCCAAATTGGACTAAGAGTCCTGAAGATAACCGAGAGCGTCCAATCCCTGCCCAGGCCAAGCCGGAGGGATTCCCAAGCTAACGTCGTCAGACTTCATACCTGTTGACTGCAAGTTGGAATTTGCAGCCACGAAAGAGATTCGTGGGTCAGTACGGTTAAGTACTGGCAAGTGGATAAACCATACTCACAAGATACCGGCATAGCCAGTCATCACAAGATACAAATACTTTGGGATCAACGGAAAGGAAAGGATTATTGCAAATAAGCGGCAGCGGGCTGCGCTAACCAACTACAGAAACACACTACAACTTCCGGCTAACAGAAAGAAGATAAGATAGCGTATCGGAACCAACTACAACTACTCACCAAACAATACCCATCCAATGTCACCCCCTACTAAGGAAGCAACCCAAGGATAACTCACACTGTTGGATTAATGATGTTCAACTTATTGTGTCAATAAGACTATTACTAGTCAAGTTATTATCATTAGGTGTAAGTTGTCTGAGTACTTGTTAGCCAGTACTTTCACCAAGTAATCCATAACCGCGGAAAACACGGCTTCTCGAGAAGATTTATCCCTGCAGGGTGTGCTCCAGTACCCGTACACACTCAAGCCACCAACTAAAACTCAGGTTGGCTTGACACGACCCAAACCATCTCTACAACCCATCCTCGGAGCCACGGAGCTATAAGGTCCCGGCCAGTCCGCTGAGCGCAGGGGTGAAAACCACACCCCCGGCACCACAGGCCTCGCCCTATATGCATCATCATCATCATCAGTAACCATGGGTGATCAACCCATTATGCAAGGAGCAAATGGAACACCCGAACTAAGTGTGGCTCTTCGGACAAGCTGCAGATCAGGTCTAAGTCGAGGGGGGTCCCATACTACCACCCGGATGCGGTGAGCACGCTCATCATGGATCAGTAGACAAGACTCTTTTCCTAATTAAGTTCGACACTAGCAGGCTCCAAAACCCTAACCCGGGCCTCCTGCCGGTGCCTTAACATCAAATTATTATTACCCAAAACATTAACATGTTGTTGATTGAATTGTAACCCAACTATCAACTAAACAGGTGATAAGACGGACAACAAAACTTGAGCGCAAACAACACTAAGCATGCCACTACGACACGGGGGCCAACAGGGTAAACAAACAACAGTTGATAGGAAGTGGAAGGGAGAGCTATATCATGGCTGCAAGGTAAACATATAATAGGATCGTGACACAGGCATCGTATCAACAGGCTAGAATAAGAACAACGGAGAGCATCGGTAACAAGTGATGAAAGGCAGCCATTTGGCAGCAAGTGAGTATACTTGCCTGAGATCCCGCAAGGTAGCAGAACTTGTCGTTGCTCACATCATCTCAACGTCCTATCCGGGAAGAAGCAACGAACCTCGAACAAACACCGGATGCAACAATTACTACTACGGCAAAAGATCCAGCATGATCAAGATATGGATGCATGGCAGGTTTAAAGATGCATCAAGGTAAACTAGTTGACAAGATAAACAAATTTAAATGGACCCATATGCAATTTGGGTTGCATATGAACAGCCCATGAATTATGGTTGAAACAATTGTTTTCCAACTAACCAATAGGTGAAAGTGGATTAGCATGATGCATTGATGAGGAAAACAACAAAATAACAACAATAGAATCAATTGGAAATAAGGTTAACAAGTTTGGGAATTATTGGTTAAGTGTGGAAAGTTTGGTTACTTAAACATGTCACACAAGCAATTGTTGTTTTCAGCAAGTTAAAGTGTTCAAAACAATTAACAAAATTTGTATTTGAAAAGAACATCAAACTTTAGTGGGATTCATGTTTCAAATATTGAAATTTGAATTAGAATGAATTTATTATGAATTAAACAATATTAAACAAGTTTTAAATGGATTTGAAACAAGTTTGAATTTAATTGAATTTTTATTTGTTCAAAACATAAATTCAAACTCACATTTGAAAAGTTCACACTTTGATGGTTTGAAAACATATTTTGCATGTTCAAAATTATTTTATATTGAGCAAGTTATGATTTTATCAATTTTAAATGAATTAAACAAGTATTAAATTATTTAGGCAATTTAAATTATTCAAACCATGAAACAAAATTTATATTTGAAAAGATTATTCAAAATGGTATGGAAAACATATTTTATTTGCCTTATTTGGAAATAGTATGAATTATTTATGAATTGTTGCAAATTACAATTGGATTATTTGAATTCAAATTTGAATTGCATTTTGAAAACCCAAAACAGAAAACAAATGGCATATTTGAAAAGTACAGGAAATTTGGAGTGGTATTCATATAAAGTTTGTGTGATTTGGATTTATGGTTTGAAAGTTGTGAGCATTTGAATGTTTTAGGTTTATTTGCAAAAGGCCAGGGACTGATTTGTGAAAGAAAAGTGGAGGCAGGGGCCTCTCTGCAAAGATCCGGATCCAGATCTGGATCTGGTCCCTTTTCTCACCGCGGCCAGATCTAACCACGGCGACTGCCGCGCGGGCCCGAGGCCACGCGGCCGCTGACTGGGATGGGTAGAAGCTGACGGGGCTGTGGGGTGGATGACCAGCGGGCCCGGGCTCTGGCGGAAGAAAACACGAAAAAAGGGCCCTTTGCGCGGCCGAGGGGGATCGATCCCTCGCCCGCAGGGCGCGCGCTGGGGGAGCAGAGCCAGTGCGCTCGCTTGCGTTTCGTGACAGATACGCGTACGAGGGGAGGTTATCCTTCAGCTAAAATAACTGAACCTTGTTTTCTCGCTGCAGGTTCTGACGAACAGCGAGCGAGGCGGGCAGAAACGGAGATGCTCGCCGGCCGAAGACTGGATCGCGGCGGTGCGGTGCTTGGCGTGTGCAGTGCGGGTACGGGGTGTGGAGGCGAACAACAAGAAGGGGACGGGGAGAAGAGGCGATCACCTGCGGTTGCTCGACGACGAACAGAAGGAGAGGCAGAAACGGACGGAAGTCCGGCGACGGCGCGGCCAGTCCGGTCCCTCCCAGCAAACGGCGAGGGTACGGGGAGACGCCGGGGACCGCCCCGGTTCCATTCCCGCCATCGGATGCTCCTCGAGGTGGATGTGTGACCGGCGATGAGGGGAGGAGGTGGCGGTTCACGGTGGTTTCAGTCTGTCGAGGTTCAGAGAGAACAGATGTGAGCAGAGGGGAGGTGGCGGCGATGGGAGAAGAGAGGAGGGATGGAGCAGCTAGGGTACGCAGAGGGGGCGAGGTGGATGCTTTTTATCGGGGAAGGGGCTAGGTACGGCATCGAATCGGGAGGGGGAGGCGACGATCTTGCGGTGGAGCTGCGATCGTACATGCTGACGACATGTCGAGGAGGAAGAGGACAAGATTAGATGGGCTGGGAAAAAAAAGTAATGGGCTGTGGGCTGTCTCCTTTCAGCTCACCCCTCTCTCTTTCTATTCTTTTTTTTTTGTTTTTCCTTATGAACACATTTTTTTGTAAAGGATGGAGGAGGGA
Source organism: Alopecurus myosuroides (assembly GCA_028641055.1). Taxonomy (NCBI): domain Eukaryota; kingdom Viridiplantae; phylum Streptophyta; class Magnoliopsida; order Poales; family Poaceae; genus Alopecurus; species Alopecurus myosuroides. The sequence goes on from CM054058.1 coordinate 526,115,422, forward strand.
AGGGAGAGAATTTGGAGGGTTATTCTATTAATTATTTTTGTTACTTTTCAAACAGAAAATGAAAGTAAAGGTTGGCAGTACTTTTCACAAGTTTGAAAGTTTGAACTTGATTTAAAATAGTTAGGTGAATTTTCCAAATATAGTTTGGGGTAGTTATTTGATAAATAATTGCTATTAAGTTGCAAAACAATAATTGAAATCAAGGTTGGTTTTTATTTCAAAATTGGAAATATTAGTTGGATTTAAATGGTTAGTTGGACTTCAAATAAGGTTTGATTTTGGGAATTGTAGAAATAAACAAAGTTTTATTTAACAAATTCAAGCAATCATACAAACATTATTTGATTTAATTTGTTTGCCAAATTGTTAATATTTAAACCCATATTGAAATATGATAAATAAGATTGATTTGAATTTTTGAATTAGTCATTAGGGTTTTAATAACAGGGAGATTTGTATTACCAAGCAATTTGATTAGAACAAATTCAACCAGTGAAAAACAATTGAGTGGTTTAGTTTTGAAATTTTGAAATTGGAAGTTTAAATTGTTTTGAATTTTCAGTTGTGATGCAACATGGTGCAATGCAATGTGATGCATATGATGCAAGCAAAACAAACAGGTAACACCCCAGGTGTTACAGCCACCCCCAAATCTGCATGTTGGGGTATATTCCAGACAGGCTGGCCTGCTGCCCGAGATGCCCGGCCTAAAGTTCAGGCAGGCCGGCCTCCAGCCCAGCCTGGCCTAGCCTCCTTGCGTGTCTAGGCCTGGGAGCCGGCATGGGCTGGCCTCTCTGCGTGTCTCGGCCTGGGAGCCGGCCTGGGCTAGCCTCTCTATGTTTTCCAGCCTGGGAGCCGGCCTGGGCTGGTCACCCTGCGTGTAGGCTAGCCACCCACCCGAGCAGCCCGGCCTGGAGCCCGGCCCGGCAGGCCAAACTGTTTCCAGAAAAACACATACACTAAGAACGCGATATCTTTCGCCTCCGGACTCAATTTTTTTATTATCTTGGGCTCGTTGAACTCGCAACAATGCGGATTATAAGATCATGCAGAGACACATCATAGTACATCATTGGAGGATAAAACCAAATGATGAAAGTTTTGACCTCTCTCTAAAGGAACAATTGGTAAAACCTCCAATATAAAAAACGCAATAAGTTTTTCATGCGAAACTCGTTTTTGATGAACTTGAGCTTGTATTGAAACACATGACAAGATCTAAAACCACAAATGGAGAAAACACAAATAGGAACCAAGAAAGATGATGCCAAGTATGCAAAGGTTTGAGATCTCTCCGAGTGATGTGATCAAGTTGCTAATATGAGAGCGCCTCTTGATAGTACAATTATCTATCCTATAACCCGGTCCCACTCCTAATGCTATGAGACCGGTAAAATAGAAAACCTATCAATATTATACCTTTGCCTTGATCATTCCACTTGAGCTAGATGATTAAGATCTTGACCTCGTCAAGATGGAACACCTTTCTTGATTTCTCTTTGCTCGGTAAAGACACATAGATTTCTCACCCATACGCCACTATGGGAGAGGCTCTTTTAGGTACATCTTCACATGGACATTATCTCCACAAGTGTGGCAAGCCTCAAGCATGTGATATCTTCGATATGCTCCCCTTGAACTTGCACTTATCGAACTTGATGACGACCACAACTTGACGTCATCCACCATGGACTATATGAAATCTTCCTTTTGATGCAAGCCCAAGGAAATACACCTAACCCCACATGATATACCACACACACATATAATGGGTAAGAACACAAAGCTATATGAAAAATTACTTACCATACCATGATCCCACATGGTACATCTTCTTGCTTTGTAAGTTGATCGATATTAACCATCGCTTCGCACTTTGTCTTGATCCAACTTGTATCGTGTCTTCTCTCTTCATAATAATGATGTCTTGAATGTAAATATGAATTTTAACACAATATTATTCTTCAAGATATAGTTGCAATATGCTCAACTCTCTCATGACCAAACTTGGGATATCCACATGAATAGAACCTTGGTCACCACTTGATCATCTTGAATCCAACACATGGACATCAAGAATTTCCTATGGACAAACTCTACAAGTATAACTCAATGCAACCATTAATACATAGTGATTGTCATAAATTACTAAAACCCCACATGGGGGCACCATGCTCTTTCATAAGGTTTTCAGCACAAATATCTTATCCTCTACCCTTTCCATATTATCAAGTTTAAGAAACATTTTCTTGAATATGGGGTTGCATTTTACAAATCTAGCTTCTATTATTCCTACCAAAGAAGCTATAGTAGCTTCATAATTATGAGTATGTTTAAGCAAAGTTTTTCCACTAAGATCATAAATCCCATTAAAATGATTAAAGAATTCTTCAATATTATTTCTTGCAATGATATCACCACTTCCTAATCTAATATCCTTCATTGTAAACTTAGGAGATAACATAATGAAAAGGGAAAAGGTAAAAATTAAGCAAACCAAATAAATACTAGGAGCTGAAATATTAGGCCAAAGTTGCCCAACCAGTCGGCTATATATTAGGCCTTCAAAAGAACTTTGGTGGCAGTTTTTTTAAAGTCCACCACTTAAATCATTTCAGAATAACCTTCGGTCCGTCCGTCTCTGGCCCACCAAAAATGCGGCGGGCCATTTTCCCGCCCGTCTGTCCGATTATGGGTGGCGCGCTATTTTCTTGCGGCAGCCTGATATTGGTCTAGACGTTGTGTGAAACTGTTATCACATCATACTTGTAGTTCAAGGCGTAGTCCACTATCCAAGTTGTGAACTAGTGTAGCATAATATTCTAAGTGGTAGTTCAACTTAATAGTCTCCACTAAGCACCGGTATATAAACAATGTTTTGGAACTAAGATTATGAGATGTGCCAATGACACTTTGTGAGGGATTGTTGGATTCGATACTTGGGCCTAGCCCCAAAGGCCAACTAAAATATAAAGTGGCAATGGACCATTCATGAATAATACAAGTGGAGAGAGTGGGACTATAGTTTAATCCCACATTGCTAGTTTGGAGAGTGCCACCACCTGATAAGGTGAGCCATCCCACCTCGTGATGATCTTGAGTAAACCTACATTGAAATTGATGATGACTTTATTGAAGAATATCATGCTACTACTAGTGCAAGTGCTATTAAGAGTCTTCTTGCAATACGTGTTATTAAATATAAACCGTCTCCTGATGCTAAGTTTGCTACATATCCCATAAACATTAAAGATAAGGATTATGATTTCTCTCTAGATTTATCTTATATATCTATTGTTGAGGAAGAACCTTTTTGTGGAACTGAAAATAAAAGTGACGTAGGACATATGAATGAGATCTCATCTTTGAGTAGTTTATTTTCTGATGATATTAAGAAACACAGTTACCTTTTTGCTAAAAAAATTCTTTTCTCATTGAAAGATGAAGCTAAAACTTTGTTTAATAATTTTTCACCTGGATCTATTGATAGTACTATGGGTTTGGTTAACGATTTCTTTTAGAAATATTTTCCTACTAGTGCTAAACATGCTGCTTTATAGAGAATCTTTAACTTTAAGAAGAGAAAATGTCCAAATCTTGGGAAAGATTTTGTTCTTTACTAGAGCAAGGCCTGGACATCAATTAGCTAAAAGTGAACTCCTAGATATATTTTATAATGGACTAACTATTGAATCTAGGACATACCTGGATAGTTGTGCTGGTTGTGTTTTTATGAAAAGCACTCCTGAAGAAGCTGAGGAATTATTGGCTATGATAATAAAAAATCATGATGATTGGATTATACCTGAACCAATGCCAACACCAACACGAAAGAAGAGGGGAATGATTGAATTAAATGATGAAGGGATGAGGGAAGTCAAGAAATCCCTTAAAGAGAAGGGTATTAAATCTGAAGATGTGAAGAATATATCACCTATTGAAGAATTATGTAAGCCAATTCTTCATCCATCCACAATTGAGGTACACTCTCTCCAATATTTTGATAATAGAGATATTCCCTATTCTAAACCTCCTGATCAATGCTTAGATGAATTTGATAATTATATTGTTAATCAAGATAACTTTAATATGAAAGTGCAGAATCATCTAATGGAAAACTCTAGAGATATTAATAATTTTCATAGTATAATGGAGAGAACCTCTAATGATGTTAAAATGCTTGTTAAACATTTCCATATGGTTCAAACTCAAATTGATCAACTCACTAAGGCACAAAAAGATTTGCTAGTTAACGCTTCTAGAGAATAACATGTTTATGAAATAAGCACTAGAAGTGGTGTTTCTACTCAAGATCCTTTGTATCCTGAGGGACATCCTAAAAGAATTGAACAAGATTCTCAACAAGCTAAAAATAATAGTACTTCTTCTAAGAAAAAGAAGAAGAAACATAAAACTGTTGTAGAATCTCCTGAACCTGCTAAAGATCCTAATAGTATATCTGTCTCTGATGCTGAAACTGAAAGTGGTAATGATAAGAATGATGCTTCTGATAAAGAAATTGAAGTTGAACCTGAAAATCAAACTAAAAATGCAAAGCACAGTAAGGAGGATTTCATTGCTAATAAATATGGTAATGAGAGAGAATGTTGGGTACAAAAATCAATGCCTTTTCCTAATAAGAAACACAAATCAAAGGAAGAAGAACATTATAATAAGTTCTGTGAATGGTTGAAACCTTTGTTTTTGCAAATTCCTCTAAGTGATGCTATGAAATTGCCTCCTTATTATAAGTATATGAAAGATATTGTCTCTAACAAAAGGAAGATTCCCAATGAGGAAATCTCCACTATTCTTGCTAATTACTCTTTCAATGGTAAGGTTCCAAAGAAGTTTGGAGATCCTGATATAGCCACTATTCCTTGTTCCATTAAAAATAATTATGTTAGAACTTCTTTATGTGACTTAGGAGCAGGAGTTAGTGTTATGTATTTCTCTCTTTATAAGGGACTTCTTATGGAAAAATTGATACTAACTGAGATATCTTGGCAAATGGCTGACAAATCTACTTCTATTCCTGTTGGTATATGTGAGAATGTTCCTGTTCAAGTGGCTACTAGTTGTTCGATATTAATTGACTATTGTGTTGGAAATTCCTGAAGATGATAATATGTCTATTATTCTTTGGAGACCTTTTCTTAAGACTGCAGGGGCTATTATTTATTGCAACCAAGGAAAAGCAACCTTTAATGTTAATGATAAAGAACACACAGTTTTTTCCCAAGAAGATTGATAGGAAATATGGTCTAAGTTCAATTGAAAATATTGAGACCATCAAGATTGGATAATTCTATTTTCCTATCCCAATGCCACCGAAAGAATATGAAATTGTTATGATTGGGACTATGTCTATCAAAGTTGAGGTAACATAATTATTTAGTGGAAAGCAAAGTTTTTCTTCATGTAATTTTTTTTGGTAACAAGACTTGATCAACCTTGTTAACAAAGTGATTTTGAACGAAGAAAACAATGTTTTCACTATGTTCTCACCTTCCACAATTATGTTTTCACCATGTTACTTTAGTTTACTCATGTTTTCACCTTTCCAAATTATGTTTTCACCATGTTTTCCTATGTTTTCTCTGGTTATTTTCATATTATAATGTCTTAGAACTTCTGTAGCTTTGGTTTCAAACTTGTTTTTCATCATTCCATGGTCATTTTCTTGGTTTTCAATTATTTATCAAATTTTGGAAATGACCCAAAAATAAAGTTTCTCTAAAAATTCCAGAAAATTTATATTAATTTTTATGTTGAAAATTGGGCAGAGAGGCACCTGGTCCAACCCAGGGGGACCCACCATGCCTCCACACCACATGGTGGCGCGACTACCCCAGGGCACGCCAGCACATGGTGTAGGGCCCCCTGGCCCTCCACTTGCTCCCTCACCTACCAACTCACTGTCTCTCCTGGCCAAACTCAACACCATTGCTCAAACCCATGTTCTTTCTGTTCTTCCTCGCGATTTTTTTATCTCCTTGCTTAGCCCATCTTTGCTGCTGATTTTTGGAGCATTTGTTCTCCGGTATGTGACTCCTCTGATTATCCAAGTAGAATTTTGTTTAGTGGAGTATGTCTTGAGTATTTTGGTAATATAGGTGACAGGTTATGTGATCTTGCATGCTTGTTCTATGTGTAGGTAAATTAGTTTTGATGCATGTTTATCCCTCTTACAAATCTCTATAGTAGTTTCATTCATCTAGTTACTTCAAAATCAATTTTTGTGATGCTTGTTAAATATTTAAGAAATGGAGTATAATGTACACCAACTTGACCAACATGAATTGGAGGTGCATGAGGTCATGCAAGTCCACCGAGAAGAGGGAGTATTCCCATCCATATATCTATGCTATGAATTTATTCATGCTGCAGGGATTTTGCAAGACTTCTAAAATCTAGTCTCTAATGAAGGGGTTGGAACATTTTATTGATGGTGAACCTAGGAAATACTCGAAATTAACTATGTCTGTGGTGCAGGATTTTAGTTTTAGTTGGTCCTCATCTAACACCATGGTTCACTACAAAATTTATAATAAAATTGTCAACTTGCCTTTTGATGATTTTTGTGCAGCCATTAAGGTTCCACAATGTGGATCATGTGAGAAGATAAGAGGGAAGCCCAAGACATTGATGGATCTATATAAGGAAATCAGCCAAGGGAGAAGCTTCTCAGATGAGAGTGGTAAAATTTGGAATATTCAACTCCCATCTATTCGATATTTTGCCTATTTTATTGCCAAGTGTGTTCTTGCTAGGAAGACTACAAATAAATTATCTACTTATGATCTAGTTTTATCTCATCTGCTTTGAAACGAGATAGGTCTTATGATTTTGGTGATTTAATAGCTTTTCGTCTTGCTGCTAACCGCGAGAAGGGAGGTATTTGTGGAGGTCCCATTGCCTCTCGTTTATTAGCTTTGCATGGTGTGGTACCACACCATTTAGACATTCGGTTTCCCATAGAGAGGCTCGATCCTAATTCTATGGTTAAACATAAATTTGTTTCAACTTTTGGGATGATTTGAATAACTTATCCTTTGAAATAACCTTTGTTAAGAAATCAGGGTGGAGAGTAGCTAAGTCTGATAAATTAGTCAATTTGTCTGCGCCTCGTTTTTTTAACCTTGATGTCAGGGAAGGATGGTCATTCCTAGAGAATGAATTTGATGCATACATGGAGGAGAACCTCCAGCATGTAGAGGATGCTGGAGAGGGGGCCAAAAATGATTTCGTCCAGCCCTCTCATACTGCAGGGTTTCCGTACCAGCACCCTGGTTATGATTATGGACCTTCAACTTCTTCTTCGTGGGAGCCTAGTTACGACCATGCTAGGGACGAACCACTAGCTTGGGGTTTCTACCCGCACCGTGATTGATCTCCACTTAGGCCAAAATCCTAAGCTTGGGGGGAGGTATACCGACATCACACTCATTTCTGTATCATGTTTCTGTCGGTTCTTTGTATATCCATGTTTCCGTTTCTTTCGCTTTCATTGTTTTTCTTGTTTTGTTTCTGCTTTCCAAAACACAAAAAAACCCAAAAATATTTCTGTTGTTTTCCTTAGTTCCTTCTATTAGTTTTCTTTACCTTCTAGTTTTGGTTTAATATTCGAAAAATCCAAAAAGATTTTCTTTGTTTGCTTGTTTCCTTCTTTTCTTGTTTTAAATTCGAAAACCCAAAATATTTGTTGTTCTTCTTTGTTTTTGTAAAGTTTGCAGCAGAGTTCAATAGTCTTCCGTGACTCCATTGGAGCTTGGTTATCATTTTATATCATTCAGGCCACACAAGTGGAGATAAATAATGACGATTTATGACAATTCAAGTAGTGGTGAGAGGCTGATATGAACTCTATTTGTCTTCATTTTTGTACATATACTCACCCATGTGGACATGCTTAGTTTGTTTGTATAAGATTTATGTCATTTAATGGATGCTTAGTAGTTCGTGCTCTCTTATGATTAGTGCCAACTTACTAATAGTAGATAACATGTTGTATAAATGTTTGCTTGCATTGTTTTATTCATAGAAGGGTATGACATTGTGGTATCTTCCTCTGAATGTTTCACTTGAATTGACTTGGCACATGTTCACGCATGCATAAGACTGAAAATAAAAAGGGTAGAAATCTTCAAGGCATGTGATCTCGTCGATTTGCTCCTCTTGAACTTGCACTTCACAACCTTGATGATGATCACCACTCGACGTCATGCACTACGAGATATATGAAATCTTCCTTTTGATGTGAGCCCATCGAAAGATACCTAACCACACATACAAATTACACACACACACACACACACATACCATGGGTTAGTTCACAAAGCTATATGGACAATTTCTTACCATACACAAGATACATAATCCCACTTGGTACATCTTTTAGCTTTGTGTGTTGATCACAAGCTTGATCAACCTTTTATCTTTACTTGTTTCTTCATTTGATCATGTGTTGAAGATAATCATGAAATACCACCTAATCGATTTCTTGAATACATATTTGCAATATGCTCAAGTATATACATGACCATTCTGAATATAAAACCTTCAATATAGCAATGGTCATCATGAAAGCTTCTAGAGTCCAACACATGAACTCCAATATTTTCCCATGCACAAGATTTATAAGGATATCTCAATGCAAATATTAGTCCATAAGGATTGTCATTAATTACCAAAACCACACATGGGGCCACCATGCACTTAAGAAGGATCGAAGAGGGGTCAAGATGCATTAGCTGGATCCCGTAGAACCCAAGAAAATTTCTCAAGAAGGGAGAAAGGGAAAGCATAGGCCACATATGAACCGGTCAAGCGGGACGACTGTGAGCCCCTCTTGAACCTCTGGTGCCCTCGGACCTTGGGCTGGTTCCAAGACTACCGCTAGTGGGAGGAGGCCGTCAACACTCCATGCCTGGATTGCTTCCATGGTGACCTCCGACGACCAATCAACATTGTTCATTGCCATAACATGTTTTGTGCTCTGACCACGACGGGAAGCAGCGGCATGGGCACACTTTCTTTGAGAAGACGACAACATATCCAAGCGCCAAGGATATTTTTGCTCTGCAAGAAGAACTATAGATTGCATCAAGAATATGAACATGAGATCTCAAACCTCTCCCCAAAGATGGATGCCAGGATTTATAAGGATGAAAGTTGACGCTAAACCTTCGCCTTTCAGCAATCACACACGTCCACGAGCAATGCAACACATCACAGTCCAAGAAGCCGCTCCAGTTCATGCATGGAATTCAAGAAAACTTTCGGCCACATGAACATAGAAGTGTACTAGCGATGCCTGTTTATGTTCCGTCAAGGGACTTCGTGGACAGGAATCTCATTATGATATCCACCTATAATTACGCCGGCTAGTTAGGATTCACACTCATTTGAAAGACCTACTAAGGTCGCGTGGACACACATATTATTGATCTCTCTGCCATACAAAAATAAACTGCCACGCATCAACGATTTCCGAATTCGCGTGAGAAAGCTATGTCCAGATCAGAAGTTAGTTAGAATAAGTCAATTAGAATCTAGGTCATTGATACGTCCAAAACATATCTACTTTTTCGAACACTTTTGCTGTTGTTTTCCTCTAAACTTGTGATTTTTTTTAATACAACTAACACGAACTAACACTGTTCACATCAGAATTGCCCTGGTGTCTCATTTTTGTGCGAAAAATCAACTTTCAGGAAAATGCCAGGAAAAGATCCCAATGTTCCTATTTTACCCGAAGACCCCCGGAGCAAGAAGATGAGACGGAGAGGGGCCACGAGGGGCCCACACCGCCTGGCGCGCGCCCCCTAGGCCGCACTACCACATGGTGTGGCCATCTCGGCCACTCCCTCGAAATAACTTCATACGGACAAATTATGACGTGAAAATTCTTTCACATAAAGCAGGACCCTAGACACGAAAACTCTTTTGTATGGGCGTAAAGATTCCAGACACGAAAACTCTTTCGTATGGGCAAAATAGCTTGATTTTCTCACTCGAGAAATCACAGACCTAAAACGTCGCGGTTGCCATGATCCTGCCACTTCATCACACGATGTCTACACATCAGAGACCTGGATTGTTCAGCCGAGTAGGCACATCCGGATGCCATATTCTTTCGAATATGAAGGTAAGACCCAAAAGATCTCTCTTGAGGGCCTGGAATCGCACTCAAGCTGCATCATCCGGTAAAATTCCGTGTCAACACCACGAAGAAAAATCCTAGCGGACGCGCCGGGTACCCCTATAGGCTAAGTTCGACTCGCTAAGACCTCTACGGCCCAGTCGCAATGATCACCTCATCGGGTTCGAGTCGGAGGTCTCGAATCTGTGTAGGCCAGAACTGTTTTTGCCCTAGTTGCAATTAATTGGCCCTGATCTTTCAGGAGAGCCAAGCTACTGCGCCACATCCTTCTTCGAAAATAGCCAAAAAACACAGGCACTTTCATCACTCGATACTCGGGTAATAAACTCGTCACACAGGGTATACGCCCTCCAAATGGAAAACGACTATAATAGTCATCCGAAAAAAAATCAAGACGAAAAATCTGAGCGTCTACCCGACTGGAAAAATCACAATCGAGCAAACGCTCGAGGGCTACTAACAAAGGGATGAACCGTGGACCCGTCGAATAAGGATACCTGGTCCTAGGCCCAAGACCGAGGCCCAAGATGGGAAGCCTTTGGACTAGTCTAGAAGGCCTAGTTGAAGCCCACCCGCAATGCCTTGAGGGTTAAGATAGGAAACTTGTAACCGACATAGGTTTTAGAATTTGAGTCCTCCCCAGGTACGGTTTGAGACCTGGCCACCTATATAAGGCCAGGAGAACCACCGGGAGAGGACCAAGCAATACCGGACCATCAAGCCTTGAGCTCAAGATCATACTCTCGACTTGAGCAATCCCCATTGTAACCGATCTATTCAATAATACAGATCGACAGAGGCAGAAGTAAGGGTGTTACCTATACGAGGGCCCCGAACCTGGGTAAATCGAGCCTCCTGTCTAGATGACGATCGCCACCAGCGCCTTCAGGTTCTCCTATTCGAAACCCTATGGGTTCACCCGAGGGACTTGTTGAGATGCAGATTCGACATGGACCTTCTCGTACAAACGAGGAGGAACCCCTTCCAACTTTTGACAAAGATTTTAAGGTAAAGGAAGAACCGTTTGACGAACACGAATACATTCGTCCGTCAGACGCCAAATTCTTCGCTCCAGCCCCTCTAATCCGTCCTTGGCCGCAAGGCGGGCTAAGGAATAACTTCGTGTTTTCACCTCGGCAGGTCATCCAGGACGGCCTTTGACATGTTGCGATTCTTTTTGCCGATTATGCAAAAGAATTCAATAAAAACTTGGCCGACCTGACCAAGATGATCCAGGTAATATCTCTAGCCCCCAAGCAATAAGTCAAATGCATACTTTTGTCTTAATGCCTTTTCCTTTGTTATGCTTGTTGTTAACTTAATTTTTTTTTGTTTCTTTCCCATGTTTCAACAAACTGCTGAAAACATCACGTCGGAAGTTTTCGACAAGCTTACCATTAAGATTAAGGAGGTGAAAACCCTTCTTTCGATTCCTGAGGGTAAGGAGGCAGAACTGGCATCCACTCAGCAATAGCAGAAGGATTCAGCAGGTAAAATATTTCTCTGCTTTCAATTGTGAATTTTTTCTAAGTAGTTTTCCAAGTTTTAACTCTTCCTTTACTTGCTTTTCAGCTTCTTTGGCGAAAGCCAAGAAAATTGCTGAAGATACTGGCAATGCCGAAAACCTCCGCCGCGAAAACCTGGATCTTCACAAGCTTAATGTGAAGCTCCAACAGGACCTGGAGGCCAGCCAACTAGCCGTTGGCATTGCCGAATCTAAGGCCTCCAGCCAGGCCGAGAAGGATTAGGCCACCATTCGAGACCTGGAGAACGCCTTGAACCAGCGCCTAGAAGAAGGCGCTGAGATGGACAAGATTCTCGGTAAGTTCTTTGTCATTTACCGGATTTTCCATGTTTCATCTCCTTCGGTTTTTTCTAACATTTGTGTGTTTTACTGAAACAGGAGATAGCCCCCTTACCCAGATTGAAAAAATCTGGTCGTTCGGGAAGGTGTGCACCGCGACCAAGGCTGCGCGAATGTTGCTTGTCAGCAAGCGCCTTCCCGCCAGGTCTGGGGAATTCTCGGAAGTTGAAAAACTTTCGGAAGCTATGGTGGAGGTGGCGGAATCCAGGGAGTCCCTTTTCCCTTCCGCAGCTCGTGGTGGTGCACGCATGGCTCTTGGGCTCATGCGCATGCACTACCCAACTGCCAAATCTTGGCGTGTGGCGTCCGACATCCCTCAAGGATACACGGATGCTCAACGGGCCAACATCTTTGATGAAATCAAAGGTCACGCCACCAAGATTGCCACCATGGTGAATATCTCGACCTTCTACCTTGAAGAGGCCATCCCGGCAACTCCAGAGGAATCCAGCAGCGAGGAAGAGTCGGATGCCTGAAGAAGCTGCCTGGACCTGGGTAGAATTAGGGAAATAGAAGCATTATTGTTCTTACAATGTAAACTTATTGTAATGCTTTTTATCCTTTTGTATAAACAAGTACTCCGCTTTTGCATTTAATTATTAAATCTTTGCAAGTATTGGGGGGTTTTATTCCTTTGTCTTCTAAGTTATCTGGTTTATTTGTTTTAACTGTCCTTACTGTTTGAAATGGCTCGATAGTACTTTAATCTTCATGCCAAGTAACTGGGTAAAACCAATCAGTCGAAACTCGGAAACATGGATCATACTAAAGGAATTTTTACTTACTAGCTCCAGTGACCCAACATAAAAACAACCAGATAACTTAGAGAAGAAGTAAGGAATATTTTGAATGAAACTCAGGCACGCAGGCACAATCTGGGTTTCCTTAAGCCATTTTTGGCTAAAAATCATTCAGTTTTTTAACACCGAGCACGCAGGCACAATTCGGGTTAACATTGAGTATTTTGAAAGATTATTGGGAAATAGATAAGGCGTACTTATGCTTTGTACTATAATAAACATGTAAAAAACATAGATGTATGAACTCCGACAACTTTATTTCATGATCTCAAATATGTTTACATAGAAATTGAACTAAGTGTAGAAGGGACGTAACTGCTGGATGCTCTAGGGTCTTTTGGTCTCCCCTAGTTCGTCATCTATCTTTCTTTTTCTTTTGCGATTCAGCCTTTTGGGATCATCTTCCTTGTCCCGAATATCTACAAGATAGTATGATCCATTTTTCATAGCTTTGCTAACTACAAATGGTCCTTCCCAAACTTGAGCTAACTTGTGCTTTCTTTCTTGCACCAATCTTAGCACTAAGTCACCTTCTTTAAAAGAACGATGCCTGATTTTCCGACTATGGTAACGTCGTAATCCTTGCTGATAAATGGCGGATCTTTGAAGCACAAGTTCTCATTCTACTTCTAGGAGATCGACGGCATCCTGTCGTGTACTTTTGGAGTCCGAGTCATCGAAAGATTACACTCTTGGGCTATCATGGAGCATGTCCGTTGGAAGCATTGCTTCTGCGCCATAAACTAAGAAAAACGGGGTTTGCCCTGTTGATCTATTTGGCATAGTTCGAATACTCCAAAGCACGGAAGGTAACTCTTCCACCCATGCTCCATCTTCTCTATGAAGAGGAGATTCGAGTCTTGGGCGTATTCCTTGCAGGATTGAGCTATTCATTGTTTCAACCTTCCCATTGGATTGTAGGTGAACCACAGACGCAAGGTCTAGGCGTATTCCCGTTTGTCGGAAATATTTTGCCAACTCTCCAATAGATAAATTTTTCCCGTTGTCTGTGATTATACTGTGTGGAAAGCCGTATCTCATGACTAAGTCAATGATGAAATTTCCGGCAGTTACACCATCAAGCTTTTTGATGGGTTTTGCCTCCACCCATTTGGTATACTTATCTACTGCAACGAGTAGATGTGTGAGTCCACCTCTTGCAATTTTGAATGGTCCCATCATATTTAGCCCCCATACCGCAAATGGCCATGTGATAGGGATAGTTTTTAGTGCTTGGGCTGGCATATTCGTCTGCTTGGCGTAATACTGACATACGGCATATGTGTTCACTATGTGTTCGGCATCTGTCTTGGCTGTTAGCCAGAAAAACCCTGCACGGAATGCTTTCTTAACTATGCTTTTTGATTGAGCATGATGTCCGCAATCCACCGCGTGGATTTCTTGCAGTATATATCGGCCTTCTTCTAGCGAAATACATCGCTGAAAGATTCCGGTAGTGCTGCGTTTATACATGCAACCATTGATTACCGTGTATCCTTTGCATCGACGTTTTATTTGCCTTTACAAGACCTCATCTGCTCCATCCGGGTACTTCTGATCTACTAAGAAGTTTAAACATGGAATTGTCCAATCCGGGTTAACGAGCAGGACTTCAATTGACTCGGACACAAGAGGATAATCAACATCTCCACCTTTTATCGATGGTTTATGCAAATGTTGGACAAACAAACCTGGTGGTAGAGTTTTCACTCTTTTCGAGCCCATGCGGGCTAATGCATCCGCGTTAGAATTTTCCTCCCTTTTTCCGTGAAGTATTTCAAATCCTAGGAAGCAAATAGAAAACTCATCCACCGTTCTCCGATATTCGGCCATGATGGGAATTTTGGCGTCCCATGTTTGGTTGAGCTGATGCTGTACCAAATCCGAGTCACCATAGCATAATATGCGCTTGATGCCTATTTCTTTTGCAATTTGCAAGCCATGAAGCAAAGCTTATTATTCTACCACGTTATTGCTGGCGTTGAAGTGTATTTGCAATACATACTCAATAATATCTCCCTTTGGGGATTTTAGCACTACACCAGCTCCGGCGCCTTCCTTCATCTTGGATCCATCAAAGTGCATAACCCAGTATTCCGACTCCGGCATTGGTGTGTTTTCTATTGCTTCTGTCCAATCAGCGACGAAATCTGCCAACGCCTGGGATTTAATTGCCGTCCAGGGTTGGTACTTAATGTCGAACACAGCCAGCTCGATGCCCCATTTGGCTACTCGGCCTGTTGCGTCTGCATTGTTAATTATATCCCCTAGTGGTGCTTTACATACCACTGTTATGGAATGTCCTTGGAAATAATGGCGGAGTTTTCGAGATGCGAAAAATACGCCATATGCCAGCTTTTGATAGCGTGGGTACCTTTGTTTGGACTCTGCAAAATTCGCTTATATAATATACCGGATGTTGATCTGGTATGCTTTGCTCTTCTTTCCTTCTTTCCACAAGTATCACAGCACTAATAACCCTGTTTGTTGCTGTGAGATACAGTAACATAGGTTCTTCGTCTTTTGGCGAAGCCAAAATTGGAGCTTTCATCAAAGTTTCCTTTAACTGGGTTAATACTTTGTCCGCCTCTTCTGTCCACTCAAATTTGTCGGATTTCTTCAACAATTTGTATAATGGCAGAGTTTTGTCTCCTAGCCGGCTTATAAACCTGCTGACAGCAGCTGCAGAACCTGTCAATTTTGTACATATTTTAAGCATCTAGGCTTTGTGATGTTTAGGATTGCCTTGATCTTTTCCGGGTTTACTTCTATTCCTCTGTGAGAAACGATGAAACCCAGAAGTTTTCCAGAGGGAACCCCGAATACGCACTTTAATGGATTCAACTTCATTTTGAAAGTGCGCAAATTTTTGAAGGTTTCTCGCAAATCTTCAAGGAGTGTATCCTTTTCCTTGGAAACGACGGCAATGTCATCCACGTAAACGTGAACATTTTTGCCAATCTGACTATGCAAACATCGTTGCATGCAACGCTGGTTGGTTGCACCTGCGTTCTTCAGGCCAAAGGGCATGGTTATGTAATAGTATGTTCCATATGGGGCTATGAAGGAGGTTTTGATTTGGTCTTCTTCCTTCGTACGTATTTGATCGTACCCGGAATAAGCATCCAAAAAGCATAAAAGCTCAGAGCTAGGAGTGTCATCTATTATTTGATCGATTCGCGGTAACGCAAACCTATCTTTTGGACAGAATTTGTTCAGTCCGGTGTAATCTATACACATTCTAAGAACAATAATATCTTTCTTCGGGACTAATACTGGGTTTTTGGACCATTCAGTATGGATAACTTCCTGCATAAAGTCAGCTGCTAATAGCCGGATAATTTCTTTGCCAATAGCCTTCCGTCTTCTTCCGTCAAACCGACTGAGACCTTGTTTGACGGGTTTAGATCCTGGAATCACCTTGAGTTGATGCTCAACAAGTTCCCTGGGTACACCCAGCATGTCTGCAGGACACTAGGCAAAAATATCCCAGTTCTCACGGAGGAACTCGATGAGCGCGCTTTCCTATTTGTCGGTCATCCTGTCCCTACTACGACAAATTTTGTCGGATCTTTGGGGTCTAGGATAACCTGCCTTGTATTCTCGGAAGCATTCAAACTATATGCGGGCTTTCGGCTTTCTTTACTTGCCGGCATTTCTGTCAGCGATAATTCTTTTGCCAACTCTTTCAATTCCTCCTTTGCAATAACTTTTTCTGCGCAAAGGGCGTTTCCTTTTTCCAGCTCGTTTGCGAACTTAAGGTCTCCTGATATGGTAATCACTCCAACTTTTGGCCCTAGCATCTTCAGCTTGTTATAGATATAACATGATCTTGCCATAAATTTGGCGAAAATGGACGACCGAGAATTGCGTGGTATACACTCTCGAACGGCACGACCTCGAAAGAGATTTTTTCCTGCCGGAAGTACTCTTTTTCTCCAAAGGTTACATCTAGGGAAATTTCTCCTAGGGATTTTGCTTGTCTGCTAGGAACGATGCCGTGGAAACGTATGTTGCTATGATTGAGCTGGGTCACCGAGGTTCGCAGATGCTTCAGTGTATCCAGGTATATTATGTTAATGCTGGATCCTCCATCCATCATCACTCTTTTTAGCCTAGTGTTTTGAACAATAGAACTTACAATTAGAGCTTGTGTGCCGGGTTCTGGGATATTTCCAGGATGATCATACTGGTCCCAGGTAATTGTTGTTTTCGAGTATTTCAAGAACTTGGGGTTGGTGGAACAACCGCGTTTATTTCTCGAAGTGTCATGTTTGCCACCTTTGCTGAGGGAGTTGTGAGGAAAGTTAAATTCCATTCTCCATCAACTCTCTGGAACCTTGGTTCGCCTTTCCGCTGCTGCTCCTGGATTTCTTCGTCAATGTCCAATTCAGTGTCTTCTTTTTCAGCTTCTGGCTTTTACTTGGAAAATTTCCTCTTGCAATTCTTCCCCTTGTTCCCGGATCCTGCGCTGCCTTTCATATGCTTATTGAGCCGGCATTGTGCGTTCGTATGGGTGGGATTCCCAAATTGCGAATGGTGGACACAGTTCTCCGACTTAATTTTTTCCCACTCTTCCTTTGTGTAAGGGATAGGTTCTGTGTTTCTTCCTTTCCATTTGCCTCCATTATCCTTTCCAAAGGCTAGGTTAACTTCTCTAGGCTTTGGCTGTGTTTCTGGAGTAGCTTTTTTGTCAGAACGAGGCATCTTTTTGGCCTGAGCCAAAGCGTTGATATTTCCACCTCTTGCTCTGATGTCATCTTCGGCCGCTGCATGCTCGTTTGCGGTTGTAAGCATAGATCCGAGATCTTTGTGCTGTTTTGAACCAACCATGAACGGTACGAGACCGGGTTTTAAGCCATTGACGAAAGCATGCATTTCTTGTACGTCACTTACTCCAGAGCAACTGTTCTTCATTGCAGTCCATCTTTAGATGAAGTCCACATATGGCTCATCTTCAAACTGGGTGCAGCGGCTGAGCTGGTTGATGCTGTTGGGGCGTTTGTAAGTTCCCCGAAAATGTTGAGTAAAGAATCTAGCCATATCATCCCAGCTATCTACGGTTCTTGACGGAAGCCCGTTATTCCAATCTCTCGCTCCGTCCAGTAACATTAGGGGGAGGAATTTTGCTGCCTCTAAATCTGTCCCTTTGTTGATCTGGACGGCTGTATAATAGTCTGAGAGCCAGGTATAAGGGTTTGTACTGCCGGTATATTTTTGATATGTTGGACCAACTTTGGCGAAGCCAGAATGTAGAGTTATCCTTCAGATCCTGTCAGTACAACACTTAGGTCCCAATTATAGATCATCTCTTTCCGCTCTGTCAGCACGTACGGAATATCTATCGGCTGAATGGACAGAAGGGAATCTGCTCCTTTCTTTTCCATTGTTGCGCGAGTGCGCTCTTCCGGGATTATCCCTGTTTCCTCCGTTATCATGTCCTTTAGAATAAGGTGGAGCTCTACTCCTTGGTCTTTCCTTATTCCTAGGAGGGGTACGGGATCTCTCACGCCTGTGAGGAATATCGTGTCCTCCGGATTTTTCAGCAGGGCCTCTCGGAGGCGGCATTGCTTTTCCGTCCTTCTAGTTTTGTTCTTCCCGATCACAGGGGTTAATTTCACCTTTCGGCCGATGGGATCCTGTTCTGGACGCTGCATCCTTGTTGTCGGGAATTTTCTTGTCCTTTGTCGGATCTCCTTTCTTCTCTTTGGAATTGCGTGAATCTCCAGGTTCTCCAGGTCCAGGTGCTCTACCGGCGCATGTGGATGTTTTGCATAGGGTTGAGTAATCATGCAACTTCCCTGATCTTCCTCCTTGGAGTTTTTCATCATTGGAGTACAGATTGTCGTTAAGGATGGCGAACGCGGCTTCCGCGTTTTTTGCTGCAGTTTTGTATATAGGTTCGCCCCTGGCATTGATGCCGTTTACTTGCTTTTGCCAGGCGGGGTTTTGGACCCGATCTTTTGGCTGCAGTACTTCCGGTCTTACGATTCCGGGTAACCTTGTAGGTTTTATGCCGGATCTATTCTTTCTCTCGTACTCCTCAATTTCTTCCTCCTTCAACTTAATGTCAGCATGGGTTTCTAGGAGACTTTCCCGAGTTCTGAATAGATGTTGTTGTTGCCTTTGAAGAGCTTGTCTCCTGGCTTCTAGCACTTCAGGGGGTTCGTGGGGTCCCACTGGTGTTTGAAGTAAATCCTGTTCATCCTGTTCTGACATTGGTGGAACAGAGATTTCCTTCGTTTTCTTCTCCGTAGATTTGACTCCGCTTCTTCCTCCTGCTTCCGGGTTTTCGTTGGTGGCATCCACCAGTTTTTTCTTCCGGAGTTGTACTGGAGTTTCTTGGTAGCCTTGTTTCTTTTCTTGGAAGAGGGAGGTTTTTTACCAGGTTCATCTTCTGTCAATTCCTTGACATCAGGATAAATTGGACTGGTTTCACCGTCCTCTCTTTCCTCGTCTGGCGGAGGTGTTTGAGGATCTTCCTGACTTTCGGCATCCGAGTTATCAGTCGGTTTTGCCATAAGCACTTCATGGAATCCCTCTTGGAAAGATTTGACCTTTCTTTCGAAAGCGTCTTCATCTTTGTCTTCGGAATCGAGCTGGTCCGATTCGGGTTTCGATTCTAATCTCGCCTCAATGGCGGCTAACACAGAATTAACTTCCGAGTTCGTCGTTAGATTGACGGATGTCGGATCTTCCACCTCTATTGTGGGATTATTTTCTTCTGCCTTTTCCACCGGATTGTTTTCATCCGTGTTTTCAGCGATCTCGGTTTGCACCATACCAATAAAATACGATCTCATTGCAGGCATCTCCGAGGAGGCGGTGATTTGAGCAGGATATTGGTGATCTGAGCAAAACGGCATCATAGTTTTCTTCAACTGGGTATAGGGCGGGTGGGATAAATCTACTTCCACCACAGAATCTCATTGCCTCTGCAGTTAATCCGATAAAGATATTTGCAGATCCAATCGTTAAAACGCAGGCACTTACTAGATGATTCCATCCTGGCATGTACGATCCGTTGTCGAGGAAGCGCCCGACGTCGTTGTCGAATTCCAGGCTTCCGACTGTTATGGTACTGCCAATTCCACCGAGTATCCCCGATCGAAACATAACGCCTGACGTCGCTGGCCCCACGGTGGGCGCCAACTGTCGAGACATCGTAGTAGGGTTCATAGACGGGGGTGCCATGAGGCCTACGGGTAAAGACGTGAGGGGGGCGTGGTAGTATGACAACCAGGGGCACAAAAGTTTACCCAGGTTCGGTACGTCGCAATTAGGCGGCGTTCCTACTCCTGCAATCTCACTAAATCAGGGCTGAAGCCTGAAGTATACAAAGTACAATGTGAGTTGGGTTGTTAACACGAAGAGGATCAGCTTCTTGGCGAGTTGGCTTCTAGCTAATTGTTCGTATCTTTCTTCTCTCCCGTCCGGCTTTATATAGATAGCCGGGTTAGGGCTTACAGAAAGGAAACCTAGAAGACTACGGTAAGTTCTAAATTGGAAGGCAGGGAATCCGCCTTCTACTCCAAGCCGCATCACATGGGTCGTGGTCCGGGTTCTTCTAGAATCCGGCTTCTGTGCATCAGCTAACTGGACCGCCTAATGGACCATAATCCATTACCATTCAGGCCACCCTGGTAATCCGGCTCTTTATGACACTATCTGATATACCCCTAATCAGTATATATCCGACACTGCCGGGACGGGGATTCGGAGTAGATCATTGCCATGGTCATCGCCACCACTTCTCCATCAACCATCCATGATTCCCCCATCCATGAGTGAGTAATCCGCGCCGTAGGCTGAGAGGGATGGTAGGGATTGGATGAGATCATTCACGTAATAATTGCCAGATTGTTATGGAATGGTGGTATCCCTTATTAGTGCTATCTATCGTTGTTGCAACTTGTTATGCTTCATGCTTGTCACCAGGGCCCGAGTGCCTTGATCTCATATTTGAACATGTTATTGTTTCATGAAGATAATTATGTTTTTTATCATACCTGCATGTTGTTTACACATATCGCTGTCCGGAACCCGAGGCCCCAAAGTGACAGAAATTGCGATAATAGGAGGGGATGGCTGTGATGAGAGGATCAAGTGTGTTCACGGAGTGTTAATGCTTTGCTCCGGTCCTTTATTAAAATGATCACCTTAATTACCAGTAGGTTCCCTTGAGGCCCCGCTGCAAACGGGCTGGTAGGACAGTAGATGTTATGCAAGTTTCTCATTGCGAGCACATACGACTAAATATGGAACACATGCCTATGGTTTACCTAGTACTTGGATAATTTATTATTATTTCTCTATAATTGCCGAGGTTTTGATTATTATATGAATTATCTTATCCATGCAACGCCCGTTCCCTATGCCTACAATATTTTAATTCTAGTGCCTACTACGATTAATGCTATTGTCCTTATTTCATTTCTGCTATTATTTCACTACTTCTACAGCTATAAAACGGTTACTACTGATAAACTGTTGCAAGCAAGTCTACTTCTAGGTGCAGCTGGATTGACAACTCATCTGTTAAACCTTATAAATATTCTTTGGCTCGCCTTGTGTCGAATCAATAAATTTGGGTTTTACTTTTCTCGAAGACTGTTGCGATCCCCTATACTTGTGGGTCATCGGTCATGCACACCAATCAAAGTTGGAAGGCCTCATTGCCTACTATGACCTAGTCACGTCGTAAGAGGAGCATGCTGCCTTCTCTGGTCTTGCTTTCAAAAATCGATCGGCAATAATCCTATCCAACGATTCGACCTACTCAGGTCGATAAAAAAAATAGCAACAAGTATTTCAGGTCTTAGAATAAAATTTCCGTTGACACGCTACTCCACCGAGTCAGAGGCACATCATCAACTAGATTTCTCTGAAATATGTAGACCTTCTCATGTACTAATAAGGTATCAATGCTAAAGAAAGTTGTCATCTTACATTACTTCAAAAGTATATTTCAGGTACCACGTCGAGACCTAGACATGCAGGTTTGGACACGTCAAGACCTCTCCATCCAAGTACAGAACACCCTTAAAAGCTCAACCAGGTCGGACTGGGCCTCGGAGAGGTCGTGATTCCGAGACTGCAGTGCCCTAAAAACCTAACACCTGGAGTAATAGGAAGCCATTAAGCCCATCAGATAAGGTCGACCCAGGAGCATGTCTACATCATCACACACATCAAAACACTAGCCACCTTATTCAAGGCACTAATCAGGGGCTTGTCGGAAAAAAGTAGGTTTAGGTTATAATCCTACGGGACTGCACCACTCTTCGTCCACGAGATCCAAATGACACCCCCAGCGGCCAGTAGCCCATTTCTAGTAGCTTCTCCACCGACCTACACCTTTGGTGCTACACGATTTTAAGAAGATTGACTCGACATAGACTACATTGAAGGAAATGCATGATATTAAGAGTTCACGTACAAGGGAAGAAGGAAACCCTAGTCGTACAAAACAAGTACATCTCCCACGAAGTACACATACCGAAAAACACCGTCAAAACATCCATGTTCAATCTATACCAAGTGTTAAGGATCTGATGCCGGATGTTAAAAGCTTGGCCTCTAGGTTGGCCTAATCTTCACAGATTGACGCACGAGAGGTGGGGAGATTTGGAAGAACACGATGAACTCACACACACAAAAGGGAAGATAACTCGTGGAGCCTACAAGGGATCGCAAATCCAAGTCAACAACACGCTAATTAGAACCGATTTACCTTCACAGCCGGTCCACCGTACCAACAGATGCTCAAGGGTAAGTTGAGGAGGTTGGTGTGAACCTAACTGATTCCCAAGGGGAAAGGATATAAATCACCAAGGAACCTTGATACAATCCAATAGATGAATTTATGAAGTGGCCATGAATCCCATGGGGGAGGTTCTCCACATGGGAGGGGAGGACAAGGCCCAATTCTATCTCACACCAACTCTAGTCTAGGAAGGAGGGGGAGGGGTCCTATATATAGACGCAGGGGATAGGTAGAGGGATACAAGGAACTATTCCTTGTCTCTGCGCGCAGGCAGGTAAGGTGCAGGGGAGCCGTCCTGGGAGGCCGACCTAGCCGGGCTAGTGGACAAGTTTGGGAGGGGGGCCTGCGGGCGCAAGGAGGCCGGCCTAGGCCGGGCAACTCAGTTAGGGGGTCGGGCTGAGGGACACAGGAGAGCCGGGCTGGGCAGGGCTGCCAGGCCGGGCAGGCACACGAGAGCGCCGACCTGGGGAGCCAGCCAGGCCGGGTCTTCAGGCCAGCCTTCCTAGCCATCTTCCTCTCCGTCTTCCCGCTTCTTCCTCCTCTTCCACGCGTACACCTTGGATGGCCTTGATCCTGAACTTCCTTGGCATCTCCCCTCGCGTTCGTAGTCGTCGACTCATACCTAGCAATGCACGGGGGTCGATGGTCAAGTAGTATACATCCGAAGAGGTACGAAGTGGGTTCTCGAAGAGGAATGAGTTCACCTTTTGAATCCATGGTGACTTGACATATGATGGAGTGTGAGACCTGCCCAGCGGGATGGGTCGTGCTGCATCACCAAGATTATGTCGCAACCACGCCGTTGTCATGTAGTCTTCATAGCCTAAAACCTAGACACTCGAAAATCTTTCGGCAGAGTGTACCTATAAGCTCGTCGGGGTAAATCTTGTAGCAACTCCTCCATGATATTTTTTTAGACTATGAGCAACTCCTCCATGATTATGGATCACAATAAAATAAATTGTTGTAATGTGAATGATGACATTAGACAGATTATTTTATTTATAGAATATGGATTAGCAGCCATTGCTGGCACATATTTTTAATGGATGGCATAATTGACAGAACTGGCTTTGCATAAACAAGGATAACATACATTGTTACTATACTATTTTTTTTTGCGTATACATTGTTACTATACTAGCACATAGTGGATAGCGACCGAGTATTGCGAGTGCCTTCTACCGTAGATTAGTTTGTACCAATATGCACTAGTTTGCGGAAACACTATTTAGCGCCTATAGCACTACGTATTAGAGCACGCCCTTGTAATTTTCTTAGCTGGGCCGGCCCATTAAACGAATTTTATTCGCGAAAATAGAGGTGCAGTGCGTGGGAGGGGGTTCGAACCCGCGCCCTCTCCTTGCGTCCGACGGGGCGAAGCCACTGGGCCACGCTACGGCTTGTGGATAGTTTGCTTTTTTAGCTTTTTATAGTTTCGCTTTTTCCATTTTCTTTTACCATTTCTGTTTTCTTATTTCCGTTTTATTTATTTCTTTTTGGTTTTCTTTTCCTTTCTATTCGGAAATTTTCCGTTTTGAAATACGTTCAAACAAAAATTTGAATTTGAACAAATTTCAAATTTGAACAAATTTTCAAGAAAAAGGAAAGAAAATGAAAAAAGGATACAATAAAATGTGTAAACAAAGAAACGTAGACACAGACGTACCCCTTAGCGCACTGGTACTGCGCTGCAGCCCTGAGCGGCTCGGCCTAGGTTCGATTCCCCGATCCCACCTTTTTCCCACTTTTTTTTGATACCAGGTAAATGGGCCGGCCCATAACGCGTCGCCTGTGGGCGAGTCCTAATAGGACTCGCATTAGGCGTCACATAGGGGAACCCCTAGTTTGAGCACATAGCCTTCGACGAGTTGTTGGGTTGGGCTGATGGTACCATTCTGCTGTTCCGTGAATTATAAAGAAGAGGAAAGAAGCAGGGAAAGAGAACTGGGCCAGCCTTTGGACTGGCTAACATTACGAATGCTGTTTCGTTGACATGGGCCATGGATCCAGAGCCCCTCAACGCTGCCGGCATTCTCTTCGTTTGTGTTTGTCGTGAAACCTACCTGAACCATGGGTAGGGATCCAACTGAACTGAATTTATACCCTCAAAAAAAAATTGAACTTATTCCGCTGGAGTATCTTTTCTTGCAGACTCGGAGCGACATGCATATACAAACGTTACAGCTTACACGCGAATGGCTTTGTTTCCTCAGCTAAAGCGTACCTGCAAGAAAGCCCAATCTTAGTACTCTCCGTTCAAAAATATAAGCCTTTTTAGAAAGCTAGTTTAGTTTGCTAAAACGGCTTACATTTTAAAACAGAGTAAATAATTTCTAAAACGCCCCCTTTAGGAAAATTCAGGCATCTATTGGATCAGCAATGCGTTTAACAGAGGTACGGAAGCACCAACGCAAGTGAGTCATCAATGTTCGATGTACCACCCAGTTGGTAACGTGCCAAACCATTGATGTACCACCCTGTTGGTAACGTGCCAAAACATTTTAGCTTGCAAATGAGATCCTTGATCTAGCTAGGAAGTTTATCTTTCACCGTATTAGGAAGCAAATTGCAGTTTGTATACTAGCTAGTTCATAAATTAAAGATGCTAAGAAACTAACCGAAGTGGAGAAGATATTATGATGATATATTTCAATTTTCTATCCTAGGATTAACCATTAGTATCACAATGCAGGGTTCGTACACATCATTCTACAAAATACACCTGCCTACGATTTATTTAAAAGAATGTGTAAATACTGTCTTGCTTAGATTAATGTGAAATCTAGTGTAATAAAAGATTTTCTTAACCACTTAACTATATAATACAAACGATAAGACTAGCCATAGTGGGAGTATCATAGGTAGTATCATGCATGCCATGTTGGGAAAAATCTGATGTGGCACTGCAATTAATGATGACAGAGATGGTAGTGGTATCATAGGTAGATACCGTAACATAACGCAATCCAAGAAAAGATGTGTCTATAGCCTATTAAATGCACTAGTCTATGATACCACAAACATGTTACTACCCACTATAGAAGTAGTAACAAAGATTAGTATCATATGCATGATACTACCATATGTTACTCCCCACTATGACCGGTCTAACATCAAAATAGCACTTGACGTTATTGTAATGATAAATATTGGAATTTGTGACAAAACTATAAATTAATTTATAGAAATGGGTATCCCCGCATCGGATTGATGCACATGACATAAACCTCTAAATTAATATAAATGAACATATTTACAATGTTAAATCACCTAGTTATACCCAAAACTAGTTGTCCAGACAGTATATTGAAGGATGTATCAATAAAATAATGCACTTACACACAATATATCTTATGGAAAATAAAAATGTTTACTATAAATTAGCATGTTTGTCAAATATAAGACATTAGGTGAAATATTTATGTCTAGAGAGATCATCATTTTTTTTGGGAAATAGTTTTGGCTAAACTGCGAAATAGATGATCGAAAACTCGTCAAACAACGCCTAAAATATCAATAGACATACAATCCACAGTGGCCAAGTTGGTCTTTCTAGAATATTTCTTCTCGTAAAGATCACATGTCACGAAAGTGTTGAAGGATAGACAATTAACATTGGAGGCGCCAAGAAGGATGAAGAATGCCACATATGTGCTGAAAGAGAGGTGGACGATCGGAAACAATAACAGAGGATTGAGTATCCTTCACCCCCAGGAGTAATGTTTTTCTACTTCACAGGAAAACATATGTATGGTCGTAATTTCCAGTAGGTTCAATATTATCTGAAATTATTTACATCGTATGTACCGCTAGGAAAATTGGCTAGTGTTTACATTTGGTACTACTTTCAAAGTACTTCATATGTAGTATACCCCTAACGACAATCTGCTACTGAATTAGTTTTTGCCAACAATAGGATTTTAATTATATAATCCGCTAGATCAAGTTATATGGAGTAATCTTATATTTTAGTGTTCTTATTGTGGATGCAATCATCCGTAGACCTAAAACATGCATCTTCACCAGGTTTGATACGAAAACCAGCTGCCTTATCTGTCGCGAGAAAGTTTTTTCCATCTCTACTAACACCAGCATGTTCTGTCTGGACCTTTGCAACTTTCTGGAAGTTTTTGCCTCCTTTTGTATGAAAGTTGTGCCTGGATATAGAAGTTAATTAACATCCATACCGATTCGTCTTTTCCACGTGAACCGAACTTGTTTTATATACGGATACACTCATCAAATCAAGCTCGATTCAATATGAAGACGACAACTGACAAGACAAAAAATAGTTATGATACGACAATCGAAAAAAAACCAACAACTTTTAGTCAAGAATTTACAAACAGAAAATAAAATAAATCGTTTTTCTTCATATGACTACATAATACTAAAACAACGGTCTAATCATGACCAACATCACCGTTCATACATTTTGACCCTGTCCGATCTTTTTCGTCATAGTCATCATGCGTGTCATGATATTCATTAGATAGGATTCTCTTTCTTCCTCACTTTGTGGACTATGGTCCACCACGCTTTGGTTCTTGTTGTACAATCACTGGTATCATGTTGGTGCACAACATAATTTCTTTTGGCTACTCACTCGCCATCCTCGTCATACAAGTTTCATGGTTCAAACTTTTGTACATATTTCCAGACTTAATTTTGCTATTACATCTGTCATACACTACTAGAGAATAGACCTTTAGTCACCAAGGTATTTGGTTACTATAGGTCAACTATTGGTTGCTAATTATTTATCGTCACCAACATTCATGATTTCTTCGTGGTTGCTAAAATCTGGTTGTTGCATGTATTTAGAAACCAACATTGCATTTGTTGGTTACTAAATAATAATCTTTAGTTAACATCCCTTGGTGACTAAAGATTCAGTGGAGCAATAGTAACCAAACTATTAGATTATTGGTGACAAATTATACACATATAGCCACCAAACTGCTTGGTGACTAAATGACATCTTTCTTGTAGTGATAGATCATATAATTTTTTTAATAATAAAAAACTAAATTATATGATCTACGTCAATTCATCTAACTTAGCCGAATTATATGATCTATTATGCCGAGTAATTTTTTTGGTGTAATAAAAACTGCCTCGCGTCGGATGTTTTTAAAGCCATGCGTAGGATGAGTATACGGAAAAACGAGGGGGGCATGCCCATTACTGCCGTCGGGGGTACGCAACGCTACTGCAGAAATGGCTTAAAGCGACAAATAAGAATTCCCCTTCTCCTGCGCTCACGTCTCCCCCCCCCCCCCCCCCGCGCGCGGGCGACCGAGCGCTCATCCCTCGCCCAGCCGCCTCTGTTCCCTCCCCCTTCTCCTCCCCCGCCGCCGCTGGCGTGTCCCGTCAGGCAAAGCCCCGCGCGGTGCCGGCGGCGGTGGGCTTTCCTTTTCCCGCTGGCGAGGGGTATGCGCGGGATGGCCTCTCCTCTTGCAGGCGACTCGGTGGATGAGCTCCCTTCCCGATGATGGCCTAAGGAGGCGAGGCCGGACTTCAAGGACGACATGTGCGGCGAGCTCTTGCTCTGCACCCGGGCGTCCATCCTCCTCGTAGTCGTCGGCCCGATCTGGGCTGCGGCGGGCCAGGCGAGTCTGCTGCGGCTTGGAACGGGTGCGGGCGGCTGCCTTGGGAGGGGCTGGCGCCGGTGCAGTGGCTGCATGGTGCGGTGGTCGTCTTCAAGATGTCGTGTGCGTGCGGGCCGGATCTAGGCCAGGCAGGCCTAGATCTGTTGGCGTCCTCGTGGGGTAGTCTATGGTTCGTTAGGCATTGCTTTGGTGGCCGAATTTGTTGGCTGGGGGCATGGAAGTCGGGGCGGCGGCCCCGGATGGTGAGGCTGCACGTTTGGCTCGACAACGGGCAGTGCTGCAGTGGTGGTGATGCCTCCTCTTGGCTACTAGGGCAGCGAGGGGAGAATGAAGGGTGATCCTGGTGGTGTCGCGGCTTCCGCAGTGGCTACACCCTGGTCCAGATCTGGAAGCCTTATGCTGGCTAAGACAGTTTACCCTCGGTTTGGTTGAGTCCCTCGAGTGACACGGGCGAGGTGCCGAGTGAAAGCTCCATGCTTCGACGCCAGCGACGGCGACACATGTGGGTGCCGTATCCCTCTTGGGGATGTCGTTGTTGGCCCTCTCTGTGTCAATGCTCCAGGTGAAAACCCTAGTCTGATCCTCAGACTCGGTGGCGGCGGCGTGAAACGTCGTTACCCTCTGGGGCGTCATTGGGGAGCTCTGGTATCTGCTTCTGCGGCATTCGGCATGCCCTGATCCCGGCGTGAAGCTTCTTCGGCTATTTCATGGGGCTCCTCGCTAGTCTGCTTTGTCTTACACGTGACCTTGTTGTACTCGATCTCCGGTCTTGTTATGCGCTGGCAGGATCGGCTGTTTGGATGTAGCGACGTCCGGTGGTCTTCTTAGGAGGCGCGGTTTCCTTCATGTTGAATAGCCTAGGTTGCCTTGTGTTAGGTGTGGCTTTTCCGGTTTTTGTTTCTCGGCTTGGAGTGTGGGTGGTGTTTTCGCCCCCATCTCGGTTGCCGTTTCTCTTTTACCAGCTTGTAAGAGGGTTTTCTCACTACCTTGTAGCAGTTCGGCCATTTGTGGCTTTTTTTATAAAGCGGGGCGAAAGTCTATTTCGTGGTGGATAAATAAGAATTTCCTACAACCCCCTCTAAATAAGGAATTTTCCACAAAACTTGGCCTTTTGGGCGAGTGGAAATTTCTGGCTCCTAAGCACCAGTGATCTTGCTGCTTTAAAAAAATTCAAATATCGGACTTATATGTTTTAGAAAAATATGAAAAAGATCATAGTTGTTCTTAATCATGTATCCCACCAACGTGTAATGTTTCAATTTGAAATCCTTTGTATTTTGAGCTACACACAAATAAATAATTTACAAATCTGACTATAATGGAAATACACATTTTCAAATGTACAGATTTTGTCATTTTTTTTACCTCAAAATACAAATGTAAAGATCAGGCCAAGAAAGCACAATCTAAATTTCTAGAAGGTCTCTCATCAGAAATTTCAGGGCACTACGACGGCAGAGATTATAGGTACGGTTGCGCTGCTGCGGCACGGACAAGCTCGAATATATATCACTTTAGTTCCTCACTCTATACTATCGAATGTCTGAAAACATCACAACAGCTGTTTGGTTGACATAAGCCCATGGGCCGTGGAAGCTGAGCCTAACGGCCGTCGGCCCATTCTCCTCTGCAGTTTTTAGTGTGCCGGCCCAGAAGCATGGTAAGTTATGGGAGCAATGTCAGTTCATCCAAATATGGTGAAATTCCACTATTTGTTCTTCAGCACGACCTTTAATCTCCAGAAAATCTCATAATTGAAAACTAGCTAACAGATCAAGTATGGATACGATTCTCTTTTTTTTTTGTCACAAATGGATGAGCTCTAGCTACGAAATATATCCACGTTGCAGCAGCAGAGTATCATCAAGGTAATATTAAAATAAAAAGGAAGATACGCACAATGTTTATCTGGCCATTTATCTCGGTGACAACATCCACAGAATCGGTCTGCATGCCCCCACATGTAGCAGGTTCTTTGAACCTGCACCAGGAATCCAAGACATCTGGCATAGTGTTGTAGGAACAAGTGGCCAGGTAGGGACAAGGTGGCTGTACATTTGATCTCAGCAGGTTTTTTTTTAACACTAGAACCTACCTTTATTAGACATATAATATATAACAAGTTATAGCACAGATATTACACTACAGGAAACAGACCAAACGCCGACGGTCTGATTCCTGTCGGGAAAGGCTTGATCCCCGTCGGCGTATGCATAGGCCGACGGCCCCCATCAGCGTATGCCCCGTCGGCCTTCTGGTCCGTCGGCGTATGCATAGGCCGACGGCCCCGATCAGCCCGTCGGCGTATATGCAGGCATTTTTTTAATTTTGCTTTTCATTTTTTTTCAATTTTTTTTGAATTTTTTCTGCATTTTTTCTTTCACTTGTTTAACCACTTAATCACACTATAGTCACATTTATCTTTATCTTTAACCATTTTTAATTTTAATCTAAATTACTCGCTTCTAGTAACACTTCCCGATCGGTCACCCATCATGAGATTGCTTCGGTCCCACCACGCTTAACTTCGTAGTTCCTTCCTTGTGAGCTACCTAGAAACAACGTATCTGTTGCTGACAATATTATCCAACCAATTCTGTTAACCTTTGAACCATCATGTCACACTCCTTTATTTTGTGAATTCAAACAATTATTTAAATAAATAATAATAACTAATAATAAACTTGAATTTAAATAATAATTAACATTTTTGCCTTGTCTATTTAATATTGAATAATTCATATCTACAAATCCGTAAATCGAAATTTGACAAATAATATGTCTATGTCGATTAGAAAAATGAGATAAAATCAAATATGATATCATATAATATTTTCCATCATGTATAAGACTTTTTTTCCTTTTCATTGTTAAAAAAATCTATTTTCCATTTTCCGAGTGAAAAAGATGTTTTTTTTGTGAACGACCAAACACAGAAATGTTGCAAAACTTGAGAGTTACAATTTTTGAAAATACTAGGTCATGTTATATGCACAAATAACCAATTTGTTTTCTATGAAACTGTTTCAATCCACCTCTTTTGAAAAACACAAGTTTCTGCCGATTTCGCTGGAAA
This sequence comes from Alopecurus myosuroides, assembly GCA_028641055.1. NCBI lineage: Eukaryota > Viridiplantae > Streptophyta > Magnoliopsida > Poales > Poaceae > Alopecurus > Alopecurus myosuroides. The sequence goes on from CM054058.1 coordinate 526,146,708, forward strand.
CTGGTTAAATTTGAACTATATGTACCTCATTGTTTGCTCATGATTTTTGGAAAAAAAATCATTTTTAGGTACACAAATACCTATTTCATCAGAGACACACTGAGAATTTCTCAATATTCAACCCCTAGCTACGAACGGTCATGCCCGCCGTCTTTGCATTTTCCTCAAACCTGCTTAGAAAATTCCAAAAAATTCAAAACAATCCAAAATGATGCAAGACTTTCGCTTGGTGTCATTATATATGTCCTAGTATACACCAAAAATAATAAACTTGGAATACAACAATTGTGTTGAAAATATGTTCACAAAAATAAGTTATCTCCTCCGAAAATTCCAGGGTTTCGGGCCAAATGGCGGGTGTTATGGTCATATACATGGCATAGTTTGTTTAAATGTGCCCGTATTCCACACAAACATGCTTCTTGGAAGTATTTACAATGTTGAAGGAGGAAGTTTTCCTTTTCATTGATTAAAAAACATTTTCTATTTTTCGAGTGTAAAAAATGGTTTTTTTGTGTGAAGGACCAAACACAAATATGTTGCAAAACTTGAGAGCTACAATTTTTAAATATACTATACCATGTTATATGCACAAATAACCATTTTGTTTCCTATTAAAAGGTTTCCATCCACATCTTTTAAAAAACACAAGTTTCTGCCGATTCCGTTGGAAACTGGTCAAATTTGAACTACAGGTACCTCATAGTTTGCTCATGATTTTTGGAAAAAATCATTTTTAGGTACACAACTACATATTTCATCATAGATACACCAAGATTTTCTCAACATTCAACCCCTAGCTACGAACGGTCATGCCCGTCGTCTTGACTTTTTCCTCAAACCAGCTTAGAAAATTCCAAAAAATTCAGAGCAACCCAAAATGATGCAAGACCTCTGCGTGGTGTCATTATACATGTTCTAGTATACACAAAAAATAATAAACTTGGAATAAGACAGTTGTGTTGAAAATATGTTCACCAAAATAAGTTATCTCCTCCAAACATTCCAGGTTTTCGGGCCAAATGACGGGTGTTATGGTCATATCTATGGCATAGTTTGTTTAAATGTGCCCATATTCCACACAAATATGAATCTTGGAAGCACGGACAATATTGACGGAAGAAGTTTTCCTTTTCATTGATTACAAAAACATTTTCTATTTTCCGAGTGGAAAAAATGGGTTTTTTGTTAAGGACCTACCACAAATATGTTGCAAAACTTGAGAGGTACAATTTTTTAAAATACTAGATCATGTTATATACACAAATAACCAATTTGTTTCATATGAAAAGGTTTCCATCTACCTCTTTTGAAAAACGCAAGTTTCTGCCGATTCCGCTGGAAACTGGTCAAATTTGAACTACAAGTACCTCATAGTTTGGTCATGACTTTTGGAAATAATCATTTTTAGGTACAAAAATACCTATTTAATCATAGATACACCAAGAGTTTCTCAATATTCAACCCCTAGCTACGAACTGCCATGCCCGCCGTCTTGACTTTTTTCTCAAACCGGCTTAGAAAATTCCAAAAAATTCAAAACAACGTAAAATGATGCAAGACCTTCGCGTGGTGTCATTATATATGTCCTAGTATACACCAAAAAATAATCAATTTGGAATACGACAGTTGTGTTGAAAATGTGTTCACAAAAATAAGTTATCTCCTCCGAATATTCCAGGGTTTCGGGCCAAGTGACGGGTGTTATGGTCATATCCATGACATAGTTTGTTTAAATAGACCCATATTCCACACAAACATGCATCCTGAAAGCATGGACAATGTTGATGGAGGAAGTTTTCCTTTTCATTGATTAAAAAAACTATTTTCTATTTTCTAAGTGTAAAAAATGTGTTTTTTTGTGAAGGACCTATCACAAATATGTTGCAAAACTTGAGAGCTAAATTTTTGAAAACCACTAGATCATGTTATATGCACAAATAATCAATTTGTTTCATATGAAAAGGTTTCCTTCCACCTCTTTTGAAAAACAATAGTTTCTGCCGATTCCGCTGGAAACTGGTCAAATTTGAACTACAGGTACCTCATAGTTTGCTCATGATTTTTGGAAAAAAATCATTTTTAGGTACACAAATACCTATTTCATCATAGATACACCAAGAGTTTCTCAATATTCAAACCCTAGCTACGAACGGTCATGCCCGCCATCTTGACTTTTTCCTCAAACCTGCTTAGAAAATTTCTAAAAATTCAAAACAACCCAAAAATATGCAAGACTTTTGCGTGATGTCATTATATATGTCCTAGTATACACCAGAAATAATAAACTTGGAATACAACAATTGTGTTGAAAATGTGTTCACAAAAATAAGCTATCTCCTCCGAACATTCTAGGGTTTCAGGACAAATGACGGTTGTTATGGTTATATCCATGGCATAGTTTGTTAAAATATTCTCATATTCCACACAAACATGCATCTTGGAAGCACGGACAATGTTGACGGAGGAATTTTTCCTTTTCATTGATTAAAAAAACCATTTTCTATTTTCCGAGTGTAAAAAATGGTTTTTTTTTGCTAAGGACTTACCACAAATATGTTGTAAAACTTGAGAGCTACAATTTTTTAAAATACTAGACCATGTTATATGCACAAATAACCAATTTGTTTCATATGAAAAGGTTTCCATCCACCTCTTTTGAAAAACACAAGTTTCTGTCGATTCCCCTCGAAAATGCTCAAATTTGAACTACAGGTACCTCATAGTTTGCTCATAATTTCTGGAAAAATCATTTTTAGGTACACAACTACCTATTTCATCATATATACACTAAGATTTTCTCAATATTCAACCTCTACCTCCGCTGGAGAAAAACCCAGCTTATAGGTCTACACCCGGTAACCGTTAACCCTTTCTTCTTTGTTCGGTTCTTGCTCATGAATTTTTTTAAGAATGTAGCATGAATAATATGCATGATGATTTATATATGTTTCTCCTTTTGGAAACGAGCTAAAGAACGTCCAAATCCGAATACGAATGCAAAAGTTATGCTCAAAATGGCGAGTGAGTGAAAAAAACTAGGATACGCCTACGGTGGTCGTCGGCGTAGGAAAAAAAACATAGGCCTACGGGGTTGCCGTCAGCGTATCCCAAATTTTTTTTTGATTATGCGGTTGCATGTCGGGTCTACGCCGACGGCCCCGATATTTGGCCGTCAGCGTATAAAAATGCCGTCGGCGTATAAATATTCTCCCGTAGTGTTACAACTTTCATCCTCACAAACAAACTTGTCTAGCTGAGTACATGTGATAAGAACTACTGAAGAAACTTGATGTTTATGCTGAAAAGCACAACCGGAGTGTGTCAGGAGGTCCGTTGAGAACTCGAACGCAACAAACCTGCAATCGTACTCTTCTGGGCCTCTCGCAATCTCGTCAACCGTAGAGCCATCGGCTGAACCAGCAATCGCGTTGACATGTGCATATGAGGTAGGAGATTGAGATGTAGATCTAAAATGTCCTTTGCCGAGCTCAAATCAGGAGATTCTTTGCCGTTAAATCTCAGAAACCGCTATAGAGACACTCTCACCCGCCTCCGGCATGTCCGGAACAGCAAGAATGCATAGCCATCATGCTCAAAAGTTAGCATTCGATGCAATACATGCCAACCAGACAGATAGCAAGAAAGCACATAGGACGAAGCTGCACTAGCTGATCGAAGATCACAGCAGCAAAAAGAAGCTGGCATGTAGAGATTCCCGTATTGGTGCTTCATCTAGGTTGAACCATCTCCAGCCTTCTAGATTGCAGCGTGGCCAATCCCGGTCCCCTCGCCACCTTGGCCAGCCAGAACGTGGATGGGCATTCCTAATCTAGCAGTGAAGAGAAAATTCATAGCAGCATCAGAGATCGATGTCATCTGAGCATATCCGCTCCAGCAGATTGCCCACCATGGAGCCCTGCACAAACAGAGCTGGTCAACTCCGCCAGCCACGTTGGAACCGTCGCGAAGCGAAGCGACCTCAGATCGTGCCTGCCTCCTCGGGTAGCTCCAGATCCGCCCACGACCCACCACCCTTCGCCTCCATGGCGACCAGATCGAGTGGGAGAAGAGCAAAACAGAGCGACGCACTTGTTCACACCACCGACGAGCTTATTTAGTGGACGAAACGAGGAAGTTGGAGTAGCGTCGTCGCCCACCGCCTCCAACCAGGAGAACCACTACCACCAAGCGCCGGCCAGCACTTGCAAGCCGCAACGGCGGTCTTCCTCTCGGCATCACGCCATACGCCACATGGGACAACACTAAAGCAACAATCTGAAAACTAGAACTACTACTACTATGTATGGAGGGAGCACGGCCACCTACACCATCCTCACACCGGTGAGTGTATATATGTGCAATGAATCATTGCCAGACCACGTCCAACTATTACCACGAGGAACTAGTCGTACATGACGGGCCAGCTAGCTTGAATTTATGTATTTTCCATAAATAAGAGGCCTCATACTTTTATGGCGGATTTTCGGAACATGTTGGTGCATACACTTATTTGCAGCTGTGTGATTTTCACACATTGTATTTTTCTTGGGAAATAAATAATGGATGTTTTATATCAAAAAACAAGGAGTACTAGAGCAGTAACATGCGAGATTCTTGCCATGTGTGCTCTAATGTAGGGACAAATGTAACTTTCCATCAAGCTAGCTATAGCTAGTATTTCGAAAGGGGATGGCATTATGTTTAGTAGGAGAGGAAAACATCAGGAGCCTAGGGTGAAACCAAAGATGAAAAAAGGCCAGATATATAACACGAAAGTGCAACTGGACATGGTTCTCTAACACATGGACTCTCCATCTCACTGCCCAACCAGGTAGGGCTCAACGTCACCTTGGCTATGTGAGAGGCGCTACCAGGCCAGACAACACACAAGCAAGTAGAAGCACATGTAAATTTTGACTCAAGCAAAGTGCCCCGAAAAATATGTTCTCCCATGATGCGTGCGTGGACTAGCATTGATCAATGGCCGCGAAGAAGGAAGTGTGCGAGTGCGACGGACGTCTGACCGGGAATATTCATGGCGTTGTCGTTGAACCGCTGGCTGAGTGCGAAGAGAGGATCTGCATGCAAAGACAAGCTACGCAAGAAGACAGAGCAAGTCTGAGCATGAGCACAAAGCTGGTACATATATGCTGAGCATGTAATGATGTGGGTACTGGAGTGTAGCGATGCAAGAGTACTATTCCAGAAGAGGAGATGGTCTAAAATATGCACCATGATGTGAGTAAAAATATGCACGTCTGCCTAGTAAAAGTGGCTTGGCAGCTTTGATCGATGCACAGCAGGCGCCACACGCCTACACACGTATAGAGTAGGAGTAGATCGATGCAGCAGCAGTGACTGCGACTGCACTAGTAGCACATCACCCACTTGAACTATCTGTCCGGCCACTACCCTAGCGTGTGAGCCCATTGTCGTATACACATCACAAAGCGACAACTTTGCTGGATTCACACGATTAATTTGAGATGGAGGGAGTAATTTACTTGACTGCATTAATTACCATTTGGTTGGAACCTCCAGCTAGCGTACACATAGTGCATAGGAAGGAGCTTGCATATTGTGTTTTTTTTTTTTGGATAAGAGCATCTTCACGGGTAGCCTGAAGCACCCCAAATGCGCATTGGTGTGCCGGCACCCTTGCGGCACCCCCCTCCCAATCGTGAACCCTACATGCGTCTCGTGATGGGTGTGTTTTGACCGTTTGAGCAATTGGGTGGCATGAATCGTTGCGCTAATGAGGTGGAGGAATTTAGTTAGATTTGACGGTCAAAATGGTTGAGATGATGACGGTTCAGTGTTTTAGAGATGACAAACTATCACCAACTCCCATTTAACAATAGATATTATCTCTAGTTATACTTATTTGTGTGTTAATCCTTTTACATCGAGCAAGGTCAGAGAGAGAGAGAGAGAGAAATTTGGCACAAAGGGCATACTTATTTCTTGACTGGCTAGGCTACTAATTACCTTATTTTATTTGCAAAGTCTTATTGGCAGTATTTTTCACAAAAAAATACTACATCATCCATTTGTAAATATAATGACATTTTAGACATTGAATCAGTCCGATATGTATGCTTGACCGTTACAGTTTGTATGTACAACGTAGTAGAAAATATGAAATATTATACAATAATGGAAAATATTTACATGAAGATTTGTCCTTACTATTTTCATCCTATTCTTTAACGAGTCAAAGGTAGATCAGTTTGATCTCAAGCTTGTTAAGAAGCCATCAATTTATGAAGCAGCTAGGATGGCACACGTTAGCTCCATATATCTCCAAACCCTAGTCAAGAAAATTCCAATCAAAGTCTACTTCACGGATTAACATCATGAATTGTTGATGGCAAACTACTTGTTGCCAAGGAACAAGAGCAAACTTCATAAATCGAGCACCACCAACAACCTAGACCAGAAGATTGAATTTGAAGATAGATTAATAGTTCACACTTTGGTGAGATGGGTTCAGCAAAAACTTCGGTTTGATACTTTGTGTGTTCTAGAATCATCTATTTAATTCCACTTAAACTTCATAGTATTGAATTTCGGTGTGCTAATTTTTGAATATATTGAAGATACTATGGGAAATCATACTTACAAGTTCATTATACTACCTCAAGGGACTAAGGTAATTGGATACCTATGTGAAAATATTTTCTTTCTTAGATTTATATGAACCCTAATGCAATACAGGTTTTTCTTAATCACGAAACTAAATAATACAAAATGATGGCAACAAAATAACACCGGAAATTACTGTAATGATAAGTGTTTGAATTGAAATTAAAATAAATAAATATAAATGAGCATTTTTGACAATGTCATCGGTGGTGATTTCGCCCCAGAACTAGTCTTCGTTATCGTATATTTAAGGATGTTTCAACAAAATAATGCATTGCCACATAATATAAATTATCACAAAATTTAAAAAGTTTATTATAAATAGACATTCTTGGGAAATATATAGTACACCTATATTACCGACAAACAAGAACCATAATGTACATCTTGTGTATATTGAAATTTTGTTTCGCTCTTCATATCTGTCTACACAAGTAGACGCAAACAGTCTAAAAGACAGACATAGTAATTTTGAGGCACAACCAAATAAACTAATCAGGTGTTTAGAAATGAGATCAAAATTTCTTTCTATTTTCTTGGATTTTGTTTTAACCCGACCTTTGCCTCTTTGACAGATCTTCGAACTTCCTGAGTCGGATCTTGCTACTAACGCCGATCTGGACGTGTTGCGCGCCAACTTCGCTGGCGGGCGCAAGCGCAAGAAGATTTCCACCTCGCAGGAAATTATCGATCTTGACGGTGTTCCCATCGCTACTTCCAGGTGTGTTCGTCTGGGTTTTCTCGATTTATTGGAGTAGATTCCTTTGTCTCAGAGTTTTAACTTTCCGGCATTTCTCTCTTTTAGCTTGGCCCCCTCAACTCTGAAGCCTAAGAAGCCAAAAAGGCTTAAATCTGTGGTTAGCAGAGGTCCACACCTTTCTCCTGCTACTGCCCCGAAAACCCCAACAGTAATTAGAGAAGAGCATGCTACTGCCCCCAGCACCGAAACCCAGCAGACCAGCCAGCCTATTGTGCCAGAAACAGACACGAGGGAAATGGCGGTCCCGGAAGTGGGAGGTTCTTCTCGGGCAACTGAGGAGGAAACCGTTCCCACCTTCGATAAAGATTTCAATAATATCAACGAGGGCCTTAGCGCTGCCGGGACTCTGTTTGCAGATTTTGCAAAAGAGTTCACCGAAACTTGGTCAAGTTTATAGCGGATGAGCCAGGTAATATCTCTAGCCCCCAAGCAATAAGTCAAATGCATGCTTTTAACTTAATGCTTTCATCCTTATTACGCTTGCTGCTAACTTAAGCATTTTGTTTCATTTCCGTGTTTCAGCAAACCGCTAAAAGCATAAACCTGGAAGTTTTTGGCAAACTTACCATCAAGAATAAGGAGGTTAGAAGCCTTCTTTCTATTTTTGACGCTAAGGAAGCGGAGCTGGCATCATCTCAGCATCAGCTGGAGGAAACGACAGGTATTTTATTTCTCCGTGGTTTCATTTTTATGCCTTTTTTCTAAGTATTTTTCCGAGTTTTTCTAACTCGGTATTTTTAGTTGCTTTGGCGAAAGCCAAGCAAATTGCTGAAGATGCCGGCAATGCCGAGAACCTTCGCCGGGAGAATCTGGACCTTCATAAGGACCTTATGAGGGTTCAGAAAGAACTGGAGGCCAGCCAGCTGGCTTTTGGCATTGCTCAATCCAATGCCTCCAACCAAGCTAAGAAGGACAAAGCAACTATCCGAGACCTGGAGAATGCTTTGACCCTTCGTCTGGAGGAAGGCTCCGAGATGGATAAGATCCTCGGTAAGTTTTCTACTTTTACCGGATTTTCAACGTTTTACAATCTTTCCCTGCTTTCTTCATAACCCTTCGATTATTTGTCTAAAAACAGGAAATGATCCAGCTCTTACTCGAATTGAAAAAATCCGAGCCTTCGGGAAGGTCTTCACCGCGCTTAAGTCTGCGGGAATGTTGCTCATCAACAAGTTCCTTCCCGCAAGGACTAGGGAGTCCTCGGAAGTTGATAAACTTCCGGGGGCTATCGTGGAGGTGGCGGAGTCCAAGGAATCCACCTTGCGCTCCGCGGCACGGGGTGGTGCACGCATGGCCCTAGGGCTCATGCGTATGCATTACCCCTCTGCCAAATCTTGGCGCGTGGCGTCCGGCATCCCGCAAGGGTATACGGAAGCCCAGCGGACTAATATCTTTGACGAGATCAAAGGTCACGCAACAAGATCGCTTCCATGGTCAACGTCTCGATTTTCTACCCGGAGGAGGCAATTCCTGAAACTCCAGAAGAATCCTCCAGCGAAGATGACTCGGATGCTTGAAGGAGAAGTCCGGGTTCTGGGTAAATAGAAAAATAGGAGCATTACCGAACTTATGTTGTAAACATCATTGTAATGCTTCTATTCTTTTGAATGAACAAGTACTCCACCATTTGCAGTTAATGTTATATAACTATTTTGCAAGTTTTTTCAGGTTATTATTCCTTTATCTTCTAAATTCTCTGGTTTTGTATGCTTTAACTGTCCTTAGTGCTTGAAATGGCTCGATAGCGTTTTAATCTTCATGCCGAGTGACTGGGTATGACCGATCAGTCTAAAACTCAGAAACATGGATCATGCTAAAGGCACTTTTGCTTACTAGCTCCAGTGACCCAACACAAAAAGAATCAGATAATATTTAGAGAATAGTTAAGGAATTTTTTGTATGAAACTCAAGCACGCAGGCACAATTTGGGTTTCCTTAAGCCTTTTTTAGGCTGAAAATCATTCAGTTTTTCAACACCGAGCACGCAGGCACAATTCGGATTAACATTGAGTATTTTGAAAGATCATTGGGAAATAGATAAGGCGGAAGATATGCTTTATACTATAATAAACATGTAAAAACATAGAAGTATGGATTCCAACAACTTTATTTCATGATCTCAAAGATATTTACATAGAAATTGAACTAAGTATAGAAGGGACGTAACTGCTGGATACTCCAGGGCCTCTTTGTCTCTCCTAGTTCATCATCGATCTTTCTCTTTCTTCTGCAATTTGGCGTCTCGGGATCATCTTCCGTATCACGAATGTCTACAAGATAGTATGATCCATTTTTCATAGCTTTGCTGATGACGAATGGTCCTTCCCATACTGGGGCCAATTTGTGCTTTCTTTGTTGTACCAATCTTAGCACTAGGTCACCTTCTTTAAAAGATCGATGCCTGATTTTCTGACTATGATAACGTTGTAAAGCTTGCTGATAAATGGCGGATCTTTGAAGCACAAGCTCTCGTTCCTCTTGTAAGAGATCGACGGCATCCTGCCGTGCGCTTTCGGCATCTGATTCATCGAAATCCTGCACTCTCGGGCTGTCATGGATCATGTCCGTTGGGAGAATTGCTTCCGCACCATAAACTAGGAAAAACGGGGTTTGCCCTGTTGACCTATTTGGCGTCGTTCGAATGCTCCAAAGCACGGAGGGTAACTCTTCCACCCATACTCCAGCTGCTCTATGAAGAGGAGATTCGATTCTTGGGCGTATTCCTTGCAGGATTGAGCTATTCATTCTTTCAACATGTCCATTGGATTGCGGGTGTGCCACTGATGCGAGATCTAGGCGAATTCCCATTTGTCGGCAATATTTTGCCAACTCTCCAATAGAGAAATTTGTCCCGTTGGCAGTTATTATGCTGTGTGGAACGCCATATCTCATGACTACGTCAATAATGAAATTTCTGGCAGATACACCGTCAAGTTTTTTTATGGGCTTAGCCTCCACCCACTTGGTATATTTATCCACTGCAACGAGTAGATGTGTAAGTCCGCCTCTTGCAGTTTTGAATGGTCCCATCATATCTAGCCCCCAGACCGCGAACGTCCATGTAATAGGGATAGTTTTAAGTGCTTGGGCTGGCATATTTGTCTGCTTGGCGTAATACTGACATCCAGCACATGTGTTCACTATGTGCTCGGCATCTGTCTTGGCTGTTAGCCAGAAAAACCCTGCGCGGAATGCTTTTTTGACTATGCTTTTTGATTGAGCATGATGTCCGTAATCTCCGGCATAGATTTCTTGCAGGATTTCTCGTCCTTCTTCTAGTGAAATACATCACAGAAAAATTCCGATAGTACTGCATTTATACATGCAACCATTGATTACCGTGTATCCTTTGCATCGACGCTGTATCTGTCTTTGCAAGACTTCGTCTGCTCCATCCGGGTACTTCTGATCAACTAAGAAGTTTAAATATGGGATTGTCCATTCCGGGTTAACGAGCATGGCTTCAATTGACTCGGAAACCAGAGGATAGTCGACATCTCCACCTTTTATCGATGGGTCGTACAAGTGCTGGACAAACACACCTGGTGGTAGGGTTTTCACCCTTTCTGATCCCATGCGGGCTAATGCGTCCGCGTTCCAGTTTTCTTCCCTTTTGATGTGAAGCACTTCAAATCCTAGGAAGCAAATTGCAAACTCGTCCACCGTTCTCCGATATTCGGCCATGATGGGACTTTTGGCGTCCCAAGTTTGGTTGAGCTGGTGCTATACCAAGCTGAGTCGCCATAGCATAAGATGCGTTTAACACCTATTTCTTTTGCGATATGCAAGCCATGAAGCAGAGCTTCGTATTCTCCCACGTTATTACTGGCATTGAAGTGTATTTGTAATACATACTCCATTGTGTCTCCTTTAGGGGATTTTAGGACTACACCAGCTCCTGCGCCTTCTTTCATCTTAGATCCGTCAAAGTGCATGATCCAGTATTCCGACTCCGGCATTGGTGTGTTTTCCATTGCTTCCGTCCAATCGGCGATAAAATCTGCCAACACCTGGGATTTTATTGCCGTCCGAGGTTGGTACTTAATGTCGAATGCTGCTAGCTCGATGCCCTATTTGGCTACTCGGCCTGTTGCCTCCGCATTGTTTATTATATCCCCTAGTGGTGCTTTACATACCAATGTTATGGAATGTCTTTGGAAGTAATGACGAAGTTTCCGAGATGCGAAAAACACGCCATATGCCAGTTTTTGATAGTGTGGGTACCTTTGTTTAGACTCGGAGAAAACTTCACTTACATAGTATACCGGATGCTGATCTGGTATGCTTTGTTCGTCTTTCCACCTTTCCACAACTATTACTACGCTGATAACCCGGTTTGTAGCCGTGAGGTACAATAACATGGGTTCTTCGTCTTTTGGGGACGCCAAAATCGGAGCTTTCATCAAAGTTTCTTTCGACTGGGTTAATACTGCATCTGCTTCTTCTGTCCACTCGAACTTGTCGGATTTTTTCAACAATTTGTAAAGTGGCAGAGCTTTGTCCCCTAGCCGGCTAATGAACCTGCTAACGGCTGCTGCAGAACCCGTCAATCTTTGTACATCTTTTACGCATGTGGGCTTGGAGATGTTTAAGATTTCTTTGATCTTTTCCGGGTTTACTTCTATTCCTCTATGAGAAACGATGAAACCCAGAAGTTTTCCTAAGGGAACCCCGAATACGCACTTTAATGGATTCAACTTCATCTTATAAGTACGTAAATTTTCGAAGGTTTCTCGCAAATCTTCAAGGAGTGTGTCCTTTTCCTTGGAAACAACAGCAATGTCGTCCACGTAAACATGGACGTTTTTGCCAATCTGACTATGCAAACATCCACTAGTGGAAAGAACCCCTCTCGTCCAGGGGGCCAGGGGGCAGCTGTCCCGGTTGCAACCGAATCCGGGACAAATGCCATGCTTTGGTCCCGGTTCGTGCGCCCGGGGCAACAGGAATCGCCTGGGGACATTGGTCCCTGTTCGTGGGGGACATATCGGTCCCGGCTCGTGCCACGGACCGGGACCAATGCCTAGCCACATGCCACGTGGCACGCGCATGAACATTTGTCCCGGTTCAGTCCACGAACCGGGACCAATGCCCACCTTCCCCTATATATACTGCCCCAGCCCCTCCCCCCTTCCATCTTTTTTTTGCTTGGAGGTGTGAGAGAGTATGGTGTTAGTGTGTTTTATTTTACTATGCACACGAGGTGTTCGACGAAATTCCCGAGCCGCACATAAGCTCACTGAAAATGGTATCTTCGACCGAGGTTAACAAACTTATCTTTTTCATCTGTAACTGATACATAAAAAAGTAGTATTTGTCGTATTAATATGTTATTGTAATGTATTTTGATAAACTTAATTATACGATGCAGCTGGATGCACGGCAGCGATGGATGTATGGTGACCGACGCACTTCCGAGTATATGGCAGGCCTGAATGCATTTCTTGCTGTAGCTCAGGCGAACAAAGATAATGGCTTCATGTGTTGCCCATGTGTTGATTGTCGGAACGTCAGAGAGCACTCTTCCGAAAGAATCATTCACGGCCATCTACTTCGGAGAGGTTTCATGCCCAGCTATAATTGCTAGACGAAGCATGGAGAAAGAGGGGTTGTGATGGAAGACGATGAAGAAGAAGAAGAAGATCCCTTGTTCCCTGAATACGACGATACTGCAATGGAAGAGAATGGAGAAGAAGGAGGTGATCAAGAACAGGCATCAGAAGAGCCCGATGATGATCTTGGCTGAGTTATTGCTGATGCAAGGGAAGACTGTGAAAATAAATTGGAGAGGTTGAAGCTGGACAACATGTTACAGGATCACAAAAAATTGTTGTACCCAAATTGCGAAGATGGTAGCACAAAGCTCGGTACCACACTGGAGTTGCTGAAATGGAAGGCACGGAACGGTGTGACTGACAAGGCATTTGAGAGTTTACTTCAACTAATGAAGCCAAAACTTCCAAAGGATAACGAATTACCTGAGAGTACGTACGAAGCAAAGAAAGCTCTCTGCCCTCTAGGATTAGATGTGCAGAAGATACATGCATGCATTAATGACTGCATCCTCTTCCGCGGTGAGAAGTACGAGAATTTGGATGAATGTCCGATATGCACTGCACTGCGGTATAAGATCAGAGCAGATGACCCTGGTGATGTTGACGGCGAGACCCCCCCCCCCCCCGTAAGAGGGTTCCTGCTAAGGTGATGTGGTATGCTCCTATAATACCACGGCTGAAACGTCTGTTTAGAAACAAAGAGCATGCTAGGTTGTTGCGATGGCACAAAGAAGACCGTAAGAAAGACGGAAAGTTGAGGCACCCCGCCGATGGATCGCAGTGGAGAAAGATCGAGAGAGACTTTCCAGACTTTGCAGGAGAGGCGAGAAACTTATGGTTTGGCCTAAGTACAGATGACTTTAATCCTTTTGGGGAGCAGAGCTCCAGTCATAGCACTTGGCCTGTAACTCTATGTATGTACAACCTTCCTCCTTGGTTGTGCATGAAGCGCAAGTTCATTATGATGCCAGTTCTCATCCAAGGCCCGAGGCAACCTGGCAACGACATTGATGTGTATCTAAGGCCATTAGTGGAAGAACTCTTACAATTGTGGGGCAAACCAGGTGTACGTGTTTGGGATGAGAACGAACAAAAGCCATTTGACCTACGGGCGTTGCTTTTCGTAACCATCAATGATTGGCCTGCTCTTAGTAACATTTCCGGACATACAAACAAGGGATACAATGCATGCACACACTGTTTAGATAATACTGACAGTGTTTTTTTGGATAAATGTAAAAAAGGTTGTATACCTGGGGCATCGTAGATTTCTTCCGATCAAGCATCCCGTAAGAAAGAAAGGAGGGAAGCATTTCAGAGGTGAGGCAGATAACCGGAAGAAGCCTGAGCTGCGTAGTGGTAATGATATATTCGATATGGTCAAGGACCTAGAAGTAATCTTTGGTAAGGCTGCTGGCAGCCAACCAGTTCCGTACGGCCCTGATAAGCGCGCACCCATGTGGAAGAAGAAATCTATATTTTGGGAGCTACCCTATTGGAAAGTTTTAGAGGTCCGGTCTTCGATCGACGTGATGCACGTGACAAAGAATCTTTGTGTCAGTCTGCTATGCTTCCTGGGCGTGTATGGGAAGTCCAAAGATACGCCAGAAGCACGGGAGGACCAGCAACGTATGAAAGACCCAAGCAACAAGCACACAGATAGGCGCCATTACTTAAGCAGCTACGCTCTTACTAAAGCAGAGAAGGAAATATTCTTTGAAGTCCTTTACAGTATCAAGGTTCCGTCTGGCTTCTCGTCGAATATAAAGGGAATAATAAACATGGCAGAGAAAAAATTCCAAAACCTGAAGTCTCATGACTGCCACGTGATTATGACGCAGTTGCTTCCGATTGCATTGAGGGGGCTTCTACCGGAAAATGTTCGAGTACCCATTGTGAAGCTATGTGCATTCATGAACGCAATATCTCAGAAGGTAATCGATCCAGAAAGTCTGACAAGATTACAGAGGGATGTGGTCCAGTGTCTTGTTAGTTTTGAGTTAGTGTTCCCACCATCCTTCTTCAACATTATGACTCATCCCTGGTTCACCTATGTGAAGAGATTCATATTCTTGGTCCGGTATTTCTACACAATATGTTCCCCTTTGAGAGGTTCATGGGAGTCTTGAAGAAATATGTTCATAACCGTGCTAGGCCAGAAGGAAGCATCTCGAAGGGCTATGGAACAGAGGAGGTCATTGGGTTCTGTGTTGACTTTATTCCTGACCTTAAGACAATTGGTGTTCCTGAATCGCGGCATGAGGGGAGACTGAGGGGAAAAGGAACGCTGGGAAAGAAAACAATGATACCTAGGGACGGGCATTCTTTGACCAAAGCACACTACACAGTTCTACAAAATTCTATGTTCATGGCTACGTATCTCGAGTAACACAAGAATATTGTACGGTCTGCAAACCCGGGGAAGGATGACTCATGGATTAAACGCGAACACATGGAGACTTTCGGAAGTTGGTTGCAAACACGTCTTATAAATGACACCACTGTTGAAGATCAGCTATACATGTTGGCAGGGTCACCATCTTCGACTATTGGGAGTTTTCAAGGGTACGAGATAAATGGGAATACATTTTACACGAGCTCCCAAGATAAGAAGAGCACCAACCAAAACAGTGGTGTCCGCTTTGATACAACAAACGAGAATGGAAAAAATGACATATACTATGGTTACATAGAGGAGATATGGGAACTTGACTATGGACCTTCTTTTAAGGTCCCTTTGTTCAAGTGCAAATGGGTCAACCTGAATGGAGAAGGGGTAAAGGTAGACCCGCTTTATGGAATGACAACAGTGGATCTCAACAATATTGGTTACAATGACGAACCATTCGTCCTAGCCAATGATGTGGCTCAGGTCTTCTATGTGAAGGACATGTCTTCCAGACCGAAGAAAAGAAAAAATAAGAAAACAAATTCATCATACGATGAGCCGAAGCGTCACATAGTTCTCTCAGGGAAAAGAAACATCGTGGGAATCGATGACACGACAGACATGTCAGAAGATTATAATAAATTTGTTGAAATTCCACCCTTCACAGTGAAAGCTGACCCCACCATCCCGTTAAATAATGAAGATGCTCCATGGTTACGGCCGAAGAGATCATAAGCAAGGGACACGAAGAAAATTCAGAAGACTAGATAGGGATGTTGTTGCTGATGTGTAATAATAAACGTGGAATACATGATCATAGTTCTTATAACGCAGTATGAACGAGATTTTGTTAGCCAAAAGGATATTTATACATATTCTGTGATTATGAATGGAGTAGGTGCAAGTTTGACCAATAATTTGTATTGATCGGTCAAAAGCTGGCAAGCATTGAGTGCTTAACAACTATGACCAGCCTGACTTCATTATTGCAGGATTATAACTACTTTCGAGATGTAGTATGTGTTGACACACGGTACAATCTGAAGGATAACGAGTGGCTAAGTAGATTGTATGAGGATAGAGAAAAATGGGCTTTGCCTTATGGGTGTCATATATTCTGCGCAAATATTGCAGTCACACTTCGAAGTGATAGCAGGGATACCATCCTGACAGATATCCTTAAAACAGAAATAGACCTTCGGTACTTTTTTAACAGATATGATAAATTTTTGGAGGAGAAACGTTTAACTGAACAACGAAGATCCCAAATGTTGAAGGCGGAGGGGAGCGCGACGGAGACGGCGGACGAGCAGAGGAGAGGAAAGCGCGACAGCAACGGCGCGGGCTCCCCCGCCCGACCGCCCGTCTCTGCTTTAAGTCTGATGCTCCCGCTGAGGTTTGCCGCGTACACGGAAGTTACTATGTTTTCAAGCGGGGGTCGGGATAAAGGGAGACGAAGATCTCAAATTCACCGTGTCAATAAGGTACAACTCGCTTTGTCGAACTTTATATAAATCACCCGGGATGCCTTGTATGCTCTGGACTAACTCGGAAGATCACGAGAGAAAACAAAAATTGTAACATTTTTATATTCAAATTATATACAAATGGTAAAATAATTAATAGTTTCAATAGTTAGAAAAATTATTTAGTTAAACGAAAAATGGATTTAAATTAGTTATGCAAATTCTAGTGTTTTTCATGTTGGAATTTTTGTCAAATTCGAAAGTATATAGAAGTTGTTAATGTGCAAACTTAATAATTTTCAAACTTTGGCGCTAAAAACTTTTGGGCGCGCAGGGTGCCACCCCCAAAATTCGAAATATGTTTTTGGTCCCGGCCCGCGGTACCAACCGGGACCAAAAGGGCTCTAGTCCCGGTTGGTGGCACGGGCCGGGACTAGAGGCCCGGTTGTATAAATATCTCGGCCCTCTCTCCAGGCCGAGCGACCACCCAGGACAGCAGACATGGCTTGGCGAAGCCCTGCCGGCGAGGGGGTAGGAAGATCCCGCCGGCGAGGTTCCGCGGGCGGGGCTAGGGGGTGAACTAGGGACGCGTTACTGGACACGAACAAACATATATTAAAAAGGCACGAGGGCCGTGCTTACATAGGGGGGGCGGCGCGGCCACAGGCGGCCGGCCGTTTCTTGGGGGGGTAGGTAGCTTAGCCTAGGGGGGGCGCACCGGCGCCGATCTACTCCTCCTCGTCGGAGGAGATGCACTGGTAGGGGGGTGGCTGCCACAGGTGGGCAGGCGGCTGGGCCGGGCCCGGCGGGGGCGGAGGCATCGGGGGCGCGTACGGCGGTGGCGGGGCAGCACCTCCTGCGGCGGCGGCGGTGGTGGCGGGGGCAGCTCCACCTCCTCCGGCGACCAAACGCCGCCGGTCCAGGCCCAGGACATGCCGTACTCCAGGCCTGGGGGGAGCGGCTGCGGCGGCGGCTGGTCCTCGGACGCCTCCCACTCGGCGTACAGCGCGTGCCACCAGGGGGTAGGCTCGGTAGGGGGCGGCGGCGGCATGGCGGCGGCGTTGGCGGCGGCGGCGGCCACGACCCGCTCCCACCGCTTGATTTCGTCGTCGATGAGGGAGCGGCGGGAGGCCTCGCAGGCCTCCTCCATGTTGGCCCGGAGCTCGGGGTCCTCCTCCCCGGAGAAGTCCTCGATGTCCTCGAGGAACCACAGCTCCCTCTCCCGGCCGGGCGGTGCCGCGGGGTAGTCCGCCACGTTCACCTCCTCGTGGGGGACGGGGATGAAGGAGCGTCGGCGCTGCTCGTGCTCCTGCTGGAGCCAGGTGGCCCAGTAGGGGGAGCTGCGCGCGTACGCGCGCTCCCTGGGGAGGGGGGCTGGCAGGAGGCGGCGCCGGCGGTCGATCTCCTCGAGCAGCGCCTCGCCGGTCGGGGCCGGCGGCACAGGGATCCGCTGGGGGTTCAGGTGCCAGCCGTCCGGGAGGTGGACGTCTGGCCAGAACACCGGCGTGGCGTTGTTCCAGTGCCACTCGGCCTCCACCACCCGGATGTACCGGCGGAACCGCTTGCCCTTGGGCGCGGCGCGGGGCGGCGGGCGTGCCGCCGGAGGTGGCGCGGGGACGCGCGGTGTCCCGCCGATGCGGACACCTCCAGGGCCGTAGCCGAAGGCCTCCGCCGGCGGGGGTGGGACGCGGCCGGCGCCGCTCGAGGAGCCTTCGTGGTCGTTCCTGGGGCGCTTGCCGGAGCCGCTCGAGAACCAGCGGGACATGGTTGCTTTGCCTTGGGCGCGGCCGGGGTGGATGGGTTGTACGGGCGGCGGGGGCCCTTTAAAAAGGACCCGGGGGGCTGGCATGCCAACCGGCGGCCTGAACGTGGCGGCGGTTGCAGGCGGCCATGAATGCGGGGCAGGAGCCGAGGCGTGGCGGCGGTTGCAGCTGTGGCACGCGCGCATGGAGAAGTGGGGGCGCGGGAAGCCGAGGCGGGGCGGGAAGACGAGACGACAGTGGGCCCTTTGACCGCCCCTGTGGTCTTAATTTAAGGGACCAGGCGAGCCAGCCACTAGGCCGCTGGCCAGTGGCCCCTTCGAACCGTTGACCGACCATAAAAAACGATGCGGGCCAGTGGGCCCTTTTGACCAAAGAATGTGGCCAGTGGGCTTAATAAAAGACGTGGGCCTGGACGCGGTTGGGGAAGGGGGAGGCCGGCTGGGGATTGGGAGACAGGAGCCCAAAAAACGAAAAAAAAAACCTGCCGCGGCAGGCGAAAATTAACAGCTATATACTTTTCAAAAAAGTATCCATCCCGGTCCCTTGAACGAACCGGGACGAACTCCTTGGCCGACCCCTGGCCCAGGTTCGCCACGTGGCCTATCCTTACCATCCCGGGTCCTGGCACAACCGGGACCAATGGGGAGGGCCATTTGTCCCGGCTAGCCCATCCCGGTTGCACAACCGGGACAACTGGCCCTTACGACCCGGGACAAAAGGCTCTGTTTCCACTAGTGATCGTTGCATGCAATGCTGGTAGGTTGCACCTACATTCTTCAGGCCAAATGGCATGGTTATGTAATGGTACGTCCCATACGGGGTTATCAATGAAGTTTTGATTTGATCTTCTTCCTTCATGCGTATTTGATGATACCCGGAATATCCATCCAAAAAGCATAAAAGCTCAGAGCCAGCAGTGGCGTCTATTATTTGATCGATTCGCGGTAACGCAAATCTATCTTTTGGACACAATTTGTTTAAGCCAGTATAATCTATAAACATCCTAAGGGCGGTGCTGTCTTTCTTCGGGACTAATACTGGGTTTGCAGACCATTCAGTATGTATAACTTTCCGGATAAAATCTGCTGCCAAAAGCCGGATAATCTCCTTGCCGATAGCCTCCCGTCTTCTTCCATCAAATCGACGGCGACCTTGTTTGACGGGTTTGGATCCTGGAATCGCCTTAAGTTGATGCTCAGCAAGTTCCCTGGATACGCCTGGCATGTCCGCTGGACACCATGCAAAAATGTCCCAGTTCTCACGGAGGAACTTGATGGGATTGCTTTCCTATTTGTCGGTCATCCCAGTTCCTATTACGCATTGTTCAAAATATCATCCGATATGCCGATTTATCGGCCGATTTATCGCCTATCGGGTGCTGACCGATAAGATAGATGAATATCAGTGGAGTTTATCATTCAGACCATTTTATCGGTCTTACAAGCGATTTATCGGTCGATATGCCGATAAATTGGACGATATATCGATTTTCCATCAGTGGAACATGTGATTAATGACATCCATCATAGAATTTTTAGTATTATTTAATACAGTATATCTATATATATATCATAATTTAGAGAGTTTATTGCCGATATGATATATTTTTATAACGTATTTTAGATGTTTTAGTGCTACAATTTGGGATTTATAAGAAAAATGACCGATAAATAGTCGACGAATAAAATCGATTTATCGGCCGATAAGCCGATATATCTCTTATCATGGGACGACCGATAAGTTAACGATAAGAGATTTCCCGAACATTGCTATTACAACAAACTTTGTTGGATCTTTAGGATTTAGGATTACCTGTCTTGTATTCTCGGAAGCTTTGAAGCTGTCTGTCGGTTTTCGGCTTTCTTTTCCTGCCGGCATTTCTGTCGGTGATACTTCTTTGGCCAGCTCCTTCAGTTATTCCTTTGCTATCACTTTTTCTGCGCAAGGGGCGTTTTCTTTCTCTAGCTTGTTTGCCAATTTGAAGTCTCCACTTATCGTGATTACTCCTCCTTTTGGCCCCGGCATCTTCAGCTTGTTATAAATATAACATGACCTTGCCATAAATTTGGCGAAAGCTGGACGTCCGAGTATTGCGTGATACACGCTTTCGAACGGCACAACCTCGAAGGATAATTTTTCCTGACGGAAGTGATCTTTCTCCCCGAAGGTTACATCTAGGGAAATTTCTCCTAGGGATCGTGCTTGTTTGCCAGGGACGATGCCGTGAAAACGTATGGTGCTGTGATTGAGCTGGATCTCGGAGATTCGGAGATGCTCCAGTGTATCCAGGTACATTATGTTAATGCTGGATCCTCCATCCATCAGCACTCTTTTTAGCCTAGTGTTTTGAACAATACGACTTAAATTAGAGCTTGCGTGTCGGGTTCTGGGATATTTTCGGGATGATCAGACTGATCCCATGTAATTGGTGTACTTCAAGAATTTCGGAGTTGCAGGGACAACCGCGTTTAGTTCTCGAAGTGTTCTCTTTGCCACCTTTGCTGATGGAGTTGCCAGGAAAGTTAGGTTGCATTCTCCGTCAACTCTCGGAAACTTGGGCTCGCCTTTTCACTGTTGTTCCTGGATTTTTTCGTCAGTGTCCGATTCACTGTCTTCTTTTTCAGCTTCTGGCTTTTGCTTGGAGAATTTCCTCTTGGAGTTCTTTCCTTTGCTTCCGGATCCTGCATTGCCTTTCATATGCTTGTTCAGCTGGCATTGTGCGTTAGTGTGGGTGGATTTCCCAAATTGCGAGTGGTGGACACAGTTTTCCGACTTTCTTTTTCCCACTCTTCCTTGGTGTAGTTTATCGGTTCTGTACTTCGTCCTTTCCACCTGTTCCCATTTTCTCTTCCAAAGGCTATGTTAACTTCTTTGCGCTTTTGCGTTGCTTCGGGAGTTGCTTTTTTCTCAGGGCGAGGGGTATTTTTGGCTTGGATCAAAGTGTCGATATTGCCGCCTCTCGCTCTGATGTCGTCTTCGGCCGCTGCATGCTCATTGGCAGTTGTAAGTATAGATCCGAGATCTTTGTGCTTTTTGGAACAGATCATGAACGGTACGAGTCCGGGTTTTTAACCATTGACGAAAGCATGCATTGCTTGAACGTCAGTTACTCCAGAGCAACTATTCTTCATTGCCGTCCATCTTGAGATGAAATCCACGTATGGTTCATCTTCAAACTGGGTGTAACGGTTTAACTGGTTGATACTGTTCGGGCGTTTATAGGTCCCCGAAATGCTGAGTAAACACTCTAGCCATATCATCCCAGCTGTCGACAGTTCTTGATGGTAGCCCATTGATCCAATCTCTGGCTCCATCCAGTAACATTAGGGGGAGGAATTTTACTGCCTCCAGGTCTGTCCCGTTGTTAACCTGGACGGCCGTGTAATAGTCTGAGAGCCAGGTATCCGGGTTTGTGCTACCGGTGTAATTTTGGTATGTTGGGCCAACTTTGGCAAAGCCAGAATGCAGAGTTATTCTTCGGATCCTATCAGTGAAACACTTAGGTCCAAAGTATAAATCATCTCTTTCCGCTCTGTCAATATGTGCGGAGTATCTGCCGGCTGAATGGACAGAAGGGGATCTACTTCTTTCTTTTCCATTATGGCGCGAACGCGCTTTTCCGGGATTGTCTCTATTTCTTCCGTGATCGTGCCCTTTGGGATAAGGTGGAGTTTTACTCCTGTTTCTTTCCCTATTTTTGGGGGGCGTCCGGGATCTCTTACGCCTGTGAGGTATATCCTGTCTTCCAGCATTTTCAGCGGGGCGTCTCGGAGGCGGCATTGCTTTTCCGTTCTTCCGGTTTTTCTCTTCCCGATCACGGGGATTAATTCCATCTTTCGGGAGATGGGATCCGGTTCTGGACGCTTCATCCCAATTGTCGGGTTTTTTCTTGTCCTTTCTCGGATCTTATTTCTTCTCTTTCGAATTGTTTGAATCTCCAGGTTCTTCCGGTTCAGGTGCTCCAGCGGCGCATGTAGCTGTTTTGCATAGGGCGGAGTCGTCGTGCAATTTCCCTGATCGCTCTTGCCCCCGCTGTTGTTGTTGCAATGCTTTTCCTAAGAAAGCATACACCCCTTGAAGTTTTTCACCATTGGAGTACATATCGTTGTTGACGATGGCGAACGCTGCTTCCGTGTTTTCTGCTGCGGTTTTGTATATTGGCTCGCCTCTGGCATCTTTGCCATTTACCTGCTTTTGCCAAGTTGGATTGTGGAACCTTTCTTTTGGCGGCAGTACTTCCGGTTTTGCGATTCCGGGTAACCGCGTAGGTTCAGATCTATTCTTTCTCTCGTATTCCTCGATTTCTTCCAGCATGAGCTTGATGTCAGCCTGGGTTTTTTGGAGGTGATCTCGAGTTCGAAATAGATGTTGCTGTTGCCTTTGGAGAGCTTGCCTCCGGGCTTCCAGCACCTCAGGGGGCTCGTGTGGTCGCACTGGCGTTTGGAGTAATTCCTGTTCGTCCTGTTCCGCCATTGGCAGAACAGGGATTTCCTTCGTTTTCTTCTCCGCAGGTTTCACTCCGCTTGCATCTCCTACTTCCGGGCTTTCATTGGCTGGATCAGCCGATTTCTTCTTCCGGAGCTTATAATGGAGTTTTTTAGCAGCTTTGTGTTTCTTCTTGGAAGAGGGAGGTTTCTTACAGGGTTCTTCCTCTGTCAACTCTTTGACATCGGGGAATTTTGGAGAGGTTTCTCCTTCTTCTCTCTCTTCCTCTGGCGGAGGCGTTCTAGGGCTTTCCTGACTGTCAGCATCCGTGTTTTCAGCCGGTTTTGCCATCAGTACTTCGTGGAATCCCTCTTGGAAGGATTTGACCTTTCTCTCGAAAGCGTCTTCATCTTTGTCTTCGGTATCGAAGTGATCCGATCCGGGTTCCGACTCTAATCTCGCCTCGATGGCGGCTAGAACAGATTCAGCTTCCGAGTTCGTCGTCATGTTGATGGACGTCGGATCTTCCACCTCTATTGTGGGATTGTTGTTTTCTTCCTCTTGCACGGGATTGCTTTCATTCGTGTTTTCGGCGATCTCGGATTGCACCATGCCGATAAATTGAGATTCCGCGGTATATCGACGACCTAAACAAAATCCGGCGTCATAGTCGTCTTCAACTGGGTATAGGGCGGGTGGGATAAATTTGCTTCCACCACAGAATCCCATTGCTTCTGCAGTTAATCCGATAAAGATGTTTGCAGATCCAATCGGTAAAACGCAGGCACTTACCAGATGATTCCGTGCCGGCATGTATGATCCATTGTCGAGGAAGCGCCCGACGTTGTTGTCGAATTCCAAGCTTCCGACAGTTATGGAACTGCCGATTCCGCCAAGTATCCCAGATCGAAACATAACGCCTGACGTCGCTGGCCCCACGGTGGGCGCCAACTGTCGAGACATCGTAGTAGATTTCATAGACGGGGGTGCCATGAGACTACTGATAGAGAAGTGGGGGGACATGATCGTACGATGACTAATGACACAGGGTTTTACCCAGGTTCGGTACGACGCAGTAATGCGGCGTTCCTACTCCTGCAATCTCACTATTCAGGACTAAAGCCTGGAGTATACAGAATACAATGTGAGGTTAGGTTAGCTACTCGACAAGGATCCACCTCTCAGCGAGTTAGCCTTTTTCTTCTAGACTCTCTTTCTTATCTCCCGTCCGGCTTTATATAATAGCCAGGTTAGGGCTTACAGAGAAGAAAACCTAGAAGACTACGGTATGCGCTATCTTGGAAAGTAAGGAAACCGCCTTCTACTCCAAGCCGGATCACGTGGGCCGTGATCCAGGTTCTTCTAGAATCCGGCTTCTGTGCATCAGCTTACTGGGCCTCCCAATGGACCGTAGCCCATTACCATTCAGGCCACCCTGGTAATCCGGCACTTTAGACTACCACCTGGTATACCCCTAATTGGTATATATCCGACACATATGTCCCGATGCCAATGGTGTTTTTAGCCCTGATGTCAACTTCATTTACTTTCGTTGTACTATTGTTGTTGTTACTTTATTACTATTGTTATTATCACACTACTTCTATCATCATATAATAGCTGATACTAATTAATTGTGTCAAGCAAGTTTCTTTCCAGGTGCAACTGAATTGGCAACTCAGTTGTTCAGGTTTGTAAGTATTATTTGGCTCCCCTTGTGTTGAATCAATAAATTTGGGTTATACTACCCTCGAAGACTATTGCGATCCCCTAAACTTGTAGGTCATCAAGCCCCTGCCCAACGCGGCGCCCCCGTCAAAGACCACTACCGGAGCCGGGATCCCACGCCAAGAGAGAAAGGAAGGGCCTCACCACCTCCATCGTCGGGCATGTGGAAGGCGATGCCACCTGGCGATAGATAGGAGAGGAGAGGGTTGGGGACGGACTTGATGCTGGCGCCGATTAGGGTTCCCCCGTCGCCGACGAGAGCGAAAGAAGAGAACGAGGTTTTTTTTTGAAAGATAGAGAGCAAGAGAGAAAGATATATATATATATATATATATATATATATATATATATATATATATATATATATATATATATATATATATATATATAAAGAGAGAGAGAGAGAGAGAGAGAGAGAGAGGGAGGGAGGGAGGGAGGGAGGGAGAGAGAGATATACTACACAAGAATTGCAAAAGATATTTCATGACAAATCTAGCACTTGATAAAAATTTTGTCCTACAATTGAACTTTTTTTATAAATTACTATTCAAAGCAAGATCAGGTTGGTTGCAACTTTGTTTACCCGTGTGGCTAAAACAATAAAATGTCAATAAATGCTTGAACATCGCAATGCCAACGATATTTTCATCAAGACTACTATGTTTAAATTTTTTTATTTTGAGGGAAAACGAACATTATATCTTTAGCAATTATCTTTTTCCGGTATAAATTAAATACAAATTTATAAACTTTTAGATCATAGCAATATTTTGCATGAGAAAGCTAGTATTGATTGGTCTACTATTTTCATCTTACAATCTAGTTATTCTCTCAAAAAATTATTAGTAAAAAAAGCTAGATAAAAAATGGCTGTATCTTTCTTACGAATGGAAAATAATACTAAATTTTCCATTAAATGTATGAACAACGCATGGGCGCTTTGGGGGGAAGCATCTTAATTATCTCGAGTTAACCCCAGTCTTGGAAATTCCTGTCAAAGTCTACCGTCCAAAAGCAATACTGGGTCTGCGGCCAGCACGCGTTCTTGCATGCATGTACCAAAGCAACCAACCAATGGATGAGCGCTAGCTGCAAAATAGATCCATGTTGCAGCAGAGATAACATCAACGTAATAAAAAAAAGGTACGAATGGTACAATGTTTATCTATCCATGCATCTCGGTGACACCATCCACAGAATTGGCCTGCATGCCCCCACATGTAGCAGATTCTTTGAACCTGCATATGATCACCAGGAACCTACCTACGTCTAGCATAGTATTGTAAGCACAAGTGGCAAGCTGCCAAGCTCCATTCTTTGAACCATACACATCGATCTCGATTACGGACAAGATGGCTGTCCTTTTGATCTCAACAGGTTGCAAGTTGCAAGCGAGAAGAGGAAACGAGCTAAGCTGGTTGGAGATATGGATGGGAAACTGTGTGCTGCCGGTCCAAACCAGGGAATAGGTTTTCCCTTGGAAAGCCACAAAGTTGCACCCATCCGAAAAAGAAGTCGGTCCCGGTGGAGGGTTTTGTGGTGATCATCCATCCACCCATTCATTTGAATGCTTCTTGGGACACAAAAATCCATGCATTGACTCAGACCTAGCTAAGACAATGCAAGTTTCTTCCAAGTCACACTCTCTTCCTATGGCATAATGCACCGGTTCATTGTTAGGACGGGTTTGGCGATGAACAAGAGAAACTTGTCATAGACGACACCCTAACTTGCTTGAAGATATTTCTTTGTGTTAAACAAGAGGTGACGCATGTTTAGTGTGACCACGAACTAACATATGCACTTATTACGTACAAATTATGTGCATTTACATATTTTACTTTTCTCGAAAAGAAATCATGGTTGATGTATATTAAAATATGTGTACTAGAAATTTGCAAAACCAATACAAGGTTGGCCAAAATATAGTAACTATGTGTAATTGTATGCGGGGTTTACAATTTTTTTTTGGAAGATTTGATTTTTTTTCCCAAGTTATTTCAGTACATTTTAACTTGGCTACTATAAAACAATGAAGTAGTCTATTGTGTTATAACCATTCGTATGAGATCAACAATTTTCAAACAAAATTTCACCAATTTCACGAAGTAAGTTTTGAAATTACAAAATTTTGGGAACTTTTGCTGATTTCGTTGGTCAATGAAAATTTTACCCAAACGAATTTTTTCCCTTGATTGTGTGTACATATTTTTTTTTAATGTTTTTACATGATTTAAAATTTTTTATAACTTTCTACATAATTTTACTAGTGCTCACACTCTTCCATTTGAATGCTTGTTGAGGAATAAATCCATATATGAACCTAGAACTAGTACACTTCCAATTTATAACAAGTCACAATCCGTGAATACATGTCCACTAAATCATGGTCAAACCATGTTCAACAATTATCACGAGGAACTAATTGTAGATGGTAATTTATGGGTTTGTCGTAATAAGAGACCTTATACGTTTATTGCAGATTTTTTGGCACATATTGGTGCATAAACATGTTAGCAACCATGTGAAGTTTGAAATTTTACATTTTTGTTGGAAAAAAATCATGGATGTTGTAAATTAGAAATGAGTATTAGAAGAGTGCAAAATGTATACATATTTCTGATCTAAGCAAAAGGGCGAGATTCTAGCTAAATTATAGTGACTATGTCTAGTGTAAGCTTCTCAAATTTTCTTTTTGCAAAACATAGAATTGTGCATCTTATAAGAAAATGTTAGTGGCCATAATTCTGTAAAATGCATCTTCTGAAAATTTATCACAAAATATGTGAATGCTCACTTTTTTTTTCCAAAGAATGTAGGTAGCTGTTGTATTTTCTTGCCATGTTTGCTCTATGTACGGACACAAATAAGTTAGAATCAAGCTAGATATAGCTCGTCTTTCAAAAGGGGATGACAATATTTTTAGTAGTGGAAGAAAACATCAAGAGCCTAGGGTGACACTAGTAGGAAAACCCCTACCGGTGACGAACAAAAATGGGCTACCGCTGGCGAAGCGCTGTTCGCCAGCGCTAGCTCGCCAGTGGTAGCGGGTTACCGCTGGCGAACAGCGCTTCGCCAGCGGTCTGCTACCGCTGGCGAACATGGTCTTGTTATGTTCGCCAGCGGTAGAGATGTTCGCCAACGGTACGGCGCCCAGGTTTTTTCTGTTATTTTCGTATACAGTGTTGTATTTCTTGGTATTATACTATACAGGTGCAAATATATGTATTTTATGTAATTTCTATAATTCACACATGCAAATCAGTCCAACTTTTTGATGCATAGATACATATGCATATATGGGTAACTTAGCATGATAACGGTTGGCCCGGTTTCTGCGGAGGGCGACGCCTCTGGCGATCGGCTCGCCGTTCAAACGCCGGCGTCTAGGGAGCAGATCCCGACGTTTGGCGGTCGCTTCTGGGCTCTGGCGTGCGCAGAGGAAGAAGAGGAGGGCGTGGGATCGCTGGAAAATGAAGAGTTCTCGTACTCCTCGTACTGTAAAACTCCTGTATCAGCACCTGACCGTGATCTACAATCCGTGTCGATCGGGAGGGCGGCCAAGAGGGCTGCGAAGATCAAGGCCCAGCGGGAAGCTGCTCTTTCCTGTTTGCAGGTTCGACCACCTCCTTGCCGTACCCCAGTGCAGGTACCCAAGACCCTTGGGGCTTTGTCAGTCAAGGTGCCAGTGTTGGCTCCTTCCACGACGTTCGACGACGGGAATGATGAAGATGGGTGGACTCTTGTGCAGCGGAGAAGATCATTCAGACGGTCGACGGGGTGCTGTTCTTCTGGAATCTCGACTAAGGTACGATCGGTTTCAAATTTGAATGGGAACGTTGGTTCCCAATCTACGTTATGGAAAGAGCGTAATTTCCGGCCATTGGGCTCCCCTGATCGCTCTTCGGATCTTGCCCGATCCCGTGAAAATAAGGACTTGGGCCTTGGGGTCAAAGCCCGCGTGGTTTCTTTATCGGATGCGCGTCCGTGTGGAAGGGGTGTTCGATCATTGTTAGGGTTCCTCTAGAGGAACGCCGCCGTCTCTGCCCCGATATTGTGTGTCCGTCGTGTGAACACCATGGCTCGCAGAGGTGATGGTAGAGGCAACGGAGGCCAATTTCCGCAAAGTTTCGGGGCCAATTTCGAAGTTGGCCGTCCTAGTGGACAGGCTGGGCGTGCTGCTCCGGCTGTTGCGCAAGGAGGGCCGCAACAGTTTGGGTTGGTGAACAATGGTGGAGGACATGCTAATGCCGCGGGGGCTCCCTTTGCCTTCAATGCGGCTGCTGCGGGTCAATTCAACCAGGGCCAGAGAATTGTTAATCAGAATTATGGTTTTCAAGGGGGAAGAGGGAGGCAAACGTACGAGAACCAGGGCCGCGGCTTTCCTCGTGGTCGTGGCGCTGCTGGCAGGGGGTATGGTTACGGTTATGTCAGAAGGGATGGCCCTAATGTTCGTGTTCCTAATATGAATCAGCTAGCCGTGCCTCATCGGGAGGTTGCTCCCGTTAATCAGTTGGTTCCTCCTCTTAATCAGGTGGCTGC
The DNA here is from genome assembly GCA_028641055.1 of Alopecurus myosuroides. Lineage (NCBI taxonomy): Eukaryota > Viridiplantae > Streptophyta > Magnoliopsida > Poales > Poaceae > Alopecurus > Alopecurus myosuroides. The sequence continues at coordinate 526,175,984 of CM054058.1, forward strand.
ACCCCTTGTTAACCAAGTGGCCGCAAACAATGTTGGGCGGGTGGCTGCTAACGTGGTCGGGGCTGTGGTGCAACAACCAGTGGTACAGCAGGTGGCTTCGGTGCAACATAATGTGCAAGAGGCAACCCCGGTGCAGACTGTTTCTGCTAACCAGATGATTGATAATTCGGTTCCTAGGGTGGGTGTAGCTCCTGTGGGAAATGTTGCTATTCCACGGGTTACACCTGATTATCTGAATGATGCTTTGTTGAAAGCCAGAAGTGTGGACAAGAACAGGTGCTTTAGATGCGGTCTTGCTGGTCATTCTCTTGGTGAGTGCTCCACACCTATGTGTGCTATCTGTGAGGGGAGACAACATGTTAATGGACCCTGTCAATTACTGTCTGCTCCAAAGCCTGTTCTGGTGCAATATGGCTTTGCACATGAGGAATTAATGTTTTTCGGGGTTCAGTGTTCGGAAACTTATAAGCCTAAGCTCTTGAACCATCGGTTGGCTTCTTTGGTGGTAACTGGTGGGGATATGTACATTCCACAAATTATTTTGCAGCTCCAACGTTTGGTACCGAGGAATAATTTTCAGTGGGTGGTCACTCGGATGGGGCATAATATTTTTCAAATTCAATTCCCCTCTAAACATGATTTACAGAGGTTACATGTGTTTGGTACTTTTTGTGTGCCTAATAGCCCTTGCAAAATGACAGTGGAAGCTTGGTCAAAGAAAATTGAACCTGAGGACACTATCCCTAATTTTTGGGTGAGAATTTCAGGGATTCCCGAAGATCATCTTGGAGATTATCTTGCCATGTGGTCTGTGGGTTTTTTATTGGGTAAGCCTATGAACATTGGCATGGAATTCACAAGGGAGAAGAAAATTCTGAGAATTTTGGTTGGATGTCTTGATTATACTAAAATCCCAAGTAATTTCCCTCTTTTTATTAAAGATGGGTTGTATAAGCTTGCCTTTGAGGTGGAGGGGGAGGATAATATTGTTTCTGATGTTGTTGTGGCTGACAATGTGGAGGGTAATGATGAGGATGATGGCTTGGGAGATGACTTTCAAGATGCTCTTGATAAAGAGGCTAGTCAAAAAAAATCGAGAGGGATGGGATCGAATGTTGATTCGGGTGTGGATCCTATGGTGGATCAAGCAAGTGGATCGGCTGGGAATTTAAACAGAATAGTGGTGTGGTGTTCTCCCCTCAAGTAAAGGAATTTTTTTGCTAAGGCGAGGGAGGAAAATGATATTCTCTTCTTCTCAGGTAACAAATGTGCTAGTGCTGTTAACTCTGATGGAGGTTCAGGCTCGGATTGTATTGATGGGGTCTTGGGATCCGTGGTTGACACGGTGTCGGAGGTGTTTGATATAGTTGATGTTGGTTCAGAACACGTTTCGGAAGTTGCGCCAGCTGGTTCTGCGAGTGCTCACTGTATTGAGCATGTTCCTCTGCACTTGGGTGCTGCCGGCAGTGCTTTTGCTGCCGCCGATCCAGGGCACGCTGCCGTGGAGCCACAGCAGGCTGCCGCTGCCGTTCTTGCGGCAGGGAATGTTACCGCTGCTGCCGCTCAAGGAATTGCTGCAGTGTCCTCGGTTACTGCGACAGGGAATACTATTACCACTGATGGTGTTGATTCTGTTAATTCTCTGCCACCTAGGCCCGGGGGTGTGGATCAGACCGAGCTAGACTCTATTGTTGAGTCATTTTCAGTTGATATTGGTATGGATGTAGCTTCTGTCCGTGTTAACAAGGCTAGTGGGTGTTCTTCGGAGGCTGAAGGGTTTCTTCCTATTGGTCGCAAGTTGTTCTCGGAGGTGTCTTCACCGACTATTGTGTCGGCTGCTAAACATTCTCGGGAGGAGGTGATCTCGTTTGGCGGTATTGCTGACCCCTTATCGGCGGGGTTACAGTCAAGCGCACGGATTCGAGCTCAGCCGGAGGCAGATCTTGCTGTTCAAGAGAGGGCTTCTCTTCGTGCTTCTCAACGTGATGACATTCGTTCAGGTAACAATGCAAATCGTTTTTCATTTGCTTCATTATCTAATGATGTTATTATTAGTCGTGCTGCCAAATTGGGTATTTCATTAGGTAACTCGGTTGAGGAAGAAAATGTAGCAGTTGACATGCTTAAGCAAACTGAAATTTCGAGAGGTTGTGTGATTTTGAAAAATAATTTAGAGTCTGTTGTTAAGCCTAATTTAGAGAGCTTAGTGATGCATAATGCTGCTAATCTTTGTGAGGATTTAGATTTAGAGAATGATGAGGAGGTACAGAATTTGTTGGATATTCCTATCATCTCCATGAAACATTCTCGTAAGGGTAAGACTATTGTGTCTTCTGGATGTGCTCCTAGGCGTAGTGTTAGATTGAATAAGAATAAAAAATACAAGTGATTTTAAATGAGAGGATTTATTTGGAATTCCAATGGTTTAGGGGACACGGCTAAGCATCTTGCTATTAATGAAACTGTTCGTGAACAAAAAATAGATTTCTTTGCATTATTGGAGACAGGGAGGTCTAATTTTTTGTCACACTTTTTATGTAACCTCGTTGGAGATTTGGAATTCACGTGGTATTGTCTACCACCTCATGGGAGGTCAGGGGGGATTCTTGTGGGTTTTAATCCTTCCACACTATCTGTTATTGATGTTTCAGCATGAGATTTTTGTGTTAAGTTTAAACTTAAGTCTAAGGAGGATGGACTCTTGTGGGCCTTTGTTGTAGTTTATGGGGCTGCCCAAGATGATAAAAAAACCTGAGTTTCTAGCAGAATTGGTAAGAATATGTGAAGGGGAACCTCTCCCAATGTTGATTGGGGGGATTTCAATATTATTAGGAGGAGAGAAGAGAAGAATAATGATAATTTTTATGCGCGATGGCCTGTTATTTTTAATGCCATTATAGAAAGTCTTGATTTGAAAGAATTACAAATGTCTGGTCGTCAATATACTTGGGTGAGTAGACATCCAAATCCTACTTTTGAAAAACTTGATCGTTTCTTGGCCACTGTTGAGTGGGAACAAAAATATCCTATGGTGTCGGTACCACACTGGAGTTGCTGAAATGGAATGCACAGAACAGTGTGACTGACAAGGCATTTGAGAGTTTACTTCAACTAATGAAGCCAAAACATCCAAAGGATAACGAATTGCCTGAGAGTACGTACGAAGCAAAGAAAGCTCTCTGCCCTCTAGGATTAGATGTGTAGAAGATACATGCATGCATTAATGACCGCATCCTCTTCCGCGGTGAGAAGTACGAGAATTTGGATGAATGTCCGATATGCACTGCACTGCGGTATAAGATCAGAGCAGATGACCCTGGTGATGTTGACGGCGAGCCCCCCCGTAAGAGGGTTCCTGCTAAGGTGATGTGGTATGCTCCTATAATACCACGGCTGAAACGTCTGTTTAGAAACAAAGAGCATGCTAGGTTGTTGCGATGGCACAAAGAAGACCGTAAGAAAGACGGAAAGTTGAGGCACCCCGCCGATGGATCGCAGTGGAGAAAGATCGAGAGAGACTTTCCAGACTTTGCAGGAGAGTCATAGCACTTTTGGGGAGCAGAGCTCCAGTCATAGCACTTGGCCTGTAACTCTATGTATGTACAACATTCCTCCTTGGTTGTGCATGAAGCGCAAGTTCATTATGATGCCAGTTCTCATCCAAGGCCCGAGGCAACCTGGCAACGACATTGATGTGTATCTAAGGCCATTAGTGGAAGAACTCTTACAATTGTGGGGCAAACCAGGTGTACGTGTGTGGGATGAGAACAAACAAAAGCCATTTGACCTACGGGCATTGCTTTTCGTAACCATCAATGATTGGCCTGCTCTTAGTAACATTTCCGGACATACAAACAAGGGATACAATGCATGCACACACTGTTTAGATAATACTGATAGTGTTTTTTTTTTGGATAAATGTAAAAAGGTTGTATACCTGGGGCATCGTAGATTTCTTCCGATCAAGCATCCCGTAAGAAAGAAAGGAGGGAAGCATTTCAGAGGTGAGGCAGATAACCGGAAGAAGCCTGAGCTTCGTAGTGGTAATGATATATTCGATATGGTCAAGGACCTAGAAGTAATCTTTGGTAAGGCTGCTGGCAGCCAACCAGTTCCGTACGGCCCTGATAAGCGCGCACCCATGTGGAAGAAGAAATCTATATTTTGGGAGCTACCCTATTGGAAAGTTTTAGAGGTCCGGTCTTCGATCGACGTGATGCACGTGACAAAGAATCTTTGTGTCAATCTGCTATGCTTCCTGGGCGTGTATGGGAAGTCCAAAGATACGCCAGAAGCACGGGAGGACCAGCAACGTATGAAAGACCCAAGCAACAAGCACACAGATAGGCGCCATTACTTAAGCTGCTACGCTCTTACTAAAGCAGAGAAGGAAATATTCTTTGAAGTCCTTTACAGTATCAAGGTTCCGTCTGGCTTCTCGTCGAATATAAAGGGAATAATAAACATGGCAGAGAAAAAATTCCAAAACCTGAAGTCTCATGACTGCCACGTGATTATGACACAGTTGCTTCCGATTGCATTGAGGGGGCTTCTACCGGAAAATGTTCGAGTACCCATTGTGAAGCTATGTGCATTCATGAACGCAATATCTCAGAAGGTAATCGATCCAGAAAGTCTGACAAGATTACAGAGGGATGTGGTCCAGTGTCTTGTTAGTTTTGAGTTGGTGTTCCCACCATCCTTCTTCAACATTATGACTCATCTCCTGGTTCACCTATGTGAAGAGATTCATATTCTTGGTCCGGTATTTCTACACAATATGTTCCCCTTTGAGAGGTTCATGGGAGTCTTGAAGAAATATGTTCATAACCGTGCTAGGCCAGAAGGAAGCATCTCGAAGGGCTATGGAACAGAGGAGGTCATTGGGTTCTGTGTTGACTTTATTCCTGACCTTAAGACAATTGGTGTTCCTGAATCGCGGCATGAGGGGAGACTGAGGGGAAAAGGAACGCTGGGAAAGAAAATAATGATACCTAGGGACGGGCATTCTTTGACCAAAGCACACTACACAGTTCTACAAAATTCTATGTTCATGGCTACGTATCTCGAGGAACACAAGAATATTGTACGGTCTGCAAACCCGGGGAAGGATGACTCATGGATTAAACGCGAACACATGGAGACTTTCGGAAGTTGGTTGCAAACACGTCTTATAAATGACACCACTGTTGAAGATCAGCTATACATGTTGGCAGGGTCACCATCTTCGACTATTGGGAGTTTTCAAGGGTACGAGATAAATGGGAATACATTTTACACGAGCTCCCAAGATAAGAAGAGCACCAACCAAAACAGTGGTGTCCGCTTTGATACAACAAACGAGAATGGAAAGAATGACACATACTATGGTTACATAGAGGAGATATGGGAACTTGACTATGGACCTTCTTTTAAGGTCCCTTTGTTCAAGTGCAAATGGGTCAACCTGAATGGAGAAGGGGTAAAGGTAGACCCGCTTTATGGAATGACAACAGTGGATCTCAACAATATTGGTTACAATGACGAACCATTCGTCCTAGCCAATGATGTGGCTCAGGTCTTCTATCTGAAGGACATGTCTTCCAGACCGAAGAAAAGAAAAAATAAGGAAACAAATTCATCATACGATGAGCCGAAGCGTCACATAGTTCTCTCAGGGAAAAGAAACATCGTGGGAATCGAGGACACGACAGACATGTCAGAAGATTATAATAAATTTGTTGAAATTCCACCCTTCACAGTGAAAGCTGACCCCACCATCCCGTTAAATAATGAAGATGCTCCATGGTTACGGCCGAAGCGATCATAAGCAAGGGACACGAAGAAAATTCAGAAGACTAGATAGGGATGTTGTTGGTGATGTGTAATAATAAACGTGGAATACATGATCATAGTTCTTATAACGCAGTATGAACAAGATTTTGTTAGCCAAAAGGATATTTATACATATTCTGTGATTATGAATGGAGTAGGTGCAAGTTTGACCAATAATTTGTATTGATCGGTCAAAAGCTGGCAAGCATTGAGTGCTTGACAACTATGACCAGCCTGACTTCATTATTGCAGGATTATAACTACTTTCGAGATGTAGTATGTGTTGACACACGGTACAATCTGAAGGATAACGAGTGGCTAAGTAGATTGTATGAGGATAGAGAAAAATGGGCTTTGCCTTATAGGTGTCATATATTCTACGCAAATATTGCAGTCACACTTCGAAGTGATAGCAGGGATACCATCCTGACAGATATCCTTAAAACAGAAATAGACCTTCGGTACTTTTTTAACAGATATGATAAATTTTTGGAGGAGAAACGTTTAACTGAACAACGAAGATCCCAAATGTTGAAGGCGGAGGGGAGCGCGACGGAGACGGCGGACGAGCAGAGGAGAGGAAAGCGCGACAGCAACGGCGCGGGCTCCCCCGCCCGACCGCCCGTCTCTGCTTTAAGTCTGATGCTCCCGCTGAGGTTTTCCGCGTACACGGAAGTTACTATGTTTTCAAGCGGGGGTCGGGATAAAGGGAGACGAAGATCTCAAATTCACCGTGTCAATAAGTTACAACTCGCTTTGTCGAACTTTATATAAATCACCCGGGATGCCTTGTATGCTCTGGACTAACTCGGAAGATCACGAGAGAAAACAAAAATTGTAACATTTTTATATTCAAATTATATACAAATGGTAAAATAATTAATAGTTTCAATAGTTATAAAAATTATTTAGTTAAACGAAAAATGGATTTAAATTAGTTATGCAAATTCTAGTGTTTTTCATGTTGGAATTTTTGTCAAATTCGAAAGTATATAGAAGTTGTTAATGTGCAAACTTAATAATTTTCAAACTTTGGCGCTAAAAACTTTTGGGCGCGCAGGGTGCCACCCCCAAAATTCGAAATATGTTTTTGGTCCCGGCCCGTGGTACCAACCGGGACCAAAGGGGCTCTAGTCCCGGTTGGTGGCACGGGCCGGGACTAGAGGCCCGGTTGTATAAATATCTCGGCCCTCTCTCCAGGCCGAGCGACCACCCAGGACAGCGGACATGGCTTGGCGAAGCCCTGCCGGCGAGGGGGTAGGAAGATCCCGCCGGCGAGGTTCCGCGGGCGGGGCTAGGGGGTGAACTAGGGACGCGTTACTGGACACGAACAAACATATATTAAAAAGGCCCGAGGGCCGTGCTTACATAGGGGGGCGGCGCGGCCACAGGCGGCCGGCCGTGCTTACATCTAGGGGGCAGCGGCGCGGCCACAGGCGGCCGGCCGTTTCTTGGGGGGGGTGGTAGGTAGCTTAGCCTAGGGGGGGCGCACCGGCGCCGATCTACTCCTCCTCGTCGGAGGAGATGCACTGGTAGGGGGTGGCTGCCACAGGTGGGCAGGCGGCTGGGCCGGGCCCGGCGGGGGCGGAAGCATCGGGGGCGCGTACGGCGGTGGCGGGGGCAGCACCTCCTGCGGCGGCGGCGGTGGTGGCGAGGGCAGCTCCTCCTCCTCCGGCGACCAAACGCCGCCGGTCCAGGCCCAGGACATGCCGTACTCCAGGCCTGGGGGGAGCGGCTGCGGCGGCGGCTGGTCCTCGGACGCCTCCCACTCGGCGTACAGCGCGTGCCACCAGGGGGTAGGCTCGGTAGGGGGCGGCGGCGGCATGGCGGCGGCGGCCACGACCCGCTCCCACCGCTTGATTTCGTCGTCGATGAGGGAGCGGCGGGAGGCCTCGCAGGCCTCCTCCATGTTGGCCCGGAGCTCGGGGTCCTCCTCCCCGGAGAAGTCCTCGATGTCCTCGAGGAACCACAGCTCCCTCTCCCGGCCGGGCGGTGCCGCGGGGTAGTCTGCCACGTTCACCTCCTCGTGGGGGACGGGGATGAAGGAGCGCCGGCGCTGCTCGTGCTCCTGCTGGAGCCAGGTGGCCCAGTAGGGGGAGCTGCGCGCGTACGCGCGCTCCCTGAGGAGGTGGGCCGGCAGGAGGCGGCGCCGGCGGTCGATCTCCTCGAGCAGTGCCTCGCCGGTCGGGGCCGGCGGCACAGGGATCCGCTGGGGGTTCAGGTGCCAGCCGTCCGGGAGGTGGACGTCTGGCCAGAACACCGGCGTGGCGTTGTTCCAGTGCCACTCGGCCTCCACCACCCGGATGTACCGGCGGAACCGCTTGCCCTTGGGCGCGGCGCGGGGCGGCTGGCGTGCCGCCGGAGGTGGCGCGGGGACGCGCGGTGTCCCGCCGATGCGGACACCTCCAGGGCCGTAGCCGAAGGCCTCCGCCGGCGGGGGTGGGACGCGGCCGGCGCCGCTCGAGGAGCCTTCGTGGTCGTTCCTGGGGCGCTTGCCGGAGCCGCTCGAGAACCAGGGTTGCTTTGCCTTGGGCGCGGCCGGGGTGGATGGGTTGTACGGGCGGCGGGGGCCCTTTAAAAAGGACTCGGGGGGGCTGGCATGCCAACCGGCGGCCTGAACGTGGCGGCGGTTGCAGGCGGCCATGAATGCGGGGCGGGAGCCGAGGCGTGGCGGCGGTTGCAGCTGTGGCACGCGCGCGTCGGGAAGTGGGGGCGCGGGAAGCCGAGGCGGGGCGGGAAGACGAGGCGACAGTGGGCCCTTTGACCGCCCCTGTGGTCTTAATTTAAGGGACCAGGCGAGCCAGCCACTAGGCCGCTGGCCAGTGGCCCCTTCGAACCGTTGACCGACCATAAAAAACGACGCGGGCCAGTGGGCCCTTTTGACCAAAGAATGTGGCCAGTGGGCTTAATAAAAGACGTGGGCCTGGACGCGGTTGGGGAAGGGGGAGGCCGGCTGGGGATTGGGAGACAGGAGCCCAAAAAACGAAAAAAAAAACCTGCCGCGGCAGGCGAAAATTGACGGCTATATACTTTTTTTCAAAAAAGTATCCATCCCGGTCCCTTGAACGAACCGGGACGAACTCCCTGGCCGACCCCTGGCCCAGGTTCGCCACGTGGCCTATCCTTACCATCCCGGGTCCTGGCACAACCGGGACCAATGGGGGAGGGCCATTTGTCCCGGCTAGCCCATCCCGGTGGCACAACCGGGACAACTGGCCCTTACGACCCGGGACAAAAGGCCCTGTTTCCACTAGTGATCGTTGCATGCAACGCTGGTAGGTTGCACCTACATTCTTCAGGCCAAATGGCATGGTTATGTAATGGTACGTCCCATACGGGGTTATCAATGAAGTTTTGATTTGATTTTCTTCCTTCATGCGTATTTGATGATACCCGGAATATCCATCCAAAAATCATAAAAGCTCAGAGCCAGCAGTGGCGTCTATTATTTGATCGATTCGCGATAACGCAAATCTATCTTTTGGACACAATTTGTTTAAGCCAGTATAATCTATAAACATCCTAAGGGCGGTGCTGTCTTTCTTCGGGACTAATACTGGGTTTGCAGACCATTCAGTATGTATAACTTTCCGGATAAAATTTGCTGCCAAAAGCCGGATAATCTCCTTGCCGATAGCCTCCCGTCTTCTTCCATCAAATCGACGGAGACCTTGTTTGACGGGTTTGGATCCTGGAATCGCCTTAAGTTGATGCTCAGCAAGTTCCCTGGGTACGCCTGGCATGTCCGCTGGACACCATGCAAAAATGTCCCAGTTCTCACGGAGCAACTTGATGGGATTGCTTTCCTAGTTGTCGGTCATCCCAGTTCCTATTACGCACTGTTCAAAATATCATTCGATATGCCGATTTATCGGCCGATTTATCGCCTATCGGGTGCTGACCGATAAGATAGATGAATATCAGTGGAGTTTATCATTCAGACCATTTTATCGGTCTTACAAGCGATTTATCGGTCGATATGCCGATAAATTAGACGATATATCGATTTTCCATCAGTGGAACATGTGATTAATGACATCCATCATAGAATTTTTAGTATTATTTAATACAGTATATCTATATATCATAATTTAGAGAGTTTATTGCCGATATGATATATTTTTATAACGTATTTTAGATGTTTTAGTGCTACAATTTGGGATTTATAAGAAAAATGACCGATAAATAGTCGACGAATAATATCGATTTATCGGCCGATAAGCCGATATATCTCTTATCATGGGACGACCGATAAGTTAACGATAAGAGATTTCCTGAACATTGCTATTACGACAAACTTTGTTGGATCTTTAGGATTTAGGATTACCTGTCTTGTATTCTCGGAAGCTTTGAAGCTGTCTTCCGGTTTCCGGCTTTCTTTTCCTGCCGGCATTTCTGTCGGTGATACTTCTTTGGCCAGCTCCTTCAGTTATTCCTTTGCTATCACTTTTTCTGCGCAAGGGGCGTTTTCTTTCTCCAGCTTGTTTGCCAATTTGAAGTCTCCACTTATCGTGATTACTCCTCCTTTTGGCCCCGGCATCTTCAGCTTGTTATAAATATAACATGACCTTGCCATAAATTTGGCGAAAGCTGGACGTCCGAGTATTGCGTGATACACGCTTTCGAACGGCACAACCTCGAAGGATAATTTTTCCTGACGGAAGTGATCTTTCTCCCCGAAGGTTACATCTAGGGAAATTTCTCCTAGGGATCGTGCTTGTTTGCCAGGGACGATGCCGTGAAAACGTATGGTGCTGTGATTGAGCTGGATCTCGGAGATTCGGAGATGCTCCAGTGTATCCAGGTACATTATGTTAATGCTGGATCCTCCATCCACCAGCACTCTTTTTAGCCTAGTGTTTTGAACAATACGACTTAAATTAGAGCTTGCGTGTCGGGTTCTGGGATATTTTCGGGGTGATCAGACTGATCCCATGTAATTGGTGTACTTCAAGAATTTCGGAGTTGCAGGGACAACCGCGTTTAGTTCTCGAAGTGTTCTCTTCGCCACCTTTGCTGATGGAGTTGCCAGGAAAGTTAGGTTGCATTCTCCGTCAACTCTCGGAACTTGGGCTCGCCTTTTCACTGTTCTTCCTGGATTTTTTCGTCAGTGTCCGATTCACTGTCTTCTTTTTCAGCTTCTCGCTTTTGCTTGGAGAATTTCCTCTTGGAGTTCTTTCCTTTGCTTCCGGATCCTGCACTGCCTTTCATATGCTTGTTCAGCTGGCATTGTGCGTTAGTGTGGGTGGATTTCCCAAATTGCGAGTGGTGGACACAGTTTTCCGACTTTCTTTTTCCCACTCTTCCTTGGTGTAGTTTATCGCATCTGTACTTCGTCCTTTCCACCTGTTCCCATTTTCTCTTCCAAAGGCTATGTTAACTTCTTTGGGCTTTTGCGTTGCTTCGGGAGTTGCTTTTTTCTCAGGGCGAGGGGTATTTTTGGCTTGGATCAAAGTGTCGATATTGCCGCCTCTCGCTATGATGTCGTCTTCGGCCGCTGCATGCTCATTGGCAGTTGTAAGTATAGATCCGAGATCTTTGTGCTTTTTGGAACAGATCATGAACGGTACGAGTCCGGATTTTTAACCATTGACGAAAGCATGCATTGCTTGAACGTCAGTTACTCCAGAGCAACTATTCTTCATTGCCGTCCATCTTGAGATGAAATCCACGTATGGTTCATCTTCAAACTGGGTGTAACGGTTTAACTGGTTGATACTGTTCGGGCGTTTATAGGTTCCCCGGAAATGCTGAGTAAACACTCTAGCCATATCATCCCAGCTGTCGACAGTTCTTGATGGTAGCCCATTGATCCAATCTCTGGCTCCATCCAGTAACATTAGGGGGAGGAATTTTACTGCCTCCATGTCTGTCCCGTTGTTAACCTGGACGGCCGTGTAATAGTCTGAGAGCCAGGTATCCGGGTTTGTGCTACCGGTGTATTTTTGGTATGTTGGGCCAACTTTGGCAAAGCCAGAATGCAGAGTTATTCTTCGGATCCTATCAGTGAAACACTTAGGTCCAAAGTATAAATCATCTCTTTCCGCTCTGTCAATATGTGCGGAGTATCTGCCGGCTGAATGGACAGAAGGGGATCTACTTCTTTCTTTTCCATTGTGGCGCGAACGCGCTTTTCCGGGATTGTCTCTATTTCTTCCATGATCGTGCCCTTTGGGATAAGGTGGAGTTTTACTCCTGTTTCTTTCCCTATTCTTGGGGGGCGTCCGGGATCTCTTACGCCTGTGAGGTATATCCTGTCTTCCAGCATTTTCAGCGGGGCGTCCTGGAGGCGGCATTGCTTTTCCGTCCTTCCGGTTTTTCTCTTCCCGATCACGGGGATTAATTCGATCTTTCGGGAGATGGGATCCGGTTCTGGACGCTTCATCCCAATTGTCGGGTTTTTTCTTGTCCTTTCTCGGATCTTATTTCTTCTCTTTCGAATTGTTTGAATCTCCAGGTTCTTCCTGTCCAGGTGCTCCAGCGGCGCATGTAGCTGTTTTGCATAGGGCGGAGTCGTCGTGCAATTTCCCTGATCGCTCTTGCCCCCGCTGTTGTTGTTGCAATGCTTTTCCTAAGAAAGCATACACCCCTTGAAGTTTTTCACCATTGGAGTACATATCGTTGTTGACGATGGCGAACGCTGCTTCCGCGTTTTCTGCTGCGGTTTTGTATATTGGCTCGCCTCTGGCATCTTTGCCATTTACCTGCTTTTGCCAAGTTGGATTGTGGAACCTTTCTTTTGGCGGCAGTACTTCCGGTTTTGCGATTCCGGGTAACCGCGTAGGTTCAGATCTATTCTTTCTCTCGTATTCCTCGATTTCTTCCCGCATGAGCTTGATGTCAGCCTGGGTTTTTTGGAGGTGATCTCGAGTTCGAAATAGATGTTGCTGTTGCCTTTGGAGAGCTTGCCTCCGGGCTTCCAGCACCTCAGGGGGCTCGTGTGGTCGCACTGGCGTTTGGAGTAATTCCTGTTCGTCCTGTTCTGCCATTGGCAGAACAGGGATTTCCTTCGTTTTCTTCTCCGCAGGTTTCACTCCGCTTGCATCTCCTACTTCCGGGCTTTCATTGGCTGGATCAGCCGATTTCTTCTTCCGGAGCTTATACTGGAGTTTTTTAGCAGCTTTGTGTTTCTTCTTGGAAGAGGGAGGTTTCTTACAGGGTTCTTCCTCTGTCAACTCTTTGACATCGGGGAATTTTGGAGAGGTTTCTCCTTCTTCTCTCTCTTCCTCTGGCGGAGGCGTTCTAGGGCTTTCCTGACTGTCAGCATCCGTGTTTTCAGCCGGTTTTGCCATCAGTACTTCGTGGAATCCCTCTTGAAAGGATTTGACCTTTCTCTCGAAAGCGTCTTCATCTTTGTCTTCGGTATCGAAGTGATCCGATCCGGGTTCCGACTCTAATCTCGCCTCGATGGCGGCTAGAACAGAGTCAGCTTCCGAGTTCGTCGTCATGTTGATGGACGTCGGATCTTCCACCTCTATTGTGGGATTGTTGTTTTCTTCCTCTTGCACGGGATTGCTTTCATTCGTGTTTTCGGCGATCTCGGATTGCACCATTCCGATAAAGTGAGATTCCGCGGTATATCGACGACCTAAGCAAAATCCGGCGTCATAGTCGTCTTCAACTGGGTATAGGGCGGGTGGGATAAATTTGCTTCCACCACAGAATCCCATTGCTTCTGCAGTTAATCCGATAAAGATGTTTGCAGATCCAATCGGTAAAACGCAGGCACTTACCAGATGATTCCGTGCCGGCATGTATGATCCATTGTCGAGGAAGCGCCCGACGTTGTTGTCGAATTCCAAGCTTCCGACAGTTATGGAACTGCCGATTCCGCCAAGTATCCCAGATCAAAACATAACTCCTGACGTCGCTGGCCCCACGGTGGGCGCCAACTGTCGAGACATCGTAGTAGATTTCATAGACGGGGGTGCCATGAGACTACTGATAGAGAAGTGGGGGGACATGATCGTATGATGACTAATGACACAGGGTTTTACCCAGGTTCGGTACGACGCAGTAATGCGGCGTTCCTACTCCTGCAATCTCACTATTCAGGACTAAAGCCTGGAGTATACAGAATACAATGTGAGGTTAGGTTAGCTACTCGACAAGGATCCACCTCTCAGCGAGTTAGCCTTTTTCTTCTAGACTCTCTTTCTTATCTCCCGTCCCGCTTTATATAATAGCCAGGTTAGGGCTTACAGAGAAGAAAACCTAGAAGACTACGGTATGCGCTATCTTGGAAAGTAAGGAAACCGCCTTCTACTCCAAGCCGGATCACGTGGGCCGTGATCCAGGTTCTTCTAGAATCCGGCTTCTGTGCATCAGCTTACTGGGTCTCCCAATGGACCGTAGCCCATTACCATTCAGGCCACCCTGGTAATCCGGCACTTTAGACTACCACCTGGTATATATACCCCTAATTGGTATATATCCGACACATACGTCCCGATGCCAATGGTGTTTTTAGCCCTGATGTCAACTTCATTTACTTTCGTTGTACTATTGTTGTTGTTACTTTATTACTATTGTTATTATCACACTACTTCTGTCATCATATAATAGCTGATACTAATTAATTGTGTCAAGCAAGTTTCTTTCCAGGTGCAACTGAATTGGCAACTCAGTTGTTCAGGTTTGTAAGTATTATTTGGCTCCCCTTGTGTTGAATCAATAAATTTGGGTTATACTACCCTCGAAGACTATTGCGATCCCCTAAACTTGTAGGTCATCACGCCCCTGCCCAACGCGGCGCCCCCGTCAAAGACCACTACCGGAGCCGGGATCCCACGCCAAGAGAGAAAGGACGGGCCTCACCACCTCCATCGTCGGGCCTGTGGAAGGCGATGCCACCTGGCGATAGATAGGAGAGGAGAGGGTTGGGGACGGACTTGATGCTGGCGCCGATTAGGGTTCCCCCGTCGCCGACGAGAGCGAAAGAAGAGAACGAGGTTTTTTTTTTGAAAGATAGAGAGCAAGAGAGAAAGATATATATATATATATATATATATATATATATATATATATATATATATATATATATATATATAGAGAGAGAGAGAGAGAGAGAGAGAGAGAGAGAGAGACAGAGAGGGAGAGAGAGAGGGGGGGGAGGGAGGGAGGGAGGGAGAGAGAGATATACTACACAAGAATTGCAAAAGATATTTCATGACAAATCTAGCACTTGATAAAAATTTTGTCCTACAATTGAACTTTTTTTTATAAATTACTATTCAAAGCAAGATCAGGTTGGTTGCAACTTTGTTTACCCGTGTGGCTAAAACAATAAAATGTCAATAAATGCTTGAACATCGCAATGCCAACGATATTTTCATAAGGACTACTATGTTTATATTTTTTATTTTGAGGGAAAACGAACATTATATCTTTAGCAATTATCTTTTTCCGGTATAAATCTTCTATTATATACTAAAAGCAATATACAGGTCTAGAATAGAGCCACCAGGTTAAGCCACATCATTCATATTATTTTTGACAGTTGGATTTAGAATTGGTGGTCAGGATTTATTAGAACATTCTGAATCTGCGTAACAGTTTAGTTTAGGCTTGACACGGTCCAGAAGATTGTGTACGTTTAATATGTGTACATATTTTCCCCGCAATTGATTCAATGTGTAAGGATTAAATGTGTAGCATGTACGTGTCCATAGTTTTCCTTTCAGACATGGACTCCCGTAGTTGATTAAACGTACAACGGAATTGGAATACTTTGGGACATGGACTCCCGTAGGTGACCGAACGTACAATGGAATTGTGTACGTGCAATATATCTCGCAGTAATGGGCAAATCTGATATGAAGAAAACATGCCCGCCCGATAGACTCACGGATACGTTCAGAAAGAAAACATAAACAGGCTAACAGCCGAGTACATTCAGAAAAATAATACACATTAGCTGGCTAGCTCGGTAAAAATAGCTCAGACCCATTTAAGAAAAAAAAATATTACATGAGCTTAGCTAGCTAGAATACTGAGAGCACTTGCGGGTATGCTCGGGGAAAAACAGACAACAAGTCCGTTTCAGCAAAAAAGAAAAAGAAAGTACACTTGCTTGCTAGCTCCCTAGGAATAGTTCAGTCCATTCAAGAAAAAGAAAAAGTGCACACGTGCTTAGATACCTAGAATGCAAGGTTAGATATAATTTAAATAATTCTCAGAAAAACATAATTTCTATTTTTGATATAATAAAGTATAAATAATCAATACATACTTGAGTGCATATGTTGCATGGTTGAGTATAAAAAAAATAACAAAAGGGCACATATACATTTTTAATTCGAGTGCTAAACAAGAAAAGAGATGCAGATGTTCTAAAACTCGGTATTCTAAATATTCCACGGAAGCCTGCAATATCATACTTCCTTGATATCAATAGAAATACTACATACAGTTGAGTTTCACATGGTTTATTAGATCTAAGCACATGGAATATTTTAAAAAGCAAGATAATATAACAATGTATGTAGCTAGAACATTATGGACTTGAAGTGTTATACACTTATAAGCACAATGGTACCAGAAATATAGAATACTAAATATTTCTATGAAACATCAAATTAAGTGTGTGGTCGACAATTCATAAGTATCATAAGCAATATGCCATCACAGCCGCAGCTAAGAATATTTTAGCATGCTAGAATTTCTCCCAGAATGCACCGCTAATTATATTGTACCTATATTAATTTTCATTTAAAATCTTTGTTACAATACCAGAATAAAAAATATTCTTACTACATTTTTTATCAGCACTATATGCATGTTTGTATGAGTAAATATGGAGGAAAAAATAAGGTAGGGGTATCGAACTTTGTTTACTTTGTTAATTTTTTTCCAGTTGCATAGGAATGCAATTTCGGGCCAATTTACTCCACGTACCTTAATACTTGGTTGGACAAAGATTTTTTAAACAATATTACAGTTCTCAATTGGATTTGATCTCAATGGAACAATATCAATTTTCTGAAATTGTTGTGTCAATTTTAAAAGAAGGATCAATCACAAGAAATGCATATAGAAGGAGGTCCATCGATCAATCATTAGGGTGAACAATGATGTTACATATATATATTGAATTTTCACGACAACGGTGCACTAATAAGGTTTGACGTTCCCTATTGTTTGATCATATCCACAAACTTTATTAGTTAAACGGATTTGGAAGGATATTATGATCACACTAAATTTGAAGGAGAACCTTTTTTAGGTCTAACATTTAGAAAACTAACTTTGCTCGTGACTTCATGAATTCACAAGTATTCCCATCATATAATCAAATACAAGTTGTGTAGGACATGGTTTCAAAAAAATTAAGACTAAATTGCATGGGATATTTATTATTTTGTT
This sequence comes from Alopecurus myosuroides, assembly GCA_028641055.1. Classification (NCBI taxonomy): domain Eukaryota; kingdom Viridiplantae; phylum Streptophyta; class Magnoliopsida; order Poales; family Poaceae; genus Alopecurus; species Alopecurus myosuroides. The sequence goes on from CM054058.1 coordinate 526,193,162, forward strand.
TCTTTCAATAATGTTAATAAGAAATTAACAAAAAAAATTTAGTATGATGTTGTACCGAGTAGTATTAATAATGATTTGGGGAGAGTTATCATATTTTGTGAGAGGGCGTGCAATAAATTTTTCCTCGATTGAAATGGTATTCAATTTTTTTTAATATGTTATAGAAAATTCCTATTAATGAGAGAGTAAAACACCTAGATTAGAGAACATGTGAAAGCATGAAGAGAGTAAAATATACCAAAGTATAATATGTGGCATGGTATTTTTAGAAATGACATAATACTATTTACATAAAATTAACATGATTCAAAATATTTCCCATGCAAGCGATATTTTACCTAACATAATATTTGCGAAAGCTATAGAATCCTATTATTTAAAATCCATATTTTGAATAGCTGCAACATGCTAGAGATCATCCTCGCATTCCAATATATGTTACACCAAAAATTTATTTCATGCATAGATTCAACGTGCTAAAGATTATGCCCTCGCATTTGCGAGGGCCACCTTGCTAGTTAAATACAAATTTATAAACTTTTAGATGATAGCAATATTTTGCATGAGAAAGCTAGTATTGATTGGTCTACTATTTTCATCTTACAATCTAGTTATTCTCTCAAAAAATTATTAGTAAAAAAAGCTAGATAAAAAATGGCTGTATCTTTCTTACGAATGGAAAATAATACTAAATTTTCCATTAAATGTATGAACAACGCATGGACGCTTTGGGGGGAAGCATCTTAATTATCTCGAGTTAACCCCAGTCTTGGAAATTCCTGTCAAAGTCTACCGTCCAAAAGCAATACTGGGTCTGCGGCCAGCACGCGTTCTTGCATGCATGTACCAAAGCAACCAACCAATGGATGAGCGCTAGCTGCAAAATAGATCCATGTTGCAGCAGAGATAACATCAACGTAATAAAAAAAAGGTACGAAAGGTACAATGTTTATCTATCCATGCATCTCGGTGACACCATCCACAGAATTGGCCTGCATGCCCCCACATGTAGCAGACTAGAGGCTGGGGCGCCCCTTGGGGCGCCTCCTAGCCGTTCAGTGGCGTTCCAATTTCCTGACTGGTCTTAGCGCATCCTAGACTGTGAGTTCCCTTTGGTTGCACAATCAGCGTGTCCTCTTGAACTCCAAATCTAACTTTAGACCGACACATTCCATCTCTCCCGACCAATTGCATTTAATCCTAGAACGAGAGACGGGTCACCGTGAACCGTCAACCAAAGTTGGTCTATCTGCACAGGAACACACAAGCAGCTGAAGAACGTACATCTGTCGTCATCATCATCAGTAGGAATGTATCATTAGGTACTATAACAATTGTACAAACCTAATCAAGATCACCAAGCTGTTTTCCCTGAAAACAAATATCACCAGGTTTACATCCGACAAAATAATCATCATATGGGTTGCTACCGGCAAGACTCGGGCAGTGATGTTGTCACAACACGTATGATGGTGTTACACTATTCGTTCAACCCCAAAAGATAGTGCACTAATGCAGATGGACCTTGTAGCCGAGACGCAGCCCCTGCCATAACCTACAATAATACCCCGCGCACATCACCACAACAGCTGCTTCACGACCTTTCTTGTGATGGCATCGAAGCGTCAGTCGACCATGCTGGTTTAGTCCATGAGGGACCATTGGATGTAGCCTGGCGGTGTCCCAGGTATGCCTCGGATGAGAGGTGGAACTTCAGGGTGGCCCTTGGTGTGTTGGGCTTCTTGACCAGGTCTCCTGCAGCATGATTTCTGCTACCCAGGAACATAATAAGACCTAATATTAATTGATGGACCAATGCGTTGTTCGTTCCTCCCTTGCAGGAATATTAGCAAAGCAACAAAAACAAGAAGGTGAACCTAATATATCTAGAAATCTAACATGGTACAAATTTTTTAACAATATGTTCCATGTCATTGAAGAAATCATTATCTAAACATACACACGGTATTTAAGATTTCTCTTTGTCTAAGACACAAGGCAAACACTAAAATTGTTAGCTAAGAAATGCAATTGGATTTATTTTAATTGTCAGGTAAGAGGACGTACTATAAATCCTTCTACCGATTCTGAACAAGTTCAAGATTCTCTTCAAAATGGGACACCGAGATTTTTTATATACTCACAGGTTAATAAAATTGAAGCGGTGTCTCCAAACACGGAGCGCGACATGGTATTTAAAGATGAATTTCTACTCGAAATCAAAAAAATATTACCACAATCTGCAAGATAAAGTAGATGCAGGGTAGCCACAAACCGCGGATATTAGAGAACGTGCCTTGATTTGTCAATATCCTTGAAAGAAGAAGCTATATGTTAAAATCTCGGTTAGAACACGCACAATTCGATGACTTGTCAAGCAAATAGGGTATCGCCGTTGCTGGAATAAGCCTCCCGTTTTGAGTTAGCATATTTACCAGAGATACAGAAAAGATAACTTGGAATAAACCATCATTACAGATTGAAGGAAAAAATATTATCTTTAGAATATAGCACAAATAACATGTTTGTGCTGAAACAAAAAGAACTTCTTGTCCAACTAATAAACGAAGTGCAAGGAAAATACAAGATACCACCATCGTCACCAAAATGTAACTTGCTAATATCCATACATGACTTCTTACTTATTAGGAGGCCAACCTGATCCTACATTATATTTAATTTTAACACTAAAATCAAGCAAGTAAGAACTAAATGGCTACCAAACCTAAAGAAAAAAAAATCATAGTCTAGTAGCTCATTGTGTGCAAACCTTGCTTCCCATGCAGAGGGTAGAGCAATTCAAACATCCAAGACATACAAATAAAACAGTTCTTTATCCCAGGCCACATTAAGAGTACCCTTCTTTGTTTTGCTTTTTTGATTATTTTAGGTACTAATAAAACAGATAGACAAGACGGTCATAGAGTGATGGGTCCAGACCTGCTTCAGCTACTTCTATCTGAGTCTTGATATGAAGTAATGCTAGTCCTACTTGTCAAGTATATTTGTCCAAGATGTAAAGCACAAACTACTTTGCTGCTACTGCAGCTTGCCATGTAGTAGTTAATTATAACGTGAGTTTTTTATGATTCTCGCCCCAAATTTTTTTACTTAAAGTTCTGCTTGTAGTTTATTCATGAAAGCTTTTATCCGGTGCTTAATTATAACATCAGCTAATAAGGAACATAAGTGCTATAGTTGCAACTATCTAGAAAGTGCATTGACAGTGAGAAATTGAAGCATCCTGATGGATACATCACCAAACTCTCTTAGTAGTTTAGGAGTTTTCAATGACTTAGTAGTTCAGGAGTAGACACAGTAATAGAACAACAATTAAATCTAGAACCATGTAAGAATCTCAAAACCAAGAAAGTAAGTCGAATCGAGCAAATCAAACCAACCATTCAGATCCACGGTGGCAATTAGCAAGGGCTCTAGGTCGTTCCATCCCCTGGCTCTTCATTACTCACTCCAACAGAAAAAAAACCAGAGAACTGTAATTGGTGGATGAAAAAAAAAACAAGAAACAACAGAGTGGTAAATTAAGAAGACAAACCTGTACCAAAGGAAAACTCACACAATCAACTCCATGACCCAGGTGGCGGCCATTAACAACGAGGCCATGAATACCTAAAATGCATTGCTCAGTCAGCCATACGTGAGGTTATCCCCGGTGAAAGGCAGACAATAACTGAAAATAAACTGTAGTAGAGCGCACCTCCTGACCGGTTCTGTGCGGCCCAATTTACTTACCTTGGTACGCCTTTTCAGTGGATAACTCACGAATCATGTAGGGAGGGATAGTAGCATGTTGGTCATTTCAGTGGATGAAACAATGTGGGGTTGTAAAGATATAACAGCCTGAACTGTATAAAATCCAGATTTACATTTGCGTACGAGACATTTAAAAAACATACTTGTAAAAAGCTATAGTATGCTACAAATGGTATATACCACATGATCATATACTTAAAACTAAAATTAGGAAATTTGACCAATGCATGGTTCGCCCCTCCACTACTGCAATCTCTACAAAGCAAAATAGATTAACTTCAGTCAGAGCTTTTACAATTACAGAATTATCATAACCTGCTTCTACTTGCCCTACAAGAAATAATAGATTATTAAACAAAAAAATGAAATATAATATGTCGTCGATGAAATAATCTAATTGATTACAATCTAAGGAGGAAAGGTTGTCTCCTTTACTTAGACACTTTTCTGCTTCACAAGAGTACAAGGTTCAGCTCATGTTACTTTTGCACTTGCATAAACCTTCAGCCAGTGCCGTATTTGGTGATTTTTATAGAGACGTGAATGGTCTACTACTCACTTTCGGTTAGTATGTGATACGCCCCTATACCGACAATGCGATATATGGCAAAAAAGACCTTGTCAGCAATCCCAAAATTTTAAAATTATATCGGTTAAGTTAAACCTAGCGTCTGGTTATTTCCCATGAACCTTCTCTTTGCATCCTAACACAATATTTACTGAGAAAATAAGGGAAAAAACGAGTTTGACAAAGTTCCATGAGTTGCTTTAATAAAGGAAATAAGAAGCATATATAAAAATCTTCCCAAAAGAAAAACATGGCAATTTGGTTGCTACTGAGTAGATCTAAGATGGTTCCACACCTCCTGTGCTACTCAGCCATGGGAATGGAATGACAGCAACACCCTTCTCAACTTGTTTAGGATCATCCAAATGTACGTCCCTTCTACGGTATCATCCTTGTCGGCAACACGAGACAAATTCGAGAAAGTATTTCCTTTAATACTCCACGTGGTATTGCTTCCCTAGCGTCTCCAACCTCAAAAGAGAAGGCAGTGTAAAACTAAACCAAGACAATAGTTAATGGGGTTTGCCGAAACAGCAAGGATCTCACCTTGCTCTTCTTTTCAGCAACTTCGTTATACTATGACCTGGCCGCTACATATATCATTGTCTTCTTCAAGGGTAAAATCTGTAGCATCTTTAATAGTACTTCAGATAGCTACATAAATCAGTGAATGATCAGAATAATGTACACTCGTAGACACAAGACATGATCTGATAATTTAAGAGCAGCTATTGACAGGTTACATAGCATACCCTGGATGCATACTGGTAACTGGCCTCAAAAGATAGCGGTAAGGATATCATACAACCCCACCACCTTACACGAGTCTCCTCCTTGCCACTGCCTACACCAACCATAACCGTTAGAACCAGAGTGACATACAGTTGGAAATTAACACAAAGATTACATAAATCATATGCCCTTGCAATTTTACTTCTGTAAGAGAACCGAATTAAGCACCTATTCTTAGCAGGAGTAAAAGCACATAAAGTGTGTAGCCATTCTCACTGAAATCTCAAAGCCAGATAAAGACAACTCAACATATGTTTTAAAAGGCGCAATGCATTTTGTTTCATAATTCACCACATTCATCTAAGTAGAAAAGGTGAGCACCATGTAGCCTGATTGAAAATTTGCAATATAAAACACCATTACTTCATTGGGAGATCATTTGCGCTTTAAAAAGATTGAGGAAAGTCATGTGCCAGAAGGTGCATCAAGTTTAGCATGCCATTCAATTAGAGAGGGATGACATGTTCACTTCTCGGCAGCTCTATGCATCTCGAATTTACATAAAAAGTCCAGACAATTTATTAATCACAAGTTAGGAGGTAATAGGACTGATATACCGAAATATATCTCTTTGTTACAGTTACAACACCAAGGCGACAAGGTATGTCAACCCAATTATGTCTAAGTCTAACACAGAGACATCTGTGCGTTCAAGTTTTTAACATGGTCGGGTGAAATATGCACAAAGAATGGTCAGGTGAAATATGCCAATCACGGCGAGGATGAGCTCTGATAGCTCAAAGCCTCAAATAATGAATTTTCAGTGATTTCATTTTCCATTAAAATAGTATTTTGAAAACCCTGCGTCTCAATGCAGAGAATCTAATGAAAAAATGCAGGAAGAATTCCTAACAAGGGAGGAACAAATTTAACTTATACAACAAATTTATATACCACATACCTCCATCTGCAATCAAAAGTAGCCATCTGCGAAACAGAAGACAAACAAGAGAAGTCATTTCAGATGGATACGGTGGAGTAAGAAAATAAGATAAAAATGATACACTGACCAATTACTCTAAGGTGCAAAAAAGTTTTGAAAGCACATCATGTATGTATTTTTTAAGATATATTATGTATAACTTATTGCCTTTTAAGTAGGATGCATAGCTTCAAGCACACAACTTTCAAGAGCTTCTAATGCAAATAAGATTTTATTTTATAAGTTCTGAAATTTTCTTATAAATATGAGGTTCTATTATATAATGTACGTGCCTTCAAAAAAAAATTACATCTATTCAATCGGTAATAACAAGGGCCAAATAGTTGGTCCTTGAACAAGATGAAGTAGTATATGTATGCATGTCTCACTCCAATAAGGGATAATTAACAAGGTGCCCTCAGTTGGCACCACGACCTCAGTTTTACCCCTAGCGCCGAATCGACCTCAGTTTTGCCCCTAGTCAGTGCGCAAGGACTGCTTTGGCGGCTTCCACCGTTACTTTCAGCCCCCCGTTAGAATCCTGACCTGTGGGACCCAACATAGAACAGTTGGCGCGGCCTGTGGGCCCCAGCAGTTGAGCGTTGGCGCGGTTTGTGTGCTCCAGCTGTTGACGGTTGGTGCTGCATGTGGGCCCCACCTGGCCCCACCTGTTGACCGTTCCTTGCGGCCCAATGTCACATGAGGCCCAATGTCAACATGTAGACTACACGTTATCCATTTATATTTATTAATTTTCTTCAAAAAAAAGAAAATTTATATTTATTAATCACTACATGCAGACTACGCATTATCCATTTATTAAACCATCAAATTATTCGTATGAATAATATAAAATATACTGTGCTCAACTCAATTTAAACGGGGGACAAATATAATATAAACATTGACTTCATTTGGGCAAATAGAATTTAAAAATAAATTAATTGGCAAACATAATTAAACATGGATATTATATATATGGATAATATTGGCCCCACTTTACATATATTCAGTGGGGCCCGTCGGACATTACATCTACTAGAAAAAAAAAAGGGGCCTAGCTAGCCCTAAACCCTAACCGCCCGCTGCATGCATGCGGGCGCCCTTCCGGCCATCCGGCCAACCGCCGGCGGTTGGCCTACTTCTTCCACTCCGCCGCCCTGATCTTGATCTCGTCGTCGATCCGGGCGCGGTGGTTCGCCTCCTGCCACCTCTCCACGTCGTTCTCACGGGCCCTCTTGATGCGGGCCCGGAGAGCCTTCTCCTCCCTCTCCTCCTCCTTCTTCTCCTCCTTCTCGATCTCTTTCTTCTCCAGCCGCTCCTCTTTCTTGAGGAGGCGGTTCTTCGTCTTGGGGGAGAGGTTGTTGGCGTCGGCGGCGGGCTCGTCGCTGTCGGGGACGTCGGTCGACGGCGATTTCTCCCGTTTGGGAGATTCGACGGGCACGAGGCCCATCTCCTCCGGCGTCCAGTCAGGCTCGTACCAAGGCCGAGCCTTGGGGTGGTTGTCCTCGTCGGAGACGGACTCGGGGCTTGAGGGGAGAGAGTAGGAAGACATGGTGTTCGGGGCGGGCGGGGCTTGAAGGGAGATGAGAAGGCAAGGCTGGAGAGTGATGAGAAGATGGAGGAGGAGAAACGGGCTATTTAAATACACGATGAGACGTGAATTTATTGGGGTAGATGAAGCAAACTGTGTGAAACGTAGGATGCAGTGTGGAAAGTACAGTCGATGCATGGTCAATGCGGTGGTAGAACAGGCCTAGGTGTAGGACTGAGCGCTTAGGGAGTCAAAATGATTTGACGTTGCATGCGTGTATTAAAGAGGTGAAGAGAAGAAATCCAAAGTCTCACGCCAAATCGTGCCTCGCTGCATATGTATTGATGCGTATCTTATGCGTGGAGGGCTGCGTCGCTGCAAATGCGACGCGACTTGTGTTTCTGAAAGGAGGCGTGCAGGGCTGCTGCAAATGCGACTCGACGTTCACTCGATCTTTTCTTCTTCTGCCACGTGTTGTTTACTCCGAAAAAACGAGGCGTGCATGCACCGGGGAGGTGCACGGGGCCCGAGTAGACAGTGTCGGTTGTTGCATGCAGTTACATTGAGCCAAAACAGCACGTCCATGCACATGCGTCATTTTCGACCGTTTGATCGTAAGGAACGGTGCAGATAGAGTCCATGCATGCAAACTACGGCGGCAACGGCCTGCAGACGCTGAGACGCGATCCTCTGACTTTAGGTCACTGACAAATGGAGCCCATCACACACCGGACCCACGTGTCATGGGAGAAAGTCAGAGAACATAAGGTGGGCAAAGTAAGAGGATCGGGTTCCCTCTGTTTTGAGTGCATGTACAATAGTCTAGACGGGTGCTGTCTGCACTACTCGGCCATGTCATTTCTAGACATTTTTAGAGATAGTTGGTACAGTGCGTTGACCCCCTAGCTTGTGTTGGGATCCATACGCTCCGTAGCCCCCCTCCCGGTGAAACCCTAGCCCCGCTGGAGAAATACCGGACTTATACGGAAACACGCGGTAACAGCGTCGAAAGGGGTAGCAATGTGGAACTATTTGCTTGGTTGTGCTAGGATATCCCATAGGAACACAAAACAAAAAGGTAGAACCCACCTCTTCGGAAGATTCACGGTGTTTGGTCCGATACGGGAGTTTCACCCTGTAATCGCCTACGAGAGAGAAGTGGATGCCGGTGAAGCCGGGTCAGACCCCAGAGAGCAATCTTGGACATACAAAGCACACAACACACCTATACTAACATGGTATGGCACCCCCTAGCTTGTGTTGGGATCCATACGTTCCGTAGCCCCCCTCCCGGTGAAACCCTAGCCCCGCTGGAGAAATACCGGACTTATACGGAAACACGCGGTAACAGCGTCGAAAGGGGGTAGCAATGTGGAACTATTTGCTTGGTTGTGCTAGGATATCCCATAGGAACACAAAACAAAAAGGTAGAACCCACCTCTTCGGAAGATTCACGGTGTTTGGTCCGATACGGGAGTTTCACCCTGTAATCGCCTACCAGAGAGAAGTGGATGCCGGTGAAGCCGGGTCACACCCCAGAGAGGAATCTAGGACATACAAAGCACACAACACACCTATACTAACATGGTATGGCACCCCCTAGCTTGTGTTGGGATCCATACGCTCCGTAGCCCCCCTCCCGGTGAAACCCTAGCCCCGCTGGAGAAATACCGGACTTATACGGAAACACGCGGTAACAGCGTCGAAAGGGGGTAGCAATGTGGAACTATTTGCTTGGTTGTGCTAGGATATCCCATAGGAACACAAAACAAAAAGGTAGAACCCACCTCTTCGGAAGATTCACGGTGTTTGGTCCGATACGGGAGTTTCACCCTGTAATCGCCTACGAGAGAGAAGTGGATGCCGGTGAAGCCGGGTCACACCCCAGAGAGGAATCTAGGACATACAAAGCACACAACACACCTATACTAACATGGTATGGCACCCCCTAGCTTGTGTTGGGATCCATACGCTCCGTAGCCCCCCTCCCGGTGAAACCCTAGCCCCGCTGGAGAAATACCGGAATTATACGGAAACACGCGGTAACAGCGTCGAAAGGGGGTAGCAATGTGGAACTATTTGCTTGGTTGTGCTAGGATATCCCATAGGAACACAAAACAAAAAGGTAGAACCCACCTCTTCGGAAGATTCACGGTGTTTGGTCGGATACGGGAGTTTCACCCTATAATCGCCTACGAGAGAGAAGTGGATGCCGGTGAAGCCGGGTCAGACCCCAGAGAGGAATCTAGGACATACAAAGCACACAACACACCTATACTAACATGTTATGGCACCCCCTAGGTTCTGTTGGGATCCATACGCTCCGTAGCCCCCCTCCCGGTGAAACCCTAGCCCCGCTGGAGAAATACCGGACTTATACGGAAACACGCGGTAACAGCGTCGAAAGGGGGTAGCAATGTGGAACTATTTGCTTGGTTGTGCTAGGATATCCCATAGGAACACAAAACAAAAAGGTAGAACCCACTTCTTCGGAAGATTCACGGTGTTTGGTCCGATACGGGAGTTTCACCCTGTAATCGCCTACGAGAGAGAAGTGGATGCCGGTGAAGCCGGGTCACACCCCAGAGAGGAATCTAGGACATACAAAGCACACAACAGACCTATACTAACATGGTATGGCACCCCCTAGCTTGTGTTGGGATCCATACGCTCCGTAGCCCCCCTCCCGGTGAAACCCTAGCCCCGCTGGAGAAATACCGGACTTATACGGAAACACGCGGTAACAGCGTCGAAAGGGGGTAGCAATGTGGAACTATTTGCTTGGTTGTGCTAGGATATCCCATAGGAACACAAAACAAAAAGGTAGAACCCACCTCTTCGGAAGATTCACGGTGTTTGGTCCGATACGGGAGTTTCACCCTGTAATCGCCTACGAGAGAGAAGTGGATGCCGGTGAAGCCGGGTCACACCCCAGAGAGGAATCTAGGACATACAAAGCACACAACACACCTATACTAACATGGTATGGCACCCCCTAGCTTATGTTGGGATCCATACGCTCCGTAGCCCCCCTCCCGGTAAAACCCTAGCCTCGCTGGAGAAATACCGGACTTATACGGAAACACGCGGTAACAGCGTCGAAAGGGGGTAGCAATGTGGAACTATTTGCTTGGTTGTGCTAGGATATCCCATAGGAACACAAAACAAAAAGGTAGAACCCACCTCTTCGGAAGATTCACGGTGTTTGGTCCGATACGGGAGTTTCACCCTGTAATCGCCTACGAGAGAGAAGTGGATGCCGGTGAAGCCGGGTCAGACCCCAGAGAGAAATCTTGGACATACAAAGCACACAACACACCTATACTAACATGGTATGGCACCCCCTAGCTTGTTTTGGGATCCATACGTTCCGTAGCCCCCCTCCCGGTGAAACCCTAGCCCCGCTGGAGAAATACCGGACTTATACGGAAACACGCGGTAACAGCGTCGAAAGGGGGTAGCAATGTGGAACTATTTGCTTGGTTGTGCTAGGATATCCCATAGGAACACAAAACAAAAAGGTAGAACCCACCTCTTCGGAAGATTCACGGTGTTTGGTCGGATACGGGAGTTTCACCCTGTAATCGCCTACGAGAGAGAAGTGGATGCCGGTGAAGCCGGGTCAGACCCCAGAGAGGAATCTAGGACATACAAAGAACACAACACACCTATAATAACATGGTATGGCACCCCCTAGGTTGTGTTGGGATCCATACGCTCCGTAGCCCCCCTCCCGGTGAAACCCTAGCCCCGCTGGAGAAATACCGGACTTATACGGAAACACGCGGTAACAGCGTCGAAAGGGGGTAGCAATGTGGAACTATTTGCTTGGTTGTGCTAGGATATCCCATAGGAACACAAAACAAAAAGGTAGAACCCACCTCTTCGGAAGATTCACGGTGTTTGGTCCGATACGGGAGTTTCACCCTGTAATCGCCTACGAGAGAGAAGTGGATGCCGGTGAAGCCGGGTCACACCCCAGAGAGGAATCTAGGACATACAAAGCACACAACACACCTATACTAACATGGTATGGCACCCCCTAGCTTGTGTTGGGATCCATACGCTCCGTAGCCCCCCTCCCGGTGAAACCCTAGCCCCGCTGGAGAAATACCGGACTTATACGGAAACACGCGGTAACAGCGTCGAAAGGGGGTAGCAATGTGGAACTATTTGCTTGGTTGTGCTAGGATATCCCATAGGAACACAAAACAAAAAGGTAGAACCCACCTCTTCGGAAGATTCACGGTGTTTGGTCGGATACGGGAGTTTCACCCTATAATCGCCTACGAGAGAGAAGTGGATGCCGGTGAAGCCGGGTCAGACCCCAGAGAGGAATCTAGGACATACAAAGCACACAACACACCTATACTAACATGGTATGGCACCCCCTAGGTTGTGTTGGGATCCATACGCTCCGTAGCCCCCCTCCCGGTGAAACCCTAGCCCCGCTGGAGAAATACCGGACTTATACGGAAACACGCGGTAACATCGTCGAAAGGGGGGTAGCAATGTGGAACTATTTGCTTGGTTGTGCTAGGATATCCCATAGGAACACAAAACAAAAAGGTAGAACCCACCTCTTCGGAAGATTCACGGTGTTTGGTCCGATACGGGAGTTTCACCCTGTAATCGCCTACGAGAGAGAAGTGGATGCCGGTGAAGCCGGGTCACACCCCAGAGAGCAATCTTGGACATACAAAGCACACAACACACCTATACTAACATGGTATGGCACCCCCTAGCTTGTGTTGGGATCCATACGCTCCGTAGCCCCCCTCCCGGTGAAACCCTAGCCCCGCTGGAGAAATACCGGACTTATACGGAAACACGCGGTAACAGCGTCGAAAGGGGGTAGCAATGTGGAACTATTTGCTTGGTTGTGCTATGATATCCCATAGGAACACAAAACAAAAAGGTAGAACCCACCTCTTCGGAAGATTCACGGTGTTTGGTCCGATACGGGAGTTTCACCCTGTAATCGCCTACGAGAGAGAAGTGGATGCCGGTGAAGCCGGGTCACACCCCAGAGAGGAATCTAGGACATACAAAGCACACAACACACCTATACTAACATGGTATGGCACCCCCTAGCTTATGTTGGGATCCATACGCTCCGTAGCCCCCCTCCCGGTGAAACCCTAGCCCCGCTGGAGAAATACCGGACTTATACGGAAACACGCGGTAACAGCGTCGAAAGGGGGTAGCAATGTGGAACTATTTGCTTGGTTGTGCTAGGATATCCCATAGGAACACAAAACAAAAAGGTAGAACCCACCTCTTCGGAAGATTCACGGTGTTTGGTCGGATACGGGAGTTTCACCCTATAATCGCCTACGAGAGAGAAGTGGATGCCGGTGAAGCCGGGTCAGACCCCAGAGAGCAATCTTGGACATACAAAGCACACAACACACCTATACTAACATGGTATGGCACCCCCTAGGTTCTGTTGGGATCCATACGCTCCGTAGCCCCCCTCCCGGTGAAACCCTAGCCCCGCTGGAGAAATACCGGACTTATACGGAAACACGCGGTAACAGCGTCGAAAGGGGGTAGCAATGTGGAACTATTTGCTTGGTTGTGCTAGGATATCCCATAGGAACACAAAACAAAAAGGTAGAACCCACCTCTTCGGAAGATTCACGGTGTTTGGTCCGATACGGGAGTTTCACCCTGTAATCGCCTACGAGAGAGAAGTGGATGCCGGTGAAGCCGGGTCACACCCCAGAGAGGAATCTAGGACATACAAAGCACACAACAGACCTATACTAACATGGTATGGCACCCCCTAGGTTGTGTTGGGATCCATACGCTCCGTAGCCCCCCTCCCGGTGAAACCCTAGCCCCGCTGGAGAAATACCGGACTTATACGGAAACACGCGGTAACAGCGTCGAAAGGGGGTAGCAATGTGGAACTATTTGCTTGGTTGTGCTAGGATATCCCATAGGAACACAAAACAAAAAGGTAGAACCCACCTCTTCGGAAGATTCACGGTGTTTGGTCCGATAGGGGAGTTTCACCCTGTAATCGCCTACGAGAGAGAAGTGGATGCCGGTGAAGCCGGGTCACACCCCAGAGAGGAATCTAGGACATACAAAGCACACAACACACCTATACTAACATGGTATGGCACCCCCTAGCTTGTGTTGGGATCCATACGCTCCGTAGACCCCCTCCCGGTGAAACCCTAGCCCCGCTGGAGAAATACCGGACTTATACGGAAACACGCGGTAACAGCGTCGAAAGGGGGTAGCAATGTGGACCTATTTGCTTGGTTGTGCTAGGATAGCCCATAGGAACACAAAACAAAAAGGTAGAACCCACCTCTTCGGAAGATTCACGGTGTTTGGTCCGATACGGGAGTTTCACCCTGTAATCGCCTACGAGAGAGAAGTGGATGCCGGTGAAGCCGGGTCACACCCCAGAGAGCAATCTTGGACATACAAAGCACACAACACACCTATACTAACATGGTATGGCACCCCCTAGCTTGTGTTGGGATCCATACGCTCCGTAGCCCCCCTCCCGGTGAAACCCTAGCCCCGCTGGAGAAATACCGGACTTATACGGAAACACGCGGTAACAGCGTCGAAAGGGGGTAGCAATGTGGAACTATTTGCTTGGTTGTGCTAGGATAGCCCATAGGAACACAAAACAAAAAGGTAGAACCCACCTCTTCGGAATATTCACAATGTTTCCACCTCTTATTCTTTGAAATCTCTAGTCGTGTATTCGAGGAATCTCATTTTAGTGATGGATTTCGTTCTAATGTTTATAAATCCTATTTATATTTTTACTAGACTTGTATTAGACCTATATAATGCAATTCCGAAGCCCAAAAATTTATTGGATGAATATTCGTATTATTTATTTTCTTTTGAATAATAATGGTTTTAATCGAAAATCGTAAATAAAACAAGTTTAAAACATCAAAATGAAAAAATAACTTTGGATCTTTCTTAGTCACACCAAAATGAAGCTTTGGTGAGATTTTGACCTTATTTGAGTTCAAAAGGTTTGAAACTCATCTCATTATCTTGAACTCTCTACTAGACTGTTCAGGATATCATATGTTACACAAGGTTTTTTCGTTCCATTCTTTATAAGACAGGTTTATATTTTTTTCTCGTTACTATATGACATAACACTACTATGTGCGTCGCCAATATATTTTTTCGGTTTTTTTTTAATTATTTATGCTCATTTCAAGCTTGGTCAACCCTCTGTTTGACCAGCCGAAAAGCTTCTAGAAGGAAACACAGAGATTCGACCTGGGCTGTTGGATCGACGCCTTCTAGAAGGAATCGTGCATCGGACGGATGCGCTCGCAGTCACAGCGATCCGCGAGACGCTCGTCCTGCGCTCTGATTGGTTGGTCCGTTGGCCACATGGATGGATGGTTTCTATATGTTCTACATATGATTTCTTTGCTGTTAAGTATTAAACCTTGTTATTTAAATAAAAAAAAATAGAAGAATACCCTTATTCAAAACATAATGAAAGTTCATATTTACTAGAGCGATGATTTTTATCTGTTTTATATATGAATTTTCTATTAAACCATGTTATTTAAATAAAATATTAAAAAAATAGAAGAATTATTGAAAACATAACGAAACTTCAGATTTACACTATATATGTACAATAGTTGTGTAGGAAATTAATTTGGCTGATGTAGACGAGATGCCAAAAATTGTTGAAGCACAAATGGGGGTGTTTACCCTAGCTTCACACCTCATTTGAAGCACATTTCTCATGAGAATATAGCGATGGTTTCAAATGAGCATAAATAATTCAAAAAAAATCAAAATGACATGAATCCAACGCACCATGTTGTTATTTGCGATATAGTTGCTCCTCAAATTTATTTGGATAATTTTGACAAGATAGAATTTTTCATGAAATTACAAACAGGGGTGTTTACCCTAGCTTCGCACCTCATTTGAAGCACATTTCTCATGAGACCACATCGATGGTTTCAAATGAGCATAAATAATTCAAAAAAAAATCATCCAACATTATTCAAACATCATCCAACTATGTTCTAACTTAGATACATCACCAGTCAACATAAATACAACATTATTCAACAGAAATACAACACCAACTTAGTCCAAATAGCGTCGGGGCTTCTTTGTGATCCTTGGCTGTTTTGGTGGCGCTTTGCTCCTTGTGCTCATCTTGCTCACAGCTTCTGGTCTTCTCCTCTTGGTAGTCGGTACCTTGGCTTTCTTCTTTGAAACTACACCAGATCTGTACAAAACATAAAGGATCATGATAAATAAATAAAAAATAAAATGAAAAATGAAAACTGGTGAGATCATGGCAGGATTTACATACCCATCTAAGCTTGTAACTGGTGACATCATGGCAGAATCATCCAATGGAGCATCTACTGAAACTTGTGTGTCCATGGCAGAATCATCCAATGGAGCATCTACTGAAACTTGTGTGTCCATGGCAAAATCATCCAATGGAGCATCCAATGAAACTTGTGAGATCATGGCAGAATCATCCAATGGAGCATCCAGCGGATCAGCTGGAGCATCTGGAGCATCATATGAATCATCAGCTGGAGCATCTGGAGCATCATATCCTTGATCATCATATGAATCATCAGCTGGAGCATCTGGAGCATCATGGACTTGATCATCATATGAATAATCAGCTGGAGCATCTGGAGGATCATGTACTTGATCATCATTTTGTTGTTCTGGAGCATCATCTGAATCACTTGACTGCTGAACATCATTTTCAAATGCTGCATCCGGCTGCTGACCATCAGTTTCATCAGGCATACTCTCTCCAAACCCTGGATCGACTGCGTTATCACAATATTTGCCGAAATGACCGGTCCCACCACACCTTGTGCACTTACGCACCCTCGCTCCACCTCCACCTTCACTGCGACGGCGGTGTCGACTCTTCCTCGGTCTACCTGCAGCTCTCTTCAGAACCGGAGCACAAAGTTTGAATCCAGGGTCCACTCTATCCCACTGATGTTTTCCCTCCAAAGCAGGCAAGGCATGTGCATATGTGGCTCTGAACATTGCTACAGAGTAGTAATCATGGACATACTGCTGTATATCCCCTGCTGGACCTGTGAGAGAAGTGATGAAAAACAAGGCATGAATGCATGGCAAACCAGTTATCTGCCATTGCCTACAACTGCAAGTTTTCGCTTCTAAATCCACTGGATATCTCCATTCTTTGTTACTTTTATCAAAGAATGATACCTCTGATTTGGTATCCGAGACAAATCTCATGTTCATAGTCAAGCCCACAGTTTTCTGCTTCAACGCCTTCATCACATTCGGGATAATAATGTGGCCCATGAATTTTGCATTAGCTATTTCAAGACGGAAATGAAATTTCTCGGCGTATTCTATCCTTATCTTGTCAAGCAAATCAGCCAAATAAAGATCCTTATGTTTCCGGATCGTTGAGTTGAAAGATTCTGCAAGATTATTGTGCACATAGTCAACTTTGCTCAATTCACTGAATTGGCTTCTAGACCATAGCTTCGAGTGGTGTGTTTCCAAGTATTCCTTCACTTTCTCTTTTGTGTACAACTGCCTCATGTGGTAGTTGTGCTTCCTGACACTGCAAGTCAAAGATGCAGGCCATAAATGATCGGTATAAAACTTTCCTTTGAATTTCTTCACAAAATTTGCAGCAAGGTGACGCATACATTCCCTGTGCTCTACTCCTGGGAACACATTATCCACGGCCACTTCTAAACCTTTGCATGCATCTGTGTGGATTACCAATCCATTGGGATGTCCAATAGCCCGGCGCAGATTCTGCAAAAACCATGTCCAGCTCTCCTCGGACTCTGTCTCCAGCACACCGTAGGCAACTGGAAAAACAAAACTGTGTGCATCAACTGCACAAGCTGCTACTAGCTGGCCTTTAAACCTCCCTGTGAGAAAAGTAGCATCAATAGCCAAATAAGGCCTGCAGCCTACCAAAAAACCCATTTTGCAAGCTTCAAAGCACACAAAAACCCTCCTAAAGCATTGCTTGGTCCTTGTCACTTTCTTCAATGTGTAATCCACGGCGTGGTGATCAATTTAAACAACACTGCCTGGGCTTGCCCTCTCCACTTCAGCTTTGAATGCATACAACAACTGAAAACTTTCATTCCAGTTACCATGGATAGATTCCAATGCTTTGTTTTTACCAGTGAACACCCTCATGTATGGTAAATCTATCTTGAACTTGTCTTTCATGTTTTTCTGCAATTGCTTTGCACTCACTTGATGGTTTTCTGCCACCCATCTTTTTACTTCATCCGCCACCCATCTTGACTTGGCTCTGCTGATTGTTTGCTTCCTAAGGGTTGATTCTTCGCATGTGTGGGGAAAAGGGTTCACTTTTACCTGAACATTGCTGCTGCCCCGCATTTTAGATGCGTGCAGCCTCCATTGACAATTTTCAGACACACAGTGCACGGTGTAGCGCCTTTTATCGCTCTTGTCAACTACAAAGGCACGTTCTACCTTCATGCAGTACGTCACAAGTGCATTTCTACACTCAGCCATGGAATAAAAAATGCAACCTTCTTCCATAAGAGGGTTCTCAGGGTTCCATTCAACAGGTGTCCTGTCTTCCTCTTCGTCATTGTCACTGTCAGACTGATATTGGATTTCAACCTGAGGTGTCTGTGTCTGTCTTAAATTCCTAATAACATCAGGATATAGCCTCTCTTCATCATCCGCAGACATGCAGGCATCCTCCTCCACAGCGACTTGAACCCTTTTCCCAGTGCCCACACTTGTCGAGCCACCACGTCGAGCTGGTTTTGAACTGTTCTGGCTGGAGTTGGCAGTACGACGTGATGGTCCTGCCACAAAAGATGAACCCGCCACAACTGCCGGCACAACCACATCATTTTGCAGCTTCACATTAAAATTCTCTGCCTCCTTATGCTTAGCAAACATGGTAGCGAGCTCTTCATCATTACTAATTTTGATCCAATCTTTTCCCCCATCAAAGTATCTAAATTCCACTTCATCATGCAAACCCCAAGGATATGGGCTGCAAACTATCTCCCCAAATTGTCTGAAACTCCAGTTACAATCCACTGGGACCGAATAATTGAAACCTCCTTGGTATTTCTTCTTACTGTCTGCATCGACGATGTATCGCTCCCTTCTAACGTGCACCGAGAAAGCAAACCGCAACTCCATCCTAACCCACGAAAACAGAGACGCAATCAGCTGCAAATCAATGGCATCCGTGTCTAATCGATAATTCAAAGCTCAGTACTTACCAAGTGGGAACCCAATCGTGGACGCGGCGTGTCTCCGGCCCCACGGCGCGGCCGCTCTCCATTTCATTCCTATCCATTTCGTCGAGCAGGTGGCGGGCAGAGTGGTGGAACGAGCGCCCCACCAGCGGCGTCGCAGGACGGCCCCGGCGGTGAAGCAGGTGGCCACGCGGAACGGCCGCGGCGGTGCAGGTGGTGCAGGTGGTGCTGGCGGCGCAAATGCGTGCTGCTGTCTGCGACACAGGTGGCGACACAGGTGGCGGTGGCGCGCTGGCTGAGGAAGGTGGCGGCGGAGCAGGTGGTGGTGGTGCCGCAGGTGGTGGTGGTGCCGCAGGTGCTCGTGGCGCAGCAGGTGCTGGTGCGGAGGTGGCGGCGGCGAGAGCGGCAGCGCACGACGGCGGGGCAACTAAATTGGGCGGCAGTGCACGACGGTTGTGGCGGGAAGCTCGGGTGTGGACTATTCAGATTAGTCAACCAACTGCCCGGTCGCACCTGTAAGCTCCGGACGGTTTCAGCGAACTGGCAGTCCCACGCGGTCCCACTTCGCCAAACGGAGCCTGACTCCTCCGGGCCCACTTCGACTAACGGACACGACTCCAAACTTACCGTTCCAGCCTCTCCATAGTGGTTGCGCACGGACTAGGGGCAAAACTGAGGTCGATTCGGCCCTAGGGGTAAAACTGAGTACAAGTGACCCTCTGTGGGCAATTCGATAAATGCCCCCTCCAATAAATGTCTTCATTTGTTTGGTGTAAGATGATTTTTAGCGCTTACTATCATGTAATAATCTGAAAAACAGTATGAAAGAGAATTTAAAGATCTGAATAATAGTAATTGGAAGCATACAACAAGACATATTTTAAGCACACAACAAAAGAATTTAAGCAATTGTTGTGCATGCAGTATGGGCCCTCACCGGTTACCAAGCTGAACAAAGTTATTTAAACTTGCCAACTAAGACTGAGCCAAATCGAGCCAGTTAGCTATTTATAAGTCTAAAGTGAGACAACAAAAGAAAGTGGTGATGGTCCTACTTAACTTCCAAAGCGCTAATCCAGACAAATTAGTTCAGAACAACTTTTGTTTAGCAGAACACCCTAGATAATGAGGTGAATACTCACTTCTGTGAACTTCTGCAGATGCTCCTTGAGGGTGTCGACATCGCCCACAATAGGTCATCATCGTTGATGGTTTTGAGTTTCTCCCACTGGCCCCTATCGCTCACCTTGTAGAGAGACAAAACACCGACATATCATCACAAAATCAGATAAAGCCCAAAGCTACACACCATCACGCTAAGCACGGTGTCAAGCACGCTATCCAAGTGCAGCTTCTCCACTAACTGCTGTGAGATGGGCACGGCCACGACAACATGACAGAGAGCAAGAAGAGATCATCGCACGGATTCGAGCTCCACAGCAGTGGCGGCGACCCTCCTCAGCCCCAGCCCATCCTCCTCCACTCCATCTATTTCACGCCCCTACAGCTGCTGCCTCCTCCACACACCATGGAAAGAAACAAGAGTGGGTGCAGAGAGAAAGAGAGAATGGAGAGGAAAACCTGAACCACCAAACCCCTTGCTCCCATTGTTCGTCGCCGATCGACCTGCCCCTTCCCCACACGACTCGGTACTGTCCCTGATGCTCCATCCACAATTTCCCCCTCTGTCATCCTCTAGTCTCTCCATGGCAGACCGAGGGAGAAGTGGTGGTGCCACACCGAGTGCCTCCACCGTTGGCACCCCTTCCCTGTTTTGCCTCGCCCGGATGGGCATCCGATCTCCCTCCCTCCAGCAGTAATTCCGAGCCACAGCACGGCGTCGTCGTCCGCAAGTAGCACCCGGCCCGCCGCGCCCCCACCAAACAGGGACTTCCTTCTCCCGTGGAGGCTTCCCGCCGGATCCCTCTTCTCACGGCTTGTCTGTTCCATCGGGACGGCGCTTCTGAGAGCTTCCGGTGTGGCGGTGGAAGGGGAAGGGGAAGGGGAAGGGGAAGGGGACGAGTGGGAGGACTTCCTTCGGCGAGGACGGGAAGGGGAAGGGGAAGGGGACGAGTGCGCAAGGACGAGGAGAGCGGGTGGCGGCGGCTAGGTGAGGCTCGAGTGGGGCTAGGGTTTTTACTGCCTCTTTCTTCCTATTTTTCCTGCTGTTTTTCTCGCGCAACGAGTGGGACAAAAGAAAAAACACCCAGCGCGCGCACGCCAGGTGGCTTACGTGGATAGCGCGGTTGGCCTCCCAAGTCCTCCGCGGTTACTTGTCTTTGATTCTTTGAACCTGCATATGATCACCAGGAACCTACCTACGTCTAGCATAGTATTGTAAGCACAAGTGGCAAGCTGCCAAGCTCCATTCTTTGAACCATACACATCGATCTCGATTACGGACAAGATGGCTGTCCTTTTGATCTCAACAGGTTGCAAGTTGCAAGCGAGAAGAGGAAACGAGCTAAGCTGGTTGGAGATATGGATGGGAAACTGTGTGCTGCCGGTCCAAACCAGGGAATAGGTTTTCCCTTGGAAAGCTACAAAGTTGCACCCATCCGAAAAAGAAGTCGGTCCCTGTGGAGGGTTTTGTGGTGATCATCCATCCACCCATTCATTTGAATGCTTCTTGGGACACAAAAATCCATGCATTGACTCAGACCTAGCTAAGACAATGCAAGTTTCTTCCAAGTCACACTCTCTTCCTATGGCATAATGCACCGGTTCATTGTTAGGACGGGTTTGGCGATGAACAAGAGAAACTTGTCATAGACGACATCCTAACTTGCTTGAAGATATTTCTTTGTGTTAAACAAGAGGTGACGCATGTTTAGTGTGACCACGAACTAACATATGCACTTATTACGTACAAATTATGTGCATTTACATATTTTACTTTTCTCGAAAAGAAATCATGGTTGATGTATATTAAAATATGTGTACTAGAAATTTGCAAAACCTATACAAGGTTGGCCAAAATATAGTAACTATGTGTAATTGTATGCGGGGTTTACAATTTTTTTTTGGAAGATTTGATTTTTTTCCCAAGTTATTTCAGTACATTTTAACTTGGCTACTATAAAACAATGAAGTAGTCTATTGTGTTATAACCATTCGTATGAGATCAACAATTTTCAAACAAAATTTCACCAATTTCACGAAGTAAGTTTTGAAATTACAAAATTTTGGGAACTTTTGCTGATTTCGTTGGTCAATGAAAATTTTACCCAAACGAATTTTTTCCCTTGATTGTGTGTACATATTTTTTTTTTAATGTTTTTACATGATTTACAATTTTTTATAACTTTCTACATAATTTTACTAGTGCTCACACTCTTCCATTTGAATGCTTGTTGAGGAATAAATCCATATATGAACCTAGAACTAGTACACTTCCAATTTATAACAAGTCACAATCCGTGAATACATGTCCACTAAATCATGGTCAAACCATGTTCAACAATTATCACGAGGAACTAATTGTAGATGGTAATTTATGGGTTTGTCGTAATAAGAGGCCTTATACGTTTATTGCAGATTTTTTGGCACATATTGGTGCATAAACATGTTAGCAACCATGTGAAGTTTGAAATTTTACATTTTTGTTGGAAAAAAATCATGGATGTTGTAAATTAGAAATGAGTATTAGAAGAGTGCAAAATGTATACATATTTCTGATCTAAGCAAAAGGGCGAGATTCTAGCTAAATTATAGTGACTATGTCTAGTGTAAGCTTCTCAAATTTTCTTTTTGCAAAACATAGAATTGTGCATCTTATAAGAAAATGTTAGTGGCCATAATTCTGTAAAATGCATCTTCTGAAAAATTTATCACAAAATATGTGAATGCTCACTTTTTTTCTCCAAAGAATGTAGGTAGCTGTTGTATTTTCTTGCCATGTTTGCTCTATGTACGGACACAAATAAGTTAGAATCAAGCTAGATATAGCTCGTCTTTCAAAAGGGGATGACAATATTTTTAGTAGTGGAAGAAAACATCAAGAGCCTAGGGTGACACTAGTAGGAAAACCCCTACCGGTGACGAACAAAAATGGGCTACCGCTGGCGAAGCGTTGTTCGCCAGCGGTAACCCGCTACCGCTGGTGAACATGGTCTTGCTATGTTCGCCAGCGGTAGAGATGTTCGCCAGCGGTACGGCGCCCAGGTTTTTTCTGTTATTTTCGTATACAGTGTTGTATTTCTTGGTATTATACTACACATGTGCAAATATATGTATTTTATGTAATTTCTATAATTCACACATGCAAATCACTCCAACTTTTTGATGCATAGATACATATGCATATATGGGTAACTTAGCATGATAACGGTTGGCCCGGTTTCTGCGGAGGGCGACGCCTCTGGCGATCGGCTCGCCGTTCAAACGCCGGCGTCTAGGGAGCAGATCCCGACGTTTGGCGGTCGCTTCTGGGCTCTGGCGTGCGCAGAGGAAGAAGAGGAGGGCGTGGGATCGCTGGAAAATGAAGAGTTCTCGTACTCCTCGTACTGTAAAACTCCTGTATCAGCACCTGACCGTGATCTACAATCCGTGTCGATCGGGAGGGCGGCCAAGAGGGCTGCGAAGATCAAGGCCCAGCGGGAAGCTGCTCTTTCCTGTTTGCAGGTTCGACCACCTCCTTGCCGTACCCCTGTGCAGGTACCCAAGACCCTTGGGGCTTTGTCAGTCAAGGTGCCAGTGTTGGCTCCTTCCACGACGTTCGACGACGGGAATGATGAAGATGGGTGGACTCTTGTGCAGCGGAGAAGATCATTCAGACGGTCGACGGGGTGCTGTTCTTCTGGAATCTCGACTAAGCTACGATCGGTTTCAAATTTGAATGGGAACGTTGGTTCCCAATCTACGTTATGGAAAGAGCGTAATTTCCGGCCATTGGGCTCCCCTGATCGCTCTTCGGATCTTGCCCGATCCCGTGAAAATAAGGACTTGGGCCTTGGGGTCAAAGCCCGCGTGGTTTCTTTATCGGATGCGCGTCCGTGTGGAAGGGGTGTTCGATCATTGTTAGGATTCCTCTAGAGGAACGCCGCCGTCTCTGCCCCGATATTGTGTGTCCGTCGTGTGAACACCATGGCTCGCAGAGGTGATGGTAGAGGCAACGGAGGCCAATTTCCGCAAGGTTTCGGGGCCAATTTCGAAGTTGGCCGTCCTAGTGGACAGGCTGGGCGTGCTGCTCCGGCTGTTGCGCAAGGAGGGCCGCAACAGTTTGGGTTGGTGAACAATGGTGGAGGACATGCTAATGCTGCGGGGGCTCCCTTTGCCTTCAATGCGGCTGCTGCGGGTCAATTCAATCAGGGCCAGAGAATTGTTAATCAGAATTATGGTTTTCAAGGGGGAAGAGGGAGGCAAACGTACGAGAACCAGGGCCGCGGCTTTCCTCGTGGTCGTGGCGCTGCTGGCAGGGGGTATGGTTACGGTTATGTCAGAAGGGATGGCCCTAATGTTCGTGTTCCTAATATGAATCAGCTAGCCGTGCCTCATCGGGAGGTTGCTCCCGTTAATCAGTTGGTTCCTCCTGTTAATCAGGTGGCTGCACCCCTTGTTAACCAAGTGGCCGCAAACAATGTTGGGCAGGTGGCTGCTAACGTGGTCGGGGCTGTGGTGCAACAACCAGTGGTACAGCAGGTGGCTTCGGTGCAACATAATGTGCAAGAGGCAACCCCGGTGCAGACTGTTTCTGCTAACCAGATGATTGATAATTCGGTTCCTAGGGTGGGTGTAGCTCCTGTGGGAAATGTTGCTATTCCAAGGGTTACACCTGATTATCTGAATGATGCTTTGTTGAAAGCCAGAAGTGTGGACAAGAACAGGTGCTTTAGATGCGGTCTTGCTGGTCATTCTCTTGGTGAGTGCTCCACACCTATGTGTGCTATCTGTGAGGGGAGACAACATGTTAATGGACCCTGTCAATTACTGTCTGCTCCAAAGCCTGTTCTGGTGCAATATGGCTTTGCACATGAGGAATTAATGTTTTTCGGGGTTCAGTGTTCGGAAACTTATAAGCCTAAGCTCTTGAACCATCGGTTGGCTTCTTTGGTGGTAACTGGTGGGGATATGTACATTCCACAAATCATTTTGCAGCTCCAACGTTTGGTACCGAGGAATAATTTTCAGTGGGTGGTCACTCGGATGGGGCATAATATTTTTCAAATTCAATTCCCCTCTAAACATGATTTACAGAGGTTACATGTGTTTGGTACTTTTTGTGTGCCTAATAGCCCTTGCAAAATGACAGTGGAAGCTTGGTCAAAGAAAATTGAACCTGAGGACACTATCCCTAATTTTTGGGTGAGAATTTCAGGGATTCCCGAAGATCATCTTGGAGATTATCTTGCCATGTGGTCTGTGGGTTTTTTTGTTGGGTAAGACTATGAACATTGACATGGAATTCACAAGGGAGAAGAAAATTCTGAGAATTTTGGTTGGATGTCTTGATTATACTAAAATCCCAAGTAATTTCCCTCTTTTTATTAAAGATGGGTTGTATAAGCTTGCCTTTGAGGTGGAGGGGGAGGATAATATTGTTTCTGATGTTGTTATGGCTGACAATGTGGAGGGTAATGATGAGGATGATGGCTTGGGAGATGACTTTCAAGATGCTCTTGATAAAGAGGCTAGTCAAAAAAAATCGAGAGGGATGGGATCGAATGTTGATTCGGGTGTGGATCCTATGGTGGATCAAGCAAGTGGATCGGCTGGGAATTTAAACAGAATAGTGGTGTGGTGTTCTCCCCTCAAGTAAAGGAATTTTTTGCTAAGGCGAGGGAGGAAAATGATATTCTCTTCTTCTCAGGTAACAAATGTGCTAGTGCTGTTAACTCTGATGGAGGTTCAGGCTCGGATTGTATTGATGGTGTCTTGGGATCCGTGGTTGACACGGTGTCGGAGGTGTTTGATATAGTTGATGTTGGTTCAGAACACGTTTCGGAAGTTGCGCCAGCTGGTTCTGCGAGTGCTCACTGTATTGAGCATGTTCCTCTGCACTTGGGTGCTGCCGGCAGTGCTTTTGCTGCCGCCGATCCAGGGCAGGCTGCCGCGGTACCAGGGCACGCTGCCGTGGAGCCACAGCAGGCTGCCGCTGCCGTTCTTGCGGCAGGGAATGTTACCGCTGCTGCCGCTCAAGGAATTGCTGCAGTGTCCTCGGTTACTGCGACAGGGAATACTATTACCACTGATGGTGTTGATTCTGTTAATTCTCTACCACCTAGGCCCGGGGGTGTGGATCAGACCGAGCTAGACTCTATTGTTGAGTCATTTTCAGTTGATATTGGTATGGATGTAGCTTCTGTCTGTGTTAACAAGGCTAGTGGGTGTTCTTCGGAGGCTGAAGGGTTTCTTCCTATTGGTCGCAAGTTGTTCTCGGAGGTGTCTTCACCGACTATTGTGTCGGCTGCTAAACATTCTCGGGAGGAGGTGATCTCGTTTGGCGGTATTGCTGACCCCTTATCGGCGGGGTTATAGTCAAGCGCACGGATTCGAGCTCAGCCGGAGGCAGATCTTGCTGTTCAAGAGAGGGCTTCTCTTCGTGCTTCTCAACGTGATGACATTCGTTCAGGTAACAATGCAAATCGTTTTTCATTTGCTTCATTATCTAATGATGTTATTATTAGTCGTGCTGCCAAATTGGGTATTTCATTAGGTAACTCGGTTGAGGAAGAAAATGTAGCAGTTGACATGCTTAAGCAAACTGAAATTTCGAGAGGTTGTGTGATTTTGAAAAATAATTTAGAGTCTGTTGTTAAGCCTAATTTAGAGAGCTTAGTGATGCATAATGCTGCTAATCTTTGTGAGGATTTAGATTTAGAGAATGATGAGGAGGTACAGAATTTGTTGGATATTCCTATCATCTCCATGAAACATTCTCGTAAGGGTAAGACTATTGTGTCTTCTGGATGTGCTCCTAGGCGTAGTGTTAGATTGAATAAGAATAAAAAATACAAGTGATTTTAAATGAGAGGATTTATTTGGAATTCCAATGGTTTAGGGGACACGGCTAAACATCTTGCTATTAATGAAACTGTTCGTGAACAAAAAATAGATTTCTTTGCATTATTGGAGACAGGGAGGTCTAATTTTTTGTCACACTTTTTATGTAACCTCGTTGGAGATTTGGAATTCACGTGGTATTGTCTACCACCTCATGGGAGGTCAGGGGGGATTCTTGTGGGTTTTAATCCTTCCACACTATCTGTTATTGATGTTTCAGCAGGAGATTTTTGTGTTAAGTTTAAACTTAAGTCTAAGAAGGATGGATTCTTGTGGGCCTTTGTTGTAGTTTATGGGGCTGCCCAAGATGATAAAAAACCTGAGTTTCTAGCAGAATTGGTAAGAATATGTGAAGGGGAACCTCTCCCAATGTTGATTGGGGGGATTTCAATATTATTAGGAGGAGAGAAGAGAATAATAATGATAATTTTTATGCGCGATGGCCTGTTATTTTTAATGCCATTATAGAAAGTCTTGATTTGAAAGAATTACAAATGTCTAGTTGTCAATATACTTGGGTGAGTAGACATCCAAATCCTACTTTTGAAAAACTTGATCGTTTCTTGGCCACTGTTGAGTGGGAACAAAAATATCCTATGGTGTCGGTACATGCTCTATCTAGAACGGAATCTGATCATGTCCCTATTCTTATTGACTTCGGTTTGCCTGCTCATATTGGGAATACGTCGGTATTCTCTTTTGAGTTGGCATGGTTTGCCCATGATGGTTTTTTAGATATGGTCATAACGAAATGGCATGAAGGGGGCATTGGGTCCAACCCCATTGAGACTTGGCAGTCTCGAATCAGACATTTGAGGAGTTTTCTTAGAGGTTGGGCCAAACACATTAGTGGAGAGTATAAAGTATAGAGGGATTGCCTGTTGTTACTTATCAATGAATTGGATCTCAAAGCTGAATCATGTCCTTTGAGTGAAGAGGAATCTGTAGCTAACAGAGAGGCAGAAGGTTTCTTGACTAAACTTCGTAGGGAAGAAGAGTCCAAATGGGCTCAGAGGGCTAAGGTTCGTCATGTTCAGCAAGGAGGAAATAATACTAGGTATTTTCACCTCATTGCTAACGGTAAACATAGAAAGAAGAAGATTTACCAACTTGAACAAGATGAAGGCACTATTGTGGGCCAAGAAAATTTGAAGTCTTATATCTCTTTATATTACAAAAATCTTTTTGGGGCATCGGTTCCCTCTTCTTTTTCTCTTATTGAATCATGTATTGAGGATTTAGCTCAAGTCTCATCTGTTGAAAATGAATATCTCACCTCTCCTTTTTCGGAGGAGGAGGTATTTTCGGCTATTGATCAAATGGAGCACAATAAGGCCCCTGGTCCTGATGGATTTCCCGCTGAGTTTTACCAACATTGTTGGGATTTCATCAAGGATGACTTGATGGGTTTGTTCGCTCAATTGCACGCGGGGAATTTACCGTTGTTTAAGATTAATTACGGTGTTATAACCTTATTACCCAAGAAGGAAGATGCGAGTAGGATTGAGCAGTATAGACCTATTTGTCTTCTCAATGTTAGCTTCAAGATTTTTACTAAAGTGGGTACTAATAGAGTTACAGATATTGCTCAGAATGTCATTAAGCGATCTCAGTCAGCTTTTCTTCCTGGTAGAAATATTCTTGAAGGGGTTGTGGTTTTGCATGAGACTATCCATGAGCTTCATAGGAATAAAATGGATGGGGTTATTTTCAAAATTGATTTTGAAAAAGCTTATGATAAAGTCAATTGGAAATTTCTTCAACAGACTTTGCGAATGAATGGTTTTTGTGCTCAGTGGTGTGACTGGGTTGCTCGTTTTGTTCAAGGTGGGAGTGTCGGGATTAGAGTGAATGATGACATTGGTCATTTCTTTCAAACTCTAAAGGGGCTAAGATAGGGGGATCCTTTATCTCCCATTTTGTTTAACCTTGTAGCCGATATGTTGGCAGTTATTATTGCTAGGGCTAAGGAAGATAACCAAGTTGGTGGTTTAGTGCCACATTTAGTGGATGGGGGGATATCGATTCTCCAGTACGCTGATGACACTGTTCTTTTCTTAGAACATGACTTGGAAAAAGCTGTTAATATGAAATTGATTTTATCTATGTTTGAACAATTGTCTGGTCTAAACATTAATTTCCATAAGAGTGAGATTTTTTGTTTTGGAAATGCTAGTGATCATTTGGACGATTACCGTAAAATCTTTGGATGTGAGGTTGGTAATCTTCCATTTCGATACCTTAATATCCCGATCCATTATAGAAGACTTCTTAATAGGGAATGGAAAATAGTTGAGGACCGTTTTGAGCAAAAGTTGAGCTCTTGGATAGGTAAATTGTTATCTTACGGGGATAGACTAGTGTTGATCAATTCGGTTCTAACAAGTTTACCCATGTTTCTTTTTTTCCTTCTTTGAAGTTCCTGTTGGGGTACGGAAAAGAATTGACTTCTATAGATCTCGCTTTTTTTTGGCAGAGTGATAACATTAGAAAGAAATACCGTTTAACATAGTGGAATATTGTTTGTCGTCCAAAAGATCAAGGAGGTTTAGGTATTGAGGTTTTAGATGTCAAGAATCGGTGTCTTTTAAGTAAATGGCTGTTTAAGCTATTAACTGAGGATGGGGTATGGCATGAGCTTCTTACTAATAAATATTATGGTGGAAAAACTCTAGCCAAATTGGAGGCTAAACCCACTGATTCTCCATTTTGGAAAGGGATTATGGGGGTTAAAAATGAGTTCTTCAAACGAGTGAAGTTCAAGTTGGGTAATGGTGAGGGTATTCGGTTTTGGGAGGATTGCTGGTTAGGGAATGTGTCACTCGCAAATCAGTACCATTCTCTTTACTCAATTGTGAGTAATAAGAACGTTCTAGTCTCCCAGGTGCTTGGTCAATCGCCACCTAATATTCATTTTTGCCGAAATCTCGTTGGAGATAAACGGGAACGATGGTTGCATCTAATAGAAAGACTAATGGATGTAGATTTATTGGATGCTCAGGATCATTGTAGTTGGACTCTTACCTAGTCAGGGATTTTTTCAGTTAAATCATTTTATGCAGATTTGATGAATGAGGACGCTAGATTCCTACGAAAATATTTGTGGAAGTTAAAGGTGCCCCTTAAGATTAAGATTTTTATGTGGTTTCTATCTAGGAATGAATTGCTGACTAAAGATAATTTAGCTCGGAGAAATTGGGTGGGTTGTCAAAATTGTGTGTTCTGTGGAGAACCAGAGACAGCTCATCATCTGTTTATCTCTTGTGATTTTGTTTAAAAAAAATTGGAGGTTGGTGCATTTCACGTTTAGTATTTCATCACCTAATAATATCACGTCTATGTTTGGGAATTGGTTAAGTAGCATAGATACTTCTACGAAAGCTCTAATACGCATTGGTGTATGTGCTTTACTTTGGACTTTATGGAATCATAGGAATGGGATTATTTTTAACAATGAGAAAGCTGGGAATTTTTTGCAGTTTATTCATCAGGCCAATTATTGGATGCATCTTTGGTCTCATCTCCTACCAGAGGGCGACCGTGTTCGTTTGGATGGTGGATGCACTCGGCTGATGGCGGTCGTTCAGGCTATCTTCAGCAAGGGTGGCTGGTTGCATAATAGACGTCTTTGCTAGTTTCGGCCTCGTGTTGTTAGGGGTTGAGTTGATTTATCGTTATTGTATCTCTTTTATAGCCTTGTGAGCTGTTGAGACTCTCAGGTTATGGTTGGTTTTGTGACTTGGATGATTATTGCTTAATAAAAGCCGTATGCATCAGCCTGATGCATAGGCTGGGTTTCCCCTTTTCAAAAAAAAAATATGCATATATATGTATATGCAATACACAAACCGAGATCCATCGATAACGAAAATAAGTTTCATAAATATTAATATATACATGCATTAATTCATGAATACACATCGATCTCAATAACATGTTTATGTCGGAAGATTTCGAACCAAAAGTATAGCCATCTAATTAGTTTAACGATTACAAAAGTATGACATGCATACAACGCGTGATATAGATCAATCGCAAACAACACATCGACGATTAAAAAATTATCACATATGCTTTAGCTTTCACCTCCGCTTGCGATCTTTCGCTAGGCCAACGCGCCGTCCAAGATAAAAGCATTAGGCCGGCAAAGAAAATCACAAGTTCTTATTAGTAGCACAATTCGTACCGAACCGAATACATACTGTCGCTCATTTCTTCCTCGTTGTTGTGATCTTCTGTTTCTTCACCGGCGGAAACGGAAGAGCACCTTCTAACGAGTTGAATGGTCTCTCGTCAGCCTGCTCTAGTACACATTGTCGTAGCTCATCGTTAGATGGTGGGAACCGCCAGTGGAAGGCCCCGTCTCCAGTTACTACATCCCTATAAATGATCGTGCAGAGCTTGCGCTAGATGCGACCAAAGTTCTATCTGAATTCAGCATCAGACCATTCGATGATGCTGCGAGACCATTTGTCCACAACAGACATGAATTGTAGACTCTGTTGCTCCCTCACGATCTCCATCATGTGTTGGATGAGGTACCATGCCTCCATATGGCCGCCTGGCGCCTCTTTGGGCAGGGGAACTTTTTTCTGTGTCTGAACAAATATTTTCCTTGACTTTGTTTTATTCTGTCACAGAATCCTTCCGCCCTGATGTAGCCGTCCATAGCATCATTGAGAACAGAATTGATGAGGGAGTAGTTCTTCTCTTTCAGCTTACTCCTGGAGTCGAGATATACGGCGTGCGCGTCTCTCGGGTAGAGCATGATGAGGATGCCGTATTTGTTTCTACGCAAAACAGGAGTCCATATATATAATCCTCAAAAATTGTAACCACTATTAATTGTATATGCGCAAACTTAACTAAAGATGGGAAATAACTTATCGGGAAAGTAAGGCAGGAGGGTGATCCTCTTGTGCATATAATTATTGAGCAACACCTCTTCGGTGTACTTTGCCGATTTTGCCCTACCCTTGGGGTTGTTCAAGTACATGTCGTGCATGTAGTAGAGGTTTGCTAGCGCGATGATTTTGGTATTCTCTATGCGCCAAACTGAGCGTAAACAGACGGGCGATTGATGAGTGGAGGGATTTCATGTGGAACATCCGAAAAATGTCGTCAAATCTCATGATGATCTTGTTTGTGTTGCCTTCAGTGACAAATCCCACAGTAGATGGCACCTTTGCGACCAATACCGACAGCGTTGGATTTTTCTCTTTGAGAAGCATCGTCTCCATAAATTGAACACCGTCATGGACGCTAAGCATATCGCCTGTCAACAAGGAGGCCAACCTCGACGGAAGCATCGGTTTGCCCAACTCATGAATCTGATGCCAGTCGTGTATGGGTATTCTGTCCAATACCCGTTGTGCCGGCGGCTTAGACTCTGTCCCATCCACCGGTTGGCTCATGGATGCAACGACATAACTCTTCTTAGTTCTTTTCCGTGCAGTCTTCTTAGGCTGATTCTGAAATACATCTGCTACCGCCTCTTTGAGGGCGTCCTGACTGATGACTTCTTGCACGGGGGCTGCCAGTTCTTGAGAAGAGAAAATACTCTTTGTGCCTTGATATTTATCCACTTCCTCCGCTGGCAAGAGAAGTTCATCAAGATCATACAGGTCGTCCCCCTCATAAGGATCGTCGACGAGGTAGTCATTGGGGTTCTCATCTTGAGCATCGTCGCCGTTGTGTCGCACGGACTTTGCAGGTGAGAAATCCTTGTGTTGGCTTGGGTGCCCTGTAACATCCCAAGTATGAAAATCTCCCCCTTAGATGTTTGTTTCTTGTTTTATTTTTGTTTTGCATCATGTCATCATATTCATTTGATTTTTGTTTGCATTGTGTTGCATTTGATCTCATTGTTTCCATCTGTTTTCTATTTGAATTCCAAACAAAAATTAATTTATTGTCATACTTGTTATGTTACAATGTGTCAAATAAAAACTACCAAACAAACAAACAAATTGTTCCACTAAAACTTGGAATCAAAAATTTAATTTTGGCTTAAGTGGCAATTGTTCTTTTTATACCAACATTGCTCAATTATTTTAATTGCCAAACAATAACATCAATTAAATTTATTTGGGAAAACAAAGTTGGTATTATGATGTGGTGACCAAAAACAAAACTCTATAAAATTTCCCTAATTTTTTTCCCTAGCACCAACCTCTCCTTTTTCTCTCTAAGTCCTTTGCAGCAAAAAAAAATATAAATAATTGGAAAAAGATAAAAGAGAAGAGGGGGGAAAGGCACCCAGCCCACTTGGGCCAGCCCAGATGCCCAAAGCCTGGTAACCCCACGTTATCTCCTACCTCTGTACGGAGTTCATCTCCAGTGCCCACGTCGACATGATCGAGCAGGGAACGGTCGATCCGAGCTCACCCCTCCCCTATAACCCTGCCTCGATGCTCCCCTCCTAGCCCTAATTCCTTCTTCCTCCCTCGAGAGCCTCCATCTCCTCCTTCTTTTTCTCTCTCTCGCTCCTCTCTGTACACCACCGAGGTCCTCACCATTACCGCCGCCCTCTCCGACCATCGCCGGCGCCACGGTGCCCGCCCGGCCGAGCTTGGGCCGGGAACGGAACCGGCGCGGCTCCCTCTACCTCGTCATCCCCTCCGTTTCTCCGGGAAACCTCCGAGTCGCCGCCGCCATCTCGTTGTTCGCAGCCGACCGCACCCCCCGAGCGCCTCCTCGTCCGCCCCTCTCCCTCGCTGTAAGCCGTCCGTCCCGCCTCCTCTCCCTGCCCTCGTGGCCTCGCACGAGCTCGCACACCGCCCGCATCCGTCCGCACCGTCCACCGCACGGGCGCACGCAGCACTCGCCCGGCGAACCACCGCAGCATCCGCACCGGCCGTCCTCGATCTCCCGTTGCGTGTGCAGTGCCCTGAACAAAAGTTCAGATTCGACAGTGTACATAACTGACGGAAAACACACAATAACCACACACCTACCCCTTACCTTTCACAAAACCGAGCAGTGCCGCAGTGGCCATCGCCTTGTGCGCGCAACCGCGGGGTCGCGGGTTCGACTCCCCCCCCCCCCGCGCGTTGGCCACAAATCTTTTATTTTTATTTACACACCCATCACAGCACCCTTATTTCGCACACAGGTCCTTGGATATTTATTTTAGGTCCCTGCAGTTTTTTTTAAGGTCCCTAGCTGTGGAATTAAATAGCAGATTAATAACCAAACTTAAAAAATGCCTAACTAATTAATTACAACTCCAAATTTAACATTTTTAATATGTTTTCAATACCAAATTTAATTCTCTATCTAATTAAGCCATTTGTTTTATGTTTTGAACATTTCAAATAATTTCAAATTTCAAATTCAAACTATTCCTTTCACATTTGCTAAAATCCATAACTAATTCATTATTAATCCAAATCATGCAAATAAAATATGTTTTCCATACCATTTTGAACCACCAATTCAAATATAAATTTTGTTTCATGATTTGAATAATTTAAATTGCCTAAATAATTTAATACTTGTTTAATTCATTTAAATTTGATAAAATCATAACTTGCTCAAAATAAAATAATTTTGAACATGCAAAATATGTTTTCAAACCATCAAAGTGTGAACTTTTCAAATGTGAGTTTGAAATTATGTTTTGAACAAATAAAACTTCAATTAAATTCAAACTTGTTTTAAATCCATTTAAAACTTGTTTAGTATTGTTTAATTCATAATTAAATTATCCTAATTCCAATTTCAATATTTGAAACATGTAATCCAACTAAAATTTGATGTTCTTTTCAAATATAAATTTTGTTATTTGTTTTGAACACTTTAACTTGATGAAAACAACAATTGTTTATGTGACACCCTTAAGGAACCAAAATTTTCTAACTTAATAAATAAATTTCTAAAATTGGTAAACCCTATATTAAATTGGTTCTATTGTTGTTATTTTGTTGTTTTCCTCATCCATGCATCATACTAATTCACCTTCATCTGTTGATTAGTTGGAAAACAAATAATCTAACCCAAAATTCATGGGCTTTTCATATGCAACTCAAAATTGCATATGTGTCCATTTAATTTGTGTTACCATGTCAGCTAGTTTATTTTGATGCAACCATTAACATGACATGCATCATCCCCATGATTGTGCACTATGCCATGATATTGATTGTCTACCCTTTCTGCATTGTCTGTTTGCTTCTTCTCGGTTAGACGACGACGTTGAGACCGACGATCCTTACGACACCCCTTCTGAGGATTTAGCTCAGTACCAGGCTGCTGAGTTTGCAGGCAAGTTATCACTCACATGAACCACTGTGTTCCTTTCAACATTGGTTACCGATACTTTTCCGTTGTCTATTTCTGCTAGCCATATGTATCGTTGCTTCTGTTACGATCCTATCACATGATACCCTGAAACCATGATATTGCCTCACCTCCACTCCTATAACCCCGTTGTTTGAGCCCGTGTCTTACTAGCATGCTTAGGGTTGTTTCTGCTCGAGTCTGTTACCCGTTACTTTCTGTTACTATATTTCTATTATGTTCTGGGCTCGATGTGTAAACAACAACCTGTTAATGCTATGGGTAATAATAATTTGATGATAAGGCACCGGCAGGAGGCCCGACGTGGTTTTGAGGCCTGCTAGTGTCGACCCTAATTAGGAAAAGGGTCTTGTCTACTGATCCATGATGAGCGTGCTCACCGCATCCGGGTGGTGGTATGGAACCCCCCTCGTCTTTGATCTGATCCGCAGTTTGTCCGAAGAGCCACACTTAGTTCGGGTGTTCCATTTGGCTCATACGCATAAATGGGTCGCTCCCATGGTTACTGATGATGATGATGACGCACACATATAGGGCGAGGCCTGTATTGCCGGGGTGTTGCGTCCTGCGGGAGTTTTGCACACCTGCGCTGAGTATTCGGCTGCGTGGCTGGGACCTTATAGCTCCGTGGCTCCTAGGACAGACTGTAGTGATGGCTCGAGTCGTGTCGAGTCCACCTGAGTTTTAGTTGGTGGCTCGAGTGTGTACGGGTACTGGAGCACACCCTGCAGGGATAAATCTTCTCGAGAAACCGTGTTGTCCGCGGTTATGAGACGACTTGGTGAAAGTACTGGCTAACAAGTACTCAGACAACTTACACCTAACTAATGATAACTTGACTAGTAATAAGTTATTGACACCATAACCTGACTCATCATTAATCCAACTGTGTGAGTTATCCTTGGGTTGCTTCCTTAGAAGGGGGTGACATTGGATGGGTTTGTTTGGATTTACTTTCAGTTGGTTACAAACACTCGATCTTATCTTCTTTCTGTTAGCCGGAAGTTGTAGTATGTTCTGTAGTTGGTTAGTGCAGCCCGCTGCCGCATCTGTTGTATTCCCCTTTCTTCCGTTGAACCCAAAGCATCTGTGCTTGGTGTTGACGGGTTACACTTTGGTGAACTGTGAGTCTTGCTTGCCAGTACGTTTATGTACTGACCCCTTTGGGGCTGTGGTTTCCGCAGACTACGATTCCGAGGATCTCCATGGAGGCTACTACGTGAAGCATGACGAGGCTGTTGACGAGTAGATAGCGGACCCGGGCAGGATCCGAGACTTCGTGGATGGGCTCCGTTTTCCTTTCATTGCCGGCCTCTTAGGCCTATTTGGATTTGTCTGTACTCAGACCTGTTGAATGCTTCCGATGTGATGTACTGATGTTTTGCTGGGACATGTGTCCTCTGGGTGATTGTATTTGCTATTCTCTGCCCTAGTGAAGGCTATTTGCAACCTTATTTCACTCTTTTGTGTCTTAGAGACATTCTGTGGTATCATTCCGTTTAACGTTGTTGACGTACCATGTGTGTTTGATATGAAGTACGTCGACAGTAGTGCCTTTGGTCTCTAGTGGATAGTTTACATCGACGATGGAATAGCAGGGCTTGTGTTGTCGCGCATAAGCGCAGGCCTACCAGGAAGCTGGGACGTGGGAGCAGTTATGCCCCATAATCCAAGCATCTGCTATCCAGTTCGGCCCGATGAGTATCCCCTAGAATCCCAGGGTGCGACAAATGGTATCAGAGCCTGTCTGCCTGTAGGATCCCTTTTACTGGTCGCAGTTGAGTCTAGAAACTATTTTGTAGCTATATAGGAAAAATGAAACGTGAGAGTAGGAATTCTGCCATTTTATTTCTTTCCCCACCCACCCTCCCTTTTCTGGTAAGGAAGTGCAACGTTGTTTTCTCTTTCTCATCTAAACTTTCAAGTTAGGATTTCACGAATCCTGGTTTTTATAGGATGGTTATATCTACTAGACCATAGGAATGGAGGTGGTTGTGACTTGATTTATCATGTTGCCTACTCACGATTGAGAACGGTGGCAAATAAGCCCCGAAGCAGATCCTCTATTCCTTAAGCAGTAGATATTGATCCTTTAGAAGCCCGGATGGGGTTTTTCTCCGTAGTACCTCAGGTTTGTGGTCTCCTGTTTCCCAGTTGTTGCTTCGATATCGTCCTTTATAAATCTTCTCTTCCGTTGTAACAACTTATCTGTTGATCCGTTGTTAACCTCCATCCTTGTTCTATGCTGTCGACTTATCGTCTGAAGTAATCCTTTTAAGCACTTATATTGGATTTTGTTATCCGGTTACTGTGTTAATCTTGGTATCCTCTTCAGGATGGAAAGTGGTGACGAAGAACCCACACTGCCACCTGAGATGGGGAAAGTGCTGTCTCAGATGACACAAGTTATAAAGCAGATGCAGCAGAACCAAGACCTTGGGAGTAATGGCAACACCCGGGTGTCTATTCGGGAGTTCCTTGAGCTCCATCCGCGCACGTTTGATACCTCCTCCGAGCCATTGGATGCTGATGACTGGCTCCGTGAAATGAACCGTACTCTTGTGGTAGCTCATGTGGCTGACGAGGACCGTGTTCCTTACGTGACCTACCTTCTCCGTGGACAATCCATGTCTTGGTGGGAGAATTTCCAAGAAATGAGAGGTCCTAGTGTGGCAATCACATGGGAGGATTTCAAGCAAGCCTTCGTGCGCCATCACATTCCCGATGGGCTCATGGAGAAAATGCGTGAGGAATTCTATTCTTTCA
Source organism: Alopecurus myosuroides (assembly GCA_028641055.1). NCBI lineage: Eukaryota > Viridiplantae > Streptophyta > Magnoliopsida > Poales > Poaceae > Alopecurus > Alopecurus myosuroides. The sequence goes on from CM054058.1 coordinate 526,231,072, forward strand.
CACAAGGCAATCTGGACGTTCTGGAATACCAAAGAGAGTTCAATCGTCTAGCTCGCTACGCCGGAGATGAAATCTCAACGGAAGCGAGAAAGATGGCAAAGTTCCGCAGGGGTCTCAACCCGGAACTCAAGTATGCTCTCACCAACGTCAAGGCCAAGAATTTTGAGGACCTCATCAACATCGCTCTAAAGGAAGAGCATGGGCGCAAGTTGGTTGAGGACTCTCGTAAGCACTCTCGTGAACAGGCTAATCTCTCAAAAGCTATCATGCCTCCACAAAAACAAAGAGTTTGGGTTCCATATACCACTCCAACACCGCCCATCTGCTTGCCAAGGCCGGCAGGATTTCTTGCCCTCCCTCCCAACCCAGTGGTATCTTCAGGAGGTGCTCCATCTCAGCCAAGTCCAACAGATCCTCGTTCTGCTAGTACATGCTTCAAGTGCGGTCTATCAGGACACTACTCCTACAAGTGCCCGCAGGACAAGCTACCATCACTACCTATCTCTAAGGTCAATCATGTGACGGTACACACTTCTTCGCCTAGGCCCCGCAACAAGAACAAGTAAGTCTTGAGAACTGTGAGGGTGAACCATGTCAAGGCCCAGGGAGCAGAAGAATCTCCAGAGGTTGTAATGGGCACACTTCTTGTGAACTCGTTTCGTGCTAAAGTCTTGTTCGATTCTGGTGCTTCACACTCTTTCATCTCTCAATGCTTTGCAAACCACAGTGGAATCAACTTCGAACAGTTGTCTATCCCTTTCCTAGTGAAATCACCGGGTTCTAGCTGGCAAAGCAATAAAGTTAGCCAGAACATCGAGATCAAAATTGGAAACCTACCATTCCAGGCATCTCTGATAGCTCTCCACTCTTCAGATATTGATGTCATTCTTGGGATGGATTGGTTGGTAGCCAACAAAGCAGTCATTGATTGTCCTGCTAAGTCTGTCAAAATCACACACCCTTCTGGCCAGATAGTCTACTTCCATGCTGAAAATCCAGTTGCTCAACTCTACACTCTCAATGCAAATCCTCTACCATCTATTGAAACTATTCCGGTGGTTTGTGATTTCCCTGATGTCTTTCCAGAAGAATTGCCAGGAATGCCTCCTGACAGAGCAGTTGAGTTCGTGATCGAACTTGAAGCAGGCACTGCTCCAATCTCTAAGCATCCATACAAGATAGCTCCTCCTGAACTGAAGTTGTTGAAGGAGCAAATCGATATGTACATGGAGAAAGGTTACATTCAACCTAGCTCCTCGGCTTGGGGATGCCCAACTCTGTTCGTTGCGAAGAAGGATCAAACAAAGAGACTCGTGGTTGACTATCGTCCTCTCAACGAGAAAACCATCAAAAACAAGTATCCAATTCCTCGTATCGATGATCTTTTTGATCAACTTGCTGGAGCCTCAATATTCTCCAAGCTAGACTTGAGAATGGGTTACCATCAAATAAAGATCAGAAAGGAAGATATTCCAAAAACAGCCTTCACCACTCGCTACGGTCTATATGAATACACCGTCATGTCCTTTGGTCTCACCAATGCACCGGCGACATTCTCTCGACTAATGAATTCTGTCTTCCATGAATACCTCGACAAGTTTGTTGTGGTATATCTTGATGATATTCTTGTCTACTCAAAATCCGAGGAAGAGCATGGAGAACATCTTCGTCTCACTCTCATGAAACTTCGCGAGCATCGTCTGTATGCCAAGTTCTCCAAATGTGAGTTCTGGATTCCAGAAGTTGCTTACCTTGGTCATGTCATCTCTGCCAAGGGCATAGCCATTGATCCAGAAAAGGTTAAGGCAATTGTTGATTGGAAACCTCCTAAGACGGTGAAGCAAGTCAGAAGTTTTCTCGGCTTGGCTAGCTATTGCCGTCGTTTCGTCCAAAACTTCTCCAAGATTGCCAAACCTCTCACTGATCTCACAAAGAAGGACAAGAAGTTCGTTTGGTCTCCACAATATGATGAAAGTTTCAACCTCCTCAAGACTAAACTCACTTCTACACCAGTTCTGGTTGGCCCAGATACTACCAAACCTTTCCAGATATTCTGTGATGCTTCTCTCCAAGGTCTAGGAGCAGTTCTTATGCAAGAACGTCAAGTTGTGGCTTATGCTTCACGTCATTTGAACGCCCATGAGCTCAATTATCCCACACATGACCTTGAACTTGCAGCAGTTGTGTTTGCCCTCAAGAAATGGAGGCAATACTTGTTGGGTAATCGCACTGAAATCTTTTCCGATCATAAGAGTCTGAAATACATCTTCACTCAACCAGATCTAAACCTCAGGCAAAGGAGATGGATTGAAAAGATCAAAGACTTCGATCTTACCATATCTTACACTCCAGGCAAGGCTAATGTTATGGCCGATGCTCTCAGTCGCAAGTCGTATTGCAATAATCTCATGATCATGGAAAGCCAGCCTCCTCTTCATGAAGAATTCCAGAAGCTGAACATTGGTCTTGTTCCTCAAGGTTATCTTGCGAGCTTGACAGCCAGTCCAACTCTCGAGGATAAGATTCGTTCTGAACAACTTCGTGATGCTGAGATCAAGAAGATCGCAAATAACATCAAAGCAGGCAATGTGAAGTATGAGTGCTTCTCAATTGATGACAAGGGAACTGTGTTCTTCGAAGGACGCATTGCAGTTCCTCAAATTCAAAGTCTCAAAGATGTTATTCTCAAGGAGGCTCATGAAACTCCTCTTTCCATACACCCTGGAAGTACAAAGATGTACCAGGATCTCAAGACACTGTATTGGTGGTCTGGCATGAAACGTGAAATTGCTCAATACGTTTCTGAATGCGACGTTTGTCAACGTGTTAAGGCAGTTCATCAGAAAACAGCCGGTCTTCTCCAGCCTCTGAAAATCCCTGAGTGGAAGTGGGACATGATTGAAATGGACTTCGTCACTGGTTTTCCAAAGTCCAAGAAGGGCAACGGTGCAATCTTCGTTGTTATTGATCGTCTCACTAAGGTAGCTCACTTCTTTGTTGTCAAAGAAACAATCTCAGCTAGCCAGTTAGCAGAACTCTACACAACAAGGATTGTTCCTCTTCATGGTGTTCCATTGGAAATAAGCTCAGACCGTGGAAGCATATTCACTTCTCATTTCTGGAAGAGTTTTCAAGAAGCATTGGGCACCAAACTTCTGTTCAGCACAGCTTACCATCCTCAGTCTCAAGGGCAAGTCGAAAGAGTCAATCAGATTCTCGAGGATATGCTCAGAGCATGTGGTCTCTCCTTTGGCATGAAATGGGAGGAATGTCTTCCATATGCTGAATTCTCCTACAACAACAGCTTCCAGGCAAGCCTAGGCATGGCACCGTTTGAAGCACTCTATGGCCGCAGATGCAGGAGTCCAATCAATTGGTCTGGAGCTGGTGAACGTTCACTCTTAGGCCCTGACATTGTTAAGGAAGCCGAAGAGAAAGTTCGCATCATTCGTGACAATCTCAAGATTGCTCAGTCTCGTCAGAAAAGCTACTATGACAGCAAGCACAGGCATATGATCTATGCACCTGGTGACAAGGCATATCTCCGTGTAACTCCCCTCAGAGGCACTCATCGTTTTGGTGTCAAAGGAAAGCTAGCACCGAGATACATTGGTCCTTTCAACATTCTCTCAAGGCGTGCGGAAAATGCCTATCGTCTTGAACTTCCAGAAAAGCTATCCAAGGTGCACGATGTGTTTCACGTGTCACAGCTCAAGAGGTGTTTCAAAGATCCAGATCATGCAGTTGATCATGATTCAATTGAACTGCAAGATGATCTATCTTATGAGGAGAACCCTACTCGTATTCTCGATGAGACCGTTCGTAAGACTCGCAACAAGAGCACCAAGTTCTTGAAAGTGCATTGGTCGCATCATTCCGATAAAGAGGCAACGTGGGAGACCGAAGAGGATCTTCGCAAGAAGTATCCGGACCTTTTCTCTTCTCAGTAGGAATCTCGGGGCGCGATTCCTTCAAGGGGGGGCGTTTTGTAACATCCCAAGTATGAAAATCTCCCCCCTAGATGTTTGTTTGTTGTTTTATTTTTGTTTTGCATCATGTCATCATATTCATTTGATTTTTGTTTGCATTGTGTTGCATTTGATCTCATTGTTTCCATCTTTTTTCTATTTGAATTCCAAACAAAAATTAATTTATTATCATACTTGTTATGTTACAATGTGTCAAATAAAAACTACCAAACAAACAAACAAATTGTTCCACTAAAACTTGGAATCAAAAATTTAATTTTGGCTTAAGTGGCAATTGTTCTTTTTATACCAACATTGCTCAATTATTTTAATTGCCAAACAATAACATCAATTAAATTTATTTGGGAAAACAAAGTTGGTATTATGATGTGGTGACCAAAAACAAAACTCTATAAAATTTCCCTAATTTTTTTCCCTAGCACCAACCTCTCCTTTTTCTCTCTAAGTCCTTTGCAGCAAAAAAAAATATAAATAATAGGAAAAAGATAAAAGAGAAGAGGGGGGAAAGGCACCCATCCCACTTGGGCCAGCCCAGATGCCCAAAGCCTGGTAACCCCACGTTATCTCCTACCTCTGTACGGAGTTCATCTCCAGTGCCCACGTCGACATGATCGAGCAGGGAACGGTCGATCCGAGCTCACCCCTCCCCTATAACCCTGCCTCGATGCTCCCCTCCTAGCCCTAATTCCTTCTTCCTCCCTCGAGCGCCTCCATCTCCTCCCTCTTTTTCTCTCCCTCGCTCCTCTCTGTACACCACCGAGGTCCTCACCATTACCGCCGCCCTCTCCGACCATCGCCGGCGCCACGGTGCCCGCCCGGCCGAGCTTGGGCCGGGAACGGAACCGGCGCGGCTCCCTCTACCTCGTCATCCCCTCCGTTTCTCTGGGAACCTCTGAGTCGCTGCCGCTATCTCGTTGTTCGCCGCCGACCGCACCCCCCGAGCGCCTCCTCGTCCGCCCCTCTCCCTCGCTGTAAGCCGTCCGTCCCGCCTCCTCTCCCTGCCCTCGTGGCCTCGCACGAGCTCGCACACCACCCGCATCCGCCGCACCGCCCACCGCACGGGCGCACGCAGCACTCGCCCGGCGAACCACCGCAGCATCCGCACCGGCCGTCCTCGATCTCCCGTTGCGTGTGCAGTTCCCTGAACAAAAGTTCAGATTCGACAGTGTACATAACTGACGGAAAACACACAATAACCACACACCTACCCCTTACCTTTCACAAAACCGAGCAGTGCCGCAGTGGCCATCGCCTTGTGCGCGCAACCGCGGGGTCGCGGGTTCGACTCCCCCCCCCCCCGCGCGTTGGCCACAAATCTTTTATTTTTATTTACACACCCATCACAGCACCCTTATTTCGCACACAGGTCCTTGGATATTTATTTTAGGTCCCTGCAGTTTTTTTTAAGGTCCCTAGCTGTGGAATTAAATAGCAGATTAATAACCAAACTTTAAAAATGCCTAACTAATTAATTACAACTCCAAATTTAACATTTTTAATATGTTTTCAATACCAAATTTAATTCTCTATCTAATTAAGCCATTTGTTTTCTGTTTTGACCATTGCAAATAATTTCAAATTTCAAATTCAAACTATTCCTTTCACATTTGCTAAAATCCATAACTAATTCATTATTAATCCAAATCATGCAAATAAAATATGTTTTCCATACCATTTTGAACCACCAATTCAAATATAAATTTTGTTTCATGATTTGAATAATTTAAATTGCCTAAATAATTTAATACTTGTTTAATTCATTTAAATTTTATAAAATCATAACTTGCTCAAAATAAAATAATTTTGAACATGCAAAATATGTTTTCAAACCATCAAAGTGTGAACTTTTCAAATGTGAGTTTGAAATTATGTTTTGAACAAATAAAACTTCAATTAAATTCAAACTTGTTTTAAATCCATTTAAAACTTGTTTAGTATTGTTTAATTCATAATTAAATTATCCTAATTCCAATTTCAATATTTGAAACATGTAATCCAACTAAAATTTGATGTTCTTTTCAAATATAAATTTTGTTATTTGTTTTGAACACTTTAACTTGATGAAAACAACAATTGTTTATGTGACACCCTTAAGGAACCAAAATTTTCCAACTTAATAAATAAATTTCTAAAATTGGTAAACCCTATTTTAAATTGGTTCTATTGTTGTTATTTTGTTGTTTTCCTCATCCATGCATCATACTAATTCACCTTCATCTGTTGATTAGTTGGAAAACAAATAATCTAACCCAAAATTCATGGGCTTTTCATATGCAACTCAAAATTGCATATGTGTCCATTTAATTTGTGTTACCATGTCAGCTAGTTTATTTTGATGCAACCATTAACATGACATGCATCATCCCCATGATTGTGCACTATGCCATGATATTGTTTGTCTACCCTTTCTGCATTGTCTGTTTGCTTCTTCTCGGTTAGACGACGACGTTGAGACCGACGATCCTTACGACACCCCTTCTGAGGATTTAGCTCAGTACCAGGCTGCTGAGTTTGCAGGCAAGTTATCACTCACATGAACCACTGTGTTCCTTTCAACATTGGTTACCGATACTTTTCCGTTGTCTATTTCTGCTAGCCATATGTATCGTTGCTTCTGTTACGATCCTATCACATGATACCCTGAAACCATGATATTGCCTCACCTCCACTCCTATAACCCCGTTGTTTGAGCCCGTGTCTTACTAGCATGCTTAGGGTTGTTTCTGCTCGAGTCTGTTACCCATTACTTTCTGTTATCATATTTCTATTATGTTCTATAGGCTCGATGTGTAAACAACAACATGTTAATGCTTGGGTAATAATAATTTGATGTTAAGGCACCGGCAGGAGGACCGTCGTGGTTTTGAGGCCTGCTAGTGTCGACCCTAATTAGGAAAAGGGTCTTGTCTACTGATCCATGATGAGCGTGCTCACCGCATCCGGGTGGTGGTATGGAACCCCCCTCGACTTTGATCTGATCCGCAGTTTGTCCGAAGAGCCACACTTAGTTCGGGTGTTCCATTTGGCTCATACGCATGAATGGGTCGCTCCCATGGTTACTGATGAGGATGATGACGCACACATATAGGGCGAGGCCTGTAGTGCCGGGGTGTTGTGTCCTGCGGGAGTTTTGCACACCTGCGCTGAGTATTCGGCTGCGTGGCTGGGACCTTATAGCTCCGTGGCTCCTAGGACAGACTGTAGTGATGGCTCGAGTCGTGTCGAGTCCACCTGAGTTTTAGTTGGTGGCTCGAGTGTGTACGGGTACTGGAGCACACCCTGCAGGGATAAATCTTCTCGAGAAGCCGTGTTGTCCGCGGTTATGTGACGACTTGGTGAAAGTACTGGCTAACAAGTACTCAGACAACTTACACCTAACTAATGATAACTTGACTAGTAATAGAATTATTGACACCATAACCTGACTCATCATTAATCCAACTGTGTGAGTTATCCTTGGGTTGCTTCCTTAGAAGGGGGTGACATTGGATGGGTTTGTTTGGATTTACTTTCAGTTGGTTACAAACACTCGATCTTATCTTCTTTCTGTTAGCCGGAAGTTGTAGTATGTTCTGTAGTTGGTTAGTGCAGCCAGCTGCCGCATCTTTTGTAGTCCCCTTTCTTCCGTTGAACCCAAAGCATCTGTGCTTGGTGTTGACGGGTTACACTTTGGTGAACTGTGAGTCTTGCTTGCCAGTACGTTGTTGTACTGACCCCTTTGGGGTTGTGGTTTACGCAGACTACGACTACGGCTACGATGACCACCAGGATGGCTACTTCATGGAGTTTGACGAGACTGCAGACGAGTAGATAGCTGGACCCGGGCAGGATCCAGGACCTACGTGGATGGGCTTCGTCTTCTTTATTTTTCCCGGCTTCTTAAGCCTATTTGGATTTGTCTGTACTCAGACCCTTTGTTTGCTTCCGCTGATGTAATGAATGTTATGTTGGGACATGTGTCCTCTGTATGATTGTATTTGCTATTCTCTGCCTTAGTGAAGGCTATTTGCAACCTTATTTCAATCTTTTGTGTCTTAGAGACATTCTGTGGTATCATTCCGTTTTAACGCTGTTGACGTACCCTGCGTGATTGATATGAAGTACGTCGACAGTAGTGCCTATGGTCTCTAGTGGATAATTTACATCGACGGTGGAATAGCAGGGCTTGTGTTGTCGCGCATAAGCGCAGGCCTACCAGGAAGCTGGGACGTGGGAGCAGTTATGCCCCATAATCCAAGCATCTGCTATCCAGTTCGGCCCGATGAGTATCCCCTAGAAACCAGGGTGCGACATGCCCCGACCCCTGGACCGGTGTTGGAGTGTTGATAGGAGTAGTTTCCAAACGAATTAGTGATTTTGGCCATGTCAATGGCCAAACCAAGCACTGCTCTAGGTTTAACTCGTTGTCGGCTACGGGGGGTTGGTTCGGAGGATCGAGAGCACCGCAACCAGGGAGCACCTGACTTAATGTCACCCTGAACACGTCGTCGGGCATACAGACACCGTGGGATACACGGTTGAGAGGTGTTATGATCTTTCCATTAGCCACGTCCTTGAACTCGCCGTTCACACGAAGGAGCAATGTGCATCCCGTCTCGTCGGTCTGCGAAACATCGTGCGATCGTCGTTAGAGACTGAGGCCGTCACGAATCAAGTCATAATATATAATTAAACTGTGGACGCTGAATTACCGTGAGGGCATTGACCTCGGACAAGGGCGATGGACCGCTAAGTGTCGGCGGCGGCGTTGCAGAGACGTGGCGGGGCGGCGACGGATCTTCGCGACCTTGCGGCTCAGGGTTGGCGGCCGCCTCATTCTGCGCAATAGGCGCCACAATGGGGGCCACGTTCTGCGTAGAAGGTGCCACGATGGGGGCTATATTGATCACCGGAGGAGGCCCTTGTCCTCCACCTGCTATCCATTGCGCTAAGGACTGAGTGACGGACGCACAGATGCTAGGGAGGAGCGCGTTGACCCTCTCGTTCACTAGCTCGTCGACCGTCTTCCGCGGCACCTTGTTGCGCTCCTTTCTCTTCTCCTTAGTGTCCGGGTAGTAGTGCACATGCCGATGACCCTTTCCGAGGCCATGCACATGGCCACGATGCGGCTTCTTGTCAATGGCCACTCCCTTCGTCGCGTTAAGCGCCCTAATAAAAGGGGTGCCATACGGGTCCTTGTTCATCATCGCCGAGGACCCCCCCCCCCCGTCAGACTGAGATATACGTTCTTTTTCTTCTTCCTCGAGATATTTCTTCTCGAGCTCTTTGACCTTCTCGTTCAACATAAGATCGCCAGGCTTTTGGGGATCTTCCCTATAATGGGCCCTGACAAAATTTCTCACACGTGGGTCGGGGATCTTGTCATACGGGTTCGGCCCTTTTCTCTCCGCATCCTCCTTAGCCCAAACCTTCTGCTTCCAAAGGTAACCCCGACTTCCGAGATTGTGAGGGCCAATGTTCTTTTTTCGGAAATCTTTTCCCCATTTACTCAGCGCCACCCTTTCCGGTTTTAGTTCGTCGAGGTTGAATTGGGCCAAGTCTTCCTCAGAAATGGAGGGCCACATTTTATGGATCTCATCAAAACCCTTACCCTTCGCAATCATCTCCCGCAAACTGGATCTCCAAGTCGTAAACGCCTTGGTGAACTTTCCGAGTGCTAACGAGTTGACCAGATTGCTCTTCAGGTCCTGGTTGTCGTAAGGATCCGTGAACTTGTACCTCGTGTGCAGCTTCTCAATTAGCAGGGCGGCCATAGCCTTGTTTTCTTTATCTCTGAGCTGGCCCGTATTAATGTTGCCAAAGTCTCGAGCTATGCAGCCTATCTGGTTTCCATACCCCTTAGTGTAAATCTCTGGCTCGATAGGAGCACCGTTTTTGGGGTCCACTTCCGTGAACTCTTGCCGGATGGTGGCAAGCATGTTGTTCCCTCTTTCTTTGCGCTTACACGATGCCTCGCTACCGGAGGTGGCATTCCCGGTGCCACTACCGGTTTGACCTTCTCCGCCTGATGTATCGGTGCGCGGCGCCTCTTGAGGAATGGTTTCCTCCATCTCGTCGTTTGCATCGCCCTGCGTCTCCGGCTCCGGTCGCAGAACTAGGGGTTGTCCTCCGGCGTGAAGCATAGAGAGCCACGCATCGTCGTCCCTGCGTCCGGTCCTAGAACCAACCGCCTCGTCGTTGTGAACCATATCTAATTAAGGAGAGAAAAGCCGAAATTAGTTCAACAAATCCTGCAATTTAAACGATATGTATCCCATATGATTCCAAATTTCTCGGGCACTCTAATATGTGATATTTTTAGCAAAGGTCATGCCAAAATTCACGGAAATTTTCGGCATGACCTTTGCTAAAAATATCACAAATGGAGTACCCAAATTTGTCGGAACGGAAATTAATCAACATTCCGGCAAATAGGGCCTCACGTGGGTTACCTGCACATAAAATCCAACCCCTAATATAATCCCACCCCTCATATTATCATCGTTATCCACACGAAGGTGGGCACATATCCACACCACCATCACCGTCGTCACCGTCCACACCATCCAAACCATCGTCACCGTCGTCACCCACACAATCGACATCACCACCGGCCATCACCACCATCACCAACACCCCACCATCACCAACACCACCATCTCACCACCATCACCAACACCACCATCACACACCATCACCACACACCATCACCACCCATATGCATCACACACACACACACCACAACACACACCACACCACAACACACACACCACAACACACACACCACACCACAACACACACACACCATCACCACAAAACCAATTTTTTTACCTCCCTCAGTAATTCAGTCGAACACCTTGCAGGCAGGTGGAGCAGGGGAAGAGCAAGGAGGTCCTAGGCCCCTCGGCCCAACAGTGAGGACAAGTAGGGGTATGGGAGGGCACAGAGAGGGGAGGGGATCGCCGGAGATAGGGAGGGGGTGGCTGGAGAAGGAGTAGGGGGAGGTAGCTCGGGGCAGTGGGGGTGGAGAGGGAGGGGCCGGGCGAGGAGAGGGAGGGGAAAGGAGAGGGAGGGAGGGAGAGGAGAGGGAGGCGCGCGGGGGCTGCTCGCCGTAGACTGGCGGCGGTGATCACATCAGTGGGGCGCGCGCGTCGTCGATGGTCGAAAAGGCGGCTAAGTCCCGTGTGCCCTGTGTGATCTCTGTAGGGAGGAGGTGGGGGGCCACGCGTAAGTGAAACGGCTAACACCTTACCGTTGGCGAACAAAGGTTTGTTCGCCAGCGGTAACATAGCGTTGGCGAACCAGCAGCTCTTTTCGCCAGCGATATCTTTTATTTATTTTTATTTATTTTTCTTTGAATTGATTTATTGTATTATTTTTTCTTTATTTTTCTTTGAGAAACATTACTAGTTTATTTTTTCTTTATTTCGTTGAAATGATTCTTTTTTGTTTATTATTGTTAAATTTTGTTTTCCTTTATGTTTTCTAATATTTTCTTCATGTTTTCTCTTGTTATATTTTAGTTTTCTATTGTTTTTCAGTTATTTTCCTTCATGTTTTCTATTTGTTTCCTTTATGTTTTCTATTGTTTTACTTTGTTTTCCATTACTTCTTTTTTTTGTTTTCTCTTGTTCTCTTTATGTTTTCTATTGTTTTTCTTTATGTTTTCTATTGTTTTCCATTATTTCCTTTATGTTTTCTCTTGTTTCCTTTTTGTTTTCTCATGTTTTATTTTGTTTATTTTTGTGACCTACTCCATCGAGTTTGCCAATGTGCTTGTTTCTGGGTAGACCAACAGGGTCCTGCACGTCAATATGATTCGTGCAGAAAGAGATGCACTCTTCGGTGAGAAAGCCCTGCATGATGCTTCCATCCAAATGGGTTCTGTTGCGAACAAATCCTTTGATGACCCCATTCATCCTTTCAAACGACATCATGTTATGCAGGAACAACGGCCCGAGAAGGATGATATCATCCACGATATGGACCAACAGATGAACACATATGTCAAAGAATGATGGTCCAAAGTACATCTCAAGCTCGCATAGTATCACGACAATCTCTTCCTGCAGCCTTGAGATCTGCTTCCCTGTGATCGACTTTCGAGATATCATGTCGAAGAAGTTACAGAGGCCAAACAGGGTTTCCCGGACGTGCTTGTCCATTATCCCGCGGATCGCAACCGGAAGTATCTGCGTCATCATCACGTAACAGTCAGGAGACTTCATCCTCCTAAACTTTTGTTTCTGCGCGTCTAGGAATCTTCTTATTTGCCCTGAGTAACCGCTAGGGACTTTGACTCCGAGAAGGCACATCATCAATTTTGTGATCTCGTCTGGACTAAGAGTGAAGCAGGAGGGGGGGAAGTATTAGTAATTCCTCTTAACCCCTTTGGCCTTGCGACCCTCCGTCTCCTCATCACACGATTGATCGTCGTCGTCATCATCCGGGCGTCCCCCCTGAAGATCTACCCTAGTACCAAAATATTTCAGGTCGTTTCTTGCTTTCACCCCATCTTTGGTCCTCTCCGGCATGTTGAGCAGCGTGCCAAACAATCTTTCAAACACATTCTTCGTGATATGCATCAGATCAAGGTAGTGAGGCGTATCAAGAATGGGCCAGTATGGATAGTCCCAAAACACCGACCTCGTCTTCCATACATCCAGAAGCGGTTTTGGCGCTTTTTGGTTCTTTCCCGGCTCTGGGCATTCCTTCCAATCATTCAACAACTTGTAGATTTCTTCACCGCGCCTCTTACGTGGAGGTCCCCAGAGCTCACCTTGACCGTTAAAAATGTCTCCTCGCCTTATCCACGGGTCTTTGTTGGGTAGCCACCTTCGATGGCCAACGAAAACTGTTTTCGAAGACCCAGGATCTTTCGGAAGTTGCATAAACGTGGGGACATCCATGCACCTCACGCGATCGTTATGTCCGTGGCACACCTGGCCTGCCACATATCTGTAGCCGAGTAGGTCGTGAACCGTACAGAGTAAGACAACTCTCATTGGGAAATATTGTTCACCGAAGGCATCCCATGTGTTCACCCCTTCCTCGGCCCATAGTGTGTCGAGCTCATCTTTAAGCAGCTTCATGTATAGATTGATATAGTTGCCTGGTTGTTTCGGCCCTTGAATTAGCATACTCATGTGAATATACTTCCTCTTCATACAAACACGGGCCATGTGCTATGGGTGCTGCTCTGGTTGCCAAACGGATTGAGTCCGTCGGTGCTCACACCCAACCTGATGTTCCTTGCCTCTGCCCCAAACGTTGCATATTCACGGTCAATTGCTTTCCATTTACTTGCATCCGAAGGATGTGTCAGATTTACTTTTTCACTCTGCTTTGGATCTTTCAAAATTTTATTCCTCCTTTTCGCGTGCCAGCGCATGAGCTCTGCTTCCTTGCGATCCGCGAAATACCGTTGCAGACGGGGAATGAGCGGAAAGTACCACATAACTTATCAAGAATCTTTCTTCTTCTATTTCTTGTATCGAGCGGCGTTGCAAACTGGACACATGGTCTTGTATGTGTCCTATTTCCGATAAATGTAGCAGTCGTTGATGCACACATGGTATTTTTCGTGCGGTAAATCAAAGGGGCACACGACTTTCTTGGCCTCGTCGTAACTTTTAGGACAGGTGTTGCCCTTGGAAGGATATCGTGCCAGTATTGCAGGCTTGCATCGACGCTTATGTTGCTCCATTTGGATCTCGCCTTCATCTGCAGAACATCGAGTGCCACTCTCAGGCGGGACTCTCCCGGACCGCAGCCTGCATACAACGGTGTCTTCGAGTGTATCTCTAGTTGCGCCAGCTTAGATTGCTCCCTAGCAGCAGATCTCGAGCACTGGTAGAAAATAGGCCTATAGTCCCGGTTCGCAAAGGCCATTAATCCCGGCCGCGCAACCGGGACTAAATAGGCGCGACTAAAGCCCCCCCTTTAGTCACCCCTCTTACGAACCGCGGCTAAAGGCCCGTCCACGTGGGCGGGTGGCGTGCGCCGGGGGCGGAGGACCTTTAGTCCCGGTTGGCCACACGAACCGAGACTACATGCTATTTCGTTATTTCTTTAATTCATGTGGGTTTCTAATTATTTTTCACTCCCTTTTTTTTCCAGAATTTTTATTATTTGCTTAGTGTCTAACTACAATTATCTCTAGTCAAATTTCTTACTCGTGGTCAAACTTTTCGCTCGGTCACCCATCCTCCCACTACTCTAGCACTAGCACGCTTAACTTCCGAGTTCCATCCTGTCCCGCATCCAAGTGTTTCACACGCTTGTATGTGATACTAGTATCATATCAATCCTATTAACATGTTGGTTGATGCCACATTTTTTTATTGTCTGAATTTCAAATAAATCTTTTAATGAAAAAAAGTAATGATGTTAATTAATAATTTTGAATAAATAAATAAACATTAACTTTTTAATTTGTATTATTTCTAAAAAATATTCAGAAAAATAAAACTAATTCATTTTAAAATCTTAAAAATACTATTAATATATCAAAATATTCAGAAAAATAAAACTAATTCATTTTTAAATCTTAAAAATACAAATAATATATCAAAATATTAAGAATAATAAAACTAATACATTTTAAAATCTAAAAAATACAAATAATATATCAAAAAATTTAGGAAAATAAAACTAATTCATTTTCCCCTTTCCTAAATGCAAAATAAAATCTGATAAAATTCATGAACCAAACCATATGAAATCTAAACCATATAAAATTTGCAGATCCAAGTTTCGAGTATTATTTTGGACACAAGAACTGTTTTGGCAATGACTATCTGTGAGAATGATTTGAACCTAACTTTTAAAATACATAACCAAAATGGAAAAACTAAAATATTCTGGATAGATATTGAAAAGATCTATCCATAGCACTTAGCCTCACATCAAGGTCAACAACCAAATGAAAATACCAGCCTTTTTAATAAAAGACCAGTAGGCTCTTCTATTATTTTTAGAATGAGTTCAAAAATGTATTTTGAAGTAAATCCAACTGGATGTGTTTGGTATTGACTAGATCTATGTTTTCATGGCTTAGATTAATTTTTGGACCTGTAGATTTATTTTTGGTGAACAGATATAGAAACAGTAGTTTTTGGTGAACAGATATATAGAAACGGTAGTTTTTCTGTTTTGTTTTCTTGATGTGTTTTTGTTTGTTTTCTTGATGTGTTTTTATTTGTTTGTTTTGAAATGTGTGTTTGACATAATGTAGAAATAATATCGCTAGGAATTAATATAGAAATAATATCCATTACATAATAATATATCCATTACATACTAATATATCCATTACATGCATATATCGAACGCAAGATGCGGTACACAAACAACATCTACTCGAGCTCCGTCGAGTAGATGCGGAACAACTCGTAGGCAACGTATGCATCTATGGCTGCATAGTTGAGGTTGATCCGGTCCAGTGGGTTCTTCCCCCAATACATGTGATTCTTGGAGGGGAAACGAGACTTCATGGTTTTATAGTCGGTGTGGATGTAGGCAGTTGCCATCGGAGCCATCCCGGTCTTGTGACCGTACAACTCATCAAAATGGATAAGGTCCTGAAGATCAATGTAGTGATCTTCAGGTATCACAATACCCAAGCGCATCAACTTGTGCCGGTCTTGAGTGATGTCAACGCTGCAGAAGTCATACCCCTTGTTGACAATAAAATCAACAAGTTCCGGAGAATGCTTGAACTACTGCAACAACAACAAAAATAGAACACGTGTTAGATATGTTGCAACACATGTATTCTTCCAATTCAACAAACAAATCGAAAATGCAACACTATCCTACAAGAGAGATTGTACGTGTGCGTTACATTGCCCATTGGAAGACCAAAACGATCTCCTTGAAGGCAATCTGGATGACGGCAACATCCCGTTGATTCGCCGTATACTCTAGATCAAGACCGAAGAACTTATGTTGTTCATCGGCTTCTTCATAGAGATTGCTCAAATGTTTAAGAGCATCGGGGAGCCTCCCGCACATATTGGTGTAGGCCACGTCGAGACTCTTGCGGCATGGTGTGGCCACACAGAGAAGGTTCCAAACTTGAGAACCCATGGGTGCTTGGTGGAGGAAGAAGAGAGGAAGAAGAAACAGAGACTCTCGGGTGCGCACTGTAGCAATGGCCTTCTGCCTCTCGCTGGCGAAATAAAACCGCCGCGCGGGAGGCGAGCAGTTTGTATCTTTAGTCGCGGGTGGCCAGGCCAACCGGGACTAAAGACAGGGAGGCAAGCAGACTGGATCATTAGTCGCGGGTGGCCAGGCCAACCGGAATTAAAGCCCTCCACGCGCTTCCCAACCCGCGACGCATGACCTTCGGGTCTCCTCCCGAACCGGGACTAAAACCCCTTTAGTCACGGTGCGCAAAGTTTGGGGACTGATGGGGGCGTATGGAAGGCCTTTTTTCTACCAGTGGAGTTAGTCGTCTTTCTCAAAAGCAGTTCTTTCAGATGAGGGTCACACACAACTTCCGTTAGGGGTGTCCCTGTGTCCTCGTCTTCTTCCACGTCTTGTTCAACATATTCTCCATGATCATGTGCGGGATTATGAGACTGATCTTGGTCGTGTTGTAGTTCTTGTCGGTCGTTGTTATTCTCCTATTGCACATCATTTTGTACCACCGCCGACCCATGGACTTCATCATCTTCATCATCACTTATCCACTGACCGTTATACCCATCCATGAAACCATACCTGAGGAGGTGACTGAGCAAGTCTCCGGTAAAGGGGTTGAGCAAGCCCCCTAGTTTGCACTTTCGACATGGACATCGTATCTCCTTGCGGCCATTTTGTAACATGTCTTCTGTCGCGTGTCTCAAGTAACTATTCACGACACGTTCACTCTTAACGACCACCATTATTTGTCGCCTGCACGAGAGCGCGCCAATATAATATTAGAACCAAACATAATATATATAATCGGCATGACCTTCCTACAAATTGGAGGTTAGAGGAGTGCCAAACTTTGCCGAGACAGAAATGAATCAACATTCTGGCAAAGTGGCAACTCATTTTCATATCCAAAATTTCACTTCATGTCGTATTCACGAAAAAATTCGGCATGACCTTCCTACAAATAGGAGGTTATTAGGGAGTGCCAAACTATGTCAAGACAGAAATGAATCAACATTCTGGCAATAGTTGGCTACTCAATTTCATTCCACAACAAATTGCACACATTTAACGTCTCCATCACAGGACCATATTTGAATCCGGTGAAATTTGACACATATTGCATATCGCGTGTATCCGGACAAAATTCATATACAAACTCATTTAATTATATATTAGCATTCATCCCACCTCAAATGATTAGATGGCTACACGAGATGATATCCGGAGAATTTTGGAGCTTTGGAGAGAGAGGGGATAATTCTAAATCTAGATGCCTAGGAAGGGAAAACTTTGTGTAGAAAGAGTGTTGGGAGGGAGATAAACCTAGATATACCAACTAAAATAATTTTAGTTGGTTCAAAAGAGAGTAGGAGGGCGGCGAAATTGGCATTAATTCGAGCTAGAGAGAGAAGCTAGGGGACAAGGTTGAGAAGAGAATGGAGAAGGGGAAAGTGGTTGCGGGGTATCACTTATTGTGCAGATCTGGGGGGTTACCGCTGGCGAACAGCTCTGCCTGTTCGCCAGCGCTAACATGCGCCCTGGGCCCACATGTTAGCGCTGGCGAACAGGCAGAGCTGTTCGCCAGCGGTAGCCCACGTAGCGCTGGCGAACAAAGGAGGATGTCCGCCAGCGGTAGTTCCTGGGAGGGGCGGGTGCGCGCGCAGGGGGTCCTACCCTTAGCGCCGGCGAACGCACTGGCTTGTTCGCCAGCGGTAATAGGAAGAGCACTGGCGAACTGCCAATCCTGTTCGCCAGCGGTAATAGCGATGGCAAAGCTGTAATCTTGTTCGCCAGCAGTATAGGGGTGGCTATAGGCTGTTTCTTACTAGTGTGAAACTAAAGAAAAAGAACCTCAGAGAACACAAGCAATTGGACATGGTTCTCTAATATATGTGTCGTCCATCTCATGACCCTACCTGGAACGGGCTCAACGTCACACTTGGATACGATCCCCTTTGCAAACAATTAAGACACAGTTGAGAAAAATGGTGTGCATCCCAAGATGCAGTCTTCCCAGCCTTCTTGATTTTTTGCGACAACTTTTTTTCCGTAAAGAGTATATATTAGTACTGCCAAGATAAAAATTACATCCAGCATGTCCAACAACGCAAAAACTTAATGGCCGGATGCACAAGACCAAAAAAAAAGATGCTAAATAAGGGCCGCTACAGAGTTCCATCCTTTGAAGCAACAGCACAACCACCACCAATACAACACCTGAAATGAAGTACACAAAAGGGACGCCTCCACAAAGGAAACCATGCACCAGCATCATCGTCGCCCGATCATAGATCATGTGTTTTCACCATCCAGATAATCTTCGCTCTCAAAACAATGCATTTACCAAGGCTATTGCCAGGCACAACCAATTAAGGACAGAGCTTGGATTTTCACCCTAAAATGTAGGACTTTGAACTTCACCTATGTTGTTTCCTCCACTTACATACTGCTGCTACAAGATCTAAAACTTCAAGCAAACTCCTCATCGCCACATAGGCTCCAATCACCATTACTATTTGTGCAATTGACGTCCATAACATTCTCCGCCTCTGACTTCACCATGGGACCAACGTAATCCATGATGGCAGCAACGAGCAGATCTTCGGGGCGCTCTCCCCTTAACGGAGAAAATGTGTGCACGGCAGAATTCCACCCTATCCAGCAATCTCTAGGCATACACGCGATGGTAGTTCGCCGGGGGAGCCTTACGGAACTGGACACTACGTTCAGACCAAAGACGACAGGCATCAGACACATCTTCATATTGGTGCGATTTGGAACCCGAGGACCGTCACCTTTATTCATGCCAAGCTAGTAGCACTCTCGCCACCAGCCGACACCCTGTTCGATTTGCCGCTCCAATCCCACGGAGGGAGGCCGACATCGAGCAAGAAGATGACATAAACATGGACTATCTCCCCCTGGAGCCGCCCGAAGAAACCAAGCAACAAGGAGGGGATGAGAAGTAGACCATCGCCTAGATCAAGATCTAGGGAACTAGCCCTTCCCAGCCTGAGGCCCTCGCCGCCAGCAGTGAAAGCACCTCCGATGGGCGACCGTCGCCTCCATCCCGACCAGGTGCACCGTCCTGGCCGCTGGCGGCCCCAAGCAACCACCCCCACACCACCGTACCTTTCGGCAGCTGCGCCTCCCCCCACCGCGACGAGCGCCGGTGGCCACGACGGCTCGAGGGACCGGCGAAGGGAGGGGCTTGGCGGCGCGAGATGGGGAGCCCCCAGCGGCGCCCTGAGGAGGGTACGAGGGGTCTACGTTAACGAGGGAGCCTTTGGACCAGATGGTTTTGTATTTTTTGATAACAAATAGTTAAGTGAAGAAGTACATGGAGACACAAATTAACTGGCTGTAGAATATCTTGTGGAAACTATACTTCCGTGTCAAAAATGGAACAGTGCATTTCTGATGAAATCTCTGCCAAAGTAAAGTACGTACTCCTACTTTTGTACTATCTTCCGTGTCAAAAAGGACCCATCATGTAGACGCACCCATGGCGCTGCAAAGAGACAATACATGCCATGATTGAACGACTTGACGTGCACACATAAGCAAGCGTGGAGCTAGCATTGGCCAATGAAAGCGAAGAAGAAAGTGAGGACGTCTGACGGAGTTCCTGCTGACCCGACCTGAAAGTTTTCATGGCGTTGAATGAGTTTTCATTGGCGGAGAGAGGAGGCGCATGCAAGACAAGATACGCAACAAGACAGAGCAAGTGTGGTTGGCTGAGTTCTCTCTGCACACACAACGCAATAGATGAACGGTACACATCTATGCTCAGAACGCACGGGTGATGTGAAGCGACGATGGACGGGTAGTACGAATATTGGCCTAGAATTATTCCAAAAGAGGAGATGGCCTAGTAATATTTAGCGAGAATATACACCAAAGATGTGAGTAAAAATATGCATGTCTGAGTCCTAAAAGTAGCATGGCCGTACAGCAGGCGCCACAACCATCTATATATATAGGTAAATCGATGCAGTGGTGACTGCGACTGCAGTGGCAGCACTAGTACAACCCACTTGAATTGTCTGTCCCGCAATAGCGTGAGCCCATTGTCGTATACGACCGTCCGGTACACCTCACTAGTTGCAGCTAGAGGTACGTAGCTAGCTGCTGACCCATACACCAAGCAACTGCTACGTGTACATTGCTAGCAGCTGGCTCTCTGAGCAGCGATGATCCATTCCTTTAAAAAATATCCAGATGTATTCACGAGAAAGAATATCAGAGAATAAATACAAACACAAAAACAAATTTTCATAAGACGGAGGGGCTAGGATCCTCTGTTGTAACTACAGACATGTGGGACCAGGGCCACCAGTTAGTGGCACCACAGTTACTGTAGATTATTAGAACCCAGGAGTGAGATGAAAATTTTCTTGTCATGGGCATTTTTAATTCAAATTGATGGCATTTGGGTTAACAGGGGCTCCTGTCATATTCTAATCTGAGATAAACAAATAGGACACTGACACAAGTGCGTTGGTTTTCTTCAATGATATATTAATCTACAACTCAAGTTATTTAGATCACACTGCCCATTTGCACCAAGTGTTATAAACGATAGCACAAAAACGATGAACAAAAGAGATCCACAACGACAGGGGACACGAGATTATTAATGTGGAAAACCCTTCCAATGAGAAAGAGAAAAAACCACGGGCGCCAGCCATCAAACTTTCACTATGATGGGGTGAGGTTACAAACGCTGGTGATTTACAATGTATGACTTATCCCAACCGGCGGCTTACATGAGGTATATAAAGGGGACGAAACCCTAGACAAGGTGGTATTCGTGTCCAACTCGGAAACGACTCGTACCGTCAGAAGTTCGGCCTTTATCAGTATATACGAATACGAATTTGGATCACACCAAAATAACAGCAAGCGCTCCAACTCTTAGCTACGAACAACTATATGGTGAAATCATCTGAATTAGCTTTTTCTCATAGTAGCATTCACTACTTAGGTCATGTGATCTATTCTAATGGTGTTGCATCCGATGATAGAAAAATTGCAGCAATTAAGGACTGGCCAATTGTTGCAGATATGTCCTAGAAATAATAATGTTCAGTTATTATTTTATCACCAAGTTATTATAAAATTTATATCTTAGTGCTATATTCGTTGTGATACATTAATAGTGAATACTCAAAGTAAAACTAAGTGAGGTGTGAGGATATGAACAAACAAAGTGATCCTAATTTTGTCTCTAAGATTAGCTTGTGTGTTATAAGATGACCACACTTCTCTAATTATGGACTTTGATAAGTCTAGCAACCATCAGGATTTATTTTTAGTAACAATACTACTGAACGAACCTCGGTATATGATTTTTCCGAGATAAAAACAATTGTACTGATTTAGCAAAGTAAACATGAAGTTGTCATTGGCTAGCATTAATATACGATGAGAATATCTAGTGACAGCTTATTTCACATTTTTTTTACTATCTTCAATCATCTATCATAACAAGAGATTATTACGTTCACATTTGGGTATAACCTAGAGTGTGTAATAAAACCGAGATCGTTCACAAATAGTACTTAATTTCTCTAGACGATGGAGAGATACATCCTCCAGTCCCTATAAGTATCATGATATCAACCAATCATACGGCCAGAGACCTTGGAATTATCACAAGAACATCATGTATGAAAAAACAGAACGTTGTCGGTACGAGTTCTATATGTGTTACAATCAAATAGTTTGATCTGACAATAGGATATTGTATCATATCGTAATATTGTTGCCATCATTTAGTTAACACTAGTTGAAAACGAGCCTCTAGTACCGGGCCGTAATGGGCTATAAGTCCTGGATTGCTATCCGAGACTGCTGAGTCGGGACTACAAGCCCCCTTATGTCTTGGTGGGCCATGACCCGGAACTAGAGGGCAGTCCATGGGTCGCTCCCGGGGCACCACGTTTAGTCCCGGATGGTAATACCACCCGGGACTAGATATTTTTTGATTTTCGTTTTTTTTCCGATTTTCCTTTTTATTTGGTCTCTATTATTTCTAATCATTCCCCCTTAGTCTCAATTTTTTTTTTAACTCTAATCACTCTTTTTTCACTCTGAACTGACACTTCCTAGTAGGCCACTCATCTTGAGACTACTCCACTCTCAACACGCTTAACTTCTGGGTTCCTTCCCTCTCAACTTCCAAGAGAGAAATCTTGTTTAACTGACAATATTATGATGGAAATCATGTTAACCTTGGAACTATTATGTCGCACGTCTTTATTTTTGAATCCAAAAAATTATTTAGTTAAACAAAAATAAATAAGTAATAATAATCTTGAATTAAAATAATCATTAATTAATTTAAATAATAATTAATTTTTTTGCGTTTTAAATATTGAATACCCGTAAAATCGAAAATTGGCAAATGATATTGTCTAAGTAGATTAGAAAAGTTAGAGAAGTTCAAATATATATGATCGATCTTCCATATCATATTTTCCATCATTAATTATATATATAGATCGATATGTATACAAAATTTACTCCAAATTGTTAGGGGCTCCTGTCACATTCTAATCTGAGATAAACAAACAAGACACTGGCACAAGTGCGTTGGTTTTCTTCAGTGATATATTAATCTACAAATCAAGTTATTTAGATCACACTGCCCATTTGTAGCAAGTGCTCCAACTCTTAGCTAAGAACAACCGGAAGGTGAAATCATCTGAGTTTGCTTTTTCTCATACTAGCATTCAATACTTAGGTCATGTGATCTATTCTGATGGTGTTGCACCCGATGATAGAAAAATTGCAGCAATAAAGGACTGGCTAATTGTTGCAGATATGTCTTAGAAACAATAATGTTCAGTTATTATTCTATCCCCAAGTTATTATAAAATTATATCTTAGTGCTATATCCGTCGTGATACATGAATAGTGAATACTCAAAGTAAAACTATGTGAGGGTGCGAGGATATGAACAAACAAGTGCTCCTAATCTCGTCTCTAAGATTAACTTGTGTATTAATGGATTTTGATAACCATGTTTTCCTAATCATGGATTTTGATAAGTCTAGCAACCATGAGGATTTATTTTTATAGTAATGAACGAACCCACGTATATGATTTTTCCAAGAGAAAAAAAATTGTAATGATTTATCAAAGTGAATATAAAGTTTTCATTGGCTAGCATTCATATACGATGAGAATATCTAGTGATAGCATATTCGGCAGTTTTTTTACTATCTTCAGTCATCTATCGTAACAAGAGATTATAACGTTCACATTTGGGTATGAACTAGAGTGTGTAATAAAACTAAGATTGTTCACAAATATTACTTAATTCCTCTAAAAGACAGAACATTGTCGGTATGAGTTCTATATGTGTTACAATCAAACAGTTTGATCAGATAAGAGGATATTGTCTCATATCGTAATATCATTGTCATCATTTAGTTAAGGGGATAAGCGTAATAAGTAACTTGAAGGTTCCCTCTGAGAGTGCATTGTGCCCCCATGTGTGATTTTCGTAATTAATGACAAAGTGTTCAATCGGTACCTTATTATAAGGATCAGGTTCTGTTGCAAGTACCTTTGATGTAATCACCTCCCGATGTTGGTTAATCGGCCCTGAACCAGGTACACCATCTTACACCCAAAATCTCTAGTTTTCTTACAAGCTCTACTTCCACAAGGCAGATAGCAACCTTGCATGAAACCTACTTCCTGGAAGGTAGCTGAAATCTTCAGAGGACAGCGGAAAGATAAATTGTTCTCCATATAAAATTTCTGCATCAATACCAATTCTTGAGCGCTAAGAGGGCTCGAAACCCAAGTGTTGTTCTTGGTCAAGGATTTTATCCATGATGTAATGAGCATTAATCTGAAGTGGAAAGGGGTACTACTCATTATGTCCCCATATAAGTAGGATGTTGACAAGGGTGAACTGCTTTGAAGACGACCATTGTAATGTTACATGCGAAATGTAAGAAGTCACCGAATTTGTGTAGGATTCCTGGACATTAAAAATAATTGTGCAGGATTACGGGAGTATTAATTTGTACAAAATAATTGTGTCGCAAGTAGCATCTTATGTAGAAGTTTAGCTACGGCGTTGGGTATAGCTGGATCAATCGCCTAGAGGGTGATGTGGCATGAAATGTAATAATTATTGTTTTTCATGTTGTAGATTTGACATAGAAAAATAAGAAATTGTTTCGTCGTGAAATTTTCAGTAACTAAGAAAAAAATTGCAAACATCGAGAGTCTCTCGGGACTTCGAAAATAGGATTGTAAATCTATAATTTCTGGTGTGAATTATACATTTTAAAATTAAATTGTAAATACAAAATGGTTGGATTTGGTCGGGTTCGCTCGAGTTTAGAGAGATGCCAGGTCTTTAGTACTGTTGACATGAGTACATAGTTTAGGCATGTCACTCTATCTTTTGAGATGACCAATACAAATTTCAGATTACACCATTTTAACTTATGAAACTTTCAATTCAAAATACTCATGCACGAACAAAATAAATGTTTTGATATAAAATTGACATGATAAATTTGTTGATGGCTAACTTCTTGTTCCTGAGAAACAAGAAATTCAAATGTAATGAATCGAGCACCGCCAACAAGCGACTAGAAGAGGAGATTTGAGGATGGACTAATACGAGACACTTCCCACGAGGCGATTTGGAACAAACTTACACCGTATGTTCTAGAATCATCTATTCAGTTACATCAAAATGTCATAACGTTGTAGTTTAGTATGCTAATTCATAATCTCTAACAACACTACTAACTTCCTAAGATATTCAGGATATATTGTGGGAGATTATATATACTAGCGCATTAGAATACATCTAGGGCATAAGTTAATTGGACAAATAATGTAAAAATACTGGCTTGCTTAGAATTATTGTGGAATCCATTGCAATACCAATTTTCTTAAACCCTAAACTATAATTGTAAGTGTTTGATATGTGACAAAATTGTGTATATATGAATATAGATGAGCATTTTCAAAATGTTTACCCAAAAAAAGGCGTTGACATATATATCGAACGATGTATCAATACAATAATACATTTACACCCAATATACGTTATGAAAAAAAAAAGTTCAATATAAATTGGCAGTGGCTAGCTAACTAGTGGCTGGCTAACTGGTTTGTGTGCTTACCGCTTAATATGATTGATCCATGCAACACCCTAAGATTAATTCAACAAACAATATACAACATTGACTCGCAGTGGTGAGGGAGCAATCACAAGGAGGTGGTGCTGGTGGAGAGACTAGGGCGTCACCCGTCTATTCACATCACATAGTTCAAAAAAATTAAATGAGCGGATGAAGAGAAACCCGTATTGCTGGTTCACTTGTCTTTTACTGCAAGTTCAAGGTGTTTCTTTGTTCTAGCAACTTTCTTTTTGGTGTTAGCGTCTATATCATATTTGATCCCTATTTGTTTTCGGCCTTATTTCTCGTCTCTAGAGAGATAAAGAGAAATAATGATTTCACACTCATTTCCGTCTATTTTCGCTGTGCTGACATCACATGTGGGAGTTGTTCCTTGAAGTAGATTTATATGAGAAAATGAACCAACCATATACACAGTGACCTATTTTGAGATAGACGACATGCAAATTTAATTTCAATAAAGGACAATTCGCAAGGTGTATCAAATACTTCTATCCAAACAAGTACTGAAAATTTTGGTGAAGGTAAACGAAATAAAGGAGGAGTGGGGTACGACACCCTGCACGCAAACATCTGACCGCAGACAGTAACAATATCTCGCCGCCAGGAAAAAGGAGCCGCCGCCGCCGCCTCCGCCTCCTCCACAAGACGGTTCCCCCTCCTCCGGCCGGCCTCGCCGGTGTCAGGAGGGGTGGGGAACCCGATCTATGGGTGGAGTTTTTTTTTTGTTAAACTAGTGATTTCAATTATTTAGGATTTTGGTAGCCTTCTTCGTTTTGGCATCCGCGTCAATGGAGATGCCATCGTCTACAATAAGTGATCTTCGGTCCCTCGTTCGACGACGAGATCTTCATCCCGGCGTCTATGGTGGTGTTGGAAGATTAAATTTTTCTAGGTATGGTCCTTCAAATCTTACTTCGTCAGATCAGTTTTGGATCTTTTCTCTTGGTTGCCGCGGGGAGGATTGTCCTCGCAATATTTGTCCCGGCTGCTATGTCTTCGACAATGGTGATTCGCTCTCTGCTCCCAACGACGTTGACCAGGCTGTTTGGTTATTTTTTCCTGCAATACTAGTGCGGGTACTCTTGCCGATGTTGGTTGACTACTTTAATGGCTACTTGCGTTCTCGTAGGCCGTAGCCTTGGCATTGCGGCTCAAAAAATTATGGGAGAACCTTCGGAGGTATTTACAGGTTTAGCCATTTATGTCATTGTTCTACGGCTGCCTTCAGAAAAGTACAAAATCCTGTTCTGGAAGAAAAAATATTTTGAAGATCTCTAAGATTCCCTTGTCTCTTTTAGACTTTATTTTGTAATCGTCGTAGTCAGTTTATGTATCTCTACCATGTACTATTTGCTACGATAAATATATATGGTATTGAATGTCAAAAAAAAGAGGAGTGGGGTAGGCTCTATTTTGAGCGGAAATGGAAAATCACAAGACCTATTTCGTTGAGATAAGCCCATGGGCCAGGGGAGATGAGATTCTCAGCCGGTGGCCTTCTCTTCATTCACCTATCTCATCTCCTTCCAATTCGTTCCTAGTCTACAGTGGGCCGGCCAACCACGGTAGGCTTTTTTTTTTTTTTGAGAAACATGGTAGGCTCTTTTTGGTGTCGCTGTTGGGTAAGTTTTTGGTGCCACGAGTAACTTTGATGGAATCAGTTTTACTAAACTGCATTACGATTTTGGCACATGTTTGATGCGTAGACTCAGCATGCATGCCCTCACAAATTCATGCTAGATCGATCTTGCTTTGGTCGACCCGGCCGGCTTCTTTCTTACTCCCGCTTTTTTTTTGTAAGAAACAAACTCCCTTCGTATCAAAATATAAGATTTTTTAGCATTTCCTAAACAATATGTATCTAGACATGTTTTAGTGTAAGATGCATATGAATCTACACACTAAAACATGTCTAGATACATTATATCTACAAAAATGCTAAAACACCTTATATTTTGATACGGAGGGAGGGAGTAGTTAGCATACCAACGTGCCGAATTTGCGTACATATACAGTAATTATTAATTAGGCACCTATTTAGACAAACAAAGGTTCCTTTTCACCTAGTTATTTAAGTTGTTGATTTTCGCCGGTCAATTTTGGAGCAACTTTGTATGCATCCCTTGGCGCGTTTTAAAACCTCTCAAGTGGGCATTCTTCCACGGTGGAAAATAGGACACGACTAGCTAGCTCCTTATTTTTCAGCTGGCAAATGACAGATGCTAATTGCAGATTGTATACTAGCTAGTTGATAAAATAAAGATGCCAAGGAACACTGACTAACGTGGAAAATATATCATGATGATACATCGATTTTCCATCTTCGGATTTACCATCCATATCACAATGCTAGCCCGTACACATCGTTCTACGAAATACAGCTGCCTACAATTTTCTTCAAAACTTAGGGGTCTGATTTCTGGTGCAGGTTTGTATGCACTAGTGAACATATCAGAGTGTTAACTTCCTTCTCACGGGAAACTACTATATCTATCATTAGCCATTATTTTTGTCAGTATAAATTAGGTACAAATTTATAAAATTTTATATTATGACATTGTATTGCATGAGAAATATAGTGCTTAATTGCTACTATTTTCTTTTTACAAATTACTAGTCAAAGCTAGATAAAAGGTGGCTAGCTGTACCTTTTTTTACCAGTGTTTCTAGAACAATAAATTGTCCACAAAACGCATGAACAACGCATGCGCGCAATGGGGAAGCATCTTAATTAGGTTGCTCCAGGTTAACTCCAATTACACCCCGGTCATGGAAATTCCTGTCAAAGTCTTCTTCCCACATGCCACCCGCTGGGTCAAGCACCTAGCATGCGTTCCTGCATGCATGTACCAACCAACCAATGGATGAGCTCTAGCTGCATAATATATGCATGTTGCAGCACCATAGATATCATCGAGATAATATTAAAATAAAAAGGACGATACGCACAATGTTTATCTCCATGAAACCATCCACAGAATTGGCCTGCATGCCCCCACGCATGTAGCAGATTCTTTGAACCTGCATATGATCACCAGGAACCTACGTACGTCTAGCATAGTTTTGTAAAGCACAAGTGGCAAGCTGCCATGCTCCATTCTTTGAACCATACACATCGATCTCGAATAGCTATGGCCAGGTAGGGACAAGGTGGCTGTCCTTTTTATCTCAACAGGTTGCAAGTTGCAAGCAAGGAGAGGAGACGAGGCTACTTGGGGCTCGATGGGAACTTGAGCCGGCCACTTGTTCTTGGGTCCGAAACTGTGTGCTGCCGCTCCAAACCAGGGAATAGGTTTCACTTGGAAAGCCACAAATTAAGTTGCTCCCATCCTAAAAAGAAGTCGGTCCCTGCAGAGGGTTTTGTGGTGATCATCCATACATTTGAATGCTTCTTGAGACACAAAATCCATGCATGGACTCACACTTACTTAGTACAATACAAAAAAAATTCCAAGTCACGCTCTATGCCACTGATATACACGGACCGGATCCGATCGTTATCAAGGCGGGTTTGGTGATCAACAAGAGAAAACGGTCGTAGATGGCATGCTGGCTATCTTGAAGTTACGTCTTTGTCGGATAAAAAAGGCGTCGATGTGTCGCACGTTTGGTGCGAGCACATGCTGGTGTATACACATATTAGAAATTGTGCGAGCTCATTTGAATTTTGGTACATCTGAACTTCCATACTAGAAAAACAATGAAATCCTTTCTGTTAAACAAGAAGTCGACTGCCAGGGTGATTTTTATTATGTGTTTAAACCATATGCTTTATTTTAAAATAATAAAATTCAAATAAGATTTCATCAATTTCTTGAAATAAATATTAGAAATTGCAAACTTTGATAACTTTCATTGACTCATCGATCAGTAAAAAAAATTCCCATACGAAAAATTTCCCTGATTATGTGTACATGATTTTATTTTTTTTCACAATTTACATATTTTGTTATCTTCTTACAGTATTTTACTAGCGTTTCTCCTTTAAATGCTTCTTGAGGAATAAATCCATGTATGATATAGTTCCAATTTCTAAGAAGTCGCACTCTATGAATATATATTACCATGGGGAACTAGTCATAGATGGCATGGTGGCTAGCTTGAATCTATGTCATTGTCGTAAATAGGATGCCTCATACGCTTAATGCGGATTTCTGGCACATGCTGGTGCATAGACTTATTAGCGACTATGTGTGAAGTTTCACATTTTAGATATTTGTTGGAAGATAAATCATGGTTTCTGTATGTTAAAAAAATAAGTACAAGAACAATGCAAAAAGTATACATATTTGTGATCTATGCAAAAGGGGTAGATTCCATGCAAAGTACAGTAATTCTGTCTTGATATGAACTTTTTTTTTTTGCAAGATGCAGAATTTTTTTTTTCAAACTTGCAAGATGCAGAAATTCGTACATCCTGTAAAAAAAAATGGTAGTTTTCGTAATTCTTTGTTATAATTTAGAATTTATTCC
Source organism: Alopecurus myosuroides (assembly GCA_028641055.1). NCBI lineage: Eukaryota > Viridiplantae > Streptophyta > Magnoliopsida > Poales > Poaceae > Alopecurus > Alopecurus myosuroides. The sequence continues at coordinate 526,260,845 of CM054058.1, forward strand.
AAGATATGTGAATGCTAATATTTTCCCTGGTAGCCGTTGTATTTTGTTGTCCTGTGTGATCTACGTACGGACAACATAACTTATTATCAAGCTAGCTATAGCTAGTGTTTCAAAAGGGGATACCTGAGTTTCGAGCAGCTAATTATGTAACAAGGAAATTACAATTCTTTCTTTGGAAATAAAAATAAACAACACGTACAAAAAAAAAACTTTTCAGCATACATATGTACCAAGTTTGGTTTTCCGGGCCAATGTTACACCTTATTTCTTTACTTGTTTGATGAACGGTGCAGAAGCTACATCATAATGTTGAGTAATAAAGAGAAAATACCAAGTTATGTTAGGATGAAACTAAAGAAAAAACAAAGCCAGACAACACGCGCGGCGCAATCGGACAGGGATCCTCTGAGAGGTGGGGGTCACTGGCATATGGGCTCTCCATCTTGCGTCCTACATGGCAGGGGCTCAACGCACGGCAAAGCTAGCTATAGCTAGTCTTTCAAAGGGAGATGCCATTATGTTTAGTAGGAGTAGAAGAACACATCAAGATCCTAAGGTGAAACCAAAGAGAGAAAAAGGACAGATAGCACAAGCAAATTGGACATGCTTCTTTGACATGGCGTCACTGACATATGGGCCCTCCATCTCACGGCCCTCCATGGCAGGGGCTCAACGTCACCCTTGGCTGTGTCAGATGATCCCCTACGCACACAACTAAGGCACAAAGCTGGGCAAAATGTTGTGCATAGCAAAATGGCATGTCTCCTTGATTTTTTGCGACCACATGGATTAGTGTTTGTGATAAATAATGAAGCGAGGAAGTACCCAACGCCAAAAAGAAAGGTCCCATCGATGTGAGACACTACATGACAGGTTTGAACGACTTGACATGCACATATACAAGCAAGCGTGGAGCTAGCATTGACCAATGACCACTGACCGCTAAGAAGAAAGTGTGCGACGGAAGTCTGACCGAGTTTCTGCTGACTCGACGTCCTAAAAGTTTTCATGGCCTTATCGTCCAACCGCTGGCTGAGTTTTCAGTGGCAGAAAATAAAGAGAGCAGCTGCATGCACGCAAAGACAAGCTACGCAACAAGACAGAGATGAGCAAGTGTGAGGATCTCTCCGTCTCTTTCTACGCTGCTGGTACACGCGCTCGTGAGGTGGTACGAGGGAATACCCAACGCCTATTTGCTCTACTTTGGTTCTCAATCCTATTTTAGTGCTTATCGGATTTGTCCGTTTGAGGAGCGGTCCTAGCCATTTTCCACGCGTATCAGCGCACCCTACGGGGTTACTCACTTGGTGGCTTCGAAAAAAACAAGAATGTCCTAAAAGAATATTAACAAAAGTAGGCTACTGGTTCAAGGCCATGCCAGCCATGGTTCGGGGCCATGCCAGTCCATGCCCGACCACGGTTCAGGTCATCCCGGCCACGTTTCAGGCCATGCCGGCCGGCACACAATAGGGCGCGAGGCCATGGTTCAGTCCTCGCCGTCCATGTACCGCTTCTACTTGCTCTCGAAGTAGGCCTTCTTCCTCGGGGTCAGCGAGCTCAAGTCCATGGCCAGAATCTGGGCTACTTGGGTGGCCAGCACGAGCTTGACCTCCTTATTCTTGATCTCGACATCGGACTGCTTGATCTCGGCCTCGTTGGCCCTCGTCTCGGCTTCCTTGGCCCTTTTCCTCACGTTCTCCTCCTCTATCTCGAGCTTCCTGGACTGGACGATGAAGAAATTCTTCAACATTTCCTCTCGCTCTCGGCGCTTCTTCTACTACCTCTCGTCCTTCTTCTCGTTGGTCTTGTCCTTCTGGGTGATGAAGCCTTTGAGGGTCTCTTGTAGTGCGATCATCGTGGCATCGCGCTTCAAGTCCAACTTGGAGTTGGTCCGACCCCTTGTCCTCTCCGTTGTCGTGCCGTCCCCGTTATCGGGAGTCATCCTAAGGACCGGCAGCTGTCCCCGCCCTTTCTTGAGGATGTTGTGGAGCTCTTTCCACTTCTGGTTGTCCTTGAGCACGTTGTAGAAATGAGCGAAGTTGAAGGACCTGTCCCCATACTCGGCCTTGAACAACTCCAACACCTGGACGCCTACAAAAAGATGGGACAAGTGGAAACCATGAAATGGGAGGCCAGGGACAATGGCACGCATGAACCAGGGACTCACCAAGTCTGCGAGGCCATGTACACTTTGCGGCCGGGCCGCCGCGTGCTCGAAGGAGTCGGTGAACTTGCTGCACTCGGCCGAGATGAGTCCAAATCTTTTTTGAATGGACATTTCCGACCGTCTTGTGACCATGGAGTATGGCGCGAGTAGTGCCCTTTAATGGTAGTTCTTGTGCATCCATCCCAAGTACGCGTTGCCCTCATCTCGGCTCCGACGATCGTGTTATGTCCCACCTCCATCCAGGTGTCGCAGAGGCACCGGTCCTCCGCTTCAGTGTACCCGACGCCTCTTCTTGGCCGCCAAAGGTTGCTGGGTCAGCTCGTCCATAAACAATGGCATGTCGCCGATGTTCTTGCCCTGAGCCTCGTCTCCCTCGTCCTCCTCTTCCTCCTCATCCCCCTCCACGCCGTACTCGCTCGAATTGATCATGCCCATCAAGTAGGCCTCTTCATCCTCCCTAGTAAGGCCCTGGGTCGTCGAATGCATTTCGTCCAACAGGCTGCGGGCCCTAGGAAAGTTGGCCGGAGGGATTGCGCGAGCTCCCTTGCTTGCGGGCGCAGTGGAGACGCCCGACACCCGCGCGGTGTTGAGGTCGACACTAGTAGGAAATAGCTTATAGCCACCAGTATACTGCTGGCGAACATCATTTGGCGTTGGCCAGCGCTAATACCACTGGCGAACATCATTTCCTGTTCGCCAGCGCTATTCTTGCTACCGCTGGCGAACATGCCCGCGTCTTCGCCAGCGCTAAGGGTGGGACCCACCTGCGCGCGCTACAGCCGCTCCCTGATACTACCGCTGGCGAACTGGCCTGAGTGTTCGCCAGCGCTACGCTCACTACCGCTGGCGAACAGGTATGGTTGTTCGCCAGCGCTAACTTGTGGGCACAGGACGCATATTAGCGCTGGCGAACAACCATACCTGTTCGCCAGCGATAATCTGGCAGATCTGCCATAAGTGGTACCACCCACCACCCACTTTCCCCTCCACTCTCCCTTCTCCACCTTGTCCCCTCTTCTCTCTCTAGTTTGAATTTATGCCAATTTCTCCACCCTCCTACTCTCTTTTGAACCAACTAAATTTATTTTAGTTGGTATATATATGTTTATCTCCCTCCTAACACCATTTATACCCAAAATTTTCCCTCCCTAGCCATCTAGATCTAGAATTACCCCCTCTCTCTCCAAAGCTCCAAAATTCTCCGGATATCATCGTGTAGCCATCTATTCATTTGAGGTGGGATGAATGATAACATATAATTAAATGAGTTTGTATATAAATTTTGTCCGGATACACGCGATATGCAATATGTGTGAAATTTCACCGGATTCAACAATTGTCGTGTGATGGAGACGATAAATGCATGTGTGCGCAATTTGTTGTGGAATGAAATTGAGTAGCCAACTATCGCCGGAATGTTGATTCATTTCCGTCTCGGCATAGTTTGGCACTCCCTAATAACCTCCTATTTGTAGGAAGGTCATGCCAATTTTTTCGTGAATACGACATGAAGTGAAATTTTTAATATGAAAATGAGGTGCCACTTTGCCGGAATGTTGATTCATTTCCGTCTCAGCAAAGTTTGGCACTCCTCTAACCTCCAAGTTGTAGGAAGGTCATGCCGATTTTATTCGTGAATATCGAAATATATATATATATATATTATGTTTGGTTCTAATATTAATTATATCGGCGCGCTCTCGTGCAGGCGACATATAATGGTGGTCGTTAAGAGTGAACGTGTCGTGAATAGTTACTTGAGATACGCGACAGAAGACATGTTACAAAATGGCCGCAAGGAGATACGATGTCCATGTCGAAAGTGCAAACTAGGGGGCTTGCTCAATCCCTTTACCGGAGACTTGCTCAGTCACCTCCTCAGGTATGGTTTCATGGATGGGTATAACAGTCAGTGGGTAAGTGATAATGAAGATGATGAATTCCATGGGGCGGCGGCGGTAGGAAATGATGTGCAACAGGACAATAACAACGATCGACTAGAACTACAGCAGGACCAAGATCAGCCTCATGACCCCGCACATGATCATGGAGAAGATGCTGAACAAGACATGGAAGAAGATCACGAGGACACAGGGACACCCCTAACGGAAGTTGTGCGTGACCCTCATCTGAAAGAACTGCTTTTGAGAAAGACGACTAACTCGATATCTGCTGCTAGAGAGCAATCAAAGCTGGCGCAACTAGAGATAGACTCGAAGACATCGTTGTATGCAGGCTGCGGTCCGGGAGAGTCCCGCCTGAGAGTGGCCCTCGATGTTCTGCAGATGAAGGCGAGATACAAATGGAGCGACATAAGCGTCGATGCAAGCCTGCAATACTGGCACGATGTCCTTCCAGAGGGCAACACCTGTCCTAAAAGTTGCGACGAGGCCAAGAAAGTCGTGTGCCCATTTGATTTACCTCACGAAAAATACCATGTGTGCATCAACGATTGCTACATTTATCGGAAAGAGGACGCGAACAAAACCATTTGTCCAGTTTGCAACGCCGCTCGATACAAGAAAGGAAAGAAGAAAGCTCCTCGGAAAGTTGTGTGGTACTTTCCGCTCATTCCCCGTCTGCAACGGTATTTCGCGGACCGCAAGGAAGCAGAGCTCATGCGCTGGCACGCGAAAAGGAGGAATAAAGTTTTGAAAGATCCAAATCGGAGTGAAAAAGTAATTCTGACACATCCTTCAGATGCAAGTCAATGGAAAGCAATTGACTGTGAATATCCAACGTTCGGGACGGAGGCAAGGAACATCAGGTTGGGTGTGAGCACCGACGGACTCAATCCGTTTGGCAACCAGAGCAGCACCCATAGCACCTGGCCCGTGTTTGTATGGATGTACAACATCCCTCCCTGGTTGTGCATGAAGAGGAAGTATATTCACATGAGTATGCTAATTCAAGGGCCGAAACAACCAGGCAACGACATCAATCTATACCTGAAGTTGCTTAAAGATGAGATGGACACGCTATGGGCCGAGGAAGGGGTGAACACATGGGACGCCTTCGGTGAACAATATTTCCCAATGAGAGCTGTCTTACTCTGTACGGTTCACGACCTACTCGGCTACGGATATGTGGCGGGCCAGGTGTGCCACGGACATAACGGTTGCGTGAGGTGCATGGATGACCCCACGTTTATGCAACTTCCAAAAGATCCTGGGTCTTAGAAAACAGTTTTCGTTGGCCATCGAAGGTGGCTACCCAACAAAGACCCGTGGAGAAGGCGAGGAGACCTTTTTAACGGTGAGGATGAGCTCCGTGGACCTCCACGTAAGAGGTGCGGCGAAGAAATCTACAAGTTGCTGAATGATTGGAAGGAATGCCCAGAGCCGGGAAAGAAGCAAAAGGCGCCAAAACCGCTTCTGGATGTATGGAAGACGAGGTTGGTGTTTTGGGACTTGCCATACTGACCCATTCTCGATACGCCTCACTGCCTTGATCTGATGCATATCACGAAGAATGTGTTTGAAAGTTTGTTTGGCACGCTGCTCAACATGCCGGAGAGGACCAAAGACGGGGTGAAAGCAAGAAACGACCTGAAATATTTTGGTATTAGGGTAGATCTTCAGGGGGGACGCCCGGATGATGACGACGGCGATGAATCGTGTGATGAGGAGATGGAGGGTCGCAAGGCCAAAAGGGTTAAGAGGAATGACTATTACTTCCCCCTCCTGCTTCACTCTTTGTCCGGACGAGATCACAAAATTGATGATGTGCCTTCTCGGAGTCAAAGTCCCTAGCGGTTACTCAGGGCTAATAAGCAGATTCCTCGACGCGCAGAAACAAAAGTTTAGCAGGATGAAGTCTCATGACTTGTCGCACCCGGACTTCTAAAGGATACTCGCCGTTCCGTTGAACAGTAGTAGATTGGATTACGGGGCTTACCGGCACCCGCGTCCTCTTACGAGTAGGCCAACACACGTATGTGTGACAACCAACCCCTATCTGTTCATCGTCGACGTAAACTATCCCATAGAAATCAGGATACTTCCGTTGACGTACTTCAAACCATACACACATGATACGTCAACGGCGTTGAACAACTGATATCACAACAGATCTCTACGACACAAAAGATTGAAATAAGTTGCAAATAGCTCTCATTAGAGCAGAGATAGCAAATACAATCATTCAGAGGACACATGTCCCAACAATACATCATTACATCACAGCGGAAGCATCCAAAATGTCTGAGTACAGACAAGATCCAAATAGGCCTAAGAGGCCGGAAACGAACAGACGGAGCCCATCCACGAAGTCTCGGATCCTGGCCGGGTCCGCTATCTACTCGTCAGCAGTCTCGTCATACTCCACGTAGTAGCCACCATGTAGATCCTTGGAAACGTCGTCTGCGTAAACCACAGCCCCAAAGGGGTCAGTACATAAACGTACTGGCAAGCAAGACTCACAGTTCACCAAAGTGTAACCCGTCAACACCAAGCACAGATGCCTTGGGTTCAACGGAAGAAAGGGGATATAAAGATGCTGCAACTGGCTGCTCTAAACAACTACAGAGTTACTACCACTTCCGGCTATAAGAAAGGAGAGAAGATCGTGTATCGTAACCAACTATAGCTAACCACCAAACAAACCCATCCTGGATCTCGCCCCTTATCCAAAGAAGCAATCCGAGGATAACTCACACAGTTGAAATAATGATGGTTCCGATTATTGTGTCAATAAGCCTATTACTAGTCAAGTTGTTAATCATTGGGTGTAAGGTTGTTAATCATTAGGTTTAAGTTGTCCTGAGTACTTGTTAGCCAGTACTTTCACCAAGTAATCCATAACCGCGGAAAACACGGCTTCTCGAGAAGATTTATCCCTGCAGGGTTGCACCAATTTGGCCGTACACGCATGAATAACCCGCCAGATGGAAAGGCCCTTCCACCAAGCGGGGCACTCAACACAACTCAACTCTTCTTCGCATCAAGCCCAAAGCACCTTGGGCGCACGGCTAATCGAGCCCAGAAGAAAATGGACCCTCATAGCACTCTAAGAACGTGTCCCCCTATATGCCGACTACGAAAGTTCCACCCGGGATCCAAGGGCTCGCAAGATCATGCATGCAGCAAATGGAAAACCCGAACTAAATGAGGCGACTTGGACGAGATGCGAATCGAATCAAATTGAGGGGGGCGCCCATACTCGCTTCCCACATGCGGTTAGTGCGCTCATCATGGATCAGTAGACAAGACCCTTTTTCCTATTAGGGTCGACACTAGCAGGCCTCAAAACCACAAAGGGCCTCCTGTCGGTGCCTTATCATCAAATTATTATTAAGTAATAACATTAGCATGATTGATTGATTAGACATCGAGCCCCCAGAACATAATAAAAATATATTAACTGAAAGTAACGGGTAACAGACTCGAGCAAAACAACCTAAGCATGCTAGTAAGACATGGGCAACAAGCAATGGTTATAGGTATGGAGGTGAGGCAATATCAGGGTTAAAGGATACATGTGATAGGTTCGTAACAGAAACAACTAATCATAGGGCTAGCAGAATAGACAACGGAAAGTATCGGTAACCAATGTTGAAAGGAACACGATGGTTCATGTGAGTGATAACTTGCCTGCAAACCCAGTAGCCTGGTACTGAGCCAACTCCTTAGAAGGGGTGTCGCAAGTATCGTCGGTCTCAACGTCGTCGTTTATCCGAGAAGAAGCAAACAAACAATGTAGAAAGATAAACAATCAATAACATGGCATAATGCACAATCAAAGGAATGATGCATGTTAGTTTAATTGATGCATCAATAGTAAACTAGTTGACAAGATAACACAAATTAAATGGACCCACATGCAATTGGATTGCATATCAAAAGCCCATGAATTATGGTTGAATTAATTGTTTTACAACTAAGCAACATGTGAAAGTGGATTAGCATGATGCATGGATGAGGAAAACAGCAAAATAACAACAATAGAATCAAATAGAAATAAGGTTTACCAAGTTTGGAATTTCAGTTATTAAGTTAGGAAATTTTGGTTACTTAAAGGTGTTGCTCAAGCATTTGTTGTTTTCATCAAATTTAATTGTTCAAATTAAATAACAAAGTTCATATTTGGAAATAACACACAATTTTAGATGGAATACATGTTTCACTTGTTGAAAAAGGATTTCAAATAAATTATTTATGAATTAAACAAGTTTAAGCAAGGATTAAATGAATTTAACTCAAACATGAACTTATTTGAGTTTTTATTTGTTCAAAACATTAGATGAAGTTCATATTTGAAAATGTTATGCTTTTATGGTTTGAAAAAATATTTTATATGTCCCAAAGGAAATTAAGTTAACCAAGTTATGAACTTAACAATATTAAATGATTTAAACAAGGTTTAAATCATTTAACCAATTTTAATTATTCAAAACATGAAACAAATTTTATATTTGAAAAGGTGGTTTAATTTTGCATGGAAAACATATTTCATTTGTTGAAATTGGATTTAAAATGAGCAAGTTATTATTTTGGCAATTTTAAATGCAATAAACAAGAAACAGTTGTTTTCAGCAATTTAAATTATTCAAAACAGCAAACAAAATTTATATTTGGAAAGTACATGAAAAGTTGATTGGAAAACATATTTAGTTTGTGGAATTTGGAATTTTTATGCTCAAGTTATGAATTTTGCAAAATTAAGTGATTTAAACAAGAATTCAAATGTTTCACCAATTTAAAATATTCAAAACAGTAAAAAAAATTTATATTTGGAAAGAACATTTAATTTGGGACAGAAAACATATTTAAAAGGTCAAAATTGGAGTTACAATGATTTTCTTATGCAATTTACAAGATATAGTGCAAATCTGCCATTTTTTAATGAACCAGGGACTTGGAAATAAATTTCAGGGGTTTAGAATTAATTTACAAGGGCCTAGTTGTGAATTCGTGAAGTTGCTGTGACCAAATAATGCAAAATAAAAAAGGTGTTTTATTCTGCAGGGGGTGGGATTCGATCCCCCCACCTCCTGGACGCGCAAAGGGGACAGAACCAGTGGGGCTGGTGCGGTGGGTTTGTGATGGAAAGGGGTACGGGGGGGGGGGTATGTGCTGCTGTTTTGCGGGATGTTTCTGAATTTCTAACTGCATCTCGACAGGGACAGGGGGCATCCATGGCAGAGATCGCAGCGCTCGGCCGCTGCTCGCCGGAGGGCGCTGGGGCGTGAGGCGTGTGGCTGCTGCGGCCAAGGGAGAGGGAGGAGGCGAGTGGGGGGAGCGATCGGAGGTCTCACCTCGAGCCAGGAGGAGGCGCACGGGGAAGGGCGGACAGCAGGGAGCGGTCGGTGCAGATCGTGGGCAGCAGAGGTGGCGACATGGACATGGCGGCGGCGCTCGGAGGCTCTTCGGCCAGCGCCGAGGGCACGGCGAGGGAGATGGAGCCGTGGCGGTTCCATTCCCGCCGCTTGCACGGCCGGAGGGGCCCCGGACGGCCGGCGACCACCGGAGGAGGAGCTTCGGTTCCGTTTGGTGCAGATACAGGGAAAAGAGAGAGCAGAGGGAGGAGAGGAAGAAGGTGGCGGGGAGAGGGAAGAAGGAGGGAGAGAGATGGAGGGGAAAACCCTAGGGGGGTTTTTGTAGGGGAGCGGGGGCTACGGGAACCGTCCATGGCTGCTGCCATCGACGTGGAAGCAGTCGATGACTGCCGTACTGCAGGAAGAGGACGACCGAAGAGGTATGGGCCACAGGGAGAAGGTTGGGCTGGGCTTTCTCCCCCCTCTTGAACCGTTTCTTTTATTTATTTACTTTGTTCTGCAGTTTTTTTTTTGTAGCAAGATGAAATTGGAAGGAATAAATAGGATTTTGAGCTTTAGAAATTTAGGGAAAAATCAGGGGGTTTTGTTAGCTCAACATCTACCCCATGACAACTTGGTTTTTGGAAATTTAAATTTGTTTGCTGTTTTTGGTAAAAGGGTTTGAATTGGAATAATTGCAAATTAATTGATTAATGATTGAAAACAACCAGTTTAATAGGGTGAACCCTATTAATTAAAGTGATTAAAATGATTTGATTGGCTTAGAGATTTTCATAGATTCAAAGTGGTTCTGTTTGATGCATTGGGTTTGAGTTTGAAATTGATTTGGATTTAATTGATTGAATAAAACCATTAATTTGATAAGTGAGCATTATGGAATAAAAGAAAACAATTTGGTTGATTTTATTTGTGACTTTTATTTCAAATGTTGTAACAGAATAAGTATGAAAACAAAGCATTGGGAATTGTTTGATTTTCATTGTGAAAACAATTAAGAACAGATGCAAAACAAATGGTAAACAAGGCAAACAAGGAAAAATAAATATGATGCCATGATGCAATACTTTAATAACAAGAAATCAAACATTCTAAATGGTAGGTTTTCATACTTGGGATGTTACAAAACGCCCACCCTTGAAGGAATCGCGCCCCGAGATTCCTACTGAGAAAAGAAAAGGTCCGGATACTTCTTGGGAAGATCCTCTTGAGCTGTGACACGTGAAACACATCGTGCACATTGGATAGACGTCAGGGAATTAGCAAACCACCGGAACATTTTCAATTGAAGGAAGAGGTTTTTGTACCAAGGGTGTATAGCTGAATGGAACTTGATTCATTTGGAGAATAGATTATCTGGCTAGAATGGTGGAACAGAGTTATTGACATCAATCCAATCAAGAATGACATCAATGTCAGAATTTCCAAGTAGTATGAGAGAAGCAAGGAATATGTGGCCTCCCATTAGGATTTGATTTCTGTGACTGAACTTGGAAGTCAACATTTGAGATCCCGAGGAGTGAATATTGATTTGATTGCTTAGTGGAACCAGAATTAGGTTGTATGTTGTGGAAAAGATTTTTGACACAAAGGAATGCGATGCTCCGGTATCAAATAACACTTTAGCTGGATAAGCGTTTACGAGGAAGTTTTGATTAGACTCCGGTAGAAGATTTGAAGTGGAAAACAACAACAAGATTTCAACGGACGAAAAGGATGTTGAGAAGAACAGGATATTGAAGCAACACCGGGAAAAACGAGACCAAAACAGTCCTAAGGTACTACGGAAAAACCCATCCGGGCTTCTAAAGGATCAATATCTACTGCTTAAGGAATAGAGGAGCTGCTTCCGGGGATTACACGCCTCCGTTCTCAATCATGAGTAGGCAACATGATAAATCATGTCACAACCACCTCCATTCCTATAGTCTAGTAGATATAACCATCCTAGAGAAACCAGAATTCGTGAAATCCTAACTTGAAAGTTTAGATGAGAAGGGAAAACAACGTTGCACTTCCTTACCAGAAAAAGGGAGGGTGGGTGGGGAAAGAAGAAAAATGACAGAATTCCTACTCTCACGTTTCATTTTTCCTATATAGCTACAAAATAGTTTCTAGACTCAACTGCGACCAGTAAAAAGGGATCCTACATGCAGACAGGCTCTGATACCATTTGTCGCACCCGGACTTCTAAAGGATACTCGCCGTTCCGTTGAACAGTAGTAGATTGGATTACGGGGCTTACCGGCACCCGCGTCCTCTTACGAGTAGGCCAACACACGTATGTGTGACAACCAACCCCTATCTGTTCATCGTCGACGTAAACTATCCCATAGAAATCAGGATACTTCCGTTGACGTACTTCAAACCATACACACATGGTACGTCAACGGCGTTGAACAACTGATATCACAACAGATCTCTACGACACAAAAGATTGAAATAAGTTGCAAATAGCTCTCATTAGAGCAGAGATAGCAAATACAATCATTCAGAGGACACATGTCCCAACTATACATCATTACATCAGAGCGGAAGCATCCAAAATGTCTGAGTACAGACAAGATCCAAATAGGCCTAAGAGGCCGGAAACGAACAGACGGAGCCCATCCACGAAGTCTCGGATCCTGCCCGGGTCCGCTATCTACTCGTCAGCAGTCTCGTCATACTCCACGTAGTAGCCACCATGTAGATCCTTGGAAACGTCGTCTGCGTAAACCACAGCCCCAAAGGGGTCAGTACATAAACGTACTGGCAAGCAAGACTCACAGTTCACCAAAGTGTAACCCGTCAACACCAAGCACAGATGCCTTGGGTTCAACGGAAGAAAGGGGATATAAAGATGCTGCAACTGGCTGCTCTAAACAACTACAGAGTTACTACCACTTCCGGCTATCAGAAAGGAGAGAAGATCGTGTATCGTAACCAACTATAGCTAACCACCAAACAAACCCATCCTGGATCTCGCCCCTTATCCAAAGAAGCAATCCGAGGATAACTCACACAGTTGAAATAATGATGGTTCAGATTATTGTGTCAATAAGCCTATTACTAGTCAAGTTGTTAATCATTGGGTGTAAGGTTGATAATCATTAGGTTTAAGTTGTCCTGAGTACTTGTTAGCCAGTACTTTCACCAAGTAATCCATAACCGCGGAAAACACGGCTTCTCGAGAAGATTTATCCCTGCAGGGTTGCACCAATTTGGCCATACACGCATGAATAACCCGCCAGATGGAAAGGCCCTTCCACCAAGCGGGGCACTCAACACAACTCAACTCTTCTTCGCATCAAGCCCAAAGCACCTTGGGCGCACGGCTAATCGAGCCCAGAAGAAAATGGACCCTCATAGCACTCTAAGAACGTGTCCCCCTATATGCCGACTACGAAAGTTCCACCCGGGATCCAAGGGCTCGCAAGATCATGCATGCAGCAAATGGAAAACCCGAACTAAATGAGGCAATTTGGACAAGATGCAAATCGAATCAAATTGAGGGGGGCGCCCATACTCGCTTCCCACATGCGGTTAGTGCGCTCATCATGGATCAGTAGACAAGACCCTTTTTCCTATTAGGGTCGACACTAGCAGGCCTCAAAACCACAAAGGGCCTCCTGCCGGTGCCTTATCATCAAATTATTATTAAGTAATAACATTAGCATGATTGATTGATTAGACATCGAGCCCCCAGAACATAATAAAAATATATTAACTGAAAGTAACGGGTAACAGACTCGAGCAAAACAACCTAAGCATGCTAGTAAGACACGGGCAACAAGCAATGGTTATAGGTATGGAGGTGAGGCAATATCAGGGTTAAAGGATACATGTGATAGGTTCGTAACAGAAACAACTAATCATAGGGCTAGCAGAATAGACAACGGAAAGTATCGGTAACCAATGTTGAAAGGAACACGATGGTTCATGTGAGTGATAACTTGCCTCCAAACCCAGTAGCCTGGTACTGAGCCAACTCCTTAGAAGGGGTGTCGCAAGTATCGTCGATCTCAACGTCGTCGTTTATCCGAGAAGAAGCAAACAAACAATGCAGAAAGATAAACAATCAATAACATGGCATAATGCACAATCAAAGGAATGATGCATGATAGTTTAATTGATGCATCAATAGTAAACTAGTTGACAAGATAACACAAATTAAATGGACCCACATGCAATTGGATTGCATATGAAAAGCCCATGAATTATGGTTGAATTAATTGTTTGACAACTAAGCAACATGTGAAAGTGGATTAGCATGATGCATGGATGAGGAAAACAGCAAAATAACAACAATAGAATCAAATAGAAATAAGGTTTACCAAGTTTGGAATTTCAGTTATTAAGTTAGGAAATTTTGGTTACTTAAAGGTGTTGCTCAAGCATTTGTTGTTTTCATCAAGTTTAATTGTTCAAATTAAATAACAAAGTTCATATTTGGAAATAACACACAATTTTAGATGGAATACATGTTTCACTTGTTGAAAAAGGATTTCAAATAAATTATTTATGAATTAAACAAGTTTAAGCAAGGATTAAATGAATTTAACTCAAACATGAACTTATTTGAGTTTTTATTTGTTCAAAACATTAGATGAAGTTCATATTTGAAAATGTTATGCTTTTATGGTTTGAAAACATATTTTATATGTCCCAAAGGAAATTAAGTTAACCAAGTTATGAACTTAACAATATTAAATGATTTAAACAAGGTTTAAATCATTTAACCAATTTTAATTATTCAAAACATGAAACAAATTTTATATTTGAAAAGGTGGTTTAATTTTGCATGGAAAACATATTTCATTTGTTGAAATTGGATTTAAAATGAGCAAGTTATTATTTTGGCAATTTTAAATGCAATAAACAAGAAACAGTTGTTTTCAGCAATTTAAATTATTCAAAACATCAAACAAAATTTATATTTGGAAAGTACATGAAAAGTTGATTGGAAAACATATTTAGTTTGTGGAATTTGGAATTTTTATGCTCAAGTTATGAATTTTGCAAAATTAAGTGATTTAAACAAGAATTCAAATGTTTCACCAATTTAAAATATTCAAAACAGTAAACAAATTTTATATTTGGAAAGAACATTTAATTTGGGACAGAAAACATATTTAAAAGGTCAAAATTGGAGTTACAATGATTTTCTTATGCAATTTACAAGATATAGTGCAAATCTGCCATTTTTTTAATGAACCAGGGACTTGGAAATAAATTTCAGGGGTTTAGAATTAATTTACAAGGGCCTAGTTCTGAATTCGTGAAGTTGCTGTGACCAAACAATGCAAAATAAAAAAGGTGGTTTATTCTGCAGGGGGTGGGATTCGATCCCCCCACCTCCTGGACGCGCAAAGGGGACAGAACCAGTGGGGCTGGTGCGGTGGGTTTGTGATGGAAAGGGGTACGGGGGGGTATGTGCTGCTGTTTTGCGGGATGTTTCTGAATTTCTAACTGCATCTCGACAGGGACAGGGGGGCATCCATGGCAGAGATCGCAGCGCTCGGCCGCTGCTCGCCGGAGGGCGCTGGGGCGTGAGGCGTGTGGCTGCTGCGGCCAAGGGAGAGGGAGGAGGCGAGTGGGGGGAGCGATCGGAGGTCTCACCTCGAGCCAGGAGGAGGCGCACGGGGAAGGGCGGACAGCAGGGAGCGGTCGGTGCAGATCGTGGGCAGCAGAGGTGGCGACATGGACATGGCGGCGGCGCTCGGAGGCTCTCCGGCCAGCGCCGAGGGCACGGCGAGGGAGATGGAGCCGTGGCCACTACTAGGAAAATGGCTATAGGAGTGATGATACCCGTGACGCACATCACATTTGGCGCGTCACGCCTATTACCCGCGGCGCACCACGATTCTGCGCGTCGCGCCTAAATGCATAGCCGCGGCGCACCGAGAAAAAGGTCCGTCGCGCGTATGTGTGGGGCCGGGGAGGCGAGCCTCCGAGGCATACCCGCGACGCACCATGCCTGTGGTGCGTCACGGATATGTTGGGTTCCCGCGGCGCACTTTACCGTGGTGCGTCACGGTTAACCTATGCGCGGCGCATCTGGCTGCAGTGCGTCACGGCTATCCTCTGCTATAGGGCCACGCGCGCGGGACCGTTCCCCTCTTCTTCTCGTCGTCTTCCACATCTCGTCGTCTTCCACACACCGTTCCCCTAGCCGCCCACCGCCATCTCGATCTGAACCACCGTGCCGCTGCTGCTCGAGGAGGACTAGGAGCCAGCGAGGAGGGAGCCGGACCGGGCCAGCAAGGAGGGAGCGGCCGGATCGACGACGACGAGCCCCACGGTGAGCCATCCCCTTCCCCTCCTCCTGCTCCCATCGCCACTCACCAGCACCCACCCCTGCACATCACCAACCCGTCGCTCGCCGCGGTCCGTTGCTGCCTCGTCGCCGTTTATTTTTCGTCAGAGAACGTGCGGGTCTTTTGGGTTCAGTTAACGCCACGCACGGATGCTGCTGTCTTTGCGTCTGAACAAAGGATGGGGTGGGGGATGGCGGTGCGCAACCATTCTGGTACCTTGCTGTTTGCTTGCAATGGTGGCATGGCTGGATCCTTCCATCCAGAACTGGCCGAGGCGTTGGCGTTGAGGCAGGCGCTGGAGATAGCTCGAGCCAGGGGTCTGACGAAGATTGTTGTGATATCAGACTGCCTCTCCTTGATCCAACGCATCAATTCTTTGGAGCGTGATCGATCGGATGTTGGTGCAATAGTGACTGACATTAAGTCGCTGGCCGCTGGTTTTCCTGGGAGTGTTGTCAAACATGCTAGCCGTAATCTGAACTTAGTGGCTCATCTACTAGCTCGTTGTAGTGAACTTCAATTTCGTGTTCATGTGAAACTTGGAACAAGTTATTTACTAAGATATTAATAACAGGCCACATGTACAATATAATAAGAAATATATATCGTTATTCATGCACAACGTGGCACATTGGCCAGTATTTTTGCTGTGACAGGAGTTGCAACAAATGTCATACCTGTAAGTGAACAAATTTTGTGTTATTCATGATCAAGACGAGCTGCAACTTAGACAATGTTTCTGACATGGTCTTAATGGCAACATGCTCAAAGAACTTCTGCAGGAGAACTTTCTCATTCATTGATTCATCCGAATCAAAATCAGCAAACCAAAAAACTCGATGTACTTTTGCCCAAGGAACTGGTAGTTTCTGTTCACCACCAATAATTAGATGACAAGGATCAGCCACATTCTGGAGTATCATCATGCCACTTGTCACTGAATCAGACTCAATTGAATGCAGACCAGGTGTACATGCAACTATTTTCCCAGGGTCATAATAATGGCAAATTTTACAAGAGAACTGCAGGTTTTTGTCATTCATGACAACAATATGCCCATCAATTTTTGACCGATGCAAGGTCTTGGACTAATCCAATTTGCAAGTTTGATGCAATGTATAACAGCACAAGTGGCAAGCATTGTGTGCTCATGTGGGAATAGTAGATATGGGTGGCAAATTGCCAAGAACTGAAGTTGTAGAGCACATGGCCAGTGATAGTATTCATTTCTCTCGTAATGTTGTATGCTTTTTTAGCCTTGCTGATTAGAGGGTTTGTGTGAACTTGAGTAATGTAATATTTGAGCAATTGTGTCCACTGGGGATATGAATAATGTTCAATATATGTGTACACATTTGTGTCAGTGACTTCAGCAAAATATTCCCAAGTTTTTGTCTGGTGCATTTTATAACATCAGTTTGCCTTGTTTTTGCATCTGAAACATTTGTTTTGTGATAGGTAGGTTCTGCCATTTGTCTTTGTTTTGTGATAGCTATGCTCCTCTAACCTCTATGTGTCATTTCTTAATTTAATAGAACATGGCTTGCGAAGTATGTCGGTCCCGATGTGCCGAAGGACGATTCAGTGGGAGTTCTTTTATGCTTCAGCTCCACGACAGTGACGTTGATTCGTTGGTAATTAACAATTCTTTTTATGTTAACTTGTTCTTTCGTTTTACTATCTAGCTTGAGACTTGTGTTTATTAACAAAATATTCTTTATATTTCTTTTTTAGATTCTACCATGCAATATTCGCGAAGAATTCAACGAGTTAGTTGGCAGTAACGTTGATTTCAATGTTCACGGGACCACCTACATTCTTCGAGTGAAAAAAGAAAGAACGAAGACCTACTTCTGCGGGCATGCATTGCAGGCTCTCATCGCCACGTACAATTTAAGCGGACGTGATTACATTCACTTCTCCATGGAAGGACCGCAACCTCGCATCAAAATTGTCTATATGGGCGGGATTGCGAGCGAGGATGGCGGGAGTGAGGAGGAAACTGAGAACACCGAGGATATGGACACTGAGGATGATATGGACGAGGAGGACCCATGGAAACATGTGGTGGTTGCTCAAAGAGCGAATCTTAGCGAGTTTGAGAAGGACCGTGTCCTTCAGAAACTTGCCCAGATAGATAGCTACATCGGGTCCCCTTTCGTGCATCGCATCACCAACACTAACATCTCCAATGGACATGTCATGGTATGTTTCTTCACACTTTCTTATTCGTATAGTTGCTTATGTTCTTAACACTTTCTTATCCGGTATTTGACATTGTGCTTTTATTCTTTCTTGGAATTGTGTGTTGTAGAAAATACCTTTGGCGGTAGCGGACAGTGCTGGCATGGAGCATATGGGTACCATTGGAGTACGCCGTGGAGAATCAGGACCTGTCACCGTAGTTCCGATCACCAGGGATAACGCTGATGGTCGGGTCATCCTCAACTCTCAAGCATGGAGGCAGTTCCATTCCGCAAGAGGTGGTATGGAGGTTGGCCGAGCTATTCTGATCACCATGAGGGATAGTGACATCGCCAACTTGGACATGATGATGGTGATCGACTACATCCGCGCCCGCTAGATAGATTATGTGGTGATGATCAAAAATATGTAATATGGTTGTTTTCGAGACTAACTCCTGGATTTATTAGTAGTATATATGTTTGTTTTCTAGACTATGTAATTAATATTTCTGCTATGAAAATTTATTCTATCAATTGCATACCTGTGTTTGAGCTATTGATATTCTTCTGTATTTTGTGTACTGACATTCTTCTGTATTTGAGCTGTATATACCTGTATAAATACGGTACTGCCTTTTTAAAAAAATACAGCATAGAATAGCCGTGACGCACCTGTATTCATAGCCGTGGCGCACCTCTGGAGTTAGGCGTGACGCGCCGAGAAGTAGCCGCGGCGCACCTAGCCCGTGCGTCACGGGTATCAGTAGGCGCGGCGCACCAGCTCGGTGCGTCACGGCTAAACCCATAGGCGCGGCGTGCTACCCGTGACGCGCCCAGGTGCGTCACGGATAGGCAATATGGTGCGTCACGGGTAAGCTTTTCCCTAGTAGTGGGCGGTTCCATTCCCGCCGCTTGCACGGCCGGAGGGGCCCCGGACGGCCGGCGACCACCGGAGGAGGAGCTTCGGTTCCGTTTGGTGCAGATACAGGGAAAAGAGAGAGCAGAGGGAGGAGAGGAAGAAGGTGGCAGGGAGAGGGAAGAAGGAGGGAGAGAGATGGAGGGGAAAACCCTAGGGGGGTTTTTGTAGGGGAGCGGGGGCTACGGGAACCGTCCATGGCTGCTGCCATCGACGTGGAAGCAGTCGATGACTGCTGTACTGCAGGAAGAGGACGACCGAAGAGGTATGGGCCACAGGGAGAAGGTTGGGCTGGGCTTTCTCCCCCCTCTTGAACCGTTTCTTTTATTTATTTACTTTGTTCTGCAGTTTTTTTTTGTAGCAAGATGAAATTGGAAGGAATAAATAGGATTTTGAGCTTTAGAAATTTAGGGAAAAATCAGGGGGTTTTGTTAGCTCAACATCTACCCCATGACAACTTGGTTTTTGGAAATTTAAATTTGTTTGCTGTTTTTGGTAAAAGGGTTTGAATTGGAATAATTGCAAATTAATTGATTAATGATTGAAAACAACCAGTTTAATAGGGTGAACCCTATTAATTAAAGTGATTAAAATGATTTGATTGGCTTAGAGATTTTCATAGATTCAAAGTGGTTCTGTTTGATGCATTGGGTTTGAGTTTGAAATTGATTTGGATTTAATTGATTGAATAAAACCATTAATTTGATAAGTGAGCATTATGGAATAAAAGAAAACAATTTGGTTGATTTTATTTGTGACTTTTATTTCAAATGTTGTAACAGAATAAGTATGAAAACAAAGCATTGGGAATTGTTTGATTTTCATTGTGAAAACAATTAAGAACAGATGCAAAACAAATGGTAAACAAGGCAAACAAGGAAAAATAAATATGATGCCATGATGCAATACTTTAATAACAAGAAATCAAACATTCTAAATGGTAGGTTTTCATACTTGGGATGTTACATGACTGTTACGTGATGATGACGCAGATACTTCCGGTTGCGATCCGCGGAATAATGGACAAACACGTCCGGGAAACCCTGTTTGGCCTCTGTAACTTCTTCGACGTTATATCTCGAAAGTCGATCACGGGGAAGCAGATCTCAAGGCTGCAGGAAGAGATTGTCGTGATACTATGCGAGCTTGAGATGTACTTTCCACCATCATTCTTTGACATATGTGTTCATCTGTTGGTCCATATTGTGGACGATATCATCCATCTCGGGCCGTTGTTCCTGCACAACATGATGCCATTTGAAAGGATGAATGGGGTAATCAAAGGATATGTTCGCAACAGAGCTCGTCCGGATGGAAGTATCGTTCAGGGCTTTCTCACCGAAGAGTGCATCTCTTTTTCTGCACGAATCATATGGACGTGGAGGACCCAGTTGGTCTGCCCAGAAACAAGCACATTGGCAAGCTCGATGGAGTAGGTCACAAAAATGGACGTAGAGAAGTGCATGTGGATCGGGCTTGTCGACGCACCGACTTTAACAGGGCAAACTTAGTAGCTCTCCAACACATTGACATGGTCGATACTTGGGTGGAAAAACACAAGAGCTCGATTATGAAAAAGTACAGTGAACAAGGCAAGCGGAGGACCGAAGGAGAAATAATCAGAGAGCATAACTCCACTTTCTTGCGTTGGTTTAAAGATGTGATCGTCGCTAATCCACCGCCAAGGGATTGTGCGAAAAATAAACTATTGTACTCCTTGGCACATGGCCCATCTCCCAACCTAGCGACGTTTCAAGCATATGATATCAACGGGTTCACTTTCTACACACAGGAGAAAGACAAAACTTCCGATTATCAAAACTCAGGGGTAACGATGGAATCCTACACCAGTGACAAAAAGTTAAGATACTACGGAAGGATCGAGGAGATATGGGAGCTTAACTACTCTGGAGAGAAGGTGCCTATGTTCCGCGTCAGATGGGCTAGGATGTCGACCGTCAGAAAAGAAGACCAATACTTTACAACCATGGTTATTCCCGAAGCCGGAACCTCATCAAGCGCGAATGTCACAGCGCAAAATGAGCCCTGGGTATTGGCTAAAGCATGTTGTCCCAATAGCTTCTTCATAACAGACCCCGCAAGGCCTAGCCGTGTTGTCGTGAGGAGAGGGAAAAGAAATATCATCGGAATGGATGGAGTCGTTGATGAGGACGAGTTCGACACGTTCGACGACCCAAATATTGACGATGATCAAGAAGATGATGATGATAGTCATGCAACATACACAACAAGAAGAAGCAGAACAACGCTACCTAGGCATGGTCTTCCATTCATAAGAAGAAGTCATAATGTGGGGTTAAATTATGCAACTGCGACCAAAAAAGGCAAAAAGATAAAACACTGAGAAACTATGTATATATCTGTCTTCTAATTGTATGCGACGAAACTATGTATATGCATGGATCAACTGGTCTGATATCGATGTGCACTTATTATAAATTAAATGTACCTTGTTCTGTATTTCAAATGTGTGGACTTATTAGTAGAAAACAAAAATAAAACAACTGAATTGGAAATAGTAAATAAAGGAAAACAACTGAAAATAGTAGAAAACATGAAGGAAATAATGGAAACAAAATAAAACATGAAGTAAAACAACTGAAAATAGTAGAAAACAAAAATAAAACAAAAGAAAACATGAAGGAAATATTAGAAAACCTAAAAGAAAACAAAATTTAACAACAGAAAACAAAAAGAAAACAAGAGAAATCATGTATGAAATAATGGAAACAAAATAAAACATGAAGGAAAACAAAATAAAACAAAAGAAAACATGAAGGAAATATTAGAAACCTAAAGGAAAACAAAATTTAACAACAGAAAACAAAAAGAAAACAAGAGAAATCATGAATGAAATAATGGAAACAAAATAAAACATGAAGGAAAACAAAATAAAACAAAAGAAAACATGAAGGAAATATTAGAAAACCTAAAGGAAAACAAAATTTAACAACAGAAAACAAAAAGAAAACAAGAGAAATCATGAATGAAATAATGGAAACAAAATAAAACATGAAGGAAAACAAAATAAAACAAAAGAAAACATGAAGGAAATATTAGAAAACCTAAAGGAAAACAAAATTTAACAACAGAAAACAAAAAGAAAACAAGAGAAATCATGAATGAAATAATGGAAACAAAATAAAACATGAAGGAAAACAAAATAAAACAAAAGAAAACATTAAGAAACTATTAGAAAACCTAAAAGAAAACAAAATTTAACAACAGAAAACAAAAAGAAAACAATTTAAATAAATAAAAAAAATAAAACAGTAATGTGTGTCTCAATTATTATAAACATAAATCAATTAAAAAAAAAGGGTTAGCGCTGGCGAACAAACCTGCCGCTTCGCCAGCGCTACATTACCGCTGGCGAACAAGAGCTGGTTCGCCAGCGGTAATGTAGCGCTGGCGAAGCGGCAGGTTTGTTCGCCAGCGCTACGCTTTGCCTTTGTGCCACTTACATGTGGGACCGTCCTCTTCCCTACAGAGCACAGAGGAGCGCGTGGGGCTTAGCCCTTTTCATCCTTTCGACGAACGCGATTGTCCCAGCCCCCGCCGTCGACGACGAGCCCTCCCTCTCCGGCGACGAGCCCTCCCTCTCACCGGCGACGCCCTCCCTCTCTCCCACCCCCACTGCCCCACTCTCCCCCCCCCCGCCCACTGCCCTCCCTCTCTCCCACCCCCACTGCCCCACTCTCCTCCCGCCCACTGCTCTCCCTCTCCGGCCACCGCGCACGCGCCCCTCCCTCCCTCTCCGGCCACACGCCATCCCTCTCTCCGGCGATCCTCTCTGCCCTCCCCTTCCCTCTCTGCCCTCCCCTCCCCCTCCTCGGCCTCGCTGCTGCCCCGAGCCACCGCCCCCTCCGCTGCCTCGAAGGTGTTCGACAGAACTCCTCTAAGAGGTAACGAGTTCTTCCTCTGTTCCTCTGTTGTGCAATTGAGCTGTGCTAATTTTGCATTGATAGTAGCAATTGAGCTGTGCTAATTTTGGAGTTCTTCCTCTGTTTGAAACATGGTTTTGCCTAACTGAAACATGGTAGTTCTTCCCAGTTTGTGCAACAGGAAGAAAATAGAAAAAACCGGTAGACTAATGAATCTTGTGTAGTGGATATAAGCCTCTGTAGTGAATATTATACTCAATGTAATCTTGTGTAATAGTTATGATTTTTTTGGCCCTTGTTTAATGAGTATCAGCAGGCACTTGGGCAAAAACAAAATAAACGCAAAAATAATGTCATCTTTCGCTACATAGTGGATACACATCTTAACATCTTAGGTGACCGATGAACATAAATTAGAGAAACAGTTATGAAATAGGAAAAAAAATCGACAACTTTTGGATCCTCAAAATTGTTTGCACCATCTTGTACAATCTAATTACTTGCAGCAATCCTACACAATTTCAGCCAATGCTGCCACTTCAGAAGTGCAGCGACAAAAGCAACAGTACATGGTGATTTTTTTCTACCAAAAGAAAATAGTACCTGACTCGCTTTTGCTACAAGTCGTACAAAAATCAACAATTGCTGCTACCTATCTAGGATTTTTTGCTACCTACAGTACCTCGGCATCAGCTTAGTCTGGGCAGTTTGTGCCGCAAACGTGTAGTGTGCATGTGTAGCTAATTCTATGTGTTTTTCCTTGATGCTTGCTAGCTGATGTGCATGCCAAAGCTTAGTTTTTTTTAATGCTAGCTACCAGATGTGCACGCCCAAACACATGATATTGTTGTTGGCCCCTTAGAGTATATACGTACATTTCCTGATTCCGGTTAAAAATTTGGATAGCTGTAGCATGAAGCTATAAGAAGCTAGGAATGATTCTTGCCAAACTGTTTTTCCTGTTGGAGCCCGAGAGACGGCTTGACGTTCCTGTTGGAACAAAATTGGCTGAATTCTAATAGCATTTGGATCGATCGAAAGTTCATGCCAGATTGTGCTGATTAATAATCAATGAAATGAAAGAAGAATATAAACATGTTGCTCGTGTATGATATCTAAATATGAATCTGGATATGTTGTGGCTGTTTTCAAAGGGAAAAAATAGTTTTACTTAGCAATTTATATGCATGTCCTGTCTTGATATCTAAATATGAATCTGGATATCTCAATTGTTTTTGGTGGTTGGTGATGGTTGGTGGTGATGGATGGTGGTGTATGGATGGTGGTGATGGATGGTTGTGATGGATATGGCATGGTGATGATGGATGTGGTGATGGATGGTGGAGATGGTGTGTGGTCGTGTGGATATGTGCCCACCTTCGTGTGGATGACGATGATAATATGAGGGGTGGGATCTATTATATGAGGGGTGGGATTTTATGTGCAGGTACCCCACGTGAGTCCCTATTTTGCCGGAATGTTGATTAATTTCCGTTCTGGCAAATTTGGGTACTCAATTTGTGATACTTTTAGCAAAGGTCATGCCGAAATTTTCCGTGAATTTTGGCATGATCTTTGCTAAAAATATCACAACTTAGAGTGTCCGAGAAATTTGGACTCATATGGGGTATACATCGTCTAAATTGTAGGATTTGTTGAACTTATTTCGGGTTTTCTCTCATTCATTAGATATGACTCACAACGACGAGGCGGGTGGTTCTGGTCTCGGACACGGAGACGACGATGCGTGGCTTTCTATGCTAAGCGCCGGAGGAGGATCCGTAGATCCGCACCCGGATCTAGAGATGCAGGGCGACGATGCAGACGACGAGATGGACGAAACCGTTCGCCAGGAGCTAGAGCCGCGCAACGATACATCGGGCGCAGAAGGTGATCAAACCGGTAGTGGCACCGGGAATACCGCCTCCGGTAGCGAGGCGTCGGCTAAGCGCAAAGATAGGCGGAACAACATGCTCGCCACCATCCGGGAAGAGTTCACGGTAGTGGACCCCAAGAGCGATGCTCCCCTCGAGCCGGAGAGTTACGCCAAGGGCTATGGAAACCAGATAGGCTGCATAGCTCGACACTTCGGCAAAGTTAATATGGAGCACCTCAGAGATAAAGAAAACAAGGCTATGGCCGCCCTGCTGATTGAGAAGCTGCACACGAGGTACAAATTCACGGATCCTTACGACAACCAGGACCTGAAGAAGAATCTGGTCAACTCGTTAGCACTGGGAAAGTTCGCCAAGGCGTTTACGACTTGGAGATCCAGTTTGCGGGAGATGATTGCGAAGGGTAAGGATTTCGATGAGATCCATAAGATGTGGCCCTCCATTTCCGAGGAAGACTTGGCCCAATTCAAGATCGACGAACTCAAACCGGAAAGGGTGGCGCTGAGTAAATGGGGGAAAGAACAGCGAAAAAAGAACATTGGCCCTCACAATCTCGGAAGCCGGGGTTACCTTGGGAATCAGAAAGTCTGGGCCAACGAGGATGCGAAGAGAGAAGGGCCGAACCCGATTGACAAGATCACCGACCCGCAGGTGAGAAATTTTGTCAGGGCCCATTATAGGGAAGATCCCAAAAAGCCCGGCGATCTTGTGTTGAACGAGAAGGTCAAGCTGCTCGAGAATAAGTATCTCGAGGAAGAAGAAAAAGAACGCCTATCTCAGTCTGACGGGGGGTCCTCGGCGACGACGAACAAGGACCTGTATGACACCCCTTTCATTAGGGCGCTTAACGCGATGAAGGGAGTGCCCCTTGACAAGAAGCCGCATCGTGGCCATGTGCATGGCCTCGGAAAGGGTCATCGGCATGCGCACTAATACCCGGACACCAAGGAGAAGCGTAAGGAGCGGAACAAGGGCCCGGAGAAGACGGTCGACGAGCTTGTGAACGAGAGGCTCAATGAGCTCCTCCCTACCATCTGTGCGACCGTCGCTCAGTCCTTAGCGCCGTGGATGGCAGGTGGAGGACAAGGGCCGCTCCCGGAGATAAACATAGCCCAAATGGTGCAGCCAGCGCCGCAGAACGTGGCCCCCGTCGTGGCGCCGCAGAACGTGGCCCCCATCGTGGCGCCTTGGAACGAGCCGGCCCCCAACCCTCAGCCGGAAGGTCGCAAAGATCCGTCGCCGCCCCGCCACATCTCTTCAACGCCGCCGCCGACACTTAGCGGTCCATCCCCCTTGTCCGAGCTCAATGCCCTCACGGTAATTCAACGTCCACTGCTTAATTATATATTATGACTTGATTCGTGACCGCATCAGTCTCTAACAACCATCGCGCGACGTTTCGCAGGACGACGAGACGGGATGCACATTGCTCCTTCGTGTGAACGGTGAGTTAAAGGACGTCGCCAAAGGAAAAATCATAACACCTCTCAACCGCGTATCCCACGGCGTTCGTATGCCCGAGGACGTGTTCAGAGTGACATTAAGTCGGGTGCTCCCTGGTTGCGGTGCTCTCGATCCTCCGAACCAACCACCCGCAGCCGACAACGAGTTGAACCTGGAGCAATGCTTGGTTTGGCCATTGACCTGGCCGAAATCACTAATTCGTTTGGAAAGTACTCCTGTCAACACTCCAACCCCGGTCCAGGGGTCGGGGCACCCGAGCCAACACAAGGATTTCTCACCTGCAAAGTCCGTGCAACACGACGACGACGATGCTGAAGATGAGAACCCCAATGACTACCTCGTCGACGATCCTTACGAGGGGGCGCCCGACCTGGATGAACTTGATCAACTTCTCTTGCCAGCGGAGGAAGCGGATAAATATCGATGCACAAAGCGTCTTTTCTCTTCTCAAGAACCGGCAGTCCCCGAGCAAGAAGTCAACAGCCATGATGCCCTCAAAGAGGCGGTAGCGGATGTATTTCATCAGACTCAGCCTAAGAAGACGGTACGGAAAAGAACTAAGAAGAATTCTGCCGTTGCATCGATGAGCCAACCGGTGGAGGGGACCAAGTCCAAGCCGCAGACAGGACGTGTATTGGACAGGATACCCATAACCGACTGGCATCAGATCCATGAGTTGGGAAAACTGATGCTTCCGCCGAGGTTGGTCTCCTTGCTGTCAGGTGATATGCGTAGCGTCCGTGACAGTATTCTATATATGGAGGAGATGCTTCTGAAAGAGAAAAATCCAACGCTGCCGTTTTTGGTCGCAAAGGTGCCATCTACGCGGGATTTGTCACTGAAGGCAACGGAAACAAGATCATCATTAGATTTGACGACATTTTCCGGATGTTCCACATGAAATCCCTCCACTCGTCAATCGTGCGTCTGTTTACGCTCAGTTTTGCGCATCAGCTATCCATAGAGAATGTCAAAAACATCGCGCTAGCAGACCCCTACTACATGCACGACATGTACTTGAGCAACCCCAAGGGTAGGGCAAAAGCGACAAAGTACCTCCAACAAGTGTTGCTCAATAACCATATGAACAAGAGGATCACCCTCGTGCCTTACTTTCCCGAGTAAGTTATATTTCCCATCTTTACATAAGTTTACGCATATACAATTTTTGAGGATTATATATATGGACTCTCCTGTTTTGCGCAGAAACAAATACGGCACCCTCATCATGCTATACCCGAGAGACGCGCACGCAGTATATCTCGACTCCGGGAGTACGATGAAGGAGAAGAACTACTCCCTCATCAAGTCTGTTCTGAATGATGCTTTGGACGGCTACATCAAGGGGGAAGGATTCCGCAACAGGAAGAAACAAATTCAAGGCAAATATGTGTTCAGACACAGAACAGAGTTTTCCTGCCCCAAGCAGGCGCCAGGCGGCCATATGGAGGCATGGTACCTCATCCAACACATGACGGAGATCGTGAAGGACCAACATAGTCTACAATACATGTCTGCTGTGGACAAATGGTCTCGCAGCATCGTCGAATGGTCTGATGCTGAATTCAGACAAAACTTTGGTCGCATCCAACGCAAGCTCTGCACAATCATCTATAAGGATGTAGTAACTAAAGGATCCGTCTTCCACTGGAACACCCCACCATCTAACAATGAGTTGCGACAATGTGTGCTAGAGCAGACTGACGAGAGACCATTCAACTCGTTAGAAGGTGCTCTTCCGTTCCCGCCGGAGAAGAAACAGAAGATCACAACATCGAGGAAGAAATGATCGACGGTATGTATTCGATTCGTTACGAATTTCTCCTAATAAGAACTTGTGATTTCCTTTGCCGGTCTAATGCTTTTATCTTGGTCTACAGAGAGATGAAGAAGTGGACGGCGCGCTGGCCCTAGCGAAAGATCGCAAGCGGAGGCGGACCGTATATCTAGCTAGTCTTCTTTGCGATTGATCTCTATATCGCGCGTACGTTGTATAGATGTCGTCATACCTTTGTAATCGTTGAACTAATTAGATGGCTATATTTTGGGTTCGAAATCTTCCGACATAAACGTGTTATTGAGATCAATATGTATTCGCACTTATGAGAATTGGATATAGATGCATATGTATCGATGTGTTAATTTCGTTATCGATGTGTGAAATTCGTTATGGATGGATGCATATGTATCTAAGAGTGATTTATATGTGTGAAGTTTATAAATTACAGAATTTGAATGTATTTGGACCTGTATATAGTATAATACCAGAATATACAAACTGTTATACAAAAAAAAAAACCTGGGAGACTTACCGCTGGCGAACTAAACTGCTACCGCTGGCCAACACTACCACTGGCGAACGTGGAGTCTAGCGCTGGCGAACCGGTACCGCTGGCGAACACGGGAGCTACCGCTGGCGAACATAGCGCTGGCGAACAAGGTTCTGTTCGCCAGCGGTAACATGCACTACCGCTGGCGAAGCGTTGTTCGCCAGCGGTATCCTGCTACCACTGGCGGTGTACTGCTGGCGAACACATGTTCGCTAGCGGTAGCTGGATTTTGTTCGTCACTGGTAGCCTATTTCCTACTAGTGCGATAGGGGCCCTAGAGGCTGGCGGCGTGGACTCTCCCACGTCCGGCACCTCGATGGGCGCCATCGGCGTACGCCCCGGCAATAAACCGTACATCGGTGCGATAGCTGGCGACGCCGCATCCAGAATTGTGCTTGGCTGGGCCACCGAGGCGTTGGACCTCGTGATGGGGTCGTGAGGAAGGAACATGGGGGGCACCGCCCTGCATTCCCATCTTAATCATGGCAGGTTGCGCAGACGCTAGGCCGATCCTGGCATCCCTGGCCGTCGTGTCCTTCGTGGTCTGCGGTTCGGCATCGGCGGCGGCCTTGACCCGTTCCCTCTGACCGGCCCTCTTCGCCGACTCCTCCTTCCTCTCCACGTCGGAGAGCACGGCCTTGGGCCTCTTTGCCCTCTGGGGGTGGGGCCTTGGACGTCGCATGTGCTGGCGCCGGAACCGGCTGAGCAGGTCCAGCTGCGGGCACAAAATGGGTGGTATCGTCCGCGTCGGCCATGGCTAGGGCACAGAAGGGGGACGGTGGCTCGGGGTGGGAGATGAACGACTGGCAAATGAGTGGATTGTGCCTCTGTTGGGCGGGCCAAGACAGAGAAATACATGACACGAGCGTTGTCCAGGTGTGTCTGGACTGTGCTCAAATGTGGATCAAATTTGGGCAGGAAATGAGCGGCCCTGGACAAAAAAATGGACCATGGTCCGTTTAGACAGCGCCGTAGGGGCCTGGTTTTCGGCCGGGCTGCTCAAATCAGGCCGGTCCGGGCGAAGTAAGAAGTCCCGTAGAACATGTTCTCACGGACCAATTTGGGGGAAAACATCCTTCCAACGTCTCTCCTAGACATACCACAGAGGTAGGACAACTCCATTTTCCTCCAAACTTGCCCCAGGTTTAGGCTACGTTTGGGTCGTCCACGGACGCGCATGGTCCTCCCCATGGTCCTCATGGCCGAAGTGCAGCCACACCTCTTTTTTCCCACCTACCCCACTTATTCTCCCCCTCGACGTCCTTGCCGATGTAGCTGCAATTCCTAGAAGCGCTCGACCACGCTGCAGTCGCCAGCGACCACCTCCAACTCCGCTGGTTGGGCACCGGGCACCATCTGATGTCCACCGACACGGAGGGTCAATTGGGCTCCTCTGATAAGTCGCATCGGGCAAGGAGAGGTCGTTATTCCATCGACACCGCCATCGGAGCGTGTAGCCGAACACCTGTTCGGGCTTTTGCTACGTCAAGCAAAGGTACGCTTCTTCTACAACTATATGTACTATACTTCTTGGTCATGGCAATAAATTGGTCCAAATTATGTTGCAGATGGACGATTTGTATCACTTCTTCTGCAACTATTTCATCGATACTTAGAATGATTCATCCGACAACGATACCGACATTTTCATGGCCGCTGCCACCCTTGTCCAGAACTTTAATGAGGACTCATTTGGAAATTACGTAGGATCGGTGCTTGGTCATGAAGGCGATTTGGAACGTTATAGAGAAGAGGGCAACGAGCAACTATGGAAAGATTATTTTCATCCGGTCAAACCAACATATCCTGCAAGTGTGATTCTTGTCGGTTCCGTATGTCAAGACCTTTGTTCTTGTGAATTCTCCAAGGAGTGATGGAGCATGATGATTACTTTGAGTGCAGGGTTGATGCTACAGGCAAGTTTGGGTTCTCTAATCAGAAATGCACTGCAGCAATCAGGATGCTACTAGAATGGTGTATCCTCGGTTGATTCCATGTAGAAAGTGTTGATCCAATCGGATATTCCAACCGATAGTAATGCAAAAATTTGGAAGATTAAAATTATACTTAAAACTAAGGTGTTTGCACGGTATCTTCGTCGGGGGGTAATTATTACAAATGATAACCTCGCTAAGCGTAACTGGCATGGAAGTAAGAAGTGTGTCTTCTAGTGCAATGTTGCTCGTTCTATATAGTTAGGCATCCAGATAGGATCTTCACTATACCCCCCAAGTGGTGTTCCGAATATTTTTGGTAATTGGTTAAACGGGTTGGACCATAGGTTCAAGATTCTTATTAGGATGGGGGCGATTGCCAATATATGGTCGATGTGGCTGTGTAGAAATGATAAGGTTTTTGCAAAGTTTTAAATAGCGCGCTATCGCGTTTTCTGCATTGTGGCGACAAGTGCATTAGCGCGCTAAATGTATCAAAACCCTAAAATATCACGCTATAGCGGCGATTTAGCATCGCTATAGCGTTTCAATCAGGTCGCCGCTAAATGTCATATCCTGCAATTTAAAACTATGGGTTTTTGACAATAAATATTGTTCTCTTATGCAGGTTATCAACTATTGCACTTCTATGCTCCGGCCATGGTTGCCACTTCAGCGTGTCGGCCATTGCAACTTGTTCTTGGAGGTGGCATCGAGGCTAGAAAAGGAAGCGAGGGAGTTTTTGTCCAGTCATGGATGGCAACATAATCTTCGGATCTGCCCTCCATCATCTAGACATCTTTACAATTCCCCATTATGATATGTAATTCGCCTATTTATTTTTATTATCTTCAGACTTGTGAACATTCTTGGGCTGTGCATCCTAGTTATGCAGAGGCTGGGTGTAATGCTTTAAAATTTTAAGTAATAAAATCTCTTTATCGAAAAAAGCAATCAGAATGCTTGCACATGGTGTTGCGGTCGATATAGTTGATGATTACTTGCGCATGATTGCCAGCACTTGCATTGCTTCGATGCTGAAGTTCTGCAATGCAGTGGTACAAGTGTTTGACAAAGAGTACTTGAGGGAGCCAAATGTTGAGGACAGTAAACGATTTCTCTCAAACAACGAGGTAAGAGGCTGTCCTGGGATGCTTGACAGTATAGATTGCATGCACTGTGAGTGGAAGAATTGTCCATTTACTTAGCAGGGGATGTAGAGGAGTTTTGGGGACTTTATAGCGGTCAAGTGGTTCCGGAGGAGTTTCTGGGACTTTTCATACAAGGGAGTAGTACCGGGAGGGGGCAGATTTCCCCCTCACGGCCGGCCAAACCCTATTTTAGGAGCTGCAACGTGAGCCCTAGTGGCTTCACAAGTTGGTACTTGTTGTCACAGTGGCTTCACAAGTTGACGAAGAGCACCAAATTTAGCATCCCCAAAGGAAAAAAGAACCAATGTTGCTATATTTAATCGCAACATGTAGAGTAATCAATGCAGTGATAATAGTGGAGAGAAAAAAGGAAGGACAAAATGTCCTGGATCAGCTCTTTGTGTATTACCTTAGTGAGGTCTTCTTAGAGTCCTTCTAGGACTCCCCCCAATCCGATTTGAGGTAGGGGGATTCTAAGACCAACTAGGTCTCCTCCTCCTCTTTTCATTCCAAATTGGGGTGTCCCTAGCCAACTTGTCCAGGGCTCCCTCCCCTTATTTTTTGCCCCACCACCTAGTGGGACCATGTGCCCACTAGCACATGTGGTTCCACTACGGTTTTGGACCATTCCGTCCATCCCGGACATTCCCGACAAATCCAAGACTCCTCCGAAGCTTCCTGGAACTTGATGAACCATTCCACCACTTTCCATAGAATGTTTTGAACCATTCCTTCCACTCTCGATCACATTCCGTACTCCTCCGTAATATCCTGAGACACTCTTAACATTCCTTCGGACTTACTTCATCTATATCTTCCATTTCAAACTCTTAAAATGTTGTAGAACTTTAATGTGTGTCCCTATGGGTTCAAATACATGTCGATATGTCTGAAACTCTTTTTGCTAGATTGATCATTGACAGTGTCTTGATACACATAATGATCCCTACACTGATCCCCTACACGTAACACAAAGATCTTTATCGTGACAACCACCTGTATTACTAGCATTCAATGCATCTCGATACTTTACAATGTCCGAGGTGAAGCATTCTCGTTACCCAACATGTACTCTTTTAATCATTCCGTCCGGATGATTATGAACAGCGTAATACCTGCAAGGGCCCGGAGTGTATCTCTCCATCAGAGGAGTAGAAATTCGCAACCACACCATATACAAGTCAGGCTTACTATCCGGCAAGAACGAAAGACCAAATTTATAATTATCCAGTTACGGTGTGAACACTGTGGCATTTGCCCCTTTTTAAAATAATTTTAAACACGATTTAAAAAGTTAAAAAAATTAGACAAAATTTTATATGCACATGTCCACAAAATATGCGCGCGGCAAAATATTTTTTGAAAAAATTACTTTTATTTTGCCTCCATAAAAAGACAAAATTTATTTCTTGAAAAAAATGTCACTGCGTATATTTTTGTCTTTTTTACATAGGCCAAATAAAAGCTCATTTTTTCACAAAAATTTCTACGTGCACTTAGAACATAGATACTTATACTCGCAATTTTGTTCCCGATTTTTTGACATTTACAAGTATGATTTTTAGAAACGGGGCAGATACCCTGTGTGCATATGTGTATTTTCCGTGCCTTCTACCGTAGATTGGTTTGTTAGTATCAAATTATAAATATATAGTGTTGTTGGATTACATAGCCTTTGGGAGTGTCCTTTGGTTGGGTCGATGGTACCATTTAGCTGTGTCTCGTGAATTAGAAAGAAGAGGGTGTGACTAGGAAAAGGCTTCCCTCTCGCTAGCGTGCGAGAGGCTAGCCCGAGCAATGGAAGCATGGCGAGAGTTACGTATACGACTTCTTTTCTTTCCAAAATCGATAGAGAGCTCGCGAGGGATGAGCGCGAGCGGTAGTGGCCAAGGCAAGCCAGGCCACCGGCCATCATCAGCGAAGTACAAAAAAAAAATCAAATACCCTCCTGGTACACTTCGATCTATAGCACGAAAAAAAAATCAAAACGTACAGAGAAACACATGTATAAAACACTGAAACTGGAAGTACGGGAAGTACATCATGTACAAAATACTATGGCTCGGCTTTGCCTTGATATTTTTTTACGGCTCGGCTTCGCCTTGATAACCATTTATAAAGATCTCGAAGTGGGTACATAGGTCGTTATGCGTATTGGTCGAAACGTGCATTGGTCGTAGTGCGTGCTATGCCTCGATGTTGCCTCGTGCTATCGCTCGGCTTCGCCTCGAATAAAGCGTCTATGGAGCTTCACCTAAAAAGTACACACATGTTGTATTTAAAAATATATAAAAATTGATGCTGAAAGTATATACACGTTGTACGTGAAAGGACATCCATGTTGCTACTGAAAAGTACAACCACTGAATGTACACCGACACTAGTAACGTATATACATCCACGTGTTGCTTCTGGATGCACCCACGTTGCTACTGAAAATACACGGTGTACAAGCACGTTGCTACTTGATGTACATGGTGTATACGGTGTACAACCACGCGTCTGTGACTGGATGTACACCCACGTTGCTACTGAAAGTATAAAATATATAGAAGATTGAGTATAAAAGTCTAAAAAAGAAAATTTTGAAAGTATAAAGTATATAGAAGAGGGAGTATAAAAGTCTAAAAAGGAAATTTTCTCGAAACCTATCAAAATGTGATCTAGTTTTGAAAATCTCGACGCAAGAATCTCAAGTATGAAAACGGTTCGTAATTCCGAAAAATAGTTCTTGAGATACTCCCTCCGTTCGAAATTAAATGTCACAGGGTTTGACAAAAGTGGATGTATCTAGACATAATTTAGTGTTAGATACATCCACTTTTGTCAAACTTTGTGACACGTAATTTCGGACGGAGGGAGTATTTCATTTCTAAATAACGAATTAAGAATAAATGTGTTCCCACCAAAATTCTCTCGTGCTGACACTTGTCACGCATGCAAGCACCCGGGGGGGGGGAGAGAAAACGACACTTGGCACGAGGGGGAGTGCACGAGAAGTGAAAACGCGACATGTATCACAAGCACAACGCACGAGTGTGACCTTTCCGAAGGTTTTCCTTTTTCTAGCGATTTCTGAAAGAAGGGGAAAGAAGTTTGTTAATTGAAAAACAATGTAGCAAAAGAGAACTGGGCCAGCCTATTAGACGGCCTTTGGACTGACTAACATCACGAAGGCTGCATGGGAAATCGATGCAGAGCCCTCCTTCCAGGCTGCCGGCCTTCTCTTCGTTGTCTTGTCGTCAAACCTACCAGAACCATATTCCTTGGTAGGACTCCAACTTAACTGAATGCAGCTACGTATAGTGCGTTCCCTGACGATGGCTTTTCAATTGGCTACTAGGTACAGAATTGAACCGATTTACACGAATAGAGGTTCATGTCCTTTTCACCTAGCTAGCAAAGCCAAGTTGGCCGGTCGAACTTTGCCAGGTTTTAAAACATGACAAGTGGACAGTCTTCCAGGGTGGAAAACATCACGACGTCGACACGACTAGATGGATGAGCTAGCTAGCTCCTTATTTTTCTCCGGTACCGCCCATTTGATAGCTTGCGAAAACATTTCACCAACAAAATTGCAGTACCTAGTAAACTGCAATATTATGTCATTTTTATCAGGGTTATCAAAAAGTAACTGAAAAATCTACGACTACAATATTATGTCATTTTTTTATATACTAGTGTTGCTAAACTAAGAAAATGTCAACAAACACATGAACAGCACACTGCTAGCTATATTTTCGTCAAATCTAACATGTTATCTTTTCTTTTGCAGGGAAACTGCCACTAATTACAAATTTACAAAATTGTGTACCATGAAAATATTTTGCATGATAATTCTAGTACTTAATTGGCACTATTTTCATATTACAATCGAGTTATTCTTTCACAAATTAATAGACATAAGCTACGTAAAAGGTGGCTGCATCTTTTTTTACTAGTATGCAAAATGACCACAAAAGGCATGCAAAAGACATACGCGTAATGGAGAAGCATCTGAATTAGATTGCCAGACAAGTTAACCACAGTCATGGAAATTCCCCTGTCAAATTAAGCATGCTTCCCAGATGCTCTCCGAATGGATTCGGTGTAGTTGACCAAAAGGAAGCAATACAGGGTCTGCACCTAGCATGCGTTCCTGCATGCATGTACCAACCAACCAACGGATGAGCGCTGTAGCTCCAAAATATATGCATGTTGAAGCAGCAGAGATATCATCAAGGTAATTTAAAATAAAAAGGGCGATATGCTGAGTGTTTATCTCCGTGACACAGAATTGGCCTGCATGCCCCCACATGTAGCAGATTCTTTGAACCTGCATAAGATCACCAGGAACCTACGTATGTCCAGCATTGTATTGTAAGCACAAGTGGGAAGCTCCATTCTTTGAACAGCATTGGCCAGGTAGGGACAAGGTGGCTGTCCTTTTGATCTCAACAGGTTGCAAGTTGAGAGCAAGAAGAAGAAATGACTGGTTGAGGCTCGATGGGAACTTGAGCCTGCAACTTGTTGTTTGGTCTTAAACTGTGTGCTGCCGGTCCAAACCAGGGAATCGGGTTTCCCTTGGAAACCCACAAAGTTGCTCCCATCCTAAAAAGAAGTTGGTCCCTGCCAGAGGTTTTTGTGGTGATCATCCAACCATCCATTCATCTGAATGCTTCAAAATCCATGCATGGATCCACACTTAGTGCGACACAATTTTTTTCCAATTCACAGTCTGTGCCACTGATATACATACACCGGATCGTTGTCAGTCCGGGTTTGTCGATGAACAAGAGAAACCGGTCGTATATGGCGTGCTGGCTAGCTTGAAGATATGGCGTTGTCGTAGACAAGACGTGACACGCGTTTAGTGCGATCACACCCTGGCGTATACACTGATCAGAAATTACGTGCAGTTACATATTTTTTATTTTCTTTTACAGAAATTATTGTTTGATGCATATTAAAATATGAATACTAGCAATGTGCAAAACATATACAAATTTGTGATTTTTAAAAATGCAGTAAATTGGGCCAAAATATAGCAAGTACGTGTAATTGTGTGCATTGTTTGAAATTTTGTGATGTTTGTTTGGATCGGTCACGTTATTTCGGTACATTTGAACTTGTCGACTAGAAAATTAATGAAAATCCTTATGTTAAACAAGAAGTTGTGTGCTAGGGTGGTAGCATACCGTGTTATAGCCAGTCATTTGAATAAAAAAAAATCAATTTCAAATAAAATAAAATTTCTTCATTTTATACGAAATAATTTTTGAAATGACGAAATTTTGGGAACTTTCATTGATCTTGTTACACAATTTTCCATTTGAATGCTTCCCCGAGCAATAAATCCATGTATGAATCTAGAAATAGTACATAGATGTGTGCCAAATCATGGTGAAACCATGTTCAACGATTGTCATGAGGAACTAGTCGTAGGTGGCGTGCTCGCTAGCTTGAATTTATGTCTTTGTCGTGAATAAGAGACCTTATATGTTTATTGCAGATTTTCGGCATACGTTTGGTCCATACGCTTATTCGCCATTTTGTGCAGTTTCACATTTTTGTTGGAAGAAAATGATGGATGTTAAATTTTTTTTAAATGAGCACTAGAACATTGAAAAAAGTGTTCATATGTCATCTTTGCAAAAGGGCAAGATTCTAGCCAATGTATATTAACTGTTTCGAAAGTTGAGCTTGTTTTTTGTGTGCGCGAAACTCGCAAATTTGTAAATCTTGCTATAGCCAGCCTTTCCAAAGGTGGTGAAATTATGTTTATTAGTTGTAGAAGAAAACATCAAGAGCCTATGGTGAAACAAAAGGAAAAAAAAAAAAGCCAGGTAAACACAGACAATTGGACATGGTCCTCTAACATGCCCTCGCTGACATATGGGCCTTCCATCTCTGGCGTCCCTACATGGCGGCGACTCAACGTCGCCGTTGGCTACGTTAGACAGCCCCCCTTCGCACGCATCCACACACGCAAGTAATAAGGCACTAGCTGAGCAGAATGGTGTGCATCGCAAGATGGTTGCGGTCACACATGGATGGATTAGTATTTTTGCTAAATGATTAAGCGAAGAAGTGCACAAACAGGTAGTTAGAATTTTGTGCATTCTCACTCTGTATCAAAATGTAACATGTTTTACCGTTTATTAGACAACACGTTACTAGACATGTTTTAGTGCAAGGTGGACATGAATCTAGACACTAAAACATATCTAGATATATACGTTTGTATAGAAAACGCTAAAACATCTTATATTTGATAGGGAGAGGGAGTATGATACTTGCACGTAAAAAACGGTCTACTTCTGTTTGTTCCATGTCAAAGTATAGGACGTACCCGTCATGTAGATGTGTACACGTGCCCATGTACTTTGTTTGTATGATTGTATCTCCCGTGTCAAAAAGGTCCCATCATCATGTAGTAGATGTGTACACGTGGCCATGTCAGTTCGAAAACACGCTACCTGACACGATTGAACGACTTGACATGCACACATACAAGCGTGCGTGGAGCTAGCATTGACCAACGACCAAGAAAGTGTGCGACGGACGTCTGACCGAGTTTCTGCTGACTCGAGCTCATGGCGCTGTCCCCCAACCCCTGACTGAGTTTTCGTTGGCAGAAAATAAAGAGAGCAGCTGCATGCAAAGACAAGCTACGCAACAAGACAGAGCCGAGCAAGCTACACACGCATGAACAGACGTGAAGCGACGCAAGAGTCGTACGTACCTCTGGTCCGTGGTAGTACGAATATTGGCCTTGTAATGTTCCAAAAGAGGAGATGGCCTATATTTAGCCGGAATATACACAAGGATACGGGTAAAAATATGCGTGTGTGAGCAGTACTAAAAGTAGCTCTGGTGGTACGCTCACAGGCACGGCAGGCGCCACACGCCTACTTACATATATATATATATACAGTAGATCGATGCAGTGGTGACTGCGACTGCAGTCGTACACCCACTTGAATTGTCTGTCCGCAAATAGTACTGTGAGCCCACTGTCGTATACACCTCGCAAAGGGACAACTTGCTGCTGCTGACCCACACAACAACCAATTGCTACGTGTACATTGCCCATTACTTCGCCCATTACTCTCACACCCCTACTCTAGAGTCTAGATGGCTATGAGATGCTACCGGGAGCTATTGTCAGCTAGTGAGAGAACACAAGAGAATTCTCTAGTGGACAAATGGAGTAGCTCTTTATTTTGAAAGCACTAAAATTCATGTTTTAAATTTTCGAAAATTTCTACAAAAAATATCCTGGACGTAGGTAAATGTTGTATTCTAAAAACTCGAGTGAAATCTTGATTAGAAATACTTTATATTTTGGCCTGTGCAAAAAGGATAAAGTCCGACGTTTGAAAGCAATACGTGAAAGCCGCAAAGTTTCAAAGCATCTGTACCGGCACCCTCAAACGGGCAGTCCAATGGTGGTCCAGACACAACCCCAAACGGCCGGCCCGAGCGAAAATATATCCGGCGCCCTAGGGACGCGCTAAACTTTGAGGCCTGCTCGGGCGCCGGATTTTGTCAGGGCAGACCATCTGAAAGGCTGGGCCCACCCTTCATACACGCCACTCCCCTACGAAGGTTAAAGGCGCAGTGCAGGAGGTCGCTCTGCCCGCGTAATGACAACAACGGTACGCGACTGGCTATCTAGCGACGGGACACCAGTTTACCTCTGCAGCACGCATCGCATTGACACGTACGGGATCAGTCTTGCCGGCTCCCGAAGCGGCGCCAGGGCCAGCAAGGCAAGGATATGTCGCCACTATTTACTCCGACCATACTCGTGATCCGACGCGTGGTCACCCGCCGGTCGTTTCCCGCCAGCGGTTTCCGCCAAGAGAGCGAACGGCTATGAGAAGCCAATCCTCTCGCCGTGGACGATTCACACTCATCTTGACCTTGCCGTAGCCTCTTCTCACTGTCTCCTTCTAGGTGTAGCATTCCCTAGCTCGAAGAAAACATGTCACATCACCTTCATGCGTCGTCGGTCAACTTCACCTAGCAGGCGGCGCGCCGTGGGCAGGACCCGCCGTGTGACGACGGCGGGAGGAGGAGGCCAGGCAGCGGCAGGAGGAGGTGCCGCAGGAGCGAGAGCCGGAGCAGCACCCTTCACTGAGTGAGGTCGGGGTTCCAGGAGGCGGAGGCAGCCGCCAGTCAGGCCTCCCTGGAGACCACGCAGAGGGAGAAGCATGTTCACGCCCTCGACGCTGAGAGGCGGGTCTATGAGGAAGGGAACGCCAACGCTGCGTCGGATGAGCAGCAGACTCTCATCACGCAGAGGGAGGACGATGTCGCCTCCTTGATGGTCGTCCAGCGTGCGGCCCAAGAGGAGTTGAACAAAGCACTGGCAGCATCGGAAGCTGCCCGTACTGACGTGGCGAACTCCAACCGACGTGTACGCGCACTGTCACAGCAGGCGGAGGTGCACCAAATGGGGGTGCAAGGCAGGGCAGTGCGCGCGCTAGCTATCGCAGGTGGTGGGTCGTTCGCCCGCCTCCGTATCGCAGGTGGGCAGAACCCCCAACATGGCGGACAGCTGTCTGGCACCCCTCAAAGAGGGCACAACTGAGGGTGTCGGACCCAATTTAAATGACTGAAGTTGGAGATGCTCTGAACTTTCCTAAATCCGTCATATTTTATTATTTTTTGTGTAGCCAATATATGAATTATTCTGAGTTGAAATTTGGCACGTTGGTTGGTAGAATGAATGATTGTCTACATCCATGATTTATTTCAGATTTTTTCTAAACTTTTACGTTATGATTTTTTAATTTTCCAAAAAAAAAACAGCTCCGTGGAGCTCGGCCTCCATGCATTTGTGGTTTCCGATTTCTGGTAAACGTAGGTTTTAGGTGATGTGTGTAGCTTAGTAGTTTGCGGTTGCTTAAATGTGTGTAGTGTGCCATTTTTTTTATTTTACAATCTATTGGAAAAAAAAATCCATAGCTGTGTGTGTAGTTCACTTGATGTCTTTAGCTTAGTACTCCCTCCGTTCAACAATAGATGACTTTCACATATCTAGATATAGATGTATCTTGACACATTTTAGTGTCTAGATACATCCATATATAGATATGTGGGCAGTCATCTATTGTTGAACGGAGAGAATACTTGGCTGCTGTCATTGCATCGTTGCTGCAAGTTGCCTAGCTAGCTCCGATCATGCAAGTTTTTTTTTTTCTATGTTGTGTTTCAAATGTCTTCTCTCTCTATTATTGTATTTCCATCCTTATATATACAGTTTTGAGGTGTGTCATCCTGATTTCTTTTGATGTTCTCCTAAACTACACCTGGCCTATATTTTAACGGAACCTTAAACTACACTAGTAAGTGTGGCAGTCTTGATCCCCAAAGTGTAAATAATCACAATTAGGAAATTAATGTGCAATATATGTATGCGAGGTTCTTGAGTGTGGTTCTATCAAAGGTCCTAGCTAAGCCATTAAAAGCTAACGCTAAACATCGTTGAAGCTATTTGAGAAGCACATTGAAATATTACAACTGAAAATAACAAACATGCATGCCACATGAGTTAAGCAATTCTTACTTATTTTTTTTGTATACCTCCACCACTTACATAGAATAGATATATTTAACTTAGAAGACTAATGATGATACACTTGAACACAACCAGAACAAGATTTTCTTCACGACAATTACTTAACCACTAAGAAATTATGAGTTGCTCAAACAGAGAAAATGAAGTCTTTTTTCTGGAATTGTTAAAAAACATGCAATATGTATAGTTATGTTGTTTTCATGAAGTTAAATTCAATAATTGAAACATCATGTTGGAAATAATCTATCGATGTAAAATAGTGTGAATTTTTTTTTAGCGAAGTCTTGACCGGTGGAACTATCTGTAGCTTAAGCCTAGATAAATAAAAGAGCTATTTGAGGGCTCAATGAGTGACTAGCTACTATGCCTTTTACATTGTGCATTCATTGATGCCATGTCAAGTTGTATCTACAGTAGCTCAGCAAGATCAATGAGAACCTAAGAAGCTTAACTGAATTGAGGTACTGTTAGTGAGTACAATGAACCTAGCGAGCTCTGCTCATACAAGTTGGGCTGCTGTCATTGCATCGATGCTGCAAGTTGCCTAGCTAGCTAGCAAATCAAAGTAGACGTACACTATTACTGTTAATTGGTCCATGTCTTGTCCTTGAAATAGTATACTACAGCTTCCAACCAAATTGGCCATAAGGCTGGTGCCAATGCACCGCCCACTATTCACGGGCTATAGCCCCGCCACGTCACCTTCTCTCACCACTATCACGCCACTCTCACGGGCACGGTGCCAGTGCACGGGCTATAGCCCGGGCTGTAAGATTCTCTCTCTGCCACATCAGCTTTTCTCTCTCCTCCACGTATTGTATTGAAAAATAGTACTTATTTTGGTTTCCAAAATCTTGTATTGAAAAATAATTCAAATTGACTAAAGAAACACATGGTATTGTTGGAAATTTCACAAGGTTTCCAAAACATATTTTTGCCAAAATTTTACTTTACAAAAAGGCCCAGAAAACTTTGTTTTCTCTTTAGTTTTCAAAGAGAAAAGGACTTTGTTGTGAAATTTCCGAGAAGACAGGGGGTTATGGACAAAATGTCCTTGTCTTCTACCTCTGGACTGGATCCTATCGCCCGCCACCGCCATTGCGCCGCCCACCCACTCGCCCCCCCTCTCGCCCCGCCTCCCTCCTACCGCCCCGCCAACGCGGGCTGGAGGCCGGGCGACACCGGACTAGCGCCGGGCGCCAGGGCAACCGCCCGGCGGCGCCAATCGCCCGCCCCTACCGCCTCCTCTCGCCCCGCCTCGGGCGGGAAGGCCCCTCCCGCCCCTCCCTAACGCCTCCACTGGCACCAGCCTAACAAGTGGCAGATAGAGGTAATGTTCGGTGGTATTAGTTTACTGTAGAAACCAGCTTGATACTCTACCATATTGATGCATACTGGTTCTGCTAGCTGCCTGTTATGGTACGACAGAGAGAGGACCATAATCATGGCATGTCCATATTTTTAGTGGGAACCATTGATCTCTACCATATTGTCGCCATTATAACTCAAACTGTCAGTTTTGGATATCTTCACGTAGAAAAAAGAGATATATTCTTGGAACGAAAATAGATTTGAGTTACTATTGGAGACAATACTCGTGATAATTGCATAAGAGTAACTCCTATTTATAAAGTAGAATTTAAAGAAGAATAACGAAATGGACCGTACATATGTTCACATACATACCTAGGTAACAGGTTGCGCTATTTGACTCACGAAGGGTGGAATAATTATTTTACACCATCCATGTATCTTCAAAACCGTATATTATTTTACGCCACACAAATTTTGGCTTGCACCTGAAGTTAAGGAGAATGTAAGAAAATATATACATGACATAAAAAATATTTTGTTCATTTTATTCTTGTATAATCATTTTGTTCATTACAACAAGCCATTAGAAAATGGACATACTCTTGCATATGCAACTTTGACCATTGCTTTTTTAACAAATACGTTGATAAAATTATAAAACTAGAAATCTGTGAAAAAAATCGTATAAATCCAGTGGTATTATTTCACCTATCTAATCCAAATATTAGCTTCACATATGGTCAACTACAATTTTAGTCACGAATAGATCATTCATATATCCATGTGAAATAATTTTATTCCGAAATTTAAGGTATAGAAATTTCTATTAGAAAAACATTCAAGTAATAGACAACTACCTTTAGTTCTATTTTCTGCTAGAGAAATATTTACATGGATTCATTTTCAGTTCATATAACAACTTTTAGAGGATACACATACCACTCTGATACTGGGAGTCATTGTTACTTCTTGCAAAACAAGAGATAGCAGTTGCAGTTTTAACCATGTGTGAACTAATCAATTGTAACACAATCCAAGAAAAACAAGCAATTCAAATATATTACATAAATATATCCATGAGAACCTAAGTAGCTTTTCTTATAACTATCTTATCCTCCCATGGAAATCCCATTTTGCAATTCTCACCAATATAAATTTCCGGTGGTATATATGATGCTTAGAACTAACATAAACTAAGTATTGTAGATGAAGTACTATGATTTAAAAAAAAAACAAATTGGTAGGCTATCTATATCAAGATGGGAAACAATAGGATTCATCAAATATTGTGTTCAAGTTGATAAAACTTCAACTGATATGTGTAGATTAACTATTCCTTTTGGGAATATGGTTATACTGATGTAAGAATGATGAAGTAGAAATAAATGGGAGAGAGTTAGAACTTTTTCAATCATAGCCAAAAGAGATACAGACAAATGAGTGCTTCAATATCTGATCCACTCTAGCAAGAATGCAAGATATTCTGACCAGAATGAATGGAAAGTTAGACAAACTACTCAAAACTAAATGGAGCAGAATCCAAGTCCAGAACTAACAATTCATATATTTTCCATGTAAGCTCTCAATCCCTAAAATTGTCTTTTGCTTGTTTGGCAAAAATTTCACACTGCCTTGCGTATATAATTGCTAATGAAATATCACTTGGTGTAGAAAAACCAATCTTGCTAACATATATATCAAGTTGGTGAAGAAATCTTCATCGAAACATAGAGGAAATGTATCAATGGAACTTATTCACGTACTAGGATGGTACTCCCTCCGTCCACTTTTATAAGTCCCACTTCTTAGCATATCAATAGTAAGAAGTGGGCCTTATAAAAGTGGACGGAGGGAGTACCACATATAGAGACACCAATGATCTTAGGATTATTATGATCTGTAGCTAGAACCTCTAATGGTGTTTGACACACACACATAATTACATACAAGTCATTTTGCAAACTGACGTAAGAGCTGTGTTCTATGCGAAATTGAGAGACAGGATTGTTTTACAAATCAACACGTAATGCTTGACAGCAACAAGATGAAGATCAAGAAGAGGGTGTATGAGCAGATGTTATCGGACGAAGGCACCTAGGGCAGGAAGCTGCTGTCCGTGAGCCACGCATTGCCTCTTGAACAGCTCCTGCGGCCCTTGCTCCGCCGCTCGCCCCCTCTTCGCTCCGGCGATGTCAACGCCGAAGAG
Source organism: Alopecurus myosuroides (assembly GCA_028641055.1). NCBI lineage: Eukaryota > Viridiplantae > Streptophyta > Magnoliopsida > Poales > Poaceae > Alopecurus > Alopecurus myosuroides. Next base: position 526,305,453 of record CM054058.1, read on the forward strand.
TCTCACGACCCGGACTTCCTCTACCTTCGCCGTCCCCTCCAGCGGCGCGGCGCCACCGTCGGCGCAGAGGCTGGCCTTTAGCGTGCTCTTTTTGCAGTCGATGAAGAACTGCTTCTCGGCGCCGTACGCCGAGCAGGAGAACACGATGGCGTCGCCCGCGCCGAGTCCCTTCTCCCGGACGAAGCGGCTCCAGCCCTTGGTGAGCACGTAGCTCTGGCTGCTGTTCCAGTACGAGTACCGGAACCTCCACACCTTCCCCTCGCCGTCCTCGAAGTTGAGCAGCACGCCCTTGCCGGTGGTCGTCGTCGTCTCCCGCGAGCGGTTCAGAGGGAAGTGCTTCTCGGCGTGCTGCTTGGGGACCACGAGGCGGTTGAGCTTTCCGACGTCGCTCGGCGTCACGGCCTTCTCGAAGAGCGGCTTCCGCGCCCACGCGGGCGTCGGCTGCGCGCGCGCGCCCATGCCGCGGCCACGCCGCAGGCCCTGCCGGAGCTCGTCGGCGTAGGTGTGCTTGCGGAGCATGTCCACGATCTCCGCCTTGGAGTGCGCCGCCAGGAAGGCGAGCTCCGCCGCCTCGGCCGCGCACGGGTAATTCGTGGCGGCCTCGCGGCCGCGGTACCGGAGCGCGGCCACGTCGTAGGCGCGCGCGGCGGCGTCTTCGTCGGGGAACGTGCCGAGCCACACGCGCGCGTGGCGCTCGTAGATCTGCGCGCCCCACCGCCCGTTGGGCTGCGGCACCACCCCCTTGAACCGCGACGAAGTCGACGACGACTGCGCCGACACCGTCCGGGAGGTCACTGCCTCGTCGGTGACGGCGACTGGCAGCTGGCTCGGCGCCGTCGGCGGCCGCGTGGCACCAGACTCCGTCGTGGCCGTCGACGCGGCGGAGGAGTACTGGGAGTGGGAGGAGTGTTCCGCCGCGCAGCTCAGGATTTCGATCCCCATGGCTAGCTTGCTGCTTTTCTTTGGCTTCTGTGTTCTGTGTGTGTACCTTTGTGAGCTGGGATAGTACTAGCTAAGCTAGGTGTACATATATGAAACTAATGATGTGTTTTGTTGTGTGTGTTTTTATGGTATGATGAGTTGCTGTTCAGGCTTAGGGCAGGCCAAGTGATGTGTTGGTGTATATATAGCTATGGTGGATTTTCTATTTTGGATGCATGTACATGTGTAGGCAGTAATTAATATCTTGGGGCATATTAGGTTATATGCGTTCGATTTTCAAGCGAGTGATTGTGATTTGGGGTGGAGATCTTGCATGTTTGCACCCTCTGAAAGCTCAATATTACATGTGAGTTTTTTGGCGTGGGGGGAGTGAGAGCTTTCATCTTATTTTATTTCAGCAACTTGGATGTTGATGTATGGGTTCATACAATGTACCTGATGATGGCAGCACAGCCTGCTACAACATGCTGGCTAGATATCACGAAAATTGGCAGAATTCACCAGACAATAAGCATGAAGAATATCATTTTGATACGGATGATTTGGTTTCTTCAAATTCATGTACATAGTGAATAATTATTGGGCCTCATCTTTTAAATACTCCCTCCGTTTCCTAAATATAAGATGTTGTAGCTATTATTCATGTTGTCTAGATACATGCTAATATGAGTGAACATGTGTACTAAAAGTTGTCTAGATACATGTAGATATGTGAGTATATGAAAAAGGGTTAAAGCATCTTACATTTAGGAATGGAGTGAGTACATGGCAAGCAGTTGAGCTTTTTCCTATTCACTAAATCCTAAGAAACAAAATGTTTGGATTTGTTAGATACAGTTAAATAGTAATAATGGATTTGCCACAAAACTATGTTTCACAATTGGTTTTGCACTTATTTCCTTACATATTCATACAACAGATGTGTGTTGAAACTAGCTCATTTGAGAGAGTGCATATCATAGTAAATATCATCTATCTTGGGAAAAAGTAGTAGTTTTCTCCCTCTTCTTCAAGTCTTTAGTCGTGTACATTTGTTCTTTCTTCCAAGGAGGACCTTCCTTTGCTCTTCCTGTTCTAGAGACAACGTGCTTTCACACGAGCGTAATATTAGGGAATCAAATACCATTGACTTTTCTTCAACCAAACCATTCTCATATAGGTCCTTGATCGGCCGGCTAAGTTATACTTCTTACAAAAACATAATGAATCCGTACACTACATGTCTATAGTGGTCATGTTGTCGACCTTAAGTACTAATAAGAAAGTTAGGAAATGAATATACTTCAACTTGCTTTAAGTTATCAAGCACATGTGCATCAATCGAGGTGATGTAGGGGGTTAGCCTCTTTTTTTGAGGAAAAAACAGTGCAAAATGACTTCCACACTAAAAATAATGTGTGGAGAATAGTGAAAGAAAGACTACATATATTATACAATAATATTCAATCATATTTTTTAATAAAAAATGTAGAAATAAATACTAGTAGATTTATGTAATAAGTTATATATTTTTTGTATCATATGATGGAGCTTTTGTGCATGGATATTTTTGTGTGCGCTAAAGATAAGATATAACATTCAATTGTATGGTCAAGCCCACGAAGATCCCTTGCAAAGTAGATTTTTTTGTGTGACACAATCCCTTTGGATGGCTAGGAATCACATTTATACACTAGGATTGATCCTTATCCGACGCTGAAGAATATCTATGGACCTTACACTTTTTAGTGTTCAACAGAAGTTTAATCATAAAATATAAAATAATCAATCACCGCGAACACCAAAACTTTATTTATGCAAGATTTTTCCCTGATTTCTATCAATAGAAACCAAAATACCAAAACATTTGTTAGTGGATGGGAAACTTGCTTTTAACATGGCTGAATACTGTTTGGACCTGGATTTGGACTGGTCAAATTAGGCTGTCTGTTGAGTACTTTAGTGGGTTTGCCACGCGCCTAAGCAAAAGCCACATACTTACGGACTATTCTATTCGATAATTCTCCCTTTTCCTAAACAGGATTTATCTTCATTATATAATTATTAGCTGCTAACAGTCATTAAAGTGACAAAAAAAGTAAGAAAAGTATATGTGATCCCATTTGATGTGCACGTGGACTTGGAAAGTCAAGGCCCGTACATAGTGTCGTCATTGAGCAATAGGTATGCATGTAACGTCACCCGTTGTTGATTTTGATTGCTAACTTCTTGTACCCAATAATCTGTGGGCGGAAATCCTACAGGCAACTGCATGTACAGAAAAGTGATGGACTGGGATGCAAAAACTTCTGGTTGGGACGCAACGAGTAAATTGAACGTGCACAAGTGGCCAAAACTTATGAAGTAATAGAAAAATGCTGCTGTCATTGAAAAATTGTGGTAGGTTCTTGTGTCTCATATATAGGATTTGAACTATTAATAAAGTGGACGTGTAGGTCAATTGACTGAATTAACTAATTATTGGGTGAGTGAGAAGAAGAAGGTTCTTAGGAAGAGAGAGATATGGTTGGTGCTCTGTCTGTATGCATGTTTTATCAACCAAGTTTGAAATAACAATTGTTTACCCATCCCAAATATTAGCATCAATCTGATTTGGCACGTGTGTAGCCCCTGGAGCCACTGAATATTTGTTAGACGGATGCCCGTGCTCAATTCGTAAGACCATGACTAGGTGCGGTCTGATGAGCGGCGCCAGTAGGGGGTCGAGGAGGGTCGACCGACCCGGCTCAAATCGAGCGAAAAAGGTACCCAGCCCTGAGAAAAAAAGTCAAACCTTCTCCGTCCCCTTATGACGAAATAAGCATCTCCCCTGCCTTCATCTCTATCTGTGGTCACGCACCAACTCCGCGCGCCGCCATCCCTCGCCCGCCCGGCCAGCCCACGCCGCTATCCCCCACCCGCGCCCGGCCCCCGGCTAGCCCGCTCCGCCTCTCTGTCGGCTGCCGCCACGCTTCGCACGGCCTCCTTGAGCACGCGAGTCCTCCGCCCCTGCCTCCGCCGGCCGCCCGGCCACCGCCACGCATAGGGCTGGCCACGCCTCCGCCCCGGCCGTCACCGGCCAGCCCGCTCCGCCTCTCCATGGGCCGCCGCCACGCTTCACGCGGCAACCGCGAGTACGCGAGGCAAGACCTCCGCCAGCTGCCCGGCCACCGCCAGGGCGCCACGCCTCCGCCCGGCCGCCGTCCACCGGCCACCACAATTCAACCAGGCATTCCCAAAACAAAGTATTCTCACATTGTCGAGAATTTGTAGGCATATGGTTCTTCATACTATTGTATATATGTTTTTCTTCACATCCTACTATAATTGTCCTATACTTGTTTTTTACATACACAACAGAAATATTCCATATGATATCTTGTACCCGTGGAAATTTAGTGTAAATAACTGGTATCCGTCGAGGTATATTTCTTGATATACTATAGGTTTTATACATATTTTATAATTCAGTGTGGTAATTCCATCATGTACATTCCGCAAATGTTTTAATCGTCATTTCTTATTTCTAATGGTGTGGTATTTGAATCATCTAATTTTTTCAAATACTTTCAATCATTATTTCTATTTATCATGATGGATGGGCGCACCGCAGTAAATGCCCGGCAGCCTATAAAAATCCCCGGCCGCTCGCCGCGCTCGCCATTCTTCCACCTCGCTGCTCCTCACCCTTCCTCCTCGGTGCTCTCCTCTCTCCCCGTGCTCTCTCCTTCCTCCTCGCAGCAGATGGCCCACTACGACGGCGCCGCCGTGGCCAACAGCTGGATTCGCCGCCACCTTCGCCGGAAAGAGGCCTGGGCGTTGTATCGGGCGGGCTACCCGTGCCCGCCGGACATGCGCCTCCCGAGCTCCGGCGGCGGGCAGCCTCGCTGGACCCTCAGCGTGGGCGGGGTGCCTGTGCCCCCGATCCCTTCAACGGACGCGAAGTTCCGGCAGGCAATCGTCGATGTGCGCCAAGGCCTGCCGGCGGACGAGGCCGCGCGGCTCCGCTGGAGGCCGCACGGCCAGGACGCCTTTTGGTGGCAGGAGCTCCAACACCGCCGCGAAGCCGATCTCGCCTCCGAGGGCAACAACGGCCCCGTCGAGGGCCGCGCCAACAGCCACGGGCGCAGGCGCTGGTGGGGAGGCCAGCACCACACTCTCGAGTGGGTGCTGGATTACATCCACGCCGGCAACGATCCCCGCATGGAGATGCCGCCCCGCCCGAACCCCTCGTGGGCACCGCGGCGGATGGGCGGAGGCTCGTCGTCGGCAACGTCGTTCTCCTCCGGCGCGCACTCTATGTCCCTCACCCCTCCCCTTCTAAACTCCGGCGCGCCTGTCCCCAGGCGCAGCGGCGGCACCCTGCGCATCGGCGGGCCACGCCAGCGTCAGGAGGCCGACTTCGAGCGCACCGTCCGCCCGAAGACGGTGGTAGACGAGGACGAGGACGAGGACGAGTGGCCCGACCTCAAGGCCGCGGAGGAGCTGTCGCGCAACACGCTCCAGCCTGTCGCCGACGACGTCGCCGAGGACTGGAGCTTGCGCGACAGCACTGCCGAGGAGCTGGAGCTCCAGCGCCGCCTGCTCGCTGAGGCCCAGCAGCGCAAGGCGCAGCGCGAGCAGGAGGCTGCCGCCAATGCGGCTCGTCGCCGCATTCCTCCCCCGCCGCAGACGAGGGAGATCCCCTACGTCGTGCTCGACCCCGACTCCGACGAAGAAGCCGAGGTCCTGCGAGCCCTTGCGGTGAGCAGGTGGGGCGACTCCGGCGCGGGGACGAGCAACACTGGCTGCGGCGATCCCGGCCAGGGAACGAGCAGGCGCGACGCGACGACGTCGACTACAGCCAGGCCATCACTGCGCGCCTAGGACTGAAGTAGTTTAGTTTTTTAGTTTAAATTCGCTGTCTTAGTTTAACTTTGCGTCGAAATGTATGAAATTTGCGTGAATTAATAAAATGCGCCGAATTTCAAATCTCGAGTTTTTTTTGGCCGAAAGTTGGGCTCGGGGGGCGACTGGGAAGCCTGTCCCCCAGGTTCCAGATTAGCGCCGTTTGGCGCCGCAGCGGCCCCAAAACGGCGGCGTTTTGGGCCCGGGGGGGGGGGGGGGGGGGGGGGGGCGCAACGACTGGAGATGCCCTTAGTTCCACAAATCGGATATTGACCGAAATTATCGAATCAAAGTGAGCACAAAATTGCGAAGCACCCTTACATTTTTTGAAGAACCTGAATTTCACCGACGCATCTACAGGAGGGGTTCTATTTGTGCTCAAATACATTTCCTCCCATGAACATAATGATACACTACAAAGAACACATTTCACTGTAAACCTAGTAATAATATAGTAAATCGTGTCTTCTGGTTGCCAACTATATATATATTTTCCTTATAGATGACCAGGCCTAGAAATTATTGACCTGTAGAAAATGGCCAAGGGAGTTAGAAATTGGACGAGAATTCGGCATGTTCTAGTTGTGCACCTCAACTTAATTAACTCGTTCAACTTTGAGAAATCACCGGACACAAAGCTAAAAAAAAGAAATCATGGATTGACCAACACACCCTTTTGCATTTTCCATTGGTACGAGACTTAGAATTTCTTTTTCCGGCGGCGATTGGAGTTGGATTTTTGTCCCTGTCCGGCCGGGTGAGAGCAAGTGTGCGCCTAACATTTGAGCTAGCAAGCAATAGGCTGCGAGCAAGTGGGCGAGGTGACATGCATGGCCAAGTCCATTGCACCGGAGTAAAGGCGTCCGGCCCCATGGCATGCATCCATCCTTTTGTCCTCTCCCCGTCGGCGACTTTTCCTGTTGCCGCTGCTATTTTTTGATGCTTATCTATCGCCTCCTCCGCTGCGTTCGGTCGCTCTCACGCATGTGTTCGTGTTTGTGTTTGGGTACCACACACAACCACCTACGCTTACTAGTTGATGGCTCAGCCTCAGCCAGCCGACCACGCGTTAATTACCTCCACCGCTAAGCTAAGCTTCCATCCAATGCTTGGAACCTTCCATCATTTGGCTTCCCGGCCCATGGTTTTGCTAGCTCCCGGCCCTGGTTAGGGGGCGAGCTGGTCTGCCCAGCAAAGTAGCCATCGGACCCATCGGCGTACAGGGCTACACCGACGGTAAAACCGTCGGCATAGGTATACAGGGCTACGCAGGCGACAAAGCATAGTTGTGTTTTCTTCTTCCTCTGTTTTTTATTTAATATAGAACAATTCATGTCTTTAAATCGGTAAATCGAAATTTAACAAATAAAATGTCTAAATTGATTAACAAAAATGAGAGGAATACAAATATGACAATAAAATCATCTTTTGCATCAGAAAAACTCATTTAACTAGGCGAAACTATTTTCAAAAAATTGACATAAACTCATTTTTTTAGATAAAAGGCCTTATGCCCGACTTTGAATTAACAAAGCCAAACAGGTTCACAAACGAGTTAATACAACATGCTGGGCATACAGCTTAGCCAAGGAGCAAGACAGCTGCTCGCAAACAGGATCAACACATAGATCCGAACAAGGGAGAACAACTGCTGGGCATACAGCTTAAGCCAACATAAAGGAGCAAAAGCGAACAGACTAGAGCAGCACACAACAAAAGCAGACACCCAAGGACGCCAGGAGATCCTCTACGGTTGGGGATGGAGGCAGGAGCGGTGTAGGGATTTCAGCGCCTCCGACATTCTTCTCGCGTCTTCTCGGTCCTCCTCCCTAAGCGTGGGTGTCCAAAGCTGCAGGAATAAGAGTGTTTTGAACAGGATACCAGCAGGATGACGAATGATCTTCCCCTCAATGGCGTGTTTGTTTCTAACGGTCCAAAGAGCCCAAGATTGCGCAAGAAACAGTACCCAACCCAGCCTTGCCTCCCTAGGGTTGGCTTGATTGAGCAAGCGTAGCCAATGCGCTCTACAGGAAGGGTTCCAGGTCCTCCCAAAGACCTGTCTAAGTGCACTCCAAGCAACCAACGCAAGAGAGCAGGAGAAGAACAGGTGATCAACGTTTTCGATGGCCCCACAAAGGGCGCAGTGCCCCGTCGAGGGACCGTGTCTAATGGCAAGCTGCTCCCCCGTCGGCAGTTTGTCAAGAAGGAGCTGCCAGGCAAAGATTTTAATTTTGAGGGGGAGTTTGGCCTCCCAAACGAAGGTAAGGGAGGGTCTTGGGGGGCCACGAACTAGGCTAGCGTACATAGAACGGACCGAGAACCTGCCGTTAGGTTCCAGAGTCCAGGAGATCGTGTCATTGTCCAAGGTCAAGGAGGTCTCCTGCACCAACGTCAAGAGCTCCTGCCACTGTACCAAGCCTCCAGCGTCGAGGGTTCGCCTAAAACGCAGCTCCCCTCACTGGTAGAAAATAGGCCTACAGTCCCGGTTCGCCAGGACCATTAATCCCGTCCGGGCAACCGGGACTAGCTATGCGCGACTAAATGCCCCCCCCTATAGTCCCGCCACTTACGGACCGGGACTAAAAGCCCGTCCACGTGGGCGCTAGGGGTCCGTTGCGGCGGAGGACCTTTAGTCCCGGTTCTTGTGGTTAACCGGGACTGAAAACCTGCGCAGGTTTAGGGTTTTAGGCCCCCTAAACCTGTTTCCTTTTTAATTTGTTTTGTTTTAATTTCAGTACACATATACATGCATATATATATATATATGAAATATCAAACAAGGAGAATTCAATAGGAATATATAATATATATTCAATATCGGGTGACCATATATACAACCTCGAACAAGTTTCCATATTACACAATTAAGATGGACGAGCATACACAAATTCGCACAAGTTTCAAAGTACTTAGGGCTTATACATGCGTATAAAAGTCATCGTCGGTGGACGCATGGAACTCTCCTTTCTTCTGGATGACATGCCTAAGGAAAAATCCTGCTATTTCCTCTTGAATTGGTCGGAAGCGAGCTTCTGGAGTAAGCGCCCTCCGCAAGTTATTGAGACCCTTCCGCGTTTCCTCGTCCTTCTTCCTCTCAGATATTTCTTTCCGTATGTTCTCACAGACATAGTATCCACATAGACCGGTCCCCGGTGGCTGCTTATCCACACCTTTGACTACATTTTTAAATCGTAGCGCATCTTTGAATTCACCGACATGTTGAAGTGAGAGCCGTCTCCAAACTCTACAATGCAAATAAAATTAAATGAACAAGGGAGTTATTAGCTTAGAAAATGAACAAAAGAGACCGATCGATATAGAGCGCAAATGATTGAAAAATAATTACTTTTGCATCATTTTTCTCATGTCGACCCAAAGATCTGTATTTGAATTCATAGAGTCAATGATGAAAACTATGGACTTGTGAAGATCAATTTTTAGCAGAATCCAGTGGTACCTGCGGACACATTAGATGCAGAGTCATGCATAATTTATCGATTGGACATACCATGCATGGAGTAAACAAAAGAGAATGGGAACATGAGAGAAACACTCACCCAAAATGGTAAGGAAACAGAATATATCTTTTGGATTCATGCTTTTTAAAAAAATTGTACAAGTCTTTCTCCACGTCTATGGGGTGACGTTCTAACATAGTTCCATTAATGATTTGTGGGTCAATGAACCCAACATCATGGATGAGTCTTACTTTGCATTCCCAAATCTTCAATCTGCATAATAGCGTACGGAACAATATAGTTAGGACAATATATATATATATAGTGTAGGCAATGAAGAACGAGATGAGGTAGAAATAAATCACTTACAGAACGTAGCAACTCAGGATAGATTTGTCGAGCTCACGCATATTGAACAGCTGGAACAATTCACTCAACTCAACTGTTACAGAGTACTTTTTGGTGTGATGCTCCTCTGTATAATCCACATACACATATTCTTTGTCGGTAAATGTTATGAAATCTGTGTACCAACGTAGCAGACTTTGCATTAGTGGTGGTAGATCCTTTTCCTTCGCAGGCTCGACGAGAGGCCCTTTCTTCACATATTTTAATGCTACATCAGCCATTGGCATATCGTCCATGTCTAAAAAGGCACGAAGAGACATACCGGCCTCGGACGCTGTTTGCATGGCAGTAGCTACAGTCAATCCCATTGCTGTCACAGCATTTATGACCTCGGGGTCCTGTTCCGGAGCGGCTTTCACTATGAGGGGGGATATCGATTGTTTACTCTGCATCCCGAGCTGGGCAACTTGTTTCCCGCTTTGTATCATTTTTGCTTTTTTTTTTCTCCTCCTCCAATATTCCTGCTTGCTTACGAAGTTCAATATCATAGTCTTTAGGCAAATTCTTCACGGATTGGGACACTGTCGATAAAAAATCCGTAGCCCAATAGTCTACAATCGGAGGGAATACTTCCTTGGGCTCAGGCTCCTTTAGCGCCTTCAGTTTGCCCTTCCATTTCTCAACGTCAGCCTTCACGACCAATTTGGTTTCAGCATCACTAAGTTCCCAAGGCCTTGGGGTGAGAGGCTTCAGTGATGGCTCCGGTACCCGTGTGGTCTTAGGTACATAAGGGTCCGGGTTAATAGACCAAGAGCGGGTTCCCTTGCTGGCCGCCTGCTTCTGTTTCTTCGCTGGAGGAGGAATGGGGGGCGACGTCTGCTTATCCTCCGGAGGAGGAATGGGGGGCGACGTCCGCTTATCCTCCGGAGGAGGAATGGGGGGCGACGACGTCTGCTTTTCCTCCGGAGGAGGAATAGTGGGAGACGTCTGCTTTTCCTCCGGAGGAGGAATCATGGGCGACGGCTGCTTAACCGCCGGAGGAGGAAGATCGGGGGACGGCGTCGAATGGCGTGAAGGAGGCGTAGGTGAACCAGCACTAGCACCACCACCACCACCAGCACCTGCACCATCGTAGGGGGGTGGACTTGTTAGCCTTGGCGTCTCGCCTGGAAACACTATGTACTTCTTTTTCCATAGAATGAACTGGCGCTTGACATCTCCAAGTCTTCTCTCCCCTTCGGGTGTAGCTATGTCAATCTCCAGGTCCTCAAACGCTTGGACTATGTCTTCCACCGTGACACGAGCATAGCCATATGGAATGGGGTTGTTGTGATGGAGTGCTCCAGGTGTATAGGGTAAAGCACTGCCGGTAGCCACCTTCATGGAAATGTTCCCCACGGGATAATGCAGATCACATTCTTTCATCTCCTTTACGTCATCCACGGGGTAGTGAGGCTCCGGTGCACGACTCTCGATCATCGGTGCATTAGCACCTGCAGTCGGGGCCTCCGTGGAAGCCACGCTGCTTCTCCGCTGCTGGCTTCCGAGATCCGTTGCATGTTCTTGATGCGGCCCTGCAGCCGACGCTTTTTCTTTCTCAAGTATTCCCGCCACGACCTTCTTCAGGTCAGAAACTTCCATTGCAAGATTCGCCAGTTCATCTGCAGCCCGGTCCGTACCTCTCCTACGGCTTCTGTAACAGTACGGGTCACCCTCCTGGGAAAACCCTACTTTCCACGGCAATCTGCCTTTGCCTCGTATATGTCCTCCGTGTTCAGGATTTCCGAGGGCAACTGTCAGTTGGTCTCTCTCTCTGTTGAACGTGATCTTGCCCTGTTGAGCTTTGGTCATTGCGTCAACAAGGTCTTTTGTGGGAGCAAACTTTTTCTGCCGGGGAACACACTCCCCTGTCTCCGGGTCTAGCGATCCCCCATGCCCGTACCACCACATTTTGGCTCTTTCGTCCCATCCCTCTGTACCTAGACGGATTCCTCTTGCCCTTAGGCCGTCCTCCATTGCCTGCCACTTAGGCGCCGAAACGCGGTATCCTCCTGGCCCCATAACATGATGGTACTGTTTCTATTCCGCATTAGCCTTATTTTTTGCCGACATTTCCTTGAAATGCTCCGATTTATGTTGCGTCACAAATTCTGTCCAATCATCTCTCAGTTTCTCATATTGTCCAGTGAAAATCGGAGTCTTGCCCTGGCTGACATATTCACGGAACAATTATTTCTTGAAGTTCCAGAATGCTTCGGCCATCTTCTGAAGAGCGAACTCTTTGACTATCCTCCTCCTCTCACGTCCACCCGGAACGTCCTGACCGAATTCATCTTTTTTGTTGTATTCCGGAGGTAGAATGAAATGTGCAATAAGCTTTCTAAACATAATCTTTTTCGTTCTCTTGTCGACATAACTGAAACCAATACGTGCTTTCTTTGGCTCCTTCCATTCCTGGACGGTGATCGGGACGATGTCTCTAACAATGACTCCGCATTGGTTGATAAACTTTGTGGTGTGCTGTAGGGGCTTGCCGATTTCACTGACTGATTCGATGGTATATATTTCGGAATCTTTCATCGCCTTGGATTTGCCACGCTTTGTCATACTAGATCCGACCGAGGGCTAAAATAAGAAAGAGAGTCGCGCGCGTTAGTCTTTGCAATTGGACCGAGGGCTAAAATAAGACCGAGGGCTAAAATATATACCTCGCCGGAGGTGGTTGTTCTTTGCAATTGGAGATCGTCGTTTGTCGACGGTTGACCTCCGTCATCAATGTCCATTCCTTCACCTCCTTGATCATCGACAATGTCTGTTCCTTCTTCACCTCCTTGATCATCGACAATGTCTGTTCCTCCTTCACCTTCTTGATCCTCAAGGTTCAGATAAGAAGAGATTACATCATCGACAATGTCTGTTCCTCCTCCGGCTATGATATCTAATATATAACCTTCAGCCACCTGTTCCGCCGTCAGGTCTCTATTGTCTGCCATATGTCACTCCTGCAGACATGCATGTAGTAAAAATTAATTAAGTATATAGGAGACTTAGCAAATATTGTCGTAGAAAGAGGGATCGAAAACAGATTGGTAGGGTCGCTCAAATGACTTGGAGAACCCCATAGCTAGGTTGCATTTGCTTTTCTGGTCATTTTGGTATATTACACTTAATATTCTGAATTTATTGAATTAAAACTTACTTTCATTATTTTAATGAATTTAACTCAAATTCAAATATGGTCTCATTTTAAACTTTGTCAAACATGAATGATAATGATATAAACAGATAGCTTACATTTTTGTGAACATTTTGCATATTTTTCCATAATTTTTGGAATTATAAATTAAAAGTTATTTAATTTAGAAGATTTAATTATGTTCTGTAATTCCATATACAGTGGGCCCCACGTGTCATGATGACGTCATTAAAAAAAACTCGTCAACACGTGGCCAGGTGACGTCATGATGACGTCACCCCTGGCGTCACACGGTGGCCGGCGGTGGCAGTTCAGGCTCTCGGGTCTCCGGCGATTCCAACGATTCCGGCCACGGGGGAGGGAACGGAGATGGGGAGGAGGCCACTGTGGTGCTCGCCACGGGGGAGGGGACGGAGATGGGGACGAGGCCACGGCCACTGTTGTCTCGCCGGCGGCGAATCTGGCCGCGGTAGCGAGCGCGAGGGCGGCGCGTTCTCAGTTCGTGGTCGCCGTTCGAGGGCGGCGCGTTCGCGCGTGAATCGTGGTCTCCGTTCGATGGCGTTGGATCTAGGGCGACGGCGACGGCCCGCGGGGAACCTACCGGAGAGACGGCGACGGGACGGGGGCGGAGCAGGGTGGAGGCGGTGGAGAGAAGGGCTCGACGACGGCGACGGCGACGGCGATGGAGACGGCGCGGTCCTCTGCGCGGGCGACGGCGACGGGGCAGAAAGACGAGCAGGCGCCGGCGCGAGGGAAGAAGAGGGTTTGTGACTTAGAAAATTTTGGGGCAGGAAGGCATCTCACATATATAGGTCCAGCCTTTAGTCCCGGTTCGTGACAGCAACCGGGACTAAAGGTCCCCTGGGGTACCCTCCGCGGGCCTTTAGTCCCGGTTGGTGTCACGAACCGGGACTAAAGGTGAAAATTTTCGCGGCGTTCTCGTTCCCGCGCAGAACGAGCCTTTAGTCCCGGTTCGTGACACCAACCGCGACTAAAGGTGGTTATTCGAATAGAAATAATAGATGCGTGCAACCTTAAAAATACAAATAATATATCAGAAAATTCAGAAAAATAAATCTAATTCTTTTTCCAATCTTAAAAATACAAATAATATATCAGAAAATTCAGAAAAATAGAACTAATTCTTTTTCCAATCTTAAAAATTCCCATAGATAAAAAAGGCAGTACATAATGGCAAGAGTGGATCTAAACCTAAACGGAGAGCATAGATGCATGCATGATCTGATATCTGCTGGTAGTCATACTCCTGCCTAGGCCTACGACATGAGAAAATTCAGAGCCCAGGACTGGGCCTGAGGGTAGCGCAGGCGGGGGTTATCGCCGGCCCTGATGTAGTCCATGACGCTCTGTAGAGTCCGGCCGGACCACCATAGCCGACGACCGGCCTCGTGAAAGTTCCCAGGAGGCAGGCCGTCCTCCTCATACCTGGCGAGCGCCCTCTCACGCCGATTGATGAAGAAGGCATCTCAAGTATGTTGGTTATCGGGATGCCAGCTGGGATCTCTCCGCTGCTCCGGCGTGAGCTCGTGGTAGTAATGGTTCGTGATGGCCGTCCGACGTGCCACACCTTGAGGAAGAGGAGGGACCGGCACTCCTCCGGCGCTCAGCATCCAACCGGCGGGAACACTGTAGCCGGGCGGGCAGGGGTAGTTCGAGGCGGAAAGTGCCTTGGCCTGGTTGAATGTTAGAGTGGGTACGGTAGAAGCCATGAGAGAGTGGTGAGTTTGTATGTGTTTATGCCAATGGTGTGGCAATGCACATATATATAGCGAGAAGAAAACATCCCTTTAGTCCCGGTTGGGGACACCAACCGGGACTAAATGGGTTAGGGTTTCGTTTGGACCAATCAGATAGAATCACACAGATCGTGTGTTTCTTTAAAGCGCTTGTGAGTCGTTGGATCCGGGGTGTGTTTCTTTTGAGCTGTTGTGAGCCGTTCGATCAGGGCTACGGTGTGTTTCTTTCGAGTTGTTGTGAGCCGTGGATGAGGTGGTTTCTTAACCGTTGGATCAAAACCCTAGCACAACACTTTGTGAGCCAGAGGACCCTATATATAGCCCACCTTCATACACCGGTCAGTTCATCGAGCAAATACAAAACATCCGGATTCGCCATCATACGTCCTACCGTGCATTTGGTATGCATATTGCACTGAGTAGCCACGGTAGGGCTGTATGATGGTGATACCGATTGTTTTGTTCTACACCCCCCCTTTAACACATCCATCCATGCTTGGGTCAGTATTCACTTTGAGCTCGGGTAGTAATGTGCAACTATTTGCTTGGTTGTGTTAGGGTGGCGCGTGGCGCGGGAATTGTGACGCGTGGCGCGGGAGTTGCGACGCGTGGCGCGGTAGTTTGTGACGCGTGGCCAGGAGGGCGCGGTATAAACTGTCGCGCCTCGAGCGCGTCTTCTCCTCTCCACGCACCGTCGCGCTTCCACCATGCCTCCGAGGAGGAACAGCACCACCGGCTTCCGCGGCGTCCGAGCACGGCAGAACGGAATGTTCAGCGCAGATATCCGCTGGGGGGACGACCGCATCCCCCTCGGCACCTTTGCGACGGCGGCGGAGGCAGCCCGCGCCTGGGACGCGGCGGCCTGGCACCTCAACCGCCCGCGGTCGCTGATGAACTTCAACGACTGCCACACCGTCTGGGAAGCGGAGGCCAGGGCGCCGAAGCCGCAGATCATCACTGCCGCCGACCACCTCCACCTCCGCCACCGCGCGTTTCAGGGCCTAGTCGACGCCAGGGAAGACCGCGTCGTCCGCGAGTATTACCGGAACAACCCGGGGGAGGAGAGCGCCGACGAGGAGCTCTGGCAGACCCGCGCGGGTCAGCGGGCGGAGCGCCGCCTCGAACGCCACCTCGCGTTAGATGCCGCTCGGGAGGCGAGGACGAGGGCGCTGCAGGAGCTTCGTCGGGCCGACCGCGCCGGCGAAGTCTGGGCCTCCGACGATCCGAGGTGGGGGCCTATCTCGGACATACCATCATGCACCTCCGACGACGACGAGGAGGTCACGGACGAGTTCGGCGACGATGATGACCCGGAGGAGGTCACCGACGAGTTCCCCGACGACGACGGCGAGGAGTAGTGTTCGTCTGTTTTCTCTTTTTAATAAAAGAATTTGCATTCCGGTGACACTGCGGCGCGCTAGCGCGTCTGTTTTCTGTTTTTAGTAAAAGTTTGGTACATTAATAAATTAATTAGAGATAATATAATTCAAAATGATCCATTAAACTTGATCCATTCAACAAAGTTTGGTACAATAAATTATTACACATCAATTCTTCCCTTGTGTCCCCACTTTCTTACGATTTGGACGTATCCATGGAGCATCCTCATCATTTAACTTAATGCTTGGGTCAGAGTTCACTTTGAAGGGCGGAATTTCACCAAACATATTATAATCTTCTGACATGTCTGTCTTGTCCTCCACTCCCACGATGTTTCTTTTCCCTGAAAGAACAATGTGACGCTTTGGATCATCGCATGATGCACTGATCGTTTTCTTATCTTTCCGTTTCCTCGGTTTGCTACTCATGTCCTTCAAATAGAAAACCTGAGCGACATCTTTGGCTAGGACGAATGGTTCGTCAAGGTAACCAAGATTGTCGAAATCCACCATTGTCATTCCGTATTGCTCGTCCACCTTTACCCCACCTCCTGTTAGCTTGAACCATTTGCACCGGAACAAAGGGACCTTAAAATAGGGTCCATAGTCAAGTTCCCATATCTCCTCTATGTAACCATAATATGTGACCTTTTGCCCAATCTCGGTTGCTGCATCAAAGCGGACACCACTGTTTTGGTTGGTGCTCTTTTTATCTTGGGAGATCGTGTAAAATGTATTCCCATTAATCTCGTACCCTTGGAAAGTCGTGATAGTCGAAGATGGTGTCTTGGCCAACATGTACAGCTGATCTTCAACATCATTGTCATTCATTAAATGTTTTCGCAACCAACTGCCGAAAGTCTCCATGTGGGCCTTTCTAATCCATGATTCAGGCTTCCCCGGGTTGTTCGAGCGTAAAATATTCTTGTGTTGCTCGAAGTACGGAGCCACCAAGCTCGAATTTTGCAGAACTGTGTAGTGTGCTTCAGTCATAGAATGACCGTCCATACATATCGTTGATTTCCTTCCGATCGTGCCTCTTCCACTTAGTCTCCCCTCGCGCCGCGATTGGGGAATACCAATCGGCTTAAGGTCAGGAACATAGTCAATACAGAACTCAATTACCTCCTCATTTCCATAGCCCTTTACGATGCTTCCTTCTGGCCTAGCACGATTACGAACATATTTCTTTAATACTCCCATAAACCTCTCGAAGGGGAACATATTGTGTAGAAATACAGGACCGAGAATGGAAATCTCTTCGACTAGGTGGACCAGGAGGTGCGTCATAATATCGAAGAAGGATGGTGGAAACAGCAACTCAAAACTGACAAGACATTGGACCACATCGTTCTGTAACCGTGGTAGATCTTCTGGACTGATTACCTTCTGAGAGATTGCATTGAGGAATGCACACAGCTTCACAATGGCTACTCGAACATTTTCCTGTAGGAGGCCCCTCAAAGCAATCGGAAGCAATTGCGTCATAATCACGTGGCAGTCGTGAGACTTCAGGTTTTGGAACTTTTTGTCCGCCATGTTTATTATTCCCTTTATATTCGACGAGAAGCCAGACGGGACCTTCATACTGCTCAGGCATTCAAAAAAAATGACCTTCTCTTCTTTCGTAAGAGCGTAGCTGGCACGACCTTGAAACCATCCCGGATGCCGGTCATCTGGGTCTTTCAAAAGTTGTTGATCCCGCCGTGCTTCCTTTGTATCCTTTGTCTTCCCATACACGCCCAAGAAGCTTAGCAGGTTCACGCAAACATTCTTCGTAACATGCATTACGTCGATTGCAGAGCGGACATCTAGGACTTTCCAATACTGTAGCTCCCAAAATATCGATTTCTTTTTCCACATGGGTACGTGCCCGTCAACTCCCTGCGGAACTGATTGTCCGCCAGGACCCTTTCCAAAGATGACATTCAAATCCTTGACCATATCAAATATCTCAGCTCCAGTACGTTCCGCAGGCTTCGGCCGGTGATCTGCCTTGCCGTTGAAATGCTTGCCTTTCTTTCTTACGTTATGATTTCGGGGAAGAAATCGACGATGACCCAGGTACACGTTCTTCCTACAGTTATCCAAAAATACACTTTCAGTCTCATGTAAGCAGTGCGTGCATGCTTTGTATCCCTTATTTGACTGTCCAGAAAGGTTACTGAGAGCAGGCCAATCGTTGATGGTTACAAAAAGCAACGCTCGTAGGTTAAATTCCTCTTCTTTGTGCTCATCCCACACAGGTACACCAGGTTTGCCCCACAATTGTAAAAGTTCATCAACTAATGGCCTTAGGTACACATCGATGTCGTTGCCGGGTTGCTTCGGACCTTGGATGAGCACTGGCATCATAATGAACTTCCGCTTCATGCACAACCAAGGAGGAAGGTTGTAGATGCATAGAGTCACGGGCCAGGTGCTATGGCTGGAGCTCTGCTCGCCAAAAGGATTCAGGCCATCAGTACTTAGACCAAATCTTATGTTCCTTGCGTCAGCTGCAAAATCTTTGAACTCTCTGTCGATCTTTCTCCATTGCGTTCCATCAGCGGGGTGTCTCAACTCCCCGTCGGACTTGCGGTCCTCTTTGTGCCATCGCAACAACTTGGCATGATCTTTGTTCCTGAACAGGCGTTTCAACCGAGGTATTATAGGAGCATACCACATCACCTTGGCGGGAACCCTCTTCCTGGGTTTCTCGCCCTCAACATCGTCACCAGGGTCATCGCCTCTGATCTTATAACGCAATGCAGTGCATACAGGGCATTCATTCAAATCCTCGTATGCACCGCGGTAGAGGACGCAGTCGTTAATGCATGCATGTATCTTCAGAATCTCTAAACCTAGAGGGCACACAACCTTCTTTGCTTCGTACGTACTGGTGGGCAACTCGTTATTCTTCGGAAACATATTCTTCAACATTTTCAGCAAATTTTCAAATGATGAGTCAGCTACACCTTCCCGTGCCTTCCATTTCAGCAAATCCAGTGTGCAGCCCAGCTTTTTCAGACTATTGTCGCATCCTGGGTACAGTGACTTCGTGTGATCCTCTAACATGCGATCCAAATTCTCCCTCTCCTTGTCAGTTTCGCAGCGTCTCCGTGCATCAGCAATGGTCCGACCAAGATCATCAGCGGGCTCATCATGTGCCTCTTCTTCACCTTCACCAAACCCTTCCCCACCTTCAGCATCATCCTCCATGAAAGTATCACCGAAAAGGTCATGATAGTTGAAATCGATATCATCCTCTTCTTCATCTTCTTCCATTCTAACCCCTCTTTCTCCATGCTTGGTCCAACAATTATAGCTTGGCATGAAACCGTGCCGAAGCAGGTGCATGTGAACGACTCTTGAGGAGGAGTGACCCTTCTCATTCTTACATTCAGCACATGGACACATAATAAAACCTCGCTGTTTGTTCGCATTTGCCACTACGAGGAAATCTTTCAAACCCGTAGTGAACTCACCGGAGAGT
This sequence comes from Alopecurus myosuroides, assembly GCA_028641055.1. Classification (NCBI taxonomy): domain Eukaryota; kingdom Viridiplantae; phylum Streptophyta; class Magnoliopsida; order Poales; family Poaceae; genus Alopecurus; species Alopecurus myosuroides. The sequence goes on from CM054058.1 coordinate 526,324,874, forward strand.
CGGTTACCGTACATCCATTGCCGATTCATCTGCATTATTATTATATAAAGTATATAATTAACCATCATGTATCTGTTAAACTAACTAGCTAGCTGGAAATAATACAAATCATGAAAGGTTCAAGTTGCTAACCGCGATCACGGAGGTAAAATAAATGAAAACGCTCAAGTGTGTTTCATGCTATGGGGCATTTCATCGAACACCTTGTGTGCATAGTAGGAACCAAAAGCATACCCACCACCCCCTTGTGAATATTGTGAGCAAATGTGGCCAAGTGCAGCGAGGTGAGTCCTATATATAGGGATGGGCCTTTAGTCCCGGTTCACCTGGACAACCGCGGCTAAAGGCCGTGGGGCCGGCCCGAGGACCTATTAGTCCCCGTTGGTCTGGCCAACCGGGACTAAAGCCCCTCCCCTCCGCCAGCTGTGGGCCGAGCGCGCTGGGCCCAGACTATTGGTCGCGGGTCTCGTCCCGAACCGTGACTAAAGACCCCTATGGTCGCGGGTCCATTATTTTGGGGACTAATGGGGGCGTACCGAAGGCCTATTTTCTACCAGTGCCTCCCAAAGCCTGGGCCACGGAGATCGCCTGATTGTCGCAGATACTGAAAAGGGTTGGGAATTGGCGGGATAAAGGGCCCTCCCCACACCACCAGTCCTCCCAGAACTTGGTGCGCAACCCATTATTGACCTGATGTCTCGCGCCTGCTTTGAACAAATGTTTTATCTTGTGCAGGCTTTTCCAGAATTGCGAACCGCCTCTCGCGTTACTGTCAAAGATATCTCTATCCCCCGTGTACTTATTGCGAATGATCACCGCCCATATGGCATCATCCTCCTGGTACATTTTCCAAATCCATTTGATCATTAAAGCCTTATTCATCTCAAGGGAGTTGATCAGGCCAAGGCCCCCTAGCTCTTTTGGACGGCAAACAGATGGCCAATTGACCATGTGATACTTCCTGTTTGGCCCAGACCCTTCCCAAAAGAATCTGGCTCGGTGGGAATCGAACTTTTCGTGGACCCCTTTCTGAATCAGGAACAGCCCAAAGGCATAGGTCATGATGTTATCGAGGCACGCATTGGAGAGGATAAGACGACCACCCGAGGAAAGTAGACGGCCAGCCCAGGGCTCAACCCTAGCAGCCAGCTTCTGAACCAAGAACTCCCATTGTTCTTTGGTTAGCTTGCGGTCCGAGATTGGGAGGCCAAGGTACATAAAGGGAAATTTCCCAAGCTTACAATTCAGTTGTCTCGCAACCCGCCGTTGCACCTCCACTGGTTGGTTCAGTACAATTACCTCGCTTTTGTGGTAGTTAATTTTTAACCCTGACATGTTCTCGAAACACATGAGGAGGAATTTTAAGTTCGCGATCGCACGATCTTCGAACTGGATGAGAATGATGGTATCATCCGCGTACTGGAGGTGAGTAATCCCTCCCGGATAAAGGTGAGGAACCACACCCTGAATGTGGCCTGCTGAGTTTGCTTTGTGGAGAATCGCCGAGAGCCCCTCGGCGACAAAGTTGAAAAGCAGCGGGGATAAGGGGTCACCCTGGCGCACCCCCCTTTTATTACGGAAGAAAGGGCCCATTTCCCCGTTAATGGAGATCGCAGTTTGACCACCCTCTACTAGTTGGGCAATCCTGTGTACATAGCCGGCGTCAAAGCCCTTCCGGCGTAGTACCTCCTTCAGGAAGTCCCAATTTACTCGGTCATAAGCCTTTTCGAAATCGAGTTTGAGCAGAATTCCCCCTAGCTTCTTGCTACTCAACTCGTGCGTGATCTCATGAAGTGCCAGCGCCCCGCCAAGGATGAACCGACCCTTGATGAAGGCAGTTTGGTTTTGGCTGATTACCTTGTGAGCCACCGGGTCAAGCTTAGAAGCAAACGCTTTGGCGATGATTTTGAATATTACGTTGATAAGAGCGATAGGACGAAACAGGGAGATTTTGTCTGCTCCCGGACATTTCGGAATTAACGACAAAACCCCAAAGTTAAGCCTTGCAATGTCTACCCGACCTAGGATGAAGTCGTTTAGTATGTGGAGAACCCCGTTCTTCAGCAAGTGCCAGTATCTCTTAAAAAAGATCACTGGGAAGCCGTCCGGACCCGGGGCGGTATTGGACTTCATCTCTTTGACCAGTGCTTCAAGCTCTTGTTCCGTGAAGGTGCGACATAGCGTATCGTTGTCCTGCTCCGAAACTAAGGGGGCCCCAGCCCAAATATCGTTTGCAAGGCTACAATGTCTCGGAGCCGACGTGCCGAGGAGCTCTCTATAGAACTCATAGATGTGTTTTTGGAGTTCTCGTTTCCCTGTGATGGTCTCATCCCCTGAGATCAGCGAGTGGATGATGCAACGGCGTCTTTTCCCATTCGCAATCGCGTGAAAGTACGCGGTGTTGGCGTCTCCCTGAAGCGCCCACCTGATCCTGCCACGCTGGCGCCAGTATTCCTCCTCCACTTTAAACACATGAAGGAGTTGGTCTTCTAAGTGGAACCTAAATGCCCACTCCTCATCGTCAAGGCCAACCGAGTCCGCCTTCTCGTCGAGGGACTTAATGGATGTGAGGAGTGAGTCCTTCTGGTTTCGGGCATCTCTACCCAAGTTGCGGCTCCACCCGCGGAGCCATTGCCTCGCGCCACCGCTCATAAAACTCCACCAGTCAATAATATCCCTGCCTCTCACTTGATCTGACAGTTGGGACCACCTGGCACCCAACAACTCATCAAAGCCCTCTCATCAACTGCCTCTCACATAAACTCATTTAACTAAGAGGAATTAGATAGAAATGAAGAAAATTCCTAACACTTGTCGATTATACATCAAATGTGTACTACTCTTTGTGAGAATTAGATGGGTGCTATTTTGCACCATATTTTTTTATACTTGGTTCACAAAAAGTCATTTTTTTTCAAAAAAGAAAAAAAATATATATTTACAAAAATAATTTGAAAAATCGCTTCCGAACTATTGTTCCTATACCAAAATACACCTATTTGTCCAATATGAGAACTTTGTCACAAACTATGCCGTGGGATATCCATAACTTGGTCATTTAGCTAAATGTTTATCAAAAATCAAGTTTATCATTTTTCATAGAAACTAGTACACATAAAAGGGCTCCATACCAGAGGAAATATTTTTTTGAGTTTTTCTTTCACTTTATTTGATTTTAAAGAAAACGGTCAAAATGGCCACCATAAACTATTCATCGAAAGATGTCAAATTTTCAAAAATTATCGATGTTTCTGTGATACAACCACTAGTTGTGTCCCTTAAAATAATTTTCTAAAAAAATTCATACGCACCTATCAAACACTTGTAGTTCAAATTTGGATCACTTTCGGAAAATCAGCGTAAACTCATTTAACTAGGAAAATTAGATAGAAATCAAGAAAATTCCTAATACTTGGGGATTATCCATAAAATATGGGCTATTCTTTGTGACAATTAGATGGGTGCCATTTTGCACAATATGTTTTTGTACTTGTTTCACAAAATAAGTTATTTTTTCCACTTATAAAAAGGAAATTGATACTTCCAAAAATAATTTGAAAATCTCTTCGAAATCATTGTTTCCTATGCCATGATACACCTATTTGTCGAATATGAGAACTTTATCAAAAACTAAGCCTTGGGAATTTCCATAACTGGATTATTTGGCTTGAAACTCATAGATTTTTATACATGATAGGCCTTTTTATGAAGATTTTTTGAACAATTTGTCAAAAAGCAAGTTTATCATCTTTATAGCAACTGGTACACATAAAAGGACACCATGCCATATGAAATCCTTTTTTTTATGTTTTCACTTTATTTTTTTAAATAGTCAAAATGGCTATCATGACTATTTATCAAAAGATGTCAAAATTTGTATAACCATCAACGTTTCTATGATACAGATGTCATATTGAATTCCTCTCATTTTTCTAATCGATGTAGACATTTTCTTTGTCAAATTTCGATTTACGGATTTACATATATGAGTTCTTCCATATTAATTGTAAAAAGGAAAAAATAAAGTAAAATTCATTTTTTATTCAAAAATATTATTACATAACCATTGTTATTTATTCAAAAGTTAGACATGCTTAGGTTGTAGCAATTTAAGGATGGGTGACCAAATGGGAAGTTTGACCGGGGGAAATACTTTGACCATATTAAGTGTGTAATTAGAAGTTACGTGTGTGGCTATGTGGAAAATTTTGGAATATAATTGAAAAATATTTAAAAAAAGATGAACAAATATAATTTTTTGGATAAAATAAGCCGACGGCAAAGCCGTCCTTACGCTGACGGCTTTTAATACGCCGACGGTAATTTGGCCCATGCCGACGCCGCGTTATGGCGATGGAAGCCATCGGCGTATCCCTATGCCGACGACAATCTAGGCTATGTGACAGCTGTTGGCCGTCGGCGTATGCTCAGTTTCATGTAGGGTATGCGCTGGGAAGCCTACCTGATTGCAAGTATATAGATCATATCTTGATTCGGTATATTCGTACAAATACTGTTGAGAAGCCTTTTTAGATATCGTATATATTGACCACATACGTGATGCATAATTAGATCTGCGGCTCTTTGCATTGATAGGAAGGATTACATAATGCGGTGACCCGTACACCACTGGATGTGTAGTGGACAAGTTGTTACTATAAAACTTATGGAAGTACTCCTCCATAAATATTACATCCCTCAAAATGGTACAACAGAAACATTGCGGGTCCACCAGTTCACACCGCTTATTATTACAAGCAAAAACGAATGATCTCTTCAACATGGGATAGTTGACGAAATGCTTGCAAAAGCAAAGAGTAAACATGATAGCTGAACGCCTTAAACCCGAGTGCTGCTCAACTAGGATCCCCTATAATACTAGTCTATAGTCCCTTAGCTACTCTTCTGATTCATCTTCTTTGTTGTCTTCTGCTTCGTACGCGGAGATCTAGTTTATTTCTTCGATTCCTCCAGATAGTACTGGTGCTTCGTAGTAATTCTGCTGGCCTCCTCAAATTCTAAGCAAGGGATCAAAGGAAGGATTCAGTAACAAGGTTTACTCAGCAAGTTCAAGTACGGAAAGGTTTTGGTTTCATACATTGGCTAATGTCTTGACTAACGGTTTTAGACACGATGCGAGTTTTGGACAAGGTTTGTTAAAAACGTTTGCTTTAGATCCAAAAAATACGTTCTTCATCCCTCACGGGTTTGAGACTCAGTTAAGATTCCTTTCGCGTCGTGAACCTAGTTCCTTCAATGAACACAGATGTAACTGTCATAATTTCATACACAATGCAGAGGTCCCAAAAGTATCCTTAGCCTTGATACAAATTTCATAATCAGGTGTGTGGTTTGTCCAGCGTAAGGTTCTTGAATTCATTCGGAGCATTCTTCAACCCCACACATTCACCCATGTAGTGATAGACTAGATCCTTTGAACAATATGGGCCTTGATCTATCTCTTCCACCCCACCCGAGACACCACTACTTTCATCGGGCCTGCCGGGGGATGGTTACACGGTGCTCTCACACATGTTGGTCACATCCACAACCCAAATAGGTACATATATGAGAATATTTGATAAGAAATAAGATAATTATGACCCCTCTGGCCTATACCATAATCTTTAATCGATGCATAAGTACGGCGCTGGACAAGCTATGTGTTATTAATCCTACCTTTCCGGTATGGTGGAACCTCAACCACAAGATTTAGCCCGAAATTCCATCGGCAACCAATCAAAAATTCATAAAAGCATTTTTTTAATGTATTAGATACAAATAAGACTTTTTTTGTAAAAACTTTTTAAATTAATCCGACGGACATGCAAGAATAAACTTGTCTTGAGAGTAAGATAAAGGGCAGTCTAAAATTTCGAGTGACCCGTGAACTTCGGGTTCTAAAAAACAAAATCATTTTTTACAAAGATAATGTTTATAGACAAACTTCATGCTAATATGCATAATTGATATGCCCTTGCAAACAATTCAATTTGAATTGTAATAATGTTTTATCAAAATCCGTACTTTAAAGGGTAAGAATTTTTTGACAAAGATTTATAATGAGGAATATACTTATAATGACTTGAAATTCAAATAGTTCATATAACTGAACTTCATAACTATTTCCCCATGTTATCTATTTAGAAAATAATATTATTTCAAATCATTTTGACTTAAGTATCTTTAAAATTTATTTTATTTTTAAAACCTTTCAAATCATTCCCACTTAAGGATCTTTGAAATTTTCAGTCAAAGAAATAATTTTCATAAATTAAATAATATTTTGAAGCAAATTCCTTATAAGTTCAGGAGTTCGTGGAATATTTTTTACATGAAATTTGGGTGTATAGATTTCCCTTAAAAATATTATTGGCTCTATTTGGTAAGATTCTTTTTTACCAAAATACCCCATTGACAGCTGGGCCAGCCACTTAAGTGGCTCGACTCGGTTTAAATGACCTGGTACGACTATCAACCGCTCACGGTCGCTCCCTTCTCACTCTCAGGCTATCTCTCCCCGATTTCTGTCTCTTTCGTGAACACAATTCGATAGATCTCCTCCACATGCTCCAGCCACCTCGGTCGCTGCCATAGTGCTAAAATGCTCTGCCACTCTCCCATCTTCCTTCCTGTCCAACTCGATCTAAGATACATCCTCGAGAAGAAGCTCGCGCAACCCCGATTCGTGACCTAGGGTTTCAGTGGTGGTCGCGCTTCATGGGCTCGTCGTGCCGGGATCTTCTCTAGGCTACCTCCGGTGATGTGGACATCTCTAGGTCTGCCTCATTGTATTGTGGTATCGGCTCTGGCTGGCTATTCTCCACTGCTCCAACGGTGGGTGCCGCCATGGCCTCGGATGGCCACGGTACTGCTGCACTGTGTGAACTCGTCACTACATCATCGCCGTCGTCAACGAGCTTGTAGGGCATGTCCTCCTCTCCGCCCTTTCTCGCTCTCTCTCACTGTGAAACATCCTTAGCTAATGTTCTATACTTTAGGTGTTCTTGCTCGATTCTTTATTTTCTTAGGCTTGTTCTAACTTAGTATTTAGCTTTATAACATCTAGGTTTAGTTGACTCCTGTCACCCTTACTCTGAACTTACTGAATCTAGCTCTGTAACTAGTTCAATTAGATGTTTTAGGGCTGTAATTGCATGTTGTAGTGGAGTAGAGCTGCTAGTTGATGTAGAACTCCAAGTCTGATGCTTGTCTTGCTCCATTACATTGATTCTGTCAGTGGACACTCTCTGTAACTGTACTAAACTACTATAGTGTAGCCTAAAAGCTTTATTGCTCTTTGTAGGTTACTTCAATGGACTAATAAAATTAGGATATTCTCATCCTTTAGCTACACTATCTTTTTAGATGTATTAATCTCCTCTCTTTAGTCAACTGTGCAGCTGGATGGTGTAGATCTACTCTACACTTTTTGTGCCACCTTGGTTGTCCTACATTCCTCTAGGGTTTCTCTTAATTTCCTAGTATGCTTAACATTTGAAACCATGAATTGTTTCCTTTGCTTTCCATATATGTGCGTTTTCTCTGTAATCTGAAATCATGTAACTTGCTTCTTTGTGAATCCTTGCAATAAAAAGCCTTTGCTCACTCTTTGTGCCTTGTGTGATATTAGTGATGTGCTTGAATGCATAAAATTAGGATTATGCATGATGATGCCTCCTGGGTGGAGTTAGACATGCATAAACCTTCTTTTAATGCTTTCGTGTGCTTTTAAAAATTATCTAAGTAAATGCACGACAGAAATTTCTTCTCGTAGCTTAGGTAGAAAACTGATAAGAACAAATGCTCAATCCCTTAAAATCCTAGGAAAGTGATGAGAACGATAGGGATTGGCTTGATAGGATAGCCCTTAATTTCTGATGCCTCTCCCATCCATCTCACCTATGCGTATGCCGAAGCTAAGGTTGGCTGCTTTACATCAGTAACCTAGCTTATACAAGCTCGCACTCTCGTAAACTAGCTAAGAGATAATCTTCCGCTTGATACGTCCATTTGGCATCTCTATTTATTTGTTAATTTTCCCTAATTCATTGATTTTTTTCCATATTAGAGAACTATACTTATGTTATTTCGTTGTTTTCTTTGTGTTTTACCGTTTTATGGAATTATTTATCACAGTAAAACAATTCACCTAAAAAAACCACCTGTCAGAGGGGATATCTTCTAGACGTCGAAAAAATCGGGAAAATCAGAAAACGGATTTCCGTCAGAAATCACCAGGAGAGCCGGGGGCAGCCAATTGACCCCAGGCGCGGGCCCCCTCTTGGCCACGCCTGGTGGGCCCCTGGGGGGCCCTGGCCACCCTCCAGCTCTCCTTCGGAGTACTTACCCCCCTTTCCCCGTGAACTAAAATTATCGGGGAGCCACTTTGTAGAATTTTTCCGCCGTCTCTTCGCGACGGAAATGACAGAGAGAAGAAACACCTTCCTCGCAGGGAGATTCTGCCGGGAAAATTCGCTGCCGGAGGGGGGATCATCACCACCATCACCGTCATCGCATCGAACATCATCAAGATCCTTATCGTCATCGTCCTCACCATTAGCACCATCATCCTCACCATCCACCTTCGTCCCGTTGTAACAATTAGGGTTCAATATTGTTGTTTTCCACTATATCTCTCTATCGGTGTGAATTACTCGTTTGTAGTTGATGAATGTGAGAATTATCGGTGTTTGCACTTTATTACCAGATTGTTATTCATCCATATATCAACTCTGATCATGATCCATATGATGTATAGTGAGTAAATCATTTAGTTCTTGAGGACATGGGAGAAGTCTAGTTACTAGTAGCCATATTTCGTTGAGTAATATTTACCGGTTTGATATTTAAGTTATGTTGTTATTTCTCTAGTGGTGTTATGTGAATGTCGACTACATAGCACTTCACCTTTATGGGTCTATAGGAATGCATTGTGTGTTGGATTGCTTATGGTGGGTTGCCGGAGTGACAGAAACCTAACCCCCAATTTGCAATACTTCGCATTAGAGAGTAGTAGATACCACGAGTTTATTGCTACGGTTAGATTTATATCTTAATTACTTTCTTGTATTTGTGGACGCTTGCAAGTAGTGTAATCATAAGTGTGCATTAGTCTTGGATAAGACGGTGCACTAGCATAGGTATACCCACATAACACATACAAAAACGATAAATATTAATCAACAACATGTGTGGAAAATAACTAGACAAAACCTCCCGTGTGCCCTGAGGAACGTTTTAGCCATTACAAGAAACACCACCGTCTTGTCCTTTGTGCTAAAATGGATTGGGCCACTTGCAGCAAATATTTACTTTCATTTTTATTTACTATTATCTCTTTATTACTATTACAAAAATACCTAGATATTTGCTCTCTAGTGTTTATACTGATACCTTGTGATGCGTGTGAACACACGTTCGTTGGGAGACCCCAAGAGGAAGGTATGAAGAGTGCAGCAACAAGTTTCCCCCAGAAAGAAACCAGGGTTTAATCGACCAGTAGGAGGAAGGAGTAACTTCAAAAGGTTGATGCAGCTGATATGGCAGGGCGCACAACCGGTTCAACAGCAACGTGGAACCTACACAACACAATCAAATCACTTTGCCCCAACGAAGTAGTGAGGTTGTCAATCTCACCGGTTTTGCTGAGCACAAAGAGGTAAAACGTATGGTGTGGAAAACAGCAGGCGAACAATATGAAAGCAGTAGTAACAGTATGAAAGAAGTGTGAAAGTAGTGTGTGTATTATCAGTATGAGAAAAAGGTCTGGGTTCCACAGTTCACTTGTGGTGTCTCTCCGTGAAAGATAAATAACATGCGTGGTGAACAAATCTGGGCAATTGACAGAAATGAAGCCTACCCCGTAGTGCATATGCAAGACATAAATATTACTATGTGATTCATGCGGGTATTACAACAAAATACATAGACCGTCATCCAACTGCATCTATGTCTAATAATCCACCCTCCGAATATCATCCGAACAAACGTTGGGTATTAAGTTGCAAGCAACAGATTATCGCAGTAAGCAAATTGTGTAATGTAAACAATGTAAAATAGCTACACCGTTGGTTTCTCCCTAATGGCAATATCACATCCTCCATCCGTCACGTTTCTGTCACTCGAGCATAGATGCAAAGGAGGCATGAACCCACTATCGAGCATAAATACTCCCTCTTGGAGTTACTAGCATCTACTTGGCCAGAGCATCTACTAATAAGGGAGAGCATGCAAGATCATAAATAACATATGCATGAAGATAACATGATAGATTGATAATTAGAAGACATAGCATTCAACATTCATCAGATCCCAGCAAAAACAACATGTAGCACTACATAAAGATGATGTCGATCATGTGAGGCAGCTCACGAGATCTAAACATGAGGTACAAAGTGGAGAGACCAACCATCTAGCTACTTCTATGGACCGGTAGTCGAGGGATGAACTACTCACGCATCACTTCAGAGGAGGGCATGGTGGTGTAGACCCCTCCGATGATGAATTCCCCTCCCGGCAGGGTGTCGGGGAGAGCTCCAGAACCCTCCCGATCTCCGAATAACGATGACAGTGGCCTTGGGTGTTTCTCGAGATGAAGTGGTATCTTTTTAGGGTTAATATGTCGGGGAGTATAAATAGGTGAAAGGGCAAAGGCGGTGGAGGCATGGGGGCCCCACACCACCCCATGGCGCGACCAGGGGAGCGCGCCGCCCTATGGTGTGGGCCCCCTATGGCCCTCCTCCTGGTCTCTTCGGGACTCTGTGGAACCTTCGGGAATTCTAGGACCTTCGGACTTCGAATTTTCCCATTCCGAGAATATTTCCAGAACAATTTTTTTGAAACTAAAAACAGAAGAAACGTAGGGAACTCGCTCTGTGGCATCTTGTTAATAGGTTAGTCCGGAAATTTGATAAAAATGACATAAAGTGTATATAAAACATGTAGGAAACAACATGAAAACAACATGGAACAACAGAAATTAAGGATACGTTTTTGCCGTATCAACATCCCCAAGCTTAGTTCCTACTCGTCCTCGAGTAGGTAAACGATAAAAACACAAAATTTCTGAGGTGACATGCTATCAACATAAACTTGATCATCAATAATGTAAAAGCATAAGTAAGCTGAGATCATAGAACTTCAACACAAGCATGATAAATAGAATTTTAATAATAAAGCATAGCAATCACCTTGCATCATGACAAGTAACACAAATAAAAGATCATGAATAACAATGCAACAAAAGATATACGTGTGTTTCAAGTATAGAGAAAACATGGAAAGGTGATATTTCGCTAGTCCTTAAGAATGGGGCAAAACATAAATGCCAGGACACCGTCAAAGTTCATGAGGAAGACTAGAACAAATAAATAGAGAACAAGCAATAACACACCGTGAATTAATTAATAATGTTTCTGGGACAAATGCACATCAAACTCAGAATGGAAACTATGCTCTCTCAACTGTGCATAAAGTTAGAAGATGGAGACTCAACATAAAAATAAAAGAAAGGCCCGTCATAGAGGGAAGCAGGGATCAACTCATGTGCTAGAGCTTTTATTTTATTAAATAGAGGTATTGAAAACATTATTAAGAGAGGTGTATGCTTATGTCAACGAATGATAAACAGAAAATACAGTACGTCACAAGGCAACTAGAATTCACAAGAGAGGCTCCCATGGAAGGACACAACTGGGTAGAAGGTCATCCCTCTTTCTCTTTTGTTTAAACAATTATGCTTTGACTAATAAATCACGGGCAAAAATAGTGAAGAGAATTTGTTGTTATTAATTTGGGTCTGGGCACCCCGCTGTCAGCTCTTCTATCATTGTATAAGCGGATGAAGCCACTATTTACGTCCTCATGAGCTAAAACAGGAGCATGAAACATGAGTAATTTTGAAAGTTTTAAAGGTAACACATGAGCAATTTACTTTGGAGTGGCGGTTAAACACCACATGTAGGTAGGTATGGTAGACACATTGGGAGAACTTTGGTTTTTGGGAGTTGGATGCACGAGTAGAGCTCATACTCAGTACAGGTGGAGGCTAGCAAAAGACTGGGAGCGACAAATCAAGAGAGCATAAGAGCCATAATCATCCATAGCGACATAAACATCATTAATCAAAGAATAAGTGGTACCACAAGTTCAAAAACTAAATAATCATAGAGGCTATAAGTGACTGGTTCATAGTCATAAACATGGTGTGAGCATGCACCAAGTCAACCAAATAAAACATTCAAAGGAGAACACCACAAATTTATTCTTCAGTATGACAAGAACAACTCATGATTCTTTCAATGGCACATTAAACACTCTCAGATATTTGAGGATAATCATGCTACTAAACAACCACAAGTTTTTAGAATTAAAATAACATCTAGCATTATATAAAAAAGTCTAGCCAGAGTCTATACAAACTTCTACTAGCATTGTTCTAAATTCTACTACAAGTAGCAATTTCTTTTCCCCACAAGCACAATACAAAACATGCTTTAACAAAAACTCTCTAAATGCTACAACAATAAAACATGAGAGTACTCACATGAAACTACGAAAGGTAACATCTCTGAACAAGATATGCAATGAAAACAAGAGCTAAACAGGAATTTTTGCAGTAACTAGAAGAAAAACTAAGAATACTAGCATATTAAGTATTCAAAAGAAAAAGCGGAGCGTGTCTCTCTCCCAGACAAGGAATGCTAGGATCCAACTATATTATTGCAGAAAGGTAAACAAAATAAAACAAAGGAAAACAAAAAAAACAAAAGAAAAACAAACAGACGCTCCAAGTAAACTTCATATGATGTGACCGAATAAAAATATAGTTTCACTATAAGTGACCTGATAGATTGTTGATAAAGAAGGGGATGCCTTGGGCATCCCCAAGATTAGATGCTTGAGTCTTCTTAAAATAAGCTTGGATGAACACAGGGCATCCCCGGGCTTTGACCTAGCACTCTTCTTCATCACATATATCACTCTCTTCTCTTGACCCTTGATAACTTCCTTCACACCACACTCAAAGAGTAATTCGCATTAGAGGGTTAGTGCAACAATAAAAAATCCATGGGTTCTGTAAGGGCACAATTTCTATTGATACTTTTAAACATTAACTACAGCCACTGATGTTTCGTGAAGCAAAGAAATCCACTTGACATTGCAAAAGAGCAAATGCAATAAAAATGGCAAAATCTGTCAAAACTAGAACAATCTGTAAAGGCGAATTTTTTCGGGGCACTTACGTTGCTCAGATCGAAAAACTTAAAGAACAAAAAAGTTGCGGAATTAGCTGAGGAATAAGGATAAGAAATTTCAGTTCAATCTGATTTTTATATGATTTGATTATTTATGGTGGACAGCAGAAATCTATTTCCTGCGCAGAAATCCGAAAACCAACTCCAACTCTTGTCAGAAACTTTACTCGGCAGAACTAAAACATGGAAATAAAGATACAAAGGAGTTTCTATAGAAGTATACAACCCCTTGACTCAAAGAAAACAGAGAACACAAAGCAAGAAATAAAACCATGGGTTATCTCCCAAGAATTGCTTTTCTTTAACGCCTTTTAGCTAGGCCCAGAAAAGTGGAATCAAGTGTTTTAAAGTGAAGAAGCATCCAAATTGTTACGAGGATTACGTTTAACCTTCTTACCCTTATTCTTGATTTTAGTGAACTGATGTTCTGCACATGATTTTGGAGTAAAAGTCATGGTACCTCTCCCCATATCAATAGTTGCTCCTAAGAGCTTTAACAGAGATCTTCCAAGAGTAATTTGGCCCTCTCCTTCACATTCAATAACAAGATAATCAGTGGATACCATTCTTCAAGGATTTTTGTAAATATTCCCTCAGCTATCCCAATGGGAAATATAGTGGTGTTATTAGTTAGACGTATTTCTTATCCTCCCTCCGTAAGTCTCCAAGTATTCAAAGATTCATAAATTTCTTTAGGCATAAGACAAAATTCAGACATAATATCACATCGAGCATGAAAAGTTTCTCCATTAATAGTAACATACACAGTAGGGATTATATTTGAAGCTTCAGAGTTTATTGGCACATGATCAAGGTGTTCACGAATCCGATTATGTCCCTCACTTAAGCAAGAAAGGCTTTATCAGAGCTACTAGGTGAGTTGTAGGTGGCAATTAATTTTTTTATAGCATTAAAATCTTGATCTTCATCACAATGATGGAAATATCCTCCTACCACAGTATCCAAAGCACATCTATAGTAAAGAACAAGACCTTAATAAAAGCTACGTAGAAACAGGCTTAGAGTAATTTTGGGTTCAATTTTCCAATAGGATTCAAAAAATCTAGACCAAGATTCCTTGAAACTCTCATCATTACTTTGTTTGAAAGTGGAAATAATTTCCTCATGCCACAAGGTAATAGGAACAGGTGTACTCATTTTAACAAGACTAACAACAGGAATAAAACTACATCTAGAATAAGAACCAATTTTTTTGTGTTTTTGATAAAGAGAAGCAAAGAATACAAAATAAAATAAACTAAGCAAAACAAAAACAAAGTAGAGAGATTAGAAGTGACAGACTCCCCTTGCATAAATTCTCTTCCTTCCCGGCACCGGCGCCAGAAAAGTTGCTTATGCACGTGAACACACGTTCGTTGGGAGACCCCAAGAGGAAGGTATTAAGAGCGCGACAGGAAGTTTCCCTCAGAAAGAAACCAAGGTTGAATTGACCAGTAGGAGGAAGGAGTAACTTTAGAAGGTTGATGCAGCTGAGATGTCAGGGTGCACTACCGGTTCACCAGCAACGTGGAGCCTACACAACACAATCAAATCACTTTGCCCCAACGAAGCAGTGAGGTTTTCAATCTCACCGGTTTTGCTGAACACAAAGAGGTTAAACGTATGGTGTGGAAAACAGTAGGAGAAAAGTAGGAAACCAGTAGTAACAGTATGAAAGCATTATGAAAGAAGTGTGTGTATTATCAGTATGAGAAAAAAGAACGGGGTCCACAGTTTACTAGTGGTCTCTCTCCGTGAAAGATGAATAACATGCGTGGTGAACAAATTACAGCTGGGCAATTGACAGAAATGAAGGTTGCACCATAGTTCATTTGCAAGACATAAAGATTACTATGTGATTCATGCGGGCATTCAACAAAATACATAGACCGTCATCGAACTATATCTATGTCTAATAATCCACCCTCCGAAAAACGTTGGGTATTAAGTTGGAAGCAACAGATTATCGCAGTAAGCAAAGTGTGTAATGTAAACAATGTAAACTAGGTAAGCCCCGTTATTTTCTCCCTAGTGGAAACATCACATCCTCCATCCGACACGTTTCTGTCACTCGAGCACAGATGCAAAGGAGACATGAACCCACTATCGAGCATAAATACTCCCTCTTGGAGTTACTAGCATCTACTTGGCCAGAGCATCTACTAATAACGAAGAGCATGCAAGATCATAAATAACATAAGCATGAAGATAACATGATAGATTGAGAATTAGAAGACATAGCATTCAAAATTCATCAGATCCCAGCAACACAACATGTAGCATTACATAAAGATGATACTTATCATGTGAAGCAGCTCACGAGATCTAAATATGAGATATAAAGTGGAGAGAACAACCATCTAACTACTGCTATGGACCCGTAGTCCAGAGATGAACTACTCACGCATCCCTTCGGAGGAGGGCATGGTGGTGTAGACCCCTCCGGTGACGAATTCCCCTCCCGGCAGGGTGCCGGGGAGAGCTCCAGAACCCCCCGATCTCGGGATGACAATGACGGTGGCCTCAGGTGTTTCTCGGGATGAAGTGGTATCTTTTTAGGGTCAATATGTTGGTGGTATAAATAGGCGAAAGGGCAAAGGCGGTGGAGGCCTGGGGCCCCACACCACCCCATGGCGAGGCTAGGGGGGCATGCCGACCTATGGTGCGGGCCCCTTGTGGCCCCCCTCCGAGTCTCTTCCAGACTCCGTGGAACCTTCGGGACTTCTAGGATCTCCGGACTTCGAATTTTCCAATTCCGAGAATATTTCCAGAACAACTTTTCTGAAACTAAAAACAACAGAAAACAGGGAACTGGCTCTGTGGCATCTTGTCAATAGGTTAGTACGGAAAATCGATAAAAATGACATAAAGTGTATAGCAAATATGGAGGAAACAACATGGAACAACAGAAATTAAGGATACGTTTATGACGTATCACCTTGTTCAAAACAATTATCGTTGGGTTCGGCACTCTTATTTATCAAAAAAGCTAGGATCGATCCACTACACTTGTGGGTCATTAAGACTATTTTTTGGTGCCGTTGTCAGGGAGTGTAACTCTATTGGTAAGTGGAATTGGTAAGGATTTTTTTAATGTAAGTGATGTATTTATTTATGTATGTTTATTTTCTTAATCATCGAATCCTTTACTGTTGGTTATAGGTTCGGGAATGGCTCCTCCACCACTCGTATTGTAGAGAGAAGTTACTCACCTACTGAAATTGTTCCTTTTGAAATACCTGTTGGAATTGTTGATCGTGTTATGGATAACTGTTATGCGGGTGATGGAATTGTCCATCTTGGTGAACACTTGCTTTATATTAAAGAATTATGTGAGTTATATAAGATTGCAGGTGTTCCAAGAGATTTAATCATGATGAAATTATTTTCCATATCACTGTCATAAAGAGCATGGGAATGGTATAGGTTATTGGATGATTCACATTTGCTGGATTTGAAGGAGCTTACATATCTCTTTTATTTCAGATTGTATCCTCTTCATGAAATACATCAACAACAGAATTTTATATATAATTTTTGGCCTCGTGATGGAGAAATTATTGCTCAAGCTTGAGGGAGGATGAAAACATTAATGCTTAAATGCCTCAATCATAAGCAACCCAAGGAGATTTTTATTAATAATTTTTATGCAAGGCTTTCACGTCATGACGAGGACCTTCTTGATGCATCTTCTAATAGTTCCTTGACGAACAAGAAGATTAATGCTAAATGGGAACTTATTGAAAGAATTCAATGCAATACTGAAGATTGGGAGATGGACAAAGGTAAAGAGCCAGGTATAAACTATGAATATGATTGCATTAAATCTTTTGCTGAAACTGAATTT